>JAZARR010000175.1:1338376-2007564 GCA_037389465.1 Baylisascaris procyonis | reverse complement strand
TCGCTTTTCATCCCACCTCTAGTGATAGCAATCTTTTTGCATAAGTTGTGATGCAGTGGCGATTGAGTACTGAATTCTTTTGAGCCAATGATCATTGCGCAGACCTTTCAGAAGGCACAGAAGGCCGATAGTCCTGCAGCGGATTCTCTGAATGGTGATTTCTCAGTGCGAACAGCAATGGCAATCCAATATTATCGTATCGGTGCTGTGTATCAGGCCAATAAGATAAGTACGCAGATCTTGGAAGACGCTGGCATGTTTCAAGTATGTTTCATTAGAACTTTTAAAGTGACGCAGAAAGAATTGATGCTTCAGGAAGACTTCTTAAAGAGGTGGCTCGTTGTGGTGCTATAACGAAAGCATTCTCTCACTTCTCTTATTTATGGAGCCCGCTCAGGAATGTTACATGAAACGAAATTTAGCCATGAAGACAAAATATGCTCTGAATATTGTTTCCAGATTTCAAATGTGTGGACGGGAATCGTTGTCTGATGAATTTGACTTGAAACGTATCATTGAGAGAGTTATCGATGTTGTTTGAACTGATATGTGCATTGCAGAACTGATGTTGTAACGAGATAGTTTGTTTGTGGAATAAACGCCTTATTGGCAAATAAAAAGTGAATAACTTATACGTTTGGGAAGCAAGAACCGAAGATCCATCCCACGGCATAAACGAATTTGTTTTTCGGCTTTGATCTTTATTTGCTTATTAGTGTTTTTTTTTTTCAGGATTGCGTTCTGGTGCACGTGGCAACGTTGGTGCAGCTGCGTAAATGCGACGAACTTTTTATGTTGGCACATAAGTTGGTCGATAATCAACCCGACGACGAACTTAGCTGGTATACGGTTGGCTGCTACTACTATACTATCGGCCAGTTAGCAACTGCCAAGAATTTCCTTAGTAAGTTGATTTCATAATCGTTCTTTGAACGTTATTTATCTTGAGTTCACTGTTTTTGGGGGAACTTTTTCGAAGTTTATAATAATTCTGATTAAAGACTGCCTTTATGATCGACAAGACGTAGATCTACATTCCAAACGAATCGTGGCTTTCTTTGAATAGCGTGAAGCAAAAAGTAACATAGATTCCTTCTTAGCTTTCGGGTTGAGATTGAAATTTCTGTGTTCATGATATAAACAAGAGATAAAGCAGTTGTCATGTGAAGTAATTTTGTATTTGAGCGTTCCATATCAAGTGAGGCTTGAAGAGCCTGTTATCATCGGAAAGTTATCACAGCACAAACGTTGTCCTTATGAATTTTTGTGTGATTTAGTAGCAGAAAGAGAATGTACTCGTTAACACGTCGTTGAATGATTCACCATTATGCGATTTTAACGTACTTCCAGATAAATGCACAACGATGAATTCGTCGTTCGGTGAAGGCTGGCTTGCATTCGGTCACGTGCTGTCCGCTGAATCGGAGCATGAGCAAGCTATGAATTGCTTTTTGAAGGTACGCTTGTTCGACAGTTGCCTTTGCTGTGATTATATATATATATATATATATATATATATATATATATATATATATAAACTATCGTCAGCTAACTCTGACGATGGTCATTTGATCCGTGATATATTAACGTGAGTTTTCTTTTATATATCTGGCTTGAATTAACGCCTAAAAATACCTCATTCTTTCTGCCCTGTCTCACTTTCATGTTTGTTTCAAAAGCGGAGGCAGAAATATTTGTTAACCGAAGGATCGATACTTGTATTTTTTCTAGGCGTCTAGAATACTGGAGGGGAGCTTCGAGCCGTTAATGTATGTGGGATTGGAGTATTCATATGCAAACAATACGAAGCTCGCTCAAGATTTCCTCAATGATGCGGCGATTAATGCTGGAGAAAACCCACTCGTTCTGCATGAGCAAGGATGCATATTCTACATGAAAAAGGATTGGAAAAGTATATACTTATTTGTCCTTCAATTAATTTCTGCTCTTTCAAGAAGAGGTGGTGATGAAGTGATTGTTAATGATGCATTTAACAATTTTATCGACAATGAGTGTTCTCCGAAATTCATTTTACAAACATCGACAGCCGCTAAGAAGTCTGTCGTCCTTGCGCTGAGCCATCCGAAATTGTGATGAGGTTTGTGTAAAAATGATTTGTTTGAGGATTCAGGAGAGAACTATCTTTGACTGCCGGATTTGTCTCTGAGATATCAAGTAGGGAGTTGAAGCTAAGTTCTGAACAGGTATTCAATTATAAGTTGATTTAGCGGCAGCCTTAAATCGAAACCTCATATCGCACTAGTTATTCAAAAATCTGCTATTTCAGGTGCTGAGGAGCATTTTTCGAGAGCGCTACGATTAGCTTATGGAATGAGCGGCGAAGAGTGCGATCTTGTTGAGATCCTTTGGAAGCCTTTAAGTGAATTTTGGGAACCGCTTGTTAATAATTTGGGACATGCGAAACGAAAACTTGGCAAATATTTGGAAGCTATCAAATTCCATCAGTAAGCTTTCTCTTTGTTGATATTTGCTGATGTCCGCACTGCTCAATGAACGCTTACATTGAAGGGAGAGGTATAATTTTGATTCGTCTTGCACAACCTCCAAAGCACATTTATATACTGTAATTGGAATTTCATTCTTGCATTTCTCCTTCTGCTACAGAATCTATGGAGAAAAGAAATGATATCTACGTGTGCTGAGGAATGGGACCACAGAGCTGAGCTTTGTAGATTTCGGTGAAGTAGCTTTGGAATTCTATCAGATTTATGAGGTTTATGACAGTGATATCGGAATAGTGATAAGGCTTTTCTCTTTTCTTTGTTGTGCACTAACAGCTGAATGGTTAACAATATATGAATTAATTGTTAGAATGCATTGTTTTGAGGAGAGCAATAATGATGTGTCCACAGAAGGCCACAACCATCGGGGCAATGGCAGTGGCATACGCATCTGCGGGTCTTGTTGATCAAGCGGCTCTGCATTTTCAAGAAGCTTTATGCATCTCACCTCACGATCAGGTGGTTCTCATTGATTCATTAGTTGTGCTTCTCCATCTTGCTGTGCAATATTTTAATTGTGATGCAGGGGTTTTTCAGAAATAAGAGGTGGCACTTCTTCGTTTTAATGTGTCATACTCGAAATTCATACAATCCTTTTCAGAAATGAAGCCTTTCATGGTTCCATTCCAATTGAATCTTACAAAATTGTCGCATTGTTGGAAATTAACTGTTCATGAAACCATTTTAGATGTGGCCATATTATGTTCTGACAATACTACTAACTGATAGATGCAAACGTTCGCTTCTTTTGATCTGAAAGTTATTTTACGTTATTGTCAACTGAAGCATATCCACTTACAGGTTTTGAAGCAAGGTCTGGAAAAACTGCTGGAGTGCCTAGAGGCAAACGCATGTCTTAGTACGTTTCAAGTGGCCAGTATGCCTACAACTGCCTCTGTAAGCTTTCCTTTAAAGTTTTCGCTTTAGCACATTTGGAAGATGGTGGAATTTAAAGTGCGCTAAACTAAAAGCGGTGTTTGATTCAGTGCCATGAAGCCGATAAAAGTAGTTGCTAGTCTTCGAATGTGCACGAGCTAATGGCCAAGTTTAAGTAAAAGAGTTTTGATCTTAGTATTGATAGGCAGCACTTAAGCATTCAGAGGGAAAAGTGCTGGAAATAATTTAATGGCCAAGAGCATTTTTATTATGGGATTCGAGTTGAATGGTTTGAACGGTTTCAGCATTAATAGTGATGTAACCGTCGCAAAACCGGGTCCTTATGCATCGTCCCAGCAATTATAAACCACGATTCAAGGGGGTAAGAAAGACTTTCAGAAGGGCAGCTCAGGCATACCCAATGCACTATCTGAGCTTCTAGCGAAAACTTGACAAATTGACGAAGTTTTACTGATAATTCCAATACGCCGAATGCGAGAATTGAAGCTGCAGGCATCGCTTGGTTGCAGAATGCTGACCGCTTATGTACTTTCGATACTGCGATGATCTTGAATAATGAGCACAGAAGTAGATAATGATTTGTTATGATATTCAACTTGAAATCCAGTCGGAAATTTGTATACAACGTAGGCATGGTCCCAGCAATTAGCATATGCAACTTTCCAGGTAGTACGAATTGAACTAAACTGTTGTTGTATAACAGCTGTTCTTTTCAACCGGTAGTGGTTCATTGCACGAAATTCGGTATGCGACAGAATGGTGAGTGGTTCGTAATCATTTAGCTTTTCGTAAAACTTGTTTAATAAGCTTTTATTGTAGCAGTGGGATGCGTGTAAACTGGATATAACAGAAAAGGATTTTATGGGAACGGCTGAAGAAAAGAGGGCACAAGAAAAGGCATTGGAAACGCTCAGAAGGTACAAAATAAAAAGGCGTCCAGACGTCGGTGCTTTGAGGTGAAGCTTGACTCTTCTTTCTTATCTTCTGTTTTGTAGTGTTCTTCTCTGGGAACACCTTAAAATAGCAGTATTTTACTTATATTCGATTTTCCATGCAAATTGTTGGAAAATTCATATTGTTTTTTTTTTCACACAAAGGCGCTGGCAGCAAATGCCGTGACATATGTGCTGTGCATCTTGCGTAAAATGATGGAAAGAGCGATTTTTAATGTGCGGAACTTCTCGAGGATTTTGTAATTTGTTATGCCCAAGAGTGCATTATTTGCTCCCTCTTATGGTGTTTTCTTGAAGCGACGGCCCAGACATTAGACCCTGAGGTACGTTGCGTTGATGAAGTTTTCTGACACTTATATTAATAAAGATGATTATTGAATTTAGATGTAGAAATGTGTCCCATACGACACGACAACACAGTGTTATGGTGGAGAGCAGCATAGCAGAAGTAAGCGATGACGCCGATATTGAAATGACTATTGGATGATTCTGCCAAATCCAGCATACTTTATGATGTCGAATGCGAATATCCGAAGAATTCCTATGATTTTTTTTCATTGTTTCCTCAATCTGAGGCTCGCGTCTCATGTAGTTTCCACTTTTCTACCAAGACAATCGTTGTTTAAATTATAATGTAATCGGTCACTTTTCATGAAGACTTTTTTTATCAGCTGTACATTTTCTTCCAGCCAGTTGTCTTTCGTTACTAGTGATATTCGTTGAGTGAATAAGGGCCTTATAGGGTTTTGTTGTGAATAATCCCTCATGAGGTTATGTATTAAATTGTTCAACATTGAAACATACGGAACCTCTGCTAAGCTAGAGCATGATCCAACTGCTGCTGAATTAAAGACGATATTGTTATGTATTTCGCCAACTCATTTATCGTCTTTGTTAAGGAAATTTTTAGCGGCTATAAGGAATGTTGCAAGTTCTGCGATAATACTGAGAGGTTTCGTCGGAGTGTTTGGGCACGAGTTTTTTTTTTGCCCAGATGAGGCAATGATGTGCCTATCTTGTGACCTGAAATAGTTTTTTATAAAAACACTTATCGCGGGTTGCTTTTTTTCTAAGATTTTTGCGCTCAGCTTTCAATTTTTTGCGGTGATTTGGGCATACTGCGTTCATGTCCAGAACATTTCACGTAGTTCGTGATATCTTTTCTAGGACGTCTATTTAGGATTTCCCAGTAGGCATTATATGGGTAGTTTTTCAAGCACATTCTAAAGCAAATTCTCGCAAAGAATGAAGAGGCCTAGTTTGTCATCTCCATTTAAAATGATTATTTTCTAACGACTAATGGTAAATTCTTTTCTGTGTGAAAAAAAGTTCTTATCTATGAAAACGTGCTTGGTAAGTCGACGATATGAAATCGAATTATCGTTTTCCAATATGGGCGTCTCTTTTTGTTCTCTGAATTTATTGCTACTTATTAGAGATGAGCATGATGCGGTTGAGAAAATATTTGAAATGACATATACAAATGATAAGAGGAAACGCTGTGCTTACGCGAAAATCGTGTAGTGAGTGCATTTTGTGCGTTGGTATGGTGATTATATATCACAGCGATTTGGTACTTCGTTCAGTTTTGTGGTCACGTTAGTGGCTTTCCACCTGACGGGTTTTGATTTATTTTCATCGATGTCTGCCATTTTGATTGAATTATTCATTACAAATTGAATTATTCATTACAATTGTCTCTGTGCTTTTTATAGTTAAATTATTTTGTTGATAATTTGTGATTGAATTTTTCAAAACTTTGCTTTTGACTTTCTCATGAAGTTCCACTTTACCTGTCTGTTTTACTTAGTAGAAGGTTAGCGCTGTGTTTCTGTGGTAAATCAATATAAAACGAAGCATTCGTAACATCATAAGCAAGCAACAAAGCGTTCAGTACGATGCATCCATCGCAGCATTGAATTATGAGCAGATCACATGGCAACTTCTTTGTTGAAGTGCTTTCCGGGAGGGAATACCATTCGTCTATCTCAGTAAAGGTTATGATTGCTTTATATGCAGCGTTTCCTCCCGAGCGATGTAGCAGTAGAGAAATAAGCGATTCCTTTGCACACTTAATCATATGTATTTGAACAGTTCAAAAACGACTCGGAAAGGAACCTTCTGGTACCTCAAGATTAATAAAAGGTTCTTAGTCGTTATGTTAAACGTATACGTTGCGGATGGAAGTATGCAGGTTATTCGAGTTATTCTGGCTTGTGAGCAGAATGCAAGTTATTCAAGCGCATGCCTTGATAGTGAGTTCTCTGACCTAAGATGCAGCCAACAAGGAGCATTTCCATGCATATTTGTGCTCTGTGTTGTGATCGGACGGTACACATCGTCCTGGATGGGCATTCATATCAGTAGCTGAAAACGCCGTCATGAATGTCTATTCTGTCGGTTTTAATTGATCACTGTTATTGATGGTCTTATGCCACAGACGGACATCGAGTTCGCTTATCATGACCAGTTAGTTTCAAAAATCATGGGTCTTCCCCAGATCTCACTTTAGTAATTAACGTATAAGGAGCATCAAGCGGATGTTGGCGATATGGGGAAAGGGATGTTGGAGGAATGAATGCGCTGCCTCCGGATGAATGGTACTTTATTCGAAGACGGTGATCTACTTTACCGTTCTATTACAAGGTCCGTCCATATCACGAACACCAAATTTCACTCTATTCTGTTATCACAAGCCATATGAGCTAAGTGAAAGGTTGTTTTTATATTCAAGATGGCAGCAGTGAAGAGAAACAGTCAATTCCATACGTATGCGATCAGAATTATACACCCTGTGGTTAGAATATACCTGGAAAGTGTTGAAAATTTCGAATCAGATAATTGCTCACAGATTAAAATCACCCTATGTTTGTATTTATGTAATGATATAACTATTTCATAATGCATTATCCCAAGCAATTTTTTCTCGCTGCTCCGGCAGCTGTGTGGCAATAAAATTTATTTCTTCAATATCCTAGATTTATGATAGGTAATGAGTGATTGATCGATTGATGGAAATCTTCACTTAAAAAGAAATAAAACAAATTATAAATATACGTGAAGTTTATGATAGTGGGAATATATAGATGATTGACGAAGCGAGCAAATAGATCATAAACAACGCATATACGCAAGAAAATTAACAATAAGAATTTTTTTTTTTGTATATGGTCGAGTGCGTACATAGAATGAGATGTGTGAGAGCATCGATGAATTGATGTTGCTATGAAGGATAACAACAAAATTTTAAGATATCAGAAAAAATGAGGATGAAAAAGTGCAAAACGTGTTTATGTGCATCTATCAGTTCCAAAAACGTCGAATGTGTCAAATTTGTTCAACAATAAATTTTAGATGGCTTTGTGAAGAATCGAAATTACACTCAAGAGATTTTTGAAATGTTTTCGTGGGTTTGGCTTATGTTTCGTTAGATAGCATAAGGAAACATATGTCTTCAACTCATGAGAACGACAGTTTGAAAGCATTTTTGAAGATAACATTGGTATCACCTTGCATCGTCAGTTCTTGAAGCTTAATTAAGGCCGTGATTCTTTAGCTTTCTCGGCACTGAAAACCAACAAAGACAAAATTTCGCAGTATAGCTATCTATTTGGCCGTACTAATACCACTAACCTTATGAATGTCGTTTAGTGATCAAACTGCTTCAAAAAGTGAGCAATGTGGACCATTATATGCGGCCCATGCACAAAAGTTCACTCGTCCAATGAGAACGTTTCAAACGTTTTTTTTTTTAATCTACTCAGAGTAGTTCTAGCAATTTCTTGGCACTCAGCAGTTTCGGAACGTTTTCTTAGTAATTTTAAAATCCACCATAAAATTTGTTATCGGTTCTTAAATACCGAAATTCTGTACTTCTTTCAAAAAGCGGATGGTTCTAAAGTCTCATATATTTTGTTAGAAATCGACCTCTCTCATCTGAAAGGCTGAGGCCTCAAAGGCGTGAGGTTGGGGTGGGGGAGCACTGTGGGTTCTGCGGAGCCATTGATCCGCCTTGGTTAACTAATTTAGTGTTCCGCCATCGTAAAAAGCAATGCTGAGGGCACTTCGTTTTAGATATTGGTCTGTTTCCTAACTAAGTAGGAATGACTTGAAATAAATGCAGTCCAAGACGCCCTGTCATTGTGCTAAATGGCAAAGTCCGCAATCGCTCGCTTCACAAGATTCTTGACCCATCTATGAGCATAAGGCGGCATTTGGTTCCACTGCATTGAGCTGGCTCTTCAATTATGGACATTTTGGTAGTAGTGTATGCGCATATGTGTGCGTAAATTTGTCCAGTTGTTTTTGCTTGGGAGTTATTGAAATTGAGATTGATATGCGGCCTCCGTTGGCATAGTTCTCCACTCTTCTCTTCATTTGTAATGTGTTATAAGAGTAGAAATTTTATTGCACTCTACAAAATAATTCGCTCGATCCTTCACCAATTCTTCCTTAGCTGCAAAAGTTGATTGAGTACAAGGAATAATATCAGAAAGCCTCAAGATGTGGTAGCGAAAGGATTTTTGGAGATATCACCAGATTCCAAATCTATATTCAATCAAGTTATTTTCTTTGTTTACTCGCCAGATTTTGGTTGTTAGTCACAAGATAATGAACATAAAGATGAATCACAATACGGTAAGAGTGAATATTATAAAATGGGTTTTCCTGCAAAATGAACTTTTAAAGTGAACAGGTAACAGCAGAACACTCGTTTGAACATCTTTATTTCAGTTCCTTATATTTTATTATTCATGCTACGCTTAAGCATATTTAAGAAAAAAAATCTCATTCTTGTAATTTACCAAATCTGTAACTAAAATCAACGGAAGCGAAACTATACTTCAACTGAACTTTTAAAAATTTTTAGACATTAATGTATGGCCACAGGGAATTATTCATTTTTCTTACTAAACAATGCGCAATACATAATAGTTTAAGCAGAATAAATCTATTTATTCAGATTTCTACTTTGTTAATGAACAGTTTGGGGTAATGAAGTCAGGTATTTAGAGAACGTTTTTCAAATCGTATAGTGCACTCAAGGTGCAATATTCTTATTGGTTTTATTTTCTTGCGAAATGACTTTATGTTACCAGTAATTTTCCTTTTCAATTACAAATCGTCTCATTGAATAAACTCTGTAAACGATCATCATTAATGTCACTTTAATATTTAAACGTTCGCTGTGATGTTCGATTTCAATAGGCACCGCAAAAAGGTTTAGCCATACCACTTACGCACTCTCGCATTACAGTCCGATGAAATTAAACGCATTATTAAGGGCTGATTTGGCAGACTGTTTGGATTTATAGTGAGTGGATTAAAATACAATTTCCGCATTTATTTCAATGTCATTATGCATAAAAAGTAAAACGTTCATTCAAATTAAATGCACAGCTGCTTGATGGCTCGCAAACACCATGTTAAAAATGGCCATACGATTTATGAAGTTGGTACATCGGACGGAAACAAATCGATATACTAGCTTGAAGACCGATATGACCACACTAGATTTGAAATCGATAGCAAGATATGATAAACAACATACAGATATCAGATGGGGACAATGTGATGAGTCCGAAATTAACTGAAACAACTGCTGCAGCAGAATCTGAATACTGTCTAGCTTATGACAAAGAGGTGCAAACTAGGTATTGCAGGAAAAAAGAGTATGGAAAAACCGTTTTGCGATTGCTCGGTTTAACTATCAAAAAATAACAGAAATTTAGTGAAATTCATTCTTTCTCTCTTCACTAAAGTAGGCACTGTTCATATTTATTTATCTCATTCTTTTTATGTCTAGTGATTCATGTAAGAAGCAGGTCCAGCGAATAAAATCTTTTACTTCAAAAGATAGTCGAACTTACGTTGATTAAACTATCTAGTTGAACTTCAATGAGTTTTGTAGATTAAGATGCTTTATAGTGGATGTATTTTGCAGTCTGCGATGTACAGTTGATAAAGTAGTGGTAGGCGGTGCCGTATAGTGCGTTAAAAGCGTAAAGTTAGTGGTGCTGGTAGCCCATATTTAGCTGCTGGAAGCGCCGCACATAGTCAGTGCGTGCTGGAAAATGGCTCGTTTCGACGGCAAAGTTGCACTTATAACCGGTTTGTTAAATGAGCTTATTTTACATTCGTCGTGCTAATGCACTCAATCGGTAGAGATAGGATGCTGTCTTTGAGAATTGCAATTATAATCCAGTTGCTTTAGTGGAACATCATATATTCACAAAACGGAATGCAAATTCTGCAACTATTCGTATAACGAAATGTACCTCAATTTTGGACATTTGATGCAGTTGATCTGCGATACCACAATTGATGCGTTAGAGCTTTTTTGATCCACAAAAAATAGATTCATAGAATATGCAGCAAACGATACTGACATGTTGGACATGAATACGGTTAGCGACATGTTCACTAGATGGGAAAATACGTTTTCTTGTTCCCTTCAAAATGCACTTTTTTGATCTTTGTTGCTCTTTGGCGCGTCCACTAAATGCACTTTTTGTTCGATCTTCATCGACTATTAGAGAAGCGAATGGAGACCAATAAACTTTTTTCATGCTTATCAACCGAAATATATATTCATGCAGCGTTAGACGTCCGAAATAGCGTCGTCATATTTCCTCAACAGCAAAGCCCCTCTTCCTTTAAATATCAAAACTCGTCCGTATGCAAATTTTTTATTTTTTTTTAAGTTTATTCTTATCGAGCACTGCATTCAATTCTTGCGATATTTTAGCTCTTTTCTTGTGTTTCTAGAGCATTCACCCTCTTCATATGTGGCAAATATCAATGACTGTGCCAATAATCTGTTGATAACGGAAGTTTTCAATCCAAGTCTTCCTTTCACAAAACGATTTCCAATCATCCAAAATGAGCAACTCCTCACAGTCCCCATAGAAAGCTGAAAACAAAGTTTGCATAGAAAAAAGGCTTGTTGGGGAGTAATTCAAAAAGATCTGCTTTTATATAGGTTCGAGCAACGGAATTGGTAGAGCAACTGCAGTTTTGTTTGCCAGGGATGGTGCCAAGATCACAATCACAGGAAGGAATATTGCAGCGCTCGCGGTTAGTGATTGAATTTCTGAGAAAACGTATCAGCAGTGATTGTGCCCAGTAATCTGTTGACTAGTTCGGAACGACAATGCAGATATATGCACAAGCTGAATTCTGCGCTATCTCTGCTTCAGATTTGCACTCAGTGTTTTCAAGAAAGAAAGATGGGAAAGGGAATTTAACGTTTCACAAAGAGTAAAAGGCAAGCATACTTTAAAAAAGGAAAAAGAGAAACATGCTTGAGTTGCAAAGAAACTTTAAACAAACTTTTCATGAGTTGCAAAAATGCGGCCTGGAGAACATCGAAGTCGAGATCCAAAATTAGTGCTACTGAAATCAATTTTAGTTCTCCTGGTTTGAAACCTCTGTAGGCGATTGTCCAGTTAAGCCGGCCGAAACTCCCTGATCATCCCCTACCCCTCACCTCTCTTTCTCTATTAGACATAAATCCGGAGCATGCGTGGATTCTGAAGTCTCCTCATGGAGCTTTATCATAGTAAAGAACAAAAAGAATTCTGTGCATAGATTTTGCACTCGATGTGGCTGACTAAGCAGAGGAATTGAACAGACGGTCGATAAAAGCACCTTTCAATCAACATAGACAGACTGATTTTAAATATGGTTTGTATTCCTTTGCAATTTCTCTGCAATGTGGTACTGCATACCTCATATTGCATATAAAAATGTTTCTTGCAAAATAAGCGATGTTATGTGACCGAAATGTTAAGGAGACTAAAATAGAATGCATGAAAGCTGGTGCGAAAGAGAATGACATTCTTATGATTGCGGGCGACATCACCAACGAAGAGGTTCGCAACGAACTTGTCGACAAAACGATTGCTAAATTCGGAAAACTCGATATTCTGGTGAGTTATCACAAATCTAAAGTTGAGAGTGGCGGCTAGCAAATTGCTTTGCCATTAATATTCTCCACTTGTCGTTTAGTGGATTTTTGCAAAATTAGCAATTGCAGCGAAGCAACATCGAAAGGTAGCTCAACGGATTCTCATTTGGTTACTTAGCCTTGCCATATTCTCCAATTCATGGCGCTAAATATCACCCTTTGTTTAAATCAGGTCAGCAATCACGGCGGCGGCCAATTTGAATTAAATGAAGATGGCTCATGGAATATGGAGGTTTTCGATCCGATACTCGATCAAAACACCAAAAGGTTCCTCGCTACTTGTATTACCCATCGAGAACGTATTCGCATGTGAAAAATCATATTTGTACGGTGCATGCGAAGGTATGTCTTAGGACAACGAATCTAATTTCGTCATCAACCAAAGATCTGCAAAACTTGTGGAAACCAACTAAAATCAAAATTCAACTAAGTAAGTGGTTGCTGTATTTGTATGATGTAACATATGTTTAGTGATCAAGCAAGCGAGTCGGCGATCGTAGAAAGAGTTGTTACTGGAGAAGCAGACTCATTCGACGGGAAAGTAGAGGGTTGTAACTATGCACGTAAATAGTCGAGCGTGCTGAAACATTGACATATATGCAAAAATATCGGCAGTTCTTTTCATTTTTATCCATTGCTTTTATCCTTCATGTAGCAGAGCAGCTTTAGGTAATCATGATGCTTATATTTTCGGTTGTCGCGGTGATCCTTCCCCATACTGGCAACCCATTCTCATCCCTTCATTTGATCAGGAAGAAGATATACCTCGTTGTCGAGAAAATAACCAGGAAGAAAATAAGTTGGAGGAGTTCGGTCCACAACACGTGAGGAGGTGCTGTGCAATCTCTGAAACTTTTGTGATTCTAGATGATTTGAAAGTGAAAGGCCAGATAGGGCACCGTTTGCATACAGTAGGCGAATATAATCATCTTGCACACTTTTAGTTGCAAATAAACTTTAATTCACACTGCCGAGTTTTGAATTCTAAATATCGTATAAAATGTTAATACAAATCTTTGTTGCGCTAATGTCATTGATCGCAATAGATTATCAAAAATGAAATTGCCAAAAATATTTCAAAACATCGAATGATATAATTAAATAAAATTATTGCTTTGCTTCAGCTGAGAAGCGAGTGATAGCTTTCAATTATTTGCAAAAATATTCTAAAAAATCGCAAAAATTATTTTACTCAAGGAATTTGTAATCAGGGCTTGTTTCAACTAATTGTGGTAATATATCAAGGCATCAATTGATTGAGCTTTAGCCGACTTTTCGGTGATAGCATATTTGTGTTTACTCATGTTGTTCAGCAACTCTTTATCATCATTTATGGACAACGATGTATATTTTCTTCCTAATGAATATATACATCCGCGGCAATCAATGAATTTTTTCAGCACACTTTCCATGCTTATTGCTCGACAGGTCAATCTTAAGGACTGGCACGAAATACTTTGATAAAAAGTGCTTCATAGGCAATAATTAGCGGAACTGCACCGCACCAACTATCACTTTCTTTCACGATGACTGCTGCGTTCTATAAAATACGACTTCTACTGGCTACGTGACCACTTACGATGGTGATCAGAAACAACTGTCTAGCAGTATCACTATCCTCCAATCCAATTTTGAACCATCGACCAGCAATGGTCCATTAGTTGAATCAACTAGGCATGAAAAATGCATCGGTTACGCTCGTCACAATCGTCTTGTTTTACAGTCTATCTTTACCTTAAGGTGGTAATTGAAATTTTTCATAGTGAAATTCGTTATCAAGTTTTTTTTCGAAGTGTAATATTTTCAGCACACTCGCAATGTGTCTGAAAGCACATAAACATCTCAAGGAATCCAAGGGTGATATCGTTCTGGTCGGCAGTATTGCTTCCCTAATGGCTGTATGTTTTCGCAGATTCCTTTGTTATATGTTCTTTAACAAGTTCCATTGATCAACATAGCCATTAGGCGGTAAAGGTGATATGTTTGTTAAAGTATGCTCATCTCCCCCTTCCCCAACCTGAGACGAGGTTATATATCATATTTCGCACTGACCCATCAATTAATAATAAAAAATTACGGGTACTTGGAAAGACCTGAAAATTCATATGCATTTTATAGCTATTCATTTTCATTTTTAGTGGTCAGATCACATGAAAATGAGAGTTTTATGGAAGTTGACACAGAGAGCGGAAACGGATGCAATACGAAAATATTATTCTTTATGCTTTACTTTTTGTTAAGGAATTGGAAACCACATGAGATGGGTATCGTGCTGGCTCATGTAGAATGCATCTTTACCCGCTTATTTAACAAACGTTGCACAGTATGGTTCCGGTCACCAAATCGGATGCGATAAACACATGCCTATTATATATGTTCTGCATCATTGGCGAAATGGTAAAGCAAACGGTCGGTGAAATGCGTGCATACCGTTGGTTCGATAGTAGTTAGCGATCAATTTTCTCACAATGGAGTCGCTCTATTCAAATTCGCTCAACTTCATGCACTCATAACAAAGCTGAATGATGCACCCATATTTGAGATGTGCATCCGTTAATAATCAAAAGAGAGCGAATTTGAAACGCAAATAAAAATCTGCCCACTTTGAGAGGTGATGAGGAGAAATTTGAACTCATTCTTGCTTACTTATTGCTGTTCGATACACTTCATGCATGTTCCATTCTTTGAAAGGTAACTTGAAGGTTTTTTAATCCAAGTGTACTACGGTGATTTTTGTTTCAGCCGTTCGCCACTAAAATTTTCTATAGAATCAGATTGTTCTCAAAAAAAGCATCGGCAAGCTTGAAAAAAAGCATACAAAAGTAATAAAGTTCCTCACTGACTAAATAGCTAATAAGCAATCACTTTATTGTTTCTTAGCATCGCTGCAATGTTTTCCGACAAGAAGGCGGTTTCAAAAAAAAAAATTTTTTTTCTGCTCTTCAGATTGGAAAATTTTCCTCGCAGAAAACAGTATAACTGAAAAAAAAAGAGTGGACAACGAAACAAAGACGGCAATACATGTGACTGCACAAATACGATTTTTTTTTTTTAAACATAAGAATCATCTGCTTGTGCGAGATTATGGCATCAAAATCATTAAAGAAAAGAATACTGCGATTCTTCCAAGATGGCACTAAAAGAAATTCCCCCTCTGTTATAAATCTGTTCCTATAAAAATACTAACATTTCGGGGCGCTAATAGCTAATAGAATTATAGATATTTGCAGACAAGTGGTATGCTCTTTTATGCAATGTCGAAAGCCGCGATCAGTCATCTTGCAACAATGCTCGGCTATCACTTTGCTAAGGACGATATCCGTGTGAATTGCGTCAAGTAAGTGACGTCATTTCAGTCTCATCGAATGACAAAATCTGTTTGGCGTTGTCGCACAATTAAATACCAGAACTACTGAATTATAGACCCCTGAAATAAATGACTGACGAACGAACTGAAGAATAATCTTTCCTTCAAACACCTGCAGAAACAAGAACATCCTTCTAATTAGCATTTGGAGCTCATCACCGCCACCTTCTTTTAAAGCCTCTGCTGAGGCGCTGCCCATGGAGGATCCTCGTGTGGAAGAATCAATGATTTTGGACCTCATAGTGGGGTCACTTAAGTCCCAAAAACTCCCTTCCTGAGGGATTCGCTGAATGCAAGCACCTGGGTCAGATGGAAGAGAGACAGTGGGCTTTCTCATCTCTGTTAGGTATGCTAGGAACGTGCGCATTGTCTTCGTGAGTCGAAAACTTCCTCATTGAAACGCAAAAACATGAGGAAACTGTGTGAAACAGATAGTACGAACGAAAAGCACTGAAGAGAAATGGAACACAAAGAGATTATTGGAGAAATAGTGATTTATTACAATAGAGAATACGGTGCTGCAAACTTTATTTAGTCCCGGCATGGTCTCGACAACTTTCATGCAAAAACTTGGCGTTCTGGCCGAAACGTCGAGGAAGGTGAGTATTCATCAATTTACGTTTGCTGATACACTAGAAGGTTCTCTTTGGAGCAGTTAAAGAGACTGGTATTTGGAGGAATTAGTGCTGATTTATAAACGCTGATTTTCTTGCCGTCATCAAAGAGCCTTCCAAGATATATGGCTTACTTGAACATATCTTGCTGTAGACACTCAAATTTCATTCCCTTCCCCTTTCCCCACCTCCATCGCCCTCTTTCCACCAACTCGGCTCCATAAAGAATCTTCAGATTATTCGAATACTCCCCATGAGGACTGCAGCTGTACTCGTCATTCCTGCAGATTTCATCGGCGTTTCGGGCGAATTGTCATCAGGAGTGCCATTATCAAGGCTGAAGCAAAAGCCACTGATCGCAAAGCAGGACCGAGAAATTTGAATACTTCTTGGCCCGTAACCATCAAACTACTATCTAAAATAGATTCATTCTACCAGTTTCTTAATGAACATCTTTATTGCCTTTTACTAATGTTTAAAGCTCGATTCATGCTTCATTCAAGCGAATTGAAAGGTATTTAAGATGGAGAAATTCTTTGGGAATAATAGCATCCCAATGGGACGCGTTGCTGCTCCCGAAGAAATCGCAGAACCAATTGCTTTCCTCGCTGATCGGAATGCTTCCGGCTATATAACCGGTCAGTCGATTGTAGCCGATGGCGGAGCGACGTTACAACACTCGATGGTGACGTATAATTTTGCAGGCGTTATGAAGGAGATAGGCAACTAACTAGCATGACTGTAATATCGTTGATAAATGTTCCAATTGAAAGCGCTTGCATTGATCATTCTATTCTTCAACAACATCATGTTTTCCATTATGTGGTGCCATCAACAAAAGATGATCAACAAACCGTTGATCCAGTTCTATAGAGTATAAAAAGTGTTATAGGTGAAAGAAAAAAATCGTATGGAGAAAATCTCAATTTTTTAGGTAAATGTTTTAGTCAAGTGCTCAAATATGTTTGAAATCCGTTTTTCACTTGAACTTTTTCCAACATTTTTCATTTTTTTCAGCATTTGATCTTCAACATTCCAACATTTTCAATATTTCAACATTTTGGAAAATTTCTCATAATTGTCTAACATTTTCAACAGGTAACTGTAAATTTCTAATAATTCATCAAGTCTTACGAATTGAGACAGACTTTTATAGCTTTTTTTCGTTCTGCTCATCGCATAGAACACAGTAACAATGCTAGCAAATATCCATCAGCTAGAACAGTTACTGATTTATGCTCATCATTTTGTATCTTTACCATCCATTAGATCAAAGATCATTTTTTAATATTAATTAAGTATGTAGTATATCAAAAATGGCCTACTCATTGTGCACACAAACGGATTGTTCTTCCACCAGTCCTCTTATATGAATAATATTGAAAGGCTCGAGACCTGGCATCGTAAAACGGTATTTTCGAAAAAAGTAGGAGATCTTGATCGAGAAGTACAGAAACAATTCACTTTTTAATTCAATTATTTCCCTTGCTTTTTGCTTTTCTGATCTTTTCTTGTTGGTGATGAGTTCATCGGCACGAAGGTAATAGAGAAGTACAATGAGACTGAAAAGTTATCTATAATTCAATTATTTTCCTTGTTTTTTTGCTTTTCTCGAATTCCATTGTTGGTGATGTCTTCAACACAAATTTGGCAGACAGTTATAATGAAAGTGAAAAGTAATAAAGCTGGTTTCGCGCAAATCGAATTTTCCAAATAGGCCATTCATTGAATGTTTTCAGTAATGGAATTATAATTTACAAAATTTTTCTGTACGATGAATACAGAAAACTTTCAATATCATATTTCTCTCTTCATTGTATCGAATTATTCGTATTTCTTAATACATAGTAATACTACGTACATTTGAATTTCTTATATGTAAATGATGACATGATTCATCAGAGATGAAATTATACTCGAAGTCATGATCTTTTTTAATTTTCTAACGTGTGAGCGTAAAAGTATTCGTTTCTTAAACTAAGCATCAAGCAGTACACCTATATAGTTCGCGTTTTTCTTTAAAGTTGCGCGTTCATCAACAATTTAAGTACAATAAATTCATTTATTTATGTAAATTATTCCATCAAGAGAGAACCATTAGATAGGAAACGAGTATAACTATTTACGGAATATTTTTCAGATCGTGGAAGTGTGCACAAGGCATAAAACCTCTTCAATTGCACTCCAGGCAACATTACATAGTCAGTCATTTCCTCGCTGATCCTTTATATGAGTGAATATGGGATCACCGTCGATGCCTCTCAACACTGCAACTTTCTATCGTGATGTTCGATTTCACTGATGCTGTCAACGAGATTGAAGTGTTTTCATGGCGTGTTTGTTGTATTAAAACACCATGTAATCAAATGAATCATTAAGTGCTGATATAGCTTGCTTTTCTAACATATAATGAAAGGTATAAAATACAACTTCCAGTGAAATTCGTTTCCTACGTCTATAAAAAACAAAATCTTTTCATTATTAAATGGATAGCGTTATCAACTGCAGACGTAAGCCACATCGAAATTGGGTATGCGGCTTTGAAAACTGATATGTCACTTCAAAACACACCCGGAATCCTTTCAGTAATGAGAGAAACAATAGCTTAAAAACCGAGGTGATTAATTGGGCAAAAAATCAAAAGCGCGGTATGATAGATGGCAAATTGCTGTCAGGTGGCTATAGCTTTAAATAACTATTTAGGGATATTATGAATGATGGCAACACTTTAAAACTGATGAGAACTGAACTCAATGATGTAGAAAAGAATAGTATCGAGCAGTCTTTCTGCAGCTGCTCGACATAAGGATCAATTTAAAAGAAATAAAATTTCCGCTCAAGTTGACTCAATACCTGTTCGCGAAAGTATACAATATTTTTTATTTGTCTAGCCACTTATTATACATAAGTTTTTCATTCAATTCTTCAGCGATCATTATCGATATGTCTTGTGGACTGATGCATTCTGTCGGCTGTTGTGTATATTTGATAAAAACGCTGTGGGCGGTGCTATAGAATACGTTAAAAATGTGAAATCATTGAAGACGGTCATTCTTTTGCCTCATATTTCGGTGCTGTTGAAGCAAATATTTAGTGTTCGCTGCAATATAATGGGCCGATTCGACAATAAAGTTGCCCTTATAACTGGTTTGTTAACTGTATTCATTTCGTGTTTATCGTGCAAAAACCCTCAATCGGAGATATTACGACGTAATTTTTAGAGTTTATTATTATGACGCAGTTCCTTTAGGGAAATACCATAACACATCACACAACGGGATGCAAACTTTGTAACTAACCGTCTATCAAAATCTAGCGCGAGTTTGAACATTTAGTGCAGCTATTCTTCGATGCCACATTTGATATGTTAGTGAGTGTTTCTTTTGTTTCATAAAATAGCTGGATTTGTGGAATATGCTGCAAACGATAGCAACATCTTGGGAACACTTACATTCAGCGACAATTCAGCAGGTGGAAAAATCTTTTTCTTTACTCCCTTCAAGAAATCTTCACTAGCTGCTCTTTGGCACGTCCACTAAATGCAACTTTTGTTCGATCTCCATCGACTATTAGAGAAGCGAATGGAAACCAATAAACTTTTTTCATGCTTATCAACCGAAATATATATTTATGCAGCGTTAGACGTCCGAAATAACGTCGTCACATTTCCTCAACAGCAAAGCCCCTCTTCCTTTAAATATCAAAACTTGTCTGCATGCAAATTTTTTATTTTTTTTTAAAGTTTATTCTTATCGAGCACTGCATTCAATTGTTGCGATATTTTAGCTCTTTTCTTGTGTTTCTAGAGCATTCACCCTCTTCATATGTGACAAATATCAATGACCGTGCCCAATAATCTGTTGATAAGTCTGAAACGGCAGTTTTCAATCTAAGTCTTAATTTCACAAAACGATTTCCAGTCATCGCAAATGAGCAAGTCCTAACAGTTCCCATAGAAAGCTGAAAACAAAGTTTGCATAGAAAAAAGGCTTGTTGGGGAGTAATTCAAAAAGATCTGCTTTTATATAGGTTCGAGCAACGGAATTGGTAGAGCAACTGCAGTTTTGTTTGCCAGGGATGGTGCCAAGATCACAATCACAGGAAGGAATATTGCAGCGCTCGCGGTTAGTGATTGAATTTATGAGAAAACCTATCAGCAGTGACTGTGCCCCGTTATCTGTTGACAAGTTCGGAACGACAATGCAGATATATGCACAAGCTGGATTCTGCGCTATCTGTGCTCAGATTTGCACTCAGTATTTTCAAGAAAGAAAGATGGGAAGGGGAATTTAACGTTTCACAAAGAGTAAAAGGCAAGCATACTTTAAAAAAGGAAAAAGAGAAACATGCTTGAGTTGCAAAGAAACTTTAAACAAACTTTTTATGAGTTGCAAAAATGCGACCTGGAGAACATCAAAGTCGAGATCCAAAATTAGTGCTAATGAAATCAATTTTAGTTCTCCTGGTTTGAAACCTCTGTAGGCGATTGTCCAGTTAAGCCGGCCGAAACTCCCTGATCATCCCCTACCCCTCACCTCTCTTTCTCTATTAGACATAAATCCGGAGCATGCGTGGATTCTGAAGTCTCCTCATGGGGCGTTATCATAGAAAAGAACAAAAAGAATTCTGTGCATAGATTTTGCACTCGATGTGGCTGACTAAGCAGAGGAATTGAACAGACGGTCGATAAAAGCACCTTTCAATCAACATAGACAGACTGATTTTAAATATGGTTTGTATTCCTTTGCAATTTCTCTGCAATGTGGTACTGCATACCTCATATTGCATATAAAAATGTTTCTTGCAAAATAAGCGATGTTATGTGACCGAAATGTTAAGGAGACTAAAATAGAATGCATGAAAGCTGGTGCGAAAGAGAATGACATTCTTATGATTGCGGGCGACATCACCAACGAAGAGGTTCGCAACGAACTTGTCGACAAAACGATTGCTAAATTCGGAAAACTCGATATTCTGGTGAGTTATCACAAATCTAAAGTTGAGAGTGGCGGCTAGCAAATTGCTTTGCCATTAATATTCTCCACTTGTCGTTTAGTGGATTTTTGCAAAATTTGCGATTTCAGCAATTAAAAGATGGCTTAGCGGCCTCGCATTTGGTTACTTGGTTTGATTTCCAATTGTTTTACTTTTGTTTCAATCAGGTCAGCAATCATGGTGGCAGCCAATTCGAGTTCAATCAAGACGGCTCATGGAATCTAGATGCTTTTGACCCGACAATCGATCAAAATGCCAAAAGGTTTCCTGTTGCTTTCCAATGTTCCTCGCTCGCATATAGAAAGTTTGCTGCGCAGTATGTATAAGGCAAATACACTTAGACGTTTGGCCGCAATAATTTTCAATTTCATCATCAATCCAGAATGTGCCGGAATAGTGGAAAGTGGTGAAAAACAATACGCAACATGATGAATAGCCAATCGATTGGCATGATATCCGTAAATTTCTATGCTAGCCGTGCAGTGAAGTCGGTGGTAGCTGGATGAGTTCTGGGATTGAGAATATTGAGTGCTGACTATGAAGGTAAGTAAACAGACATACGGGCACATAGAAGAAAAATTACCCGCTCTTATCGCAGTATATGACGCAGTTTATCATGACATGTTGGTGCATTAGCGGAGGTAATTCCATGTGAGATGCAATTCTATATAGTTGAAGTGCCTATGTGGCAGGTTTTCGTAGTGGGCCAACTATACCCCGACAACTCCATCCATATCCTCCACCTCGAAACCTATGATGCATAGTTAACAAAGAGGTCGTAAGCCACAAATTAAACGTTTTATAATTTTAAAGGACCTATACGCAAGCAGCTATGGTGAAAGGTGATGAATGCCCCTCGCAAGTGAACGCTATCATCGTGTTTATTTTTGATTGAAGGTGAAATTAAATTCATTTCAGGGGAGCTCTTGGTTCTATATGTCTTTACAACACAAATAATTCTTTTTTTCGATGAATTCATTATGATCGACAAATTATAGTAGAAAATTTCCCGGAGGGATTTCTAAATCTCGGGTAACTTGATTAAAGAAACATGTTGCTTTCCTTCAGCTGGGAAGGAAATAATAGCTATTACCCGCCGATATAAAACGTCTCAAAATTACCTCACTAATAAAACTCCTAATCGTAGATTTTTTAGTTGATTGTGGCCACTTTTCAATGATAACATACAAAAATGGTGCTGCTACAATCATATACTTGTAATAGTTACAGCAAAAGGATTTGCGAAGCATACTAAAATATGAGCAAGTGTGCGCTCGCAAAAACTTTCCGTCGCCTCTGTGAATGTCCTCACTCTTGCTTTTTGTATGTTTACTACAAGGAATGATGTATGTTCCTTTTATGATCCATAACCCATACAGAAATGATCTCCATTCATTGCATGTTCATTCTTTTGGAAAATCAACTCCAACCGCTAAAAGTTTTGGAAAATCAATGGTCAAATGAATCTCCATTCATGTTCATTTGGTCTATGTTCCTTTATAGTGTTCAGAAGAGGAATTTCTTAGATAAAATTGCTAAGGTTCTACTATGCTACTTTTTTCAATATGAATGCAGCACCCTGCTCAAAATATTAGCGCTACTATGCATGACGGCTTACGACTGTGATATTACTAACAAAAACAGCTATCTAAGCATGGGCTTAGCAGTATTCCTGTTTACCGATTTAGTTTTGAACTATCGACCACCAATGATCCATTGGTTGAATCAACTAGGCAAGAAAAATGCATCGGTTACGCCCGCCATGATTGTCTTTTTGCACAGCCTGTCCTTACTGGAGGAGGTAGTTGAAATGTTTGGTATTAAAAGTCGTCATCAGGATTTTATCGAAACGTGATATTTTCAGCACACTCGCATTGTGTCTGAAGGTATATACACATCTCAAAGAATCCAAGGGTGAAATCGTTCTAGTGAGCAGTATCGCCTCCACAATGGCTGTAAGCTTTCGCAGATCATGTCATATTCTTACATGAATTCCATTAACTAACATGGCTGTTAGGTGATCACATAACTAGGCAATTTTTTGTGAAAGCATGTCCGCCTTCCTTTTCCTTACCAACTTCGCTTTTTCATGCGCTTTTGCAATTTGTGTTCAAACTGCCAGCATCAATTCAGGAAGCGATAAAGCAGGAGCTGACAAAATTTGGTTGGTATGATGCATCCATAAAACGGCGCTATATAATCACATTCCACACTGATCCATCAACTGAAAAGAAAGAAATTGTGGAGGCTTGGAAAGGACTGAAAATTCATATGATTTTACATCCATTAGGCTTTCATCTCATAGTGGTCAGATCATATAAAAATGAGAGTTTTGTGGAAAATTGACACAAAGAGTCGAGTCGAATGCAATACGAAAATATTATTCTTTATATTTTACTTTTTGTTAAGGAATTGGAAACCACATGAGATGGGTATCGTGCTGGTTCATGTAGAATGCTTCTTTACCCGCTTATTTAACAAGCGTTTCACAGTATGGTTCCGCTCACCAAATCGGATGCGATAAACACATGCCTATTATATATGTTCTGCATTATTGGCGAAATGGTAAAGCAAACGGTCGGTGAAATGCATACCGTTTGTTCGATAGTATTTAGCGATCATTTTTCACATAATGGAGTCGCTCTATTCAAATTCGCTCAACTTGATGCACTCATAACAGAGCTGAATGATGCACCCATATTTGAGATGCACTTTTGCTCTAGCTGATCAGTTAATAAATCTACGCACCTCAGGCGAAGAAGATAGAAGCTTAAATAAAAATATACACATCTCAGTGGACAGGGTGGGGAAATTTTAATTCAATTAATGCTCACTTATTCGATTCATTTCAATCCTTTTCGATTTTTATAGCTAATTTTCTGTTATGTGGGAGAAGTGCTGTAATCTGAACGCATCGTAACGACTTTTCGTTGTCACATTTGCGTTAGAACTTTTCTGGAAAAAATTGATTATGAAGAAAAAACACCGATATCGCTAAAAAGAAGCATTGAAACAATGTAGTGTCTCAGCAATAAACAGGTGATAAATAATCAAAATATCTACTTCTATATCGCATTGTTTTCCGAGAAGAGTGAAGTTACAACGATCTCCAGTTCTCCTCTGCCTCTCAAAAAGCTTCCTCAGGAAAAGCCAGTATGACTGCACAAGAAAAGTGAGCAAAGAAACAACGGTCATAGAAAACTGTGCTATGTAAATGTGATTTAAAAAACCGGAATTGCATTGTTTCATGCTTTCGATATTGTGGTGTTAAAATCACTAACAAACACGATGTTAGGGTTCGTTCCAACGCGATCGTATTTCCCGATCTCTTTATTTCCACATCTCAGGAGTATTACATTTTTCAGGTTTCAGCGAGGTATAAAACACTAGGTAGTTGCAGACAAGTGGTATGCTCTTTTATGCAATGTCGAAAGCCGCGATCAGCCATATGGCAAGGATGCTCAGTTACCGCTTTGCTAAGGACGATATCCGTGTGAATTGCGTCAAGTAAGCGACGTCATTTCAGTCTCATCGAATGACAAAATCTGTTTGGCGTTGTCGCACAATTAAATACCAGAACTACTGAATTATAGACCCCTGAAATAAATGACTAATGAACGAACTGAAGAATAATCTTTCCTTCAAACACCTGCAGAAACAAGAACATCCTTCTAATTAGCATGTGGAGCTCATCACCGCCACCTTCTTTTAAAGCCTCTGCTGAGGCGCTGCCCATGGAGGATCCTCGTGTAGACGAATCAATGATTTTGGACCCCACAGTGGGGTCACTCAAGTCTCAAAAAACTCCCTTCCATGAGGGATTCGCTGAATGCAAGCACTTGGGTCAGATGGAAGAGAGACAGTGGGCTTTCTCATCTCTGTTAGGTATGCTAGGAACGTGCGCATTGTCTTCGTGAGTCGAAAAACTTCCTCATTGAGACGCAAAAACATGAGGAAACTGTGTGAAACAGATAGTACGAACGAAAAGCACTGAAGAGAAATGGAACACAAAGAGGTTACTGGAGACACAGCAATTTATTGCAATGGAGAATACCGATGTATGATTGAAATAGTGAGGCACAATGTTAACTGGAACAGACTGGAGCTGGGTGAACTTAACATCAATTTTTCATAAAAACATTCATCCAGATGCGGTCAAACAATGCACAGGGGTGTGGTGCAACTATGAATAAATGCTAAAGTTGAGAAGAAATTCAGTTATGGCATCATTTCAACGGGAAAATCCCTTTCAACTGGAAACCTGCAAATGTAGCCACCATATACGAAGAAAACGGCGATGCGAAAACTATCGCAGCTGCTTTGCGCGTCGAAATTCTCTAGGCCATTGAGTTTAAGCATGATTTCAGTCTATTGAGGAGCTGAAAATTTAACGTTTCCATGATATCTTACGAGAGTCATCTAATGCAGAGTGATTTAATCGGAACCATAGATGAGATAAATCTCGAAAAAGAAAAACTGCTTAAGATATGCGTCAATCAACCTAATATCAAGAAGGTTCGTGAGAGCATCAACCCAGCCTTACTCTTCCAGATACTAGGAAACAATTCCGAATGAACGAAAACACCTTCAACTTATTGCTAAGTTACATGACGAGGCGGGAAATGGAAACCTGTAGCTTGCCGACGACGGCGGAACCTGAACCGTTGCCGATAAGACATGACATACTGCTGTGTCCCTTCCTCCTTCCATTTGACTTTTATCTTTTAAAAGTACCGTTTTCTGCGTACTGACTTAAGTGAAGATGTTTTTATATGCAGTTACGGTTACTCGCTTTGTGGGTAAATTAGCAAACCGCTGTCTCTCTCCTCAAAACGTTGTCTAGGGCTATAACTATAATATTACAGCAGTCAGTATTTCAGCCCCGGAATAATCTCAACAACTTTCTTTCAAAAGATTGGTATCCGTCCCGAAACGTCGAGAAAGGTGAGTAATCTTGCTGCGCTCTAATTGTACGACTACACTAGTTGCTACACTAGAAATTCTATCTGATGCGCTGCATTTACGGCATTCCGTGCTAATTAAGAAATACTTTGGTTTTCTTACTCTCAAAAGAACGTCTTCTTAGAAACCGACCTCATTCAGGATCTATTGTTTTTTAAGCACTCATTTTTATGCGTCCTTTGCTTCCTCAATTTGTTGCCAATTGATGATGCTAACTGCTCTATCCTAGTTTCTGCAGATTCGGTAAATCTTTCAGCACTTCACTAGAATCGGGGGTCGAATGATCGCAATGCACGATCAAGAAAGTCGAATACTGTTTTTCTTGCGGGCATCAAAGCAACCCTCAAACAGGTTCATTACATCGGCGTGTGATGCGCTTTTTTATTCGCTTTTCGTAGCTTCAGACAGAAGTTGTTTAACACTATCACAGATGGTAAAAGCTCAGTAAGTGTTGCTCGATTATTCATACTCTCTTCGAAAGGAGTTGAAACTCATTTAAGGTGGAACAGTTTTATGCGGATCATGCCATACCAATGCGACGTGTTGGTACTCCTAAAGATATCGCAGAACCAATTGCGTTCCTAGCTGATCGCAATGCATCTGGCTATATAACGGGTCAATCAATTATAGTCGACGGAGGAGCGATGATACAACATTCGTTGATAACGCACAGTCTTGCTGACGTTGCGAATCATATCGATAACTGAATACTCCCATTCTCTAGTGTTTTGATAAACGTTTGCATTCGGAATGGTGCCATACTTCACTCTATTCTTCAACAACATTGAATTTTCCATTATATCATGTCTTCAACAAGCATTCATCAAAAGACTGTTCGTCCGCCTCGAATAGCAAATACGTGGATGAGATAGAACAGGTGAGGCGTGAAGGTTTTAAGTTTGCGAGACCCTAGATATGACGAAAGACATTTTTCAGGATTTCTCACTGATTTTCCATATCAATTCCTAAGTTTCGATTGAGCCGTCAAGTTTCACAGCTTGCGGCAGACATTTTGGAGACGTTCTTTTCGTTTTGCTCATCTTGCAAAATTCAGTAATAGTGCTAGCAAATATCCATCAGCTGGAACAGTTATCGTTTCGTTGTTAGCAGTTTTGTACTTCGCTATTCACTAGACCGAAGATTATTTTTTGATATATATTTTTTTAAATTCTATTTTAACGTCTCGAGGTGGGAAACATGCAAAAGTATTTGAGCATGAGCAGCAAGAGCGAGCAAAACGTTCGCAAAACTACAATTTAGGCGATCAGACATTTAATACGTGAGAGCAGCAATAGTGTCTAGATTGAAACACAGCTTAGAAGCTAAAAAGGTGGGTGCACTAACGATATCGGGGTAAAACGGATTCCAAACTCGTATAATGCGAAACTGGAAACTGTGCAGAACAATGTTATTCTGCGACGTCTTTGGCAAGCCGAAATTGCTGTGCATGTCGCCAGCGGGGAGGGGCGAATTGAAATACTTCAGACAGCAGGATGTCAGAAAAGCCGAACGCAATTTTATAACAAAAACCTAGTCGTGATATTAAGTTTGTGATATTCTAATGATTCCAGGTTAAAGGTTTTTACCCTGGAAGTATGATCCAGAATAAATTTTGAAGCATTTTTGGACATCCTCTAGCAACCTGATATCAGAAACCAAATAAGGAGACCATATTAGAGTGCAGTATTCTGTCCCATTTCGGTAATGCCTAAACACTGAGCTTTAAGGCGCGGAAATACAGTCTCACTTTGCATTTTTCGACGAGTTTTCAGCAACACTTGAATACTGCAATCTCCGGTGAAGTTTAGAGTCGATTGTAAATAGAGTCGATTATAATACCAAGGTTATAAATATCATCTGCAGTGAAAAGAATATCAAGTTCTAACCTGAAAAAGCATTCATGCCGATTATTGATTTCAAGCACCAATAAAGAATCACTATTATTCAAGAATACCTGACAACTGGCCAGGTGTGGTGCATGGAAATGGATTGTTTGAAAAATATTTTTCAATTTCAGAAGCTTTAATATGAAGTATCAATGTACAGCACGACATCGAGTTATCACCTACAACGCATTTCGCATAGGTATAAATGTCATTTGGAGAGATGCAATTAGCAAATTTATATGACAACTGGCCAGATAATGGCCTGACTGCATCGAGCAAAAAAAGTTTTTGAATCCCAATACGTCGTTAAAATATGGCCGATTCATCGCAGATTAACGGATAATAGGGAATGCATTAATGCCTGAAGAGTTGTTACTCTTTTATTCAACGGTAGCGTTGTTACGTGTCGAAGAGCGTCCATAACAGGATTGAAGGGCTCATATCTTATTGTTCGTTACTAAACTTGTGAAAGATGGTTATAATAATAAAATTCAAGCGATAATTACCCATTATGGCAGCACATTGAATCTACTCACATTTTCGTAATAAATGCAAAATACGACGTAACGTATTTGAGATGGAAAAATTTTTTATCTGAAAAATGAAAGGGTTCAACGAATATCGATAAGATTATGGATTCTTCAAGTTTGAATTTGAGCTGAGAAAGTTTTTGGAAGATTTATGCTTATTAACACCTCAACTAGGATAGAAATCTACAAATTTGCATCTGAATTATTAGTGAAAAGTGGAATAATAAATATTTTGTGAATTGAGTCGATAAAAGTTGCTTCTCCCATAAGCATCCCAGTCTCTTCATAATACCACCTTTATTTTAACACTGCTCGCATATTTTCCGATAGCAGCAGTTTTTGAATAATAAATCAGTTAAAACGAAGAAATTAAAAAAAATATCGTTATGTCTATGTTTCAGGCTCTATTGCGCCGGCAAATGTAACGGATAGTTCCGGGTTGCGGCTCAATGAGGACACGACACTAAACAATATGGGGGTTGTCACTTCAAAAAACATTGCAGAGAAAGACTTTTCGAGAATGCAAAACGATAAATTTATATGTGTCGTGATCATCTTTTGATGGTAAACAACAATGGTGGAATTCAGACGGAAATATACGATGATGAATTGAGGTACTTGGAGGTATATAATGTGATCATAAACCAAAAGAGGGCGCGCCTTCAGTTTTTAGTCACTTTCTCAGAACAAGTCACTAAGTGAACTGCACAGCATTTATTGAATAGATGCAAAAAGTGCAGTAGGATGTGTTATGCTGTTGCTTGGAGCATACAGTTATACCCAACATTCAATATATTCTGGATGAGTATGAACCCATATTATTTGGTGAATAGCCACATTAATTGAATGGTGTTCCCTGAAGCAATCGTAGAGGCAATCGACTTAACATAAAAGTATTCGTTTCAGTATTCGTTTCAGACAACAGCTCATTTTAGACGTTTATTTATTGTATTCCTCCTTGCTCTAGCCGCATAAATTCTCACTTATAAATGTATGCGATCACAAATAGCATTTCCGATCAATCGGATGGAGAGGAGGCAATAGTGACGATAGCATAGGGAAATGGGTTTACCAGAAAAAGAAACTAGAGCCTATGGAAAAATTTTGCGATGGAGAAATTAAAAAGTTGCTCATAGTATTATGAAGTTTTTAAACCGCATACTAAATAAAAAAAGCAAAAAAAAATTCTCTATCAGTTAAGTACAAAGGTTGATGGTGATGCTGTTAATGTGTGAAAGAAGAGAACTAGGAGGAAAAAGAGGTCTGGGTCATATCGACGCCCTCTTTCTACTTAGTAGTAAAAACGGCAAAAGGCTGGCATCGTTACTTCTTCAACTTTCAACAACTTTTATCGTTTTCGCATAATGATGTCATATTTTTAGGCCATTGCACATCTCAAAGAAATTCACGGCAATTTATTATCACGTTTAGCATCGCCTCATAAAATCTTGTATGCATTTCGTAAACTATTATTTTTCCACTTTTCCTTTGCGTTTAAAAGCATTGCTTAGAGCTGTTGACCGAATGGGAAGTTGTTAGGTCGTTGAGAGATAATTATGATAGTTAAGAAAAGAGATTTGAAAATGCGTTTGCTGTTGCTCTATTGCAGTTTTTCGATGCACTCCGGAGTTTTGCCTGATACTTAAACACGCCTATCACACATCGCTTAGCTTCTTGAGCTATCCTAAAGAAGATGAAAACAAGATAGCCAATAGAATTTAACCTGATCAGTTTAATGAATCTGCAAGATGTAACGCTGGTCAACTAGATTAATCTTCAGCAATATTTGCACAATCAAAGTCTGCGCTTATCGGGTGAGTATTCTTGTAGTATATAGCCGAACGAAGCATTAATCAGTTCCCCAATAAGGATTTATCAACTCGGCCAGAGTGACGTTTTAGAAATTTGATGAATTCGTTTCGGTGGATTTTATTCGTTGCTGTGGAACGAAGGGCGGAAAAGAAGAAAGAAGAAGGAAGTTCCCATGTGAAATGTGCCTACGAGACAAGAAGAAAAGGTATTACATTAGATGTGGAGCGGTAGCTAGTCACATATATTCATAAAGCCAATTTCAACAATATTTTGCACTCCAAACCGCATAATTAAGTGGAGATTTCTTAACGTGAATATTGAAAAAGATGCCGCTGAAGAATTTTTGAAAGCAATTGAAAAAAAAATTTTTTTTGGCTTCATCAATTCTATTCACTGAGCGCTCGGTTTGCGATCATGAATAACGACTTCTACGAAGACGTAATAATCAACGACCGTTCTTTTATGTGGCTAACAAATGCTGTGGAAGCTGAAAATAAAGGCAAATGTTATAAATTTGCTTTCTAAGGGAGCATCGCTCTATTTAGTCTCGGTCGGTTACAATCTCGTAAACGGAGGCGCTCTTGTGAAGTGCGTTGAGCGAACCAATCGTTAAACATAAATGCATAGCGTTACAATTATTGCCAAAGGCATAATTCTTTAATTCTTACACCCACTTTTGTATAGTCCGCCGCCCTCGTAAGTTTTTTTTACCAGGCCACCCCGCCTATTTTTTTTTTCAAATTTCGGAAAATTTCTAGCCCTACACATATGAGATTGGCATTATACTAGACACACCTTAAGGTTCATTAACCAGATGGCTATCTGGCACCTCCTACACGCTTATTACATTTTACGTTCTTTTACATCAAGATACATTCCACCTTGCAGATTGCTAGTGAAATTGAGTCAATATGCAGATGCTACTCCCTTAGTGACAATTGAGTCCCTTATGATCAAATAGGTGGGTTTAACTGTTTCTTAAACGAAATATCACAAGAATGAAGGTCGTGAAACAAACACGAAGATGGAATCTATACGTTAACTAGTCATGCAATGATGTAGTAAATTTTCCCGGCGATTTATTCAATGGATAGTCTGGCAATTATTTAAACAGTGTTAGCGATAATAACACTGTTGTTCACAGCGCAGTTGATTTATGTTTTCCTATTTGTTGTTTCTTTGGAAATTCAGGCGGCGCAACGTCATCACGGATATCCTTTTATGAGAAAGCAGATTACAAAGACGAATATGAAACGAACCATCTTTACGATTTGAATTCTATTGAAATGAATTGATCTGAGTTGAATTAAACCAAATTGAATTTAATCAGATCGAATAAAAATTCAACAGATTCGTAATATGCTGGCACAATATACTTTCAATTTCAATTGTTGCGTCAATATTCTCTAAATATGCGTGAAGAATTTTTCACATGCACTACATTTTTCGCTGCAAATGTTGATAATTTCAACTGTTATTAAGTTTCCTCATGCTCACACATCTTTTCTTTTGTGAGAATTTATGAGAATTCAAAGTGAATGATTTCTCCATCTTTGCTGTCTGCTTATTCATTTTGCATCTGTCGTAATCGTTGTCGCAGTCTTCCATTGTTGGATCACTGAAAGAATTATCCGTAGAGAATAGGGCAGTGGAAAGCGTTATTGCATATCACCTCATTTTGGCATTTTAATGTAAATCGTTGAGAAATAAATCGTTAATAACACAACTTGTCTTATTAAAATGTTCATAAGTGCTTTCGTTCATTCATTTATTGTGATGAACTCTATGATCAATATTGTTCTGCTTTACGTGTAAAAAATACTACAGCCCACCTGTGCATCGGCCAGCTATACATACCAATCAAATAGGTATGTTCACCTGCGCATCGTCCAACTATGCGTCTATAAAGAACACCAGTTAAATAGGTATGACCCAACCAAACATCGCCCATCTATATGCTTATAAAAAGTATCACTCATGCTGAGCATTTCAGTTTAAGTGAATCTGTCTCACGTGCTCAGGTTTTGCAAGGATAAAATTTGCTAACTTCGCCAATTAGTTTTCATAACGAATATTTTTTTTCGTTTAAAAGCATCCTTGCGTGATAATATTCAATTTCTGTGCGTTTTTCTTAGAAATAAATGATGTTTATTTATTCTTAAGAATATTTCACGCCAAAGTTTGTTTCTTTACATGAAATATTCTCATAGCTAATATTTCATTGATATTTGAAGTTGGTTTTAAGTCGAAAATAATTCAATTATTGCAATGCGCATTTCTATAAACTTGTGGCCATTTAAAAGCACTGACAATTCGCCCTTCTTTATTGGCTATCGTTATGTAGATTTTTCTGATTAACACATTTATAAATGTTTCGCATAGTACATTTGCTATTATCAAGTTATCCAACGATGATAATATTGTGAACTATACCACGCAGACTTATATTGTATTTGCCTGCGCGAAAAATCAATGAATTGAACTTAAAAATATTTTTTACATTTTAGCGGCTAGTGAAAATCGTCCGATTAGCCATTAGGAAGATTGACTTAAATAACCCATGGGACTCAAATAAGCAATTCATAGAAATACGAATGCGGTGACATTATCTATTTATAATGTATGATTATTCACATGAGCATTGGAATTGTTGAATTTTTTAAGGTTTTATAAAGGATAAATGCATCGAAAATGTCTGGATATATGATTCATTGCTTTTTGCTCAGCAATACGCAATTTATAGTTGCAAATATTATTGAATAAGGAATTTCTTTCAGCACAAAATGACCATCTGAAATGTGCATTTACTCTTCAACTCCTTAAATCGTGCAATGAATACACGATGCTAACGAATATATATTTTCAACTATATGTTCCGGACAGTTGATCGATATGATCTACTCATCTAATTTCTTGTGTGTCTCAGAACTAGGCGAGTAAAGAATTAGCTGCATCGGTCGATATGGATCAGCTGTTATTGCTAATTGGTCAGTTATTGTATATCGATCCATATTCATTCACTCTCTCGCTCATTAAGCTCTCGATAAAAGGAATAATATTTATTGATTGGTTGAAGAACAAGCTAAGACCTATTCTAGTCAACTCAACTGAATATCCGATCAAGACCCCGGCATTTGATGTTGACAGTCAGCTGCCCGTTTCGATAGACTTCAAATTGCAAGCATCATTCTCTTTTGAAAAGCACAACTATGCTCAGCTTCATTTATTCGAGATTTTTAAGCAGAGTGAATGAAAACTGCGCCCAATAAAGCGATGCTTCCATAGGCGTTATATATAATAATGTATGCATAACCCTATATGATTTAGTACTATGAATAAACCTTTAAGCTGGCCTCATCGGTTCAATTCCATCATCCACCTTTTGAGTTTTTCCTAAATTTCGTCATTTTAATTATGAATGAATAGATATTTGTTTGTATGTTTATTATTCTCGAAATTTCGTTGATTTATATTCAATTTTCAAACTCTTCATAGAAATTCCCTTCATAATCCTTTTAAACGTTGATTCGATAGTGAAAAATAAAATAAACGAAAAAACATTTATGTGAAAAATGTGAAACTATCAAAAAAAGAGCGAAAGAAATAATGTAATTTGAGAAATGAGTTAAAATATTACTGCAAAAATCAACGCAATTGATTAATCGCTAACATATAAATGTAATGTACATATGTAATTACAAATGTACATGTGATTATTGAGTACGAAAAAAAAAGGATTCTCATAATGTTTAATATATTTTTGATTGCCCACTCGCTTTCAGGCCGCTCAGCTAAAGCTTTTTTCGAGTTTTCATTACCACTTATGTTCGATTATGATGTCCGTTATTTCATAGACGCTGCACTTTCCTCTTTTCACATTCTTCCTCCCTCTCTCTCTCTTTCTTTCTCTCTTTCCCTCCCTCCCTCTCGTTGTGAACACATTTTGATTCAATTCTGAACATAGAATTAGATGTGTAAGTAAAGCGAACCTTGCTTGATTCAAACAGAAATGAATTTTGCTCACCAATTTTGATCAGCTTGTTTACGCTCATTTTGCGGTGAATTCGTTTCATCGGTTACTTTCAGTGCTATTTTATCAGCTGTTCGTAATATTTACTATTTTGAGATCCATATTATCACTCTCACAAGCTTATTGTCCCCAGATTGAGCTCTATTTTCGCTGAAGGTTCTATGAATGAACTAACCTACTCTGAGCCCTTCAATATTTGCACCGCTGAAAATTTCATCTGCTCATTCACCTTGTGCAGCATTTCAAAAACGCACTCAGCCATTGATTTCTGAGACTTTCTAGTACAAGCTAGAAAATAGCGATGAAGATAAGCATGTTTGTAAGAGATTTGTTATAGACTAAATGTGGGAAACATGTGCCCGAGTCGTCAAAGGCTTCCACGACATATGCATATATAAGGCTGAAGACTGTTCTTTGAAAATTAAAATTTTTTATGGATTCGTTTAATGATAATCGAACGGAATCAAAGAAAATAGAGATTAATAATGGCAAACTATTAAATTTTTTTCATCATTTTGCGCTCCCAATTGCGCTTCATGTGCTTCATTTGCATATGTATTTAGTTTCAATGATGATGAATATAAGATTCCAGCGCGATTAGTTATGCGTATCAGCAGAGTGGAATGAAAAATATTTTAAGATGTTATTTATCACCCTCCCATCTCCCCCCCCACCATTAAAGATGCGGTGGTGATTTAAAATTACATACCATATAGTTATGGAAAGTGCTTTGAATAATTCCCAAATCGGCGATCACAATTAAAAGCGCGATAGTTGATTACTTTTGAAAGAGATCATCGCGTTAAATGCGTCACTAGATGAACTGCTAGTCAATAAAGCGTCAGCCAAAGACTGATGAACAACGGTTAAAGAATGAATATTTATTATTGAATTCGTCTAGAATTTTTTCGATCTAAAATAGTGAATATCGTTAGCATTCGTTACTTATAATATCTTTATAAAGCTGTAATCGCCATTTCGGACCATTTTTTTAAAGATAATTATGACATTACAATCTATACATTGCATTTTTAACTTCATAAACATACTTATCCTAATTGTCGTTTCAATTTACTATTGTTCCGGCGTTGAATTTCATGCGAAGTTTAACGATGAGATTTTTTCAAATACTCCTAAAATTAAAGGCGATAATTCATCGAGGTGAATGTAGAAGAAGAAGAAATTATGAATAAATTAAGAAGGAATGGAAAAACGAAGAAAGAAATATTTTATCGAATATAGATAACATTGAAATAATGGACTAAGTTTAAGTAATTAAACGAAAATACTAGTGTAAGCAGATGAAAAAAAAAAAGGATTCTAGAGCCAAAGTTCTTGAAGCTTACTGTGTTCTGCATATGACGTGTGGCTTCACAAATCAGCAGCAAAAATCCAGAAATCCCAGCAGCAAAATTCAAAATCCCAACAAGCAAAAATTCAGTCCAATAATAATCTCATTAAAAAGTTTGGCATATCTCGTGACATAGAGTGGTAAATAGACACAACAGGCGTGTAAACTATGCATTCACTGTAAAAAGTGGACGTTCTGAATAAGTTTGAGAAAATAGAAAGCGATACTCATTATTATAGAAAACCTGATTATCCATACCAATCGGCAAAATTCTTTTGTTTATGCGAAGAGGAAGTGCAATATCTAATGGGCTTGAAAGGCATTTCCTGCAAATATTACTTGAAACGTGAAATTGTTTAGACCGCTCCTAATTGTCCACTGCTCGTCCATTGTTTAGATTGTCGCTTCAGTTAATCCGTGGATTTTCCATTGGCAGTGGTAAAAATCCACTGGTAAAAATCCGCCAATAACTGCAACAATGACCTTCATTTGAGCGGAATCGATCGTCGATTCAACTCGACCGGTTGAATTCCACGTATCGTCGGACGAATGTTTTGATTCAAATGTTGTAATTTGCAAAATGCAACGCTTCAATATTTAAAGTAATGTCCCCCTAGATAGCGTTGCAGATGACGAATTTTGCGCCATCGATCGGTGACCGCCATCGTGCTAGTCAAACTTAACTTGTACTTTCAGTCACAATCATTTTCACATTAATGTGGAACCACGTGGCTTCAATTTCTCTCAACATCTCGCGATATATTAAAGCATTGACATTTTTTTTCAAAAAATCGAACTCAATTAGTCCAAATGAAGAGTTCAGCTTGTAAATTGAAATTGACTGAACATTTTAATGGTGCTTAAATAGAGCGTTATGAGGGAACCACTTGCATCTTACATGATTTGTCTATAATATCTGATGACACATCAGTATTTCCATCGAGTACCTTTTACCTTTTATCACTTTATCGCTCTTTAAAAAGAAAATTTTTCACGATCACTTTTTATCACTCTTTAAAAAAATTTCACTTCTCGTTGGGCAACTCATTAGGCATTAGTATTTGTTTATCCAATATCCATTAAATTTGACAAGTGGGTTAACTTCTATAAACCATCTATGCACATTATCGGCCTATTTCTCTACATTCAGAATGTTTCCTCTGCATTCCACGAGCTTTCTACGAACTCTGAAACTCTTTGAATGAACTCTTTACATTCCACGTAATCTTTAAAAAAAAAACTAAAGTATTAGCTTTAGACTGGCCGTAAAAAGTTTCATACTAAGAAGTAGCACTGCTACGTCGATTGCTTTGCAATTGTACTATTCAGGTTATCTTGAAGCCTTTAATTTCTCAAATATTGTCAATGTTTAAATGACCAATCAATTCGCAGCTATTAGAATGGTTGTGATACTCAGAATGAAACTGCTGCATTTTTTTCCATCAGCTCATTCATTTGTATTTGAATAGTTTTTGTTATAATACGTCTCAAAAGTTGCTTTGCACTTTCACAGGCGTTTTTTTTGCTAATTTCTTTAAGAGCGCAACATTGCATCCGTTAGTTTTCCCACATGCGCAGGCAAAAAATGCTGTCGAGATTAAAAAATTTGTTGAATATGATCATTCAGTGTGATATCCCACTGATTACGCCAAATTGCAAAAAAAAAACTTATCAGTCGGAAGTAACCTGGAATCAAGTAAAAAGCATATCACCGATGCTAGCATGATAATCGCTCTTGCACTTAAATGCATCATAACAATTACCTATGCAAATATACAACACAGTAAAAGCTGAAACAATAAATGTCTTTGCAGTCCTGCTCCTCAGCCAAACCAATGTTGTATGCTATCAATAAACAAGAAAACATGTGCAGTAGTGCGTGCATAAATCACCATGAAAGGTGTATTGCCCAATCGTAGCAAAGATAATCAATGCAAAATAAGAGCCCGGTAGATTGCAAAATTCATGAAATTGTTTAGCTTTATATCCAGTCTCGTATTTCCTTTAGAAATTGATATCAGCCAATCTCGGGATGTAAGTTATACCCGTACGCGATAACCATGAAAAAAACCTGATAATGCGCTTTCAAATTAAGTCAAAAAGGTGATTTCATCGAAATTCCTGACGTCAATTAATTCGGATGTCTCATATGTCGTTTGTCATGAAGACAGCAATAAGGAATCAGCTTCTAAATGAGGCTATACCTGCTTAATTTCGGTTCATTTGTTGAAGCCACGAGGCAAATTAACTGGCGCACACCCTCAAGCACATGCAAACTCACACATACATACATGTGTGCGCAAAAACGCACATACGTATATTTACTGTATAAATTTAACGGAAATTATACGGCCATGGCTGATTTTGATAAAGATTTTTGATTTTATTGATCGTGCAGAGAGTTCACGACTGTTTTTGAGACGCTAAGCCATAACAATGGGAAGAGTAGGAAAAAGACTTGCTAAGTGGGAATCTCGGCGATGAAAGAGCCAATTAAAACATTAACGTGTTTTGAAAGCTGCATTTTTTTTTTGTCTGAATCTTTAATGCACTCAGATGTTTTGAAGATTAAATAATATGAAACAGAAAATTTGTGCTATAGAAGTCACCCTTCATACCATATTTCATGCCCATTCAATGAGGTAATTTGAAATGCACAATATTAGATATGGCACAGAGTCAATATCAAGTGAGAAATTTGTGATTGAAGCACTTAAAGCTCCGTTTAAAAAATTTTAACTTTTTTTCTCACTTTTTTGGGTTTTTTCTTGTCTTTTTCCTTTCTTTCTCGTCATTTTTCTCGTTTTTTTTTTCGGTGTGCCTCATCTTATTTCATGAATATTTCTTGCCTCTAAATCGTTCATAGGCCCAAATATTACCATATTTTCAACATTTCAAACAATAGCAGCAAAAATTATAATATTTTCTGTTTCCCAGAGTAATTGCTATGAATGATGATATCATCGAGAAGCGAAGCTCTCTTCGTTTGTTGCTTACTAATACGAAAGCGTGCCGCAGAAGATCGTGCAATATGCGTTTTTGCATTTCTGTCACTTGACCGATCCGTTTCGAGGATTACTAACATAAAATAAAGTAGCAGAATACTGTCTTCACACCTCCAATGATTCGACTGCCCATACTTCCATGGAAAAATCGATCTTCTGTGTCCTGACGGGTGTAAAATGAAAAGCAATCGGTGTAAAATGAATGCAAAATTTTCCCATTCCTTAAATTTTCATTATCGCCTCCAAAGGTAATGCATAAACGTGTGATTAAATACCGCAAACGGTATTTAAGGTCGTCTTGTAGTTCGTTGAAAGTAGTAGACAGACAGATATACGCTGGTGTGTTATATTGATGAGAAATGTAATACGTCTAGAAAATAACTTAACACAAGCACCTGGATCAGATTACTTCCAAACTAATGCGTAAACAAAAATGCAAAAATATCTACTTGCGCTACTATTCAATTTGCAATAACTTACAATGTTGTCTTTGAAAATACAATGCACGCAAACGTTACAAATATATATGATTTCAAAATCTACATATACTTGCAATTTAAAGATTGAAATATGTTTTATAAGCTAGATGCAGTTTATATGTGATGCAAATTGAAAGTTCTAATCGTTACATATATACTTGCTTATATTTGTGATGTAACGTTGTAAATCTCTTCTTAAACAAAAGATTATGTGACTAATAAACCAACTTGAAAATATTCTTTTGTTTGCTTTAGTGTTTGTTGCCTTATTTTATGAGCATACTTAGTTGTGAATTTCTAATAACCGTCAAATGATTTAGGTTTTTTCTATAATTCGTTCCCTCGCACAACGAGAAGTGGGCATCGTTAAACATTTCAATGATTGGAATGATAATGGGGTGATTGCAATGATATGAGGAATATTTTAGCAGCAATATGCGCTCTCATATATTGCAATGTGAAAACACTGCACTCGTCATTTAACTGTCATATATGTCACAACTGTCATGAATTGACATATATGTGACATATTTGACACAGAGTCATTTTTGTGTGCATCTTTTGATGTGTCCTTGAAAAAGAAAATATATTCGACGGAGAGCATAATAATTTGATGAGGTTCTTAAATCACAATAAAAGATATCCCTCAAAAAAATTTGCAATTTAATGCAAAATGCAACATGCAACCCTATGAGTTAAAGAAAACAATAGATGCATCATGAAGCTTGCGAAATGTTAATTCCGTATAATTGCAGTTGTTAAGATGTCTTTTCAAACGAACGTTTCATCGATGATAGAGCTTTTATGTTGCGCTGCAATTTTTTTTTTCTTCATTGGCTACTCCTCTATGTTGTAAATTCGGATGTTTATTACATTTTTCGATTCTATTCAATTTCAGTATGATATATAATGCACATTTTATTCCAGTGAATTTCGCGATTTAACATTTTCATCATGTTTCTGCAAAAGTAAAATATTTAAAAATATATATATTTGCTTCTCAAACTTTGCTCACATGCAGATGAAGAATTCACAATTCATGTTTTTCAAAAAAGCGCGTTCCGTCGCCAAAAATTTCCTGTTTTTAGGAGCCTCTACAAATTTGCACTTCCAAAGCGCCCTACGGGAGTATGTGTCTGCGTGCGTGTGTGTGTGTGGGTATATTGCTGCCGGGTATTCTGTGTTCGAGAACCATTTCATGCAATAGTTGCAAGCTTAGATAACTATAATTCACATCATATGTTGGTGACTTATTTCGTCTTTTATACTGATATAAATATGAATGTCTTTTTTATATAATTTTTGATTACTCGTAAAAGCAATTGGTTAAGTGAACGGCATTCAAAAGCACATATCGTGCCAGTTTCATATGGATATCGCTCGTTTCATAGCAGTTGTCAGCTCGATATACAGTCGTCAAATTCTGTGTTTCAAAACGATAAAATTATAAAATTCAAGTTATTTTCCTCGGCGAGCTAAATTCACATGCAGAAGTAAGATATATCTGACCGTTCAAGCAATAATGATTACCTTCTTAATGGTGACGTATCGTTAAAAAAATTTTTTTTTCATCTTGCAGGAAAGTTGTGTTGCGTTCCCAAAAGTTATTCTGGCTTCATTTATTTCTCCATTTTTTCTATGGCTTTTATTTTTGCCAATTTTTGCAGATTATAAAATACATAGAAAAATCATTGAAAGAATGCGAAAAGATTGTATATTGTGGGATGCAAAAAAAATTGTTCAACTTTTAATAAATTCTTCAAATTCCTTCACTTATTTCCTCGTAGAATCTCCTCTCTTCGATAACTGCGAAGAAATGAATTAAAGAATGGAACTCGAATAGCATGAGCTAACTCGCTTCAAATAAAAGCATGAGAGTCCAGTTGAAGCCAATACGATCCTATAGTGACGAGAAGTTTAATTTAGATGGTGAGGTAATTGTGTAGACTTGATGGTGTCTCTACATTCAAGTGATCCTTATACTCAAGAAAAAGATATCAATATGAGACGAAATGTCGATCTATTTCCCATATTGTCCTCACACTTCTAGGAGGAAAACAACCTTTATTATTTCGATGAATACATTTTACGAAAAATAATTTTCGAATAGAGTCTAAAAATGGAATAATTTTTAGCAATATTTTTAATAAAATCATGAGGTTATCTAATTGCTCTAATCATTTCGTATTTAATATTGATTTTTGTTTTTTTTTTGGTTTTCAATTTCTGTTTAGACGATTCTTCTTAGTAAGCGATCAATAGGCTTACGTGTTCCACTATGCTCTACTTAAATATGCTAACAACTACGATATGAACACGCCCTCCAATCTAGCATGTCAGACTTATCGCAATGACCACATCACGTTGAGTGAAATTCGTATCAACATCATTCATCACGATATGATGAAAATTTTTTTGCCAAATGGAATTAAAAGTTTGATCTTTCAATGTTTATTTTTATTAGCTGTTTAAGAATGTTATTGTTGATTCCGTTGAATTTATCGCAACTTTTTTTTGATAGCTTTGATAATATTAAAGCGTTAATTATAGACAATATACACTCATAGAGCATTTGCCAGTGATAATCACATTTTTTGCAAAGAATCGGAAATGCTTTTGTCGTTTACTTGCGAAAAACGTTTGAGAAAGGCCAAATATATGCAGGCGGAAAATGTGCACTTTTTAAGCTATACAAATGAGCTGTTCTAAAATGTGCATGGTAACTGTGCACCTGACAAGCAAAAAAAAAAGGGTGAATAAGAATCAAATGTTGAAACTTCCGAAGGATTGTCAGCTAATCTGGTATTAATCTGCCTAAAGGCCTGTGCCACTAGTTTTTCAACTGTCTCCACATAAGATTTCAGGCTCATCAATCCACTCAATAGAAGCTTGCGGAAGTGTTGAAAAAAAAAATCCTTGAACAATCGTTATGTTGCTATGTGGAATACTTCTTTCTAAGCGTATCAATCACTAATGTATACCTAATTAAACCTTTTTTGTATTCTCGCATTTTCTACCGTAGTTGTTTAAAGCCATTTCTAGCGACAACGGTTAGTAGTTATTTTCATAAGCTCGAGTTAAATCCTCAATGTTTGCGTTTTCCGATACATACGTCCTGCAGTCTTGAATAACTTCTTTCATTTCAATAAAATAATCCCTTCTTCTCGCTGGAATACCTCTTCAAGATTTTTGAAGGGCAAGCAACAGTCTCCCCTATAATCCCTCCCCCTTCTTCCATGAATCCCTCCTTTGTATCATAATAGTCCAAAAATGTTTTCTTTCTAAATATCGGAAACTTTTGATATGTTTTTTTGCACCTTATCACTCTTTTTGGACAACAAATAAACATACCGCTCTTCTAAGAGCAGGTGGAAATTTTTGAAAACTGAGGGCTTTATTCGAATTACACATTAAACGTTATCTTGAAGCCACAATACTGCGAAATCATGCAGAACTTTAAAATCGTAATAAGTTACAAATGAAGGATGGCTTTACTTTATTTTATTTTAATGAACAAAACATTTCTTACGAATAAATACCTCATCATATTGTTTCCATTTCTACTTTCGAGGGGAAGTTGTTAGGTCGTGCGAAGGTTAAGCTCATCTCCTGCCCATTGGATACTGAGGAGTCGATTTACCCTTGTTCGGCTCGAGGGGACGGTCGGACTTGCTCCAGTATTCTCACCCCGACGACGGCACTAGGTGGAATAGCTCGACAGGATGAATTCAAAGAGCTTGCTCGAAGCTCACTTATAGCTGATCGCGCAATAACCGGTATAAAATATTGAATGAAATAAAAAAACTAAAAGCTTGATTAGAGTAGAAGTCATAAAATTAAAAGTCGATAACCACAATAAACGAAAATTTTACTTTCTTCTGCTTCAATAAGTTGCACAAATATCTATGATACATGTTGTCGACGAGCGTTAGTGAACGATAATATAACCGCATATATCTCCAATGTGGCGAAATGATTTTTAAACGATCAGGCACTATCGATCTGGATTGCAACGTCCATCTGACGACTGCAAATAAGCCATAGAGAATCATCTCTATGCGTAAAAGTGAGCTGATAATACTTCAATGAATAGTTGTCGATTGGCAGGTGAAAATCTAACACCGAATGTATTTCGTTCATTAGCATGTGCACAATGTCTCTTCTATATATATTTTGTATCGCCACCTTATTCGAACGATTATGCATTCTCATTTTGTCCTTCTGGATTACTTATTTGTCATCCAAACGAGGAACATTCCTGCAATTGTTCACAATACTCGAAAATATTCAATATCGACGAATTTTCAATTAATAGGTAACAAAATTTTATATTTATACATATTTTAAAACGATTTTAAGAATGTTTTCCGAGTAGATTAGATGGCATATAGTAGTTGAACGATATCTTTAACCTCAAAATTCGAAAATCTTTTAGGTGTGAAATATCTTCGACTCATAACCTTGGTGTATAACTAAAAAGGATAGAAAGGAAAATAATCCAAAAAAAAGATATTTTATCCATAAGTGCTACAGATAGGAATAGACTATTGTTCTTAAACGATTGCAAGAAGAATTCTCAGCGAGATTAATGCCTGAAGCTGTTATTGTGAGTTATTTCTATGCACTGTATTTAGTGAAACATTCTTATCACTGCAATAGCACTGATAATCAAGGATTTTATTGTGAGTCTTATGTCTTATGCAGAAATATGAAAAGTTGGCATTAATTTAATTATATTCAGTTCGATGAACCGTCCACTCGATGAATTGAATATTAGCCCTGCATTGCCTCAAGAATTTCCATTCATCACTCGACAATGTTGTGATGCAGCCGCACATTGTTGCGATTCAATACTATCGAAGGATGATCCCAACCATATTGAAGGTATCACCGGAATATTCAATATTTTAGAGGACTCTTAGCGGTTGTTTTACTATTTTCTGCTATACTCTTTCCGGATCCTCTTCTTCATCTGTAGTTATGATTACCTTCTAGTGTCTCTTCCTTTTAGTACTACCTCACGTTAGGTTTTCTTACCGTAGGAATGTCTTTCAGAGTAAAACTACTTGAAGCATTTCAAAATAAGTAACTATTTACACGATCGGTTGATTTATATGTAATTCCTTTAGGAAGCATTTCTTATTATATTTTCATTTTTCACCTCATAGAAATTCATTTCGCTATACTGCTTCGAAGTACAGTGATGTTTAGCGAATTCTATTTGCATTGATTTCAATTTTGAAGCGCTTTTTTTTCAAGTAGCCATATGATTAGCGAAAGGCAGCTTATGCATATAAAATTACTTTATCTAGCTAAACATTTCCCATCTTCTTAGCGTTCAATGAGTGCGAAAATGCATTTTAGTGCATTACATGAATTTTTGGAATTTATTTTATATAATAACAAAGCATCTAGAAAAATCTTGTGCCTAGATACTTCTAAAGAAGCAAAATGTATTCTAACTGCCCGATACGGGAAGTGAATTATTCAAATTTTTTAAAAAAAAAAGTTATAGCGTCATGAAATTTTTTATGATGGCGATTGTTTTCATCGCTCTGCACACTTTCGAAACTCTCATACGGAATTTTAACTACTCGGCCATCAGCATTATTATCATGACCCAATGATATCGGAATTGATTTTCTAAGCTTCGACAGACGTCCGATCACTATTCACTTATGCAGCAATAGTCGAAACAGCATAGGCATCCATTTTTCCCCAATATATTTCTATTACTTTACCAATTATTAAGAAGTTGCAGTGTCTTCACAAATTTCCACAAGGCTAACAGCTTGTATTATTGGTATAATGCAAGAATGAGGGTTTATTCGCATCACCCGATCACACGTATCTTTACTATGAATATCACATCTCGAGGGATGATATATTATTCCGCGTTGCATTATCTACAATTCTCTATCAAAAAGGCCACTTTTTAGTGCTGTTTTCTGGCCGATTTTGCTAAGAGATGCGGTAATTCTACATGTAATATGTGTACTGTACTATGTTAGATATTTGCAATACAGTACGCTGCACCAAATAATGCACCCACCAAAAGGAAGGCATCGTTTGAAAGATGCAGGATCCGGAAGAGATGTTCTATTTTGTATTTTGCCTCTGAAAATGGCCGACTTCAATAAATCGTGCTGCATCTTTTCTAAAATCCTGCTTCATAAATTCTGCTCAATGCGGATCTTCAAATTGGCTATAGGTAATACATTATACCAAATATATGCAACCTAGTGCTTTATGGCTACCACTCTATCTAGTACATGGAAAACAATGATTATAGGTATCAGTTGCCCAGCAACTTGGGATGGATGGCAATGCTTCAGACGCACCGCTCCGGGCCCTCTCGTCGCCGAATGTCCCAGCTATATATTTGGTGATAAAATCCGCAGTGAAATGATCGAAGGTAATTTCTAATTAAATCCCTCTAGAGCTCGTTAGGCTTTTTCTCCGAATCAATGTCGACGATGTGAATCTACGAATGATAGACGATGTGAAACTTCAGCTGCTAAGTGACAATAATTAAATGCGGAATCGATAATTTTTACAACTTTTTCTTTGCAAAAAGTGAGAAATTGTATGCGCAATCACATATTGTGCATAAAGAACAAGCACAGTTCGAGCATTCAACCTACAGGAACTCGAATAGAACAAACTAGTATTTGGAAGGGGACCACCGTGAACGGCGGCCCCGCGGAGGCGCGGAGCTTTTTGCCCTCCCCCCCCCCCCTCCCTCGATGGCTCCCGGGAGGGATGGCGATGAACACCACAGCTAACAAGCAGTTATTGTGAGAAATAGGTTATTGCGACAAACGTTTTTAAATCGCATGCTGTCACTTAATACACCTGTGAAAATTTTTATACCCTATATTTATCAAATCTCGAATTTCAGCTGCGCACTTTCCAGCATAAATTTTAGACTCTGCCATCTAGAATAACTTTCTAAGCGAAAGATTTCAACGAGTTTCGAAACTCGAGTAGTCAAATTTGATGACACATTTCCAAGAGTGGGTAGCGCGATAACGACGGTGATGAGGCATTTATAGGCATTTATTAACATAAAGAAGGTTTCACTATATAAGATAAAATGATATAACCACCAGGGAAAAGAGGAGAACAAAAGGAAAAAAAAGGAAACTAAGTACATACTAGTGCATTTGCAGTAAAATTTACGAGACTAAAATGAATAAAAATCCAGCTATATTTTGCAGATTTATCGAACATCTCTGTAGACAATCTAGACAGTCATCTAAATGAAGGGTAATTGAGCCATTTGTATAGAATAAGGGAGTGCATACATATAGAAAAATGAACCGATGTCTAGCAAGTAAGTATCATATTCGATTATTTTAGAGTTCTTATTAGTGCTATTTACTTTGGTATTGCCAGTTAATGAAGGTAGAGCAGCGTATCAGAGATTATCAAATTTGCGTTTCTAGCAGAAGGAAAATTTGCATTACCCTCATTCGAGCAATCAAATTCATAAATTACGAACAAATTATGAATGCGTCGCAAAGAAATGTCCCTTTCGTAGTTTAATTAATCAGATCGCTTGCATAAATTGTGCATAGAATATTCTTTTTTTTCTCCTGTGCAACCCACGACAGTCGTAAAATGCAAAACAAATTTGTGTTGAATGCAAGAAAATTTTTTTTAGCTGCCCTAATTGCTTATGATACTTTTCGAAGTTGATATTATAATGTAGGGCATCATTGAGTATTGTATATTTTATTTTATGACTCGAGAGATCTCCAAGATGAAATAATGGGACAAACGCACATATCAGAAAAACATAAAAATAGGAAGTGATAAGATCAAATACTCATCGTTGATGCTATAAATACTATAAAATAATAATGCTCATGAAATTAATAGTAATAAATTCCTATTTGAATAATTAAACGAAGAGAGCAATCGAAAGAAATAATGTAAAAAGCAAAAAGAGACCACTTATTTAATACTTCATAACGTTTCAATATAATTCGACCGATCCAAATGAGTTTAGCATTCACAGAGATATTTTACGACTCAAAGGACGAATTAACTCTGCTGTGCAAAAATGCTGAGATGAATATTTTTTTTCATAATAAACTAATACCGCTTTGTTCTCATCGAAAACATATATATATATATATATATGAGCGAAATATATATATATATATATATATATATTTCGCTCTTCACTTGCAAAAGAATCTTTCGAAGTCGTTAAAAAAAACATGTAGAAACGAAGAGAAAGTTAAATTGCGCGCCATGTAGGGAATGGCATGCTGATAACGGGCTATGGCCATCATATTTAATAACAAATGCAAAAACGACTGAATTAAATTTCGTCGGCCTCCTTAAGTGCTCTATTGAGGTTTCTATTCAGCTTTCAAGATTCACTAGCTTTTTGCTATCGATCAACTATATTCGTTACCCATAAACATTTCTAACATCAGACATCTGAATTAGAGAATTGGTCTCTAAATGGTAAATTACTTACAGAAAATTATCGAATCAAATTGACATTAAAATTGCAGTCACTCAATCGTTAAGACACAAAATAATTGGAACCCGCAACAGTGAATTAGAAACTCGATTGGCCTTCGTAAAACAAAATAATCACTTCAATAAGAGAAAAATGACCACATCTATGGTCGACGATCCCTATGAATGTGAATATAACTCTGTTTATAGTGTTGTAGATCAACAAGCATAATATCGATTAAGAAGAATGTAGTGCAAAGATTGCAAGACACCAGAATAGACGGTGATCAAAAAATGCATAGAAAATAATTACGAGATAAGTTTACAGATGATCTCATTGGAACGAATAATTAACGCTGATGCATCTATGAAACTTTATCAAGAATATGAAAGCATTGTGAAGTTTTTGGGGATTGATTACAATGACGTTTGCATATGCCCGAATTATGATAATTTTAGAGAATTTTAGTTTATTAAAGTGGTTTATAGGTAATTTGGCAACAAAAACGTGCAATGCGGATGGAAATTGGTTTATGGTCGATCGACCAGCCGGCAAAGCCGAATGGACCGATTATTCAGGATGTCTCGTGCAGAGGGTAACATTCACGACTAACATTTCTTTGAGTATAATAAACCGAAAAGAAGTAATATTTCTTATGAGATATCCTAGAGCAAGTTCCCTGTATGAGATATAGAGCAAATCTTCAAACTACATATATTATCATTTGCTTTCACCAATAGGTGGCTGAGAAAAAAATTGTAGCTTGCAAAAAACTATGGCCTCTCTCTCTCTTTTTCTCTCTCTCCCTCTCTCCCTCTATATATATAGAGAGGGAGGGAGAAAGAGAGGGACAGAGAGAGTTTTTGCGAACATCTTATAAATGTTTAGTTCTGTGGACATCTGAATGTTTGCATAAATGAGACATAGAACTGAACCGCGTTAAGTTTTACAAAGAAAATAACCAAAGCTACGATAGAATGAAGTTGCATGCACTGCAACGTATAATAATTCAATAAAATTCGGCTTGAAAACCGTCTCAAATTTTAAGATTTTTTTTTTTTGCATTTTATGAATTGTAAAAAATTTTCTATTTCGTCTTTATATTTATTTTATCGGTGAATCGATCTTGCAGAGACCATTGGCAAAGTTGCTTGTCGGTATATTTTCGTTCTCTCTTTCGGTACTCGCGTTAATCCCAGCAATTGCAATTTTTTCGCTTTATCGGTTCGTTTTTTTTTTCACATTCAATGATCACTGGAGAAAAGTGGAATCCATTTAGCTAAAGACGAGAAAAATGTTCAGTAGTATTTTAGTTAGGACAAGAAGTGGTCATCTCTTCATGTTGTGAGTTCTGAAAATGGCGCAAATGCTACTGCAAAAAAAGAAAGAGACTCAAATTCAAAGATTTCCGGTCGTAAAGTAAAATTGAGGTCTACGAGGAATGAATGCATATTTGAATATCACTAAAGTTAATGGGACAGAAAGTGCGGTGAATGTAGAAATGTGAGAAGTGCTTCTTTGAATTTGGCCCATATCTATTGGTCTTAGCTTGGCCCATATATCAAAAAAAAAAAAAAAAAACACTGCAAAATCAAGTGTTGTTTTGATCGTTGTCACTTCAAAAAACGGTTTTATAATAATGACCATATATTGCCTAACCGACTTGAAACTCAATCTCACTAAGCAATCGCTTGGAGAGTAGAACAAACGATCGAAGTACCTGTGCAGTTGATGTTCACCTATCTGTGTAAATTTGAAAACATTTGAAAGATGGATTCGTTATCTCATAATGAAGTTGCTTACTTAGAATAAGCACGGAGGAATGCTCACATCAATTCTCGATCCAATTTTATTGCTATTACATTCGCCTTCCGTTTGTATTTGAAACTGTGGTCGATTCATTGAACTCTAATAGATATTGAGCAATTAGAAATAGAAAAGGATTTTAAATTTTGGAAATATTTCGCATGAAATCACGATAATAAGATGAAAGAATTGTTATCATTGATAAAATAGTGATACTATCATCCAAAATTTTTTTCACATTAGAGTCTAAAGAGGATTGATGTATATGGAAGAGGGAACAATTGGTTACGTATGGTGAGTGGATACGAATGCTCTTTCACAAAGGTGTTTACATTTAAAGCGTCAGTGCTCAATGTTAGCAATTTCAAGAACAATATCGCCCGGAAATAATGTCATCTTTCATTGCTGCATATGTGACATGCTTGCATTAATAATATTTTAATTACAACACAATCAAAGTGCTGATATTACTGCATAATCTTTGATTGCAGATAGCAAATAAATTCTACTATGGGGGAGGGGGTAAGGGTAGGATACGCAGTGTAGAGATAGATCGAGGGACACAAAAACACACAAATGAGTATATTCCGCCTATCACAAAGTGTTTCAAAGTTATTATCAATAATGCGATTTTTGCATAGGTAACGCTGAATAGTAATTTAGTTGGGTAAGTAGTTGGGATTTCTACTAAGCAAATCAACTACGTCACATCTTCTATTCATGTTTTTTGAACAATTTGTCGAATTAAATTAGAAATATTGGATTGATGTAGTTTTTTTTTATAGAATTTGTTAGAACATTTGACGCAATCGGCTATAACAGACTGTTCAATAAAGCTAAGACAAATAGCGCCCAAGGGAAGGTATTAGCGTGGCTAAAAAGCTTGCTTTATGATCATTGCTTCGAGATTAAAATTGACGATATAGCCTTTCTGATTTATGCAAAAAATAAAATAAAACATCAATGGTATAACACAGGAGAAAACTTTAACGAACGTTTTTAATCATATTATGTTTTAATGATATCTCTATCAAATGCAAACTTTTTATGAATGATTTTGAAAATTGCAGTAACGTTTCGAGAACTCTTAAATGCTGATTGCTTTTATTGACTTATTGAGTATAGAGGGGTGATATTGAACGTGGTTGTTAGATATATAGTCACTGAGAAGCATCGGATATAGCATGCTAATCCTTATCGAATTTTGAAATTTTTTGATATCGTTGCATTTTCGAAAATTCTATAAGTTTTTTCTCAACTACATTGCATGGGATTGCCTATGATGTGGCTCGCTTGAAATCCCAAAAAATTTTTTTGCATAAAAACGCAGTTTTTCGGTGGTACCCGATTATTATAATTTTTGCATGTAATTATTTATGATTAAACCTTCTATTTATACTCTAATAAAAAATTTTGGTTAAAAGTAGCAAATATTCTCTTATAAATAAAGACTAATGTACCGAAAAATTTCATTTTTACATTGAACTATAAAAATTTTAGGTCATTAAGCTCTCAGCCAATGTTTCGTATTCATCGTCAACTTTTGCTTTCATTTCTTTTATCGGCAATCTTCTATCTTTTCAACTGTATTTTCTTTATTATCGATGGCGCACCTGGAGATATGCTTTATCTTTCGAATGATGTTAGTATTATTCAAATAATTTTATTGAAGTGCTATTTATTATTTCACTCTTCAATTTAACAGAAAACATCCTCATTATAAATAAATAGGAAATTTATTTACTTAAAATAATTAATTCTAATTTAATATGAAGTAGAAGTTAATATATGAGAATAAATGCGATGCATAATTACGAATAGAAATTTATTATTTTTGATGTTATATCAACAAATTCATTGATTATATTTGAATAGAACTTATATGAAATAAAATTGATAATAATAACTGAAATATATAACATATCTTGATTACCATCATTAACTGATCTTATTACCCTCTACCGTTGCATTCGACTCAAGAAACATATGAGCTCAACAAGAGAATCTAACTGGAAAGCCTTACTGATTCAGGGCAAATGTAAATTTACTTTCGGTTATGCAGCGATAACGCAAATCGGAAGCCGAGCAATTCGCAAGTGGCAAGCAGCTATTGGTCGCTAATCGTTGAGATTTTATTAAATGAAATCGTAGAGATGAGAGAGTGAAACATGGGATGAAGCATAACCAAATATGGGGATACAAACACAACACTTATCATTATTACTATCTTTAATTCTGTTATCGTTATCACTACTGTCATTATTTTAATGAATTATTTTGAAAAAGAAAATATAGAACGCGTTCGATACTCATAATCTCATATTCTTTCAATTTTCCTTCTGTTTCGCAATGGAATATTCCCTTATTTTCTCTGAGAATATACAAATATAATTGAAGAACTAGTCAATAAACTTCTTCTACTTTTTAATTATTATTATTTATGATTTATACAAACATGTAAATGTAACCTTGCGAAGATGCTAGCAAATAGAATCACTTCTTCAAATGATATTTGATATATTTTCTCTCGTTAATTCTTAGCATTTTTTAAATTTCAATATGCAAATTTCAGATTAGCTGTCGCCTATTATTCACAATTCAGCTACGCTATTTGCGCTTAGCAACATCGACATGGATGTTAGCTGAAGGAGTATATTTATATCATTTATTGGTTGATGCATTCACCGAACCCGAATCATTACGATCTTATTTCATCGCATGCTGGGGTACGTCTTTGCATTTAGATACATCATTATTGATCAACCACAAATACCTTGAGAGTTACCGTAATTAGGTTAATAAAAGCACAGTCAACTTAAAGTCTGCCTTATTAGGGAAAGCAGCACTCCTTTATTTATTTTTTCTGTATTTTCAGGATTTTCGGGCTTAGCGACAGCCGTCTATAGTGGATGTCGACAATTCTTCGACAATGGAATGTGTTGGGTGTCTCCATCGAAGTTTTTCTGGATTGAATGGATCATTATGGGACCATGCCTTTTTGCGCTTTGTGTATGTTTTTCAATCAGAACTGTTGAACTAGTTGATTTGCTAAAGTGATCAAACATTGAAAATTCAACTTCCTTCATGTTTTAAAGCTTTCAAGATTAGTAAAACTTCCAGCATATACTATACTCAAATTTACTGATTGCTATACCCGCTTATCTTTAAAGATTTCCTTCCTTCCTCACCAATTTTACACAAAAAAAACATTTCCAAACTTACGCCAATTTTTTAATGAAATAATTGAAAATAGAGAATAGATGTAAAGCTTTCAGGCTAATTTATTTTTGCTAAGTGTTATATTGTATATTCTACTCGAAAAGCTCATATACAATCCTCATGTGGAACCCGTCCAATATAGGTGAGTAAATACCTATGTTTTTAAAATAATCTCTCTTTTTTTTGGCAATAAATCAATCCGTAAGACAAAATATTAATGTTTTCGGTTGAAATACTCTAGAAAGCGTTGCTTTTCTATAATTATGCGCGTTTATTAAGATTTCATCACAATACAGCTGCATTCACTTCAATTATGTGAAACACAAGAAATAAGATAATCAAATATTGAGACTTGAATATTTTTAAAAATTACAGCATTACAAATTATTTCAATTACTTTCGCTGATAAAAAATTTTTTCTCTCTGCGAAATTTTCGCCAATAAAAACACTATGAGACATAAATAATCTAGAGTGAATTTTTAAAAATAATCTTTCATGTGCCAATTGTGCAGTAAATACATTTTAAAAGTATCATAAATTATTGTGGCTATTGAAATAAAAAATTATCGATCTAATGAATCGCATTAATAAATCGAATATTCATGATTTTCTGATTTTATGAGAAATGATTTTTTTCTTTCTATTTTACATCAGTTCATGAAATATTTTTTTTTTATAAAATCGCAATACTCTTTCCAATATGAAGAATTTAATATAATTTCTTTAATAGAAAAGCGGTACGTGCAATATTTATGCTCGTTCCGGTGTTTGGACTTCATTTTCTTTTCACTATTTATCGTATGCCAAGTTATACGCATCAAATTATCAATCTTTTTCTCGATGGAATACAGGTATATTGCCGCATTAATTACTTCGCCTTGACATTATTAATTGACGTAAAAAGTTTTATTCAATAATCGAAGAATCGAAAAATGAACCTCATTTCAGGATTGGAGTCAGTCAATAATACCAGTATAGATTACTTTTAACTTTGAAACTGTTTCATTTGATGCAACCTGCATATGGTAATTACTAAACCTTGCGCTACAAACACTTAAAGATAGTTTGAGTGCAATATGAACCGAAGGGTTTTGGAATTACTCTTTTTCTCTCATAAAATCGTCATATAGGTATAAGGCATTTATTACGATATTCTAAAACAAAACAAATTCTTGCTGCATAATTATGACGATTAGTCTGGAGTATAACATAAAGTTGTGCAATGAGTGAGCGGATTTCCGGAGAGTCTATGCCCGTCGGGAGGATTTTCAACATTTGACCTCTCTTGATCCCTCATTCTCGCTCGATTTTTGCTCCTGTTTGCAAGATTAAATGGTCTTCTATTCATTAAAGCTTGATTTCGAATCAATTCAAAACCGTGAATGCATCCAATCTTCCAATGAATGCAATCAGATCTTAAATAAATCGAAGCATAGTGTCTATTAAAGGGTTTTGTGGTATCGGTGATTCTATGCTATGCGAATGGTCGTGTACAAGAATGTATTCGAAAATCAACTGCACAAAGGGCCGATCAACGTCTTCTAAATAGTTTCAACCTTCGGCTGAAAGAACGATTCCACAAGGAACATCACAACATCAATGCTCATATCAACAATCCTGTGAATGCAAATTTCCTTCAACCACTTCCAACATAATGATCTCTTATATTCGACTAGTTGAAGATCCACATTTCGCATTTTATTGTAACTAATAAAATTTGAAAGTTTTAGTTGAGTGCATGAAAAAAGAGCTGATTGAAACAAATGAAGAGAAAACATTGTGGTGAAAATCCTCCTTCAAAAGTAGTAAACAATACCTCTTTGGTATGATTGCTCGATAGCACTTAGTGATTACTTCAACGGTATTATCGATAATTGATAGATAATTATGATGTTTGGCCTTGTTACGACTCCATCACTGTTCCATAATCGCTTATAGGATCCGATAAGAAGACTCGAATCGTTTTGTGGACAATGTTCACATTCAACTCACTTGAAAGAAAAAAAATAGAGATCTTTAAATCCTCAAAAACCAGTCTATATTAGTTATTCTCAATGAACTCTATAATTAAACTTTAGCTTTCATTAAGTGAACTATAACAAAAGTGGTGTGTTAAAATAACACAATCTTTGTTATATCGCTATAACGCCTTATAAAAATACGCTTTATAAATAAATTTTTAATTAGCGTAACGGAAATAAAAGCAAAGCATTGTATTAGTATAACGTTGTTAGAGTGTTTTGAACAACTATTGGTTGAATCGTTCAATTCTCAACAACAACGATACAACGATGAGGTAAGTAAAATAAAAAAGTAAACAAGTAAGAGTCCCCATCGAAATTATTCATAACCATAAATCCCGGTTCATTTCGACTGTCAAAATTGTTCTTTTTTAAAGAACTGCTCGATTTTTGAACAATTTTAGCCATTCCCACTGAGCGTAAAACTATTTAAACTTTTTATAATCTACAAAAAAAAACTTATTATTTTTTATTAAGATAGTTATTTTTTAGCATTTGCGACTGATTTGCGTATAGGAAATATCTAAAAAATAAAATTTCTTTTCCAATACATAAGTTATTTTTTACTTTATTATATGCCATTATCAAATTCATATTATTACATCGCAAATTAATGTAATATTTCTTTTGCAAATAAATAAGATAAAATAGTTGAGTTGAATAAAACTCTATCGATATTAAGTTAAGCTAAAAATTTGGCTGAAATGGAATACGGATTCAGAAGATTAAACGACGATGCGAAACGATTCTCACAATCGAATTACCATATACTATTAGTAAGCCGATATGATTCAAGTGTCAATACTCTCTAAGTGATGCGTAACAGAGCTGAAGAAATGTGATAGACAAACTTTAAGGTTTATAGCTTGAAGTTCAATTCGTGAAACATCCGCATAGGCTAAACATTCAACACAGAAGACAAGACATCGTAATATATAAAATTTATGCAAAATTAGCTGTTTTAAAAATTTCATAAAAATAAACTTCTAGAAATTTCTCATGCTTAATTTTCTATAGTTGAGATTATTGATTTTTTTATTGTAATGACGTCATCAAGAGGAATTTCAAGAATACTTGACTAATGCCAAACTAATATAATACAGGTATTCAATGTTGCTATCAAAAGTAACGAAAATATGGCGAATTATAGAAATAGAGAGATTCAATGTACTCAACACCACAACAAATACGATTTAACAAGAACTAGCTCGTTTTATTTAAAGATCTTTCAAGTGTTATAATAAAGAATTTGAGTATAAATGCTATTAATCAGAGTATATGCTAGATCACAACCATAATACATAGGCAATCCTCATAAATCCCTTTATTTAATTCTTTTTAGCACTAACCACCAATAATTTTTAATTGGTAACGATACTATTCGAGAAATTCATGCGCTAATAAGTTAAACTAGGCCTCAAATCTTTGAAGTAAAAAGTTTGAAAAAAGCTAAATGCAACAAAATTGGCAAACTCAGATAACAATAAGCGTCAAGTGAATTTAAAAAAAAAAAATGAAAGAGAGCAATTCTGACAAAGTAGGTCATTACTCTCAAAGAATCGTTGGTACATTAAATAGCGTAGGTTCAAGTGGCATATTATGTGTCGAATCAAAATCAACCAAATAATGTGAACATAAAGAAAATATTAATTGAGCTCGATCATGCTCGGTAAGCTCATCGAATGGTTCACGAATGGGTATTTGATGTGTGGGTGTTATAGCAAGACGTTCGACCACATCAGCAGCCAACCATTCATCAACATACACTTCGAATCCATCAATAAGACCTGGATGTCTACTTCGAAGAAGTGACTTCAGTAGATCATTAGCACGATTCGATGCTCGTCGCTCATCATCGGTGCCCACTTCAACAGTGATAATCATCTCATCTTGTGAACGACGAATCAAAAGCACTGGACCATTATAGAGTGCAAGCTGAAAATATACAAATCTAATGAATATCCACATTCGATCTACGATTTTAGCAGTTGCATAGGCAATAGCAATTGTCGATCAAGCTATTTTTTCATTTTTTTGTTTCGAAATTTGAATAATGAAAAATGAAAGCTGCTAATTTCCAACGGGAAAGAGAATTTACTGATGATTTCAATCGAAAACATTATTTCAACAACGATAATACTTTGAAGTCGTGTTGCCAAAAGAAATTTCACAATGAACGACAGTAGAATGAAAAAAAAAACCCTAAAATATTCCTGAATCAACTACGAGATCGATAGTATTTTAAAATAGTGCAATAAACTGAATATGATTCATATTGGCGTTTCAGATACTCAAATATGCCTACAATCCAATCTAAGCCATTTGCCCTTCATCTCTAAAAATATCCACGTTTAAAGGATTTACCTCTCTCTTTTCGACATATATAAGGATAAATGTTATGCAACGATGCTTTAATGACTTAATGGAAGAGAATATCGTAGAAGTTAGCATGATTCAGTAATTAATATCGATCAAATCAATGCTCTAACGCTGCTCACCTAAAATAGTGATCAACCTTCCTACAAAAGTATGAAAAACCACAATAAAGAATGCATCCTGATTTGAATCGCCCATGAAGTTGATTTCTCCTCAGGTAACTAATAAAATTTAATAAAAGATACCTGCTTTGCGATAGGCAAATTGATATGAGTGCGTACTGCATATTTCACTAATGCACCAAACGATTTTGGCATCCTCGCTTCGGCGAGTGGTAAAAGATCATCGAATGTTGCATCCAATATCAATCCCTATAAATACAACTGCTTGAGCAATCAATCTATTTCATTTAGATGCTGACCAAGATTAACGCCATTTACACTTAGTAATGAATAAAAAATTGTTTTAACTTGCATATTTGGGGTATATGAGTATAATTTCTTGAATAAATTCGCAAACCCAAAATAAAAAAAAATTGGTTTAATTTTTGATACGAATAACAGAATAGCAACAAAGAATATCAATAAACTAGTAAGGTTTTTTTCAAATATAATTCTATCCCCCAATACATATCTTCATATATCCATCCAAAGCTTTAATAAAATATCTTCTTCAGCGGCATTAACGTTCGAAGGAATACAATTATGGAATCAAAGGAATATAACGAATTCTTAGTCTTTGACTAAATTAAGGAATATAATGATTAGACCTTTCTTATTAGACGATTCAACATAAACGCAATAAAGACATGCAATGAATTATTATCATCTCATATACTCTTCCCTTCTATCGGCACTTAAAGGATACATTGGTTGCTGATCACCGAAATCACATAAACAATGGTCATTAAGAGGTCATACCAGCTCACAGCACAAGAGGTCATAGGTCACAGTAGCCATGAACACCTTTGAATTTGAAGACTCAATGATTGCCACAATAAGATGAGATCACCCTCGGCTTATCCCTTCTAGCTCTCTCAGAGAAGAAAAACTACGATAGATAGTGAACTCTATCACGGCTTTGAAATGGTATCTAAAGCCGAAAATATAGTTTTGCACGAACGAAATATTACAACGAAGACTAAGAATTCTAACCCAGCAGCAGGATGACCATAACAAGCATCGGTCTCATTGCATCATGAGAAGAACTCATTGATACCTTTATATCTGGGTAATTTGCAGCAGCCCAAGTACCCGGGAAGCCACCAATTGACCATGCATAGATGATAATATCATCTTCACGAAATCCAAGCCTCTCAATTGCATATTGCATTACTGCATCGATTGCATTAAGAATCTGTGATGGCAACGGTTGACCGCTACTCTCAGCGAAACCTTCAATTTTATTCTTAGAATCTCTCTCTAAATAATTCCCAATACCATTTGATGCTATTCTTGTAACAAACAATTTTGGTCTTTTCAGAATCAGTAAAACTCAATTCATCAATCCCAAATTTCTCGAACTGGCATACTTGAAATAGTCTTGAAAAAGTTAATTTACAACAACAACATCATAAAATAAAGAGCTATAATCTTACTGCTACTACAACTTGCCGGCTCTCTTGCAATTTAGCCTGTAGCCTTTATTTCAGCTAAATTACAAAAACCAGCTCCAAGAAGAGCCTAATGTAACAAGCTGGATCTAAGAAAGGAAAAGTTGGCAACAAATGAAGCCTGCAAACAAATTTAAAAATTAAAAATGCAACATCTTTCATCATGCTTGGTGGGAAGGAAAAATTTGTTAGATCTCCCTGTTTTAAGTTGGTATAGAAAATGAGTTTTAAGTTTCATTAGAGTTTCCAGCTATACTTTTTTAATGCGGCAGATAGCAGCGTTTTCAAATTTTTAACTGCTTTGAAAATTTATTACTATCGAATCCCTCTCACTACGGATAGGCATCTCTTCCCCCTCGATCTCCTGCCACATTCTATTCCCATTCCTAATTGGAATCCCAAGTAACATCGAAATTCTAACCGTCTACTTACCAAGCAACGCTCCCAACAAATCTCTACGACAAAATCTCTCTTCCATCCCAGTAAAATAGCCTCAGAATAAAATCCGCTCTTGAGGATAATAACAGATCCAATGTGCTCGACAACCTACCAGGATGATTCCATCCCAATACCGAATATCCTAACGCGAGTGGAGTGACCATAATGCCTGTTTCATAATATCCAGCGTTCCCTTCACAAGTTACAACGAGTGTATTTCCACAATCCTCTTTTCCGCGACGATCCACAAACATCGTATCGATGAGGTTACCGTCTTGAGTCAATATAACTGCACGTTGCCCACCCTTTAAATTGTTCATCATTTACGGTGTTCCACCATGCAAACATTTCATCAATACTATTCCCACCGAAAGAAATCTGTTCATACGGAAATTCAAACGATCAGCTCATCAAGCAACACTCTCATTCGACAACTGATATTCTTTCATTCGTCTCTTTATGGATTACAAACTGACACAATTGAACTGAATAGTGTTCATAGTGCCCACTATTAACCTAGATACCTATGTGATCAACAATATGCAAATTTTCGGGCCGTATGTCTTCTTCTCTGAATTTTGTGCAGACTAGAAAATTAACGTCCCAACAGGTTTTCTTCTACTCGTCTTTTCATTAGACAACAGTATTTCGAATGTTTACATTCTAGTATGCAACGCTTGCATAAATCAACAATCTTCAAAGTAAAAAATAGATTTAATTATTTCCTAATAAATGCAAAACAAGAAGATGAAGCTTAACGAGTGTATAGTATAAAGTAGAAGAAAAGAAAAATAGAAATCCTCAAATATGCAATTTGCATTTATGAACGTTTTGCAAATCATTCCTTTTTTTTCCGCAATAAAACGGTGCACAATTTATGTTGACCTAAAGCGAGCGGGAAGGTTAAAACCTCACAGGTAATAAAATTATAAAAATCAATAAATTAGCAACAATAAAATTAAATAAACCTTTTCAACAATCAATTTTCTTCGCGCATCGATCACATAATTAGCGACAATCATATTGAAAAGCGCAACGCCACCTGGATAGACTAAACGTCTCCCAAATGTATGCACAAAAATATAGGCGAGAACACTACGAATCGGTCTCAACATCGGACCCGCATCTGGAGGTAAATCCTCCGCAGATGGATTAATCATTCGACGTTCCAACTTATGAGCTTTAAAATCTAATGGAGCGGCAAAAATCTGAAATTACTATTGGTGATAAGAAATCAAACATAAAGACTATCACACTTAATAGTTACATAAAATACTGCACCACTCTAAAGATATATAACTTACTTATATGTACTGAGGATATATATATGTGGTGATATGTGGGGTACCATGAGTAAGACAAATAAAAAGAATAAAATGATTTGTTTTCTAAATGAATTTAAATAATCAACAAATTATCAGTTGATGATATAATTTATGTTGAGTAGTGCCGATATTATCTACTATTACACTAGATATACGGTCGACAATATGTAAATTTTCAAGGCCTAGTTTCTTCTCTCAATATGCAAATTTAAAAATTTAAAAAAAAAAAAATTAAACCTCATAATCATAATCGGCAAGTTGTGCACGTAGTCGTGCATCAGTTGTTCCCTCTTCATTGGCACGTAATAATACTTGCACAAATTTTCTATATTCTGGATTATTTATGCGTCCCAATGCTCGTACTCCAATCGCAACAATATAATAAACCGTTACGAATTTTGCGAAATTTACTATATTAGGTGTAGTCAATAATGATCTATTAAATGCGACCTATAAAATTGTGTGATTTTATATGAATATATATATATATATATATATATATATATATATATATATATATATATATATATATATATATATATATATATATATATATATAAAACATAGATATAAAACGAATAAGACAAGACGGAGGGAGTGCCGTAAAACTAAAGCATGACGAACACCTTTAATGGATTTAAAAATTCAAATGTAAGAGTTTATGCAGGTTTCTGACATGGACCTCCCCTCTATCCATTTTGTTTTCAATTCGCCTCATTGTTAGATCTTTTTGTGGACTAGTTGGCCCAAAAATACAATTAAATAGTGCAAAAACAACTCACAAGCAAAAGGACAGGCGATACGGCGAGACAAATATTTGCAGTACCCTTAAGAAAGGATAACATGAAATCGCCAAGTGATTCGAATGAATTGCATGGATACATTGGTTGTGGTGCCGAATAAATTGAATAAATTCGTGGCCCCATCAAGAAATTCCATAGAAAGCGTGATAAACCCGTCATTTCGCTACAAATATACTCAATTCATTATAAAACATTAAAGAAGAAATGTAAAACAAGAGATAAGACACGCATACGTAAAAATCGCTATGCGTTTTTTTTGGAAATTTTTCATTTAAAAAACGCATAAAAATGACTAATTCCCTTACGATAAAAAAAAAATTATATATATATATATATATATATATATATATATATATATATATATATATATATATATATATATATATATATATATATAAAGCCGCAATTATATACCGTTCAGTAAAATGGAATGAAGATAGCTTTCGTAAAGCTTTAAAAGTCGAATATAAATACAACCAGTTAGTTAATCAAACAAATTGTGCAATGACTCCCTTTAATAAATCAGCAATTGATTAGACGCGAAAATATAATCTGCATAATATTTCAACAATAAACAAAAATTAAACAACATTTTTCAGAGCATAATCCAGTATTTTTCTGCAATAAGCAGCATATGCGCAGACGGTAGAGATAACCTCTATTTTAATACGACGCAGTAATTTAGCATGTTTCGAAAAATCGAGAAAATCAATGAACTCCCGAATCCAACTTAACGAGGCATTTAACATCCCCCTTCAGCTATAGTAAATGACTTATGAAAGATTTCATTTCCCATCGAGATACTTGTGGATCGCCAGTATTTATTTCTTGTCAATTCCCTACTACTTATATATGAAAATACATTTTAATAGTCGTCAGTATTCTCATTGTAAAGCATACCCACACCCTAGAGACCAACCTACATGTAAACAGGCGTTACCGTAGGAATATTCGCGCTTACCTTTGTATTAAATCTCTCTTCTGTAGCCACAACTTATATCCCAAGTGAGATATAAGGAAATCCCGAAAACCTATAGAAATGACAAATGATTGTCTTAACGCCTCATTGAGGTTATGGTAGTAATGACCTATGTGCGTGACTATATCTGCGAATATGCACATATCGGGTCGGCTTTCCCGTCGATCAGCAGCATCTCTTCACTATCGCATAATGAATAAAATATTTTAAAATTACTACTGATAGTATGAACACGATGTTAACGTTGCATTAGTTAAATGACGGATTATTTTCAATATTTATTCCACATTAAAGGATTCATCTGTCAATAATCTTCAGAGACACTAAAACAGAAAAGGTAATTTGAAACAATTGAGTGCATTTTTAAACAATACAATTTTGTATGGAAATATTTATAAAATTTAAAAGCATTAATAAAGACTCACAATTTCAACCAAACATCTGCCTTATAATAACAAAATAATTCATTGAATTTTATGAAGAACTGTTACATAAGAAACTAAAAAATAATTTGGTTTTTGTGAGGATCAATGTCGTCACAATAAAATTAATAAAATTACTTAACGCTTAGCATCTTTCATCTTTAAGACCAGTTAAAAAATATACATAAAAATATTGTATATCACATAATAAAACGAAATAAGAGTGAACTAAGTGTCAATTTTCTGATCTCTACTGTTCGGAATATCCCCAGACTCAACACTACTCAACAGTCGATCACCGTTGCAACAATCCTCTGTCACATTTTCTTTACCAGCAATATCTTCTTTGCCACCATTAACGGAGGTCGTTTTATTGTCATCCCTTTCGGTCGGCAAAGGTATGCTTTCATCGTTTTGCATTTCCGTCTTGAGGGTGGGATCCGTAAGTGAAACAGCATCATCGTCGGTATGTTCACCACTTGATGCTGCTTCATCGCTATCGTCATCCTCTTCCTCCTTCGTTATGTTCTTCCTCTTACGTTGTTTTAATTTTTCTTTATATCTCTGCCTTTAAAAAAATTCACAGTGTTTAAATAATATTAAGTATAATAAATATTAAGTAATATTAAATATAATTAAATTAAATACAAAACAAAATTTACTAATGGATTTTATCAAGTGCACATTTTATGTAATCAATATTAGCTCAGGTGATTTTTAGGTAAATCTCGAAAAAAAAAGACAAAAAACCGATAATATGTGCACTAACCTTTTGGAGCGCTTTTTTGCAGTTCTCTCTTCTTCTAATTTTATTTGTTTTTCACGTTTTGCCTCATATTCTGCATCAAGTTCCTCTTGTTGTGCTTTTTGATTCATATAATCAAGCCTGAAAATAACATTTCAAATAGCCTGGAAACATCTTATCATTTCAAATATCGCCCACTTTAAAAACATTAAAATAGTTTTCGATTAAGATTCATCGAATGAGGAAAAAAATGCTAAAAATTGATCTCCCTTAATTATAACTCTTCATTTTCGAAAGAAATTTTAAAGATTAATCAATTCGCCATCTCTCTGCAGAAACTTTATGAAAACGTGAACCATCCTATAAAGAGGGAAATTGACAAAAATGAGATCTTCAATTTCACACTTAGATTTAAGACGATATTTGCTAAAGGGTGAAGCTAAATCAACGACGAAAATCGAGGTGATGAGTAGAATGCTGCTTGAAACCATAATCCCCCCCCCCAAAAAAAAAAAACTCCCTTTAAGTTGAAAAAAAAGTGCAATCAGATGTGGTACTAGCTTGAATTCTAGGAATAACCCATATATGCATGAAATTGATAGAATGAAAACGAAGAAAGAGAGAGGCGGGGAAGGGGGTAATAATCAAATTATTATGGTAGACAAGAGTATGCACCTGTCCATTTCTCTTTTTCGATTGTTTCTAAAAATATGAAATTCGGCACTTCCAGCCGCAGCCGATGAACCAACAACATTGCGTACAAAATCAGGTGGTGGACGAGGCTTACGTGTATCTCGTCTTTGAGGGATCGATACCGGCTTCTCCTGTAACGCTGATTATATCATTGCCAACTTTCTTAATAAAATTCAACTCTTAAACTCAAGATGTAACAAAAAAAAACTGCGGGGTCATGACCTTTTTTATTAACCTCATTGATGAAAATATTAATTATTGCTTCATTTTATCTTATCTCTAAAAAAATCTTCAAATATCGGTAAAGTTTATGTTGTCTAAAATCAAAACAAATATATAACAGCTAACTAAAATGACGAAAAAATCAAAAATTTTCAATAAAGAAAAAAAAGACATAAACGGAAAATGTTTGAAAGACTAAAAAGAAATGAGATGTACTCAAAAAGTGACTCAAAAAAGTGACTAAAGTGACAAAAGTGATCTTCCCTCCTCTCATTCAGCATGTCACAGACCTAAGTGATAAACACCTATTTGGCCGCTTTTCACTCATTTATGCCTCGCTAAAAACCACTTTTTTCTTAATCGAAATGCGACCTTTCAAATGTGAAAAACCCCTCAAAAGCATTGAAAAGTGCGTGACCAAGAGAATTGCATTAAATTATTTAAAACTGATATCTAATTTTCTTGAAAGATATCTACCTTCCTACTTCCTCCTCTGTTTCTATTCGATACTGGCAAGTGTTAATAACAGAAAAATTGCATCAATTTCATATTCTATGAATAATAACGCTTTCTTTCGATATTTCCCTGAAGTTTTATTTAAGTAGGGTAATATAAACTCGAAAAAGATCGTTACATTTAAAAGATAGATGCAATAATCCCCTAGGGCTTTTATTATTGCTTATACGATATAATGTGGAGAAATTAATGAATTCAAGAAGAAACAAACATACGATATTTTTTTCAAGACGATCTAGACGCATACGAATAAGATCATATGCGGTACGTGCTCTTTGCTCTTCTTCTTGTTCTTTATCTTCACGTGGCATTTCCTATAAATCTCTTCTGACTTCAAAACCTGAAATTGAAAAAAAAATTAAAAAAATAAAAATAAAAATTCGTAAAAAAAAAATTACGCACACCTCTTCGATATCCCGAACGAATGAAGTAGCAGAAGATCACCAAGATGGAAAATTTTTGGTGAAATTCTACCGCTTTAGAGGCAAATTTTTCCAACTAATATTCGGTTGATTTGGAAAATCCATTTAGTATTCGCTGGTTTCTATTATAATAAAATGACGTCATTTATGGAAATTTTAGTTTTTTTTGTGCAATTTAATATTAAAATATTTTTGTATTGATAAATGATTGCTCGTTGAAGTCGAGATTATCTTCGGACTCGTTAATTTGTTTGAGATATTTACAATATTTTATGATGATATTCGTTAATGATTCGTCGATTTTTATGAGCATTTTCAAACTCGCATAAAGCTTTATTAGATGCATACCTGAACTTTTTAATAGCTAGAAGGATTCATCTCAGAGTATGATACCAATTGATCCATGATTTCTTGCGTAGAAAGGGAATGTTCCACCATTGAAAAATGTGACGATGCAGCAGTAATGATAGAGACTCACTTTTTGCGATCTTCTTAAGGATTTATTTGAGAGACTAGGAACCTTTCACTGTGAGACGAGACAGGTTGGGATAAGATTTTCGAAAAGAATGCATTTATAACCTTATATTCACCGCATATTTGATTTTTAGCAATGCAGAACAACGATGAACATTCCAGCCGATACATATTACCTCGTTGTTTCTATAGAAGGTCGCGTTTTTTCTCACTGAATATCTCCTTATCGTACAATCAGGTTGTCGATTCGATCGACGATGGTACTGGTTGTTTTTTATTGGGGCGGGGAAAAGGGGGAAGCAGGGGAACGTGATAAGAGGTCCGAAAATAATCTATTTTATGTGGTGATGTTGAGAGGGATGCTATACCTGAATTACTTGAATTATGAGGTTGTGGAAGCTAAAGAAAGAGCTGTAGATTATACTCTTTAAGTATGAACACCATGCACTAATATCTCCATTAAATTATCTCCATTAAATCCATTATCTCCATTAAAAAATACATTTTCCACTTTAGTGATATTCCGATACATCACGAATTATGCACCCTTATGATTGGTGCGATCAATGATCGACAACGATGTTGCATATCCGAGATAGAAACTCAATCGCAAGGTGATTTTCAAGTTTTTTTTTTTTTTTTGAAACTTTGCATTCCCATCTGTGCCATCCGGTAATGAATGCCAGCGTTTATTTTAGAAGATGAATTGAATCAAGTGAACAATTTCTAACATGAATAACACCGTTTATTACTAATGAGATTTGGTTTAAGTTAATTATAATATGAACTGCATTTTGTAATTATTATAGAAGGAAAGGAGCAGCGGGGAGGGGGGGAGGGGGTTAGTCGTCCTAGAACATTAAAACATCGGTGATAAATTCGAATAGCGTTGAAAATGTGCTAATTTTTAGTGAAAAAAGAAAAAGAAAAATCATTGCTCGTTGTTAGTTGTAACGATAGGACTCTCCGAGGTGAACATTTAATTCCTCCAAGTTGGCAAGGCGAATGAGTCTAAATTTTATTGTTAAAAATTATTTTTGTTAAAGCAATAATGATAAGTTTTAAATTATTCAACTTAATCGAGCCTAGTCGACTGTTATGATATCGCCGAGTCTGCATAATTACAAGATCAATATCGAATAAGTCTAATAGTTCCTCCATTGCCATGGTGTTTGTATTTTTTCGAATTATCATCTTATATGGGTATATAAAATATTTGCTAAAAAGGCGTTTCATTCAGATACATATTACTCATTTTTCTAAACGCCAATATGTAAATTACTCGAACATATTGGTAGTAATTTCTGATAATTTCGATACAAAATGATTCGTAAAGCGTAAAATTTGCATAAAAACGCCAAATTCCAGATAGTTATTAGTGATTGGGTATGGTTGTGGTATTTTTTCTGCCCGCTGCTCCCGAAAATTGAGACGAAATAATGAGAAAACCTAACGTTGTCAAGTCATAGTGCTTGAATGCATTATGAGTGGGCTATGCTAATTTATAATAATAAAGTGAACTGAAATTAATTTTTGTGTTGGCGGTGTTCCAGTTGGTAGCTTTTCGTTAATTAGAGTTTTTTTTTTCGGTGAATATGTGTAAAAGCGATTATGGCCAGATCTTTGGCCATATTCCATCGTAAGCTGGCTACAAACGCGACACGATTTGACCGATTCGAAGCAGCAAAATTCTAATGCCATGTAGCTGCAAATTTTTATCGGCGCCAACAAATCTGTTGGTTCTTCAATTGTTTGCATGAGCACATGCAGTATCCTCTGTTTCAAAAGCCCTAGGGTTTGTAAGGGTTTTTTTCTAAAGGCCGAGGAGAAAAGAGGGCTTGTATGGAGCTGGTACATTCCAAGATATGCCTGTACTAGAGAGGAAAAGGGGAGAGTAAAAGCTCACATTTAGCATGTATTGCATTTCTTTCTATTGACGCGATTTTCCTTTAATTAAATACCACTGCTATATGTAGTATAGACTGGAGAGCAAGTTATCAGAAAATTATCAAGCGCACGGCGGAAATGTCCGATAATAAAAATCTTTTTCTCATTCACGTTTCGACATTCATTAGCGTTTTAACGTTATCTGATTTTTGAAAATACGTTGATAAATGAAAAGACATTAAAAAAATTCCCATTTTATTTGAGACGATAAAATAGATCATTTAATTGAGATAAGCTCCGAAAGGATGCCGCATTGGGGATTATTTGAAAATTTAGATGATTTGCAACATTGCGCCTTATTTGAAAATCATATAACTTTATTATGCGCATTTAGTTCTTCTATTTTTTCTCCAATCTTGCATATGATCATTACAATTTTCATTTATTATCTTTGATCGCATTCCATCCAAAAACGGTGTTACTTTTATTACTACCTTTAATTTTGATACAGTTGAATTTTTTTTCAATACCAACACCTGAATTTATCACTGATTTATGTTGAAGGATGTAATAAGCATAGTAAAGCCTTCCATATCGTCGATAAGGGGATATACTGATCAACTCATTTGAAATATAACAAATCGTATCGATTGCAATCGGGTTACAAATTTTTTTTTATTTATGCATAATGTTTTATTCGTTTATTTTTCATCGTTTTTTTTTCCATTCGCTAATAAATAAATTTGAACTCTTGAATTATTTTTTTTATTGAAATGTGAACCTTGACCTTTCATAGCTCTAGCGATATATTCTTCATTAATACACATCAATAAGGTAAAGAAATTTCGTAAAGCTACATTTTGAAGTGCCATACATATATTATTTGATGATATTAAAAGAGATATATGGGCTATATGCGACAGCGATTCTATAAGAGCACTACTTTAAATATAAAAAATAAAAATTAAGTGTAGAAATTGTCTATTCTCAAAAAAAGTGTGAAAAAAAAAACTTGCTTCAACAACCGGAAATTAGCCGACCGATACTATTGTAAGTTCACACATATGTAGAAATGTTGCATAAAAGTGGCTTAATGTTTCGATGCTTTGCGAATCTATTGAATAAATTCTTTTATTTAAGTTTAGCTTGTGCTTCAATTTAAGTTCTTTAAGTTTAATTTTACATTTCACGTAATTTTCCACATATTTTTTTAATGAATGCGTCGAATATGAGTGTTGTATATCTATTGTTGCATATATTATTTATCGTTTTATTTAATATTTTTTAATGATACAATGATATAATCGTATCATCTCTTGTATATCAACTTCCTTTTCCCTCTTTTTTTGCATCCTCAAAATTCATTGTCTTCTTCGTTATTTCAACTCTATCAATATCTCTTGTTATCAGCTGATCTTTATTTATTTCGAATTGTTTTGATTTAATTCGCAATAATTTTGTTGTTTTCTTTTTTTTTTTTCAAAGCATTTTCAATTCCCTTCTTATTTTTAATTTATTTTCCCACCATTTCCGTCCATATTTCTTATATATTTATTGAGACTATTCGGTGAAAACAACTATTTTACTACTTTTATATAATTTAGTTTTCTCTATAAAACTTTTTACCGTGATTGAAAGAGTTGAATGGAGGAGGGGGGAGGGATAGAGAGGGAAGAAATAAAGAACGGTTGAAGTGAATAAATGCGAACGTATGCATATGTTTGCGTTATCTTTTCATCTCATTTGCATGCAAACGCGTTCATTGTTTGATGTTAGTCGGTGAGTTATTTTATATTATTAAGAATAATTTCTTTGTATAGGTAAAATCGAAGAGATGAATCGGATCTGAGAAGTGAGATCACAAGCAAACTCAGCTTGTTATGGTGGGTGGTGAAGCGTCATCTCGATTGGCGAATGCGCCAACAAATAATGTGAAGGCACATCATCGAAGGACTTCATCTCTATGGGTTCCTCCATCAAGGTTGCACTGCAACGCTTTCTTTTACACTTATTACTTTTTTTTTTCATTATATGTATATTTTTTATAACTTTTATTTTTTTTTCATTTTGTATATTTTTTATAACTTATAACTTTTATTTTTTTTTCATTTTGTATATTTTTTATAACTTCTATTCATTTGCTTATTTTAAATACTTCGAAAGAATTGGTCATCGTTAAATGGTATTTTTTGTCGTTTTGTATTTCATAGTGTTCAATGGGAAACAATTGCATGCATTATAACAATTGGGCTGATTTTATTGAAATCTACCAACTAACTTTGAGATATGTTAGAAATCTACCAACTTTGGGATATGTTACTATATTATTATGAGACATTAATATATATCTTTTTTTCGTTTTTAGTGTTGCAGCTTGGATGAGGAACTTAGTTAACTATTTGGTTGTTTATACCATTATTATTTATGTAATCAATGAGTTAAATTATGTTTTATAATAGAAAATATATTCAATGTAATCAGCAAATAATTTTACAGACCAGCCTTCTCGAATCCGGCGCCCATCATTCGGCATAAAGCTGAACGTAGCTCTCGAGCACTCAAAAGTCTACTTCCATGTGGTGCATGTTGTTGTGCTGCTACAGCATCGTCGACCGCACAACCTGAATTCCGAAAAGTTCTTCCGAATCACAGGTTTGCGTTGCGGATTCGTTTTTAATTTGCCACTATTCTGGTTACATCGATCAGTTGAGAATGTTACTGCATTTATCGAGGGTTTTTTTTATTGTTAAGTATTTTTTATCATCGCTCAAGTGAAATACTGCCTCAGGGGTTTATTCTGTTTGTCTAAAAACCTGCAAATGCATGCTCTAAGAAACTATGAATGATATTAAGCATAAATATGCAACAAATTTTGTGATTTCAGTGATTATTGCTTACAAGTCATATATTTATATGCCTGTGATTTAAAAGGTCACTTGTATTTAAAAAAAATTACTTAAATTGATTTGTTGTAAATTATTCTAAGGTTTAATTGTAGGTACAGAATACTGTACAATGTTCCGATGTAGTAGTACAGTATAGAAGTTTATTTATTATATGACTGCAGCATAAGGGAGTGTGTTCCTGAGCTGTATTCTTACCTTATCGTCGCCAGTACTGCAATAGACCTGTGTTGTTGCTTGTTGTGAACAAAAAATCAGCAAGGCTATATTTTTATTTATCACAGACAACAACCAACAATACCTATGTCGGTTGCTTGTCGTAGAGATCGATCCAAGTTAATAAATTCAGGTTCGATTCGAATACGCCTCGATATGAGCATCCGAATCGAAGGAATTACGCTGATAATCGTATTTGCACCACTAAATATACTTTGCTTACATTTTTACCGAAAAATCTCTTCGAACAGGTAATCCCTTTAATTTTTATTATTCATCTTTTATATAGTCTATTTTTTATCTTTCACTGCATGAAATGATGGGAAAGCTTCGCAACTCTAAGTGATAAAAAATGATAAGCTGATTAATGGCACCATTGTATGGTTGATTAAAGACGATTAATTGATGCATCATTGAGCACATTGCTTAGCACCCTATTATTGATAACATTATTTTATCATTCGATTATCACTAATGTGATAATATTTTCAGTTTCATCGTGCAGCGAATCTCTATTTTATATTTATTGTTATCTTAAATATGACTATTGGTGCATTCGGACGTTATATCTCAATGATTCCAATTACATTTGTATTAATGGTCACTGCAGTTAAGGATGCTTTTGAGGTTATTCTTTGATGTTGTTCTTTTTATCTCTCTTATCTTTTTTTGTACGATACCGACCGGTCGATGTTCCATTGTTACTCGAAATATGCATTTTCTATGAATACGGGAATATCTCTTCTCAGATTCAATACTAAATTATTGCGATCATTATTTTTGTTCAGCGTTTTGAAGTGATATATTGAAGTGAGTTGCCATTTTTTTTCATTAATTTAGTTATTTACAGCTTTTATTTTCAGGATTATCGACGATACAAGTCGGATGTAAAAATAAATCATTCAACTTGTCGAGTTTGGGATAAGTGAGTCATTTAAAGGATTTTCCAACCACTTTTTTTTTGTTTATTTAAATGCGTAATGATTTTTTAGAGACATCTCATTTTTATTAAATTTTATATCCTTCAATAAGGCCCATAAAAACATTTCGATTTTAATCGGCTGATTGTTCGTAAGTATTTAAATAACATTAAATATCGCTACGTTTAATTAAATATTAAACATTAAATAAGATCACTACGATTAGATTCTTTCGAGGATTATGTTATGCTCCTTATTTTGTTATGTCTTTATATTCGTATGTGTTTTTTGGCATAGATGGAATGTTTTAGATTTTTTTATTTGTTGCCAGATTGCTGTCATAAATGGTCAAATATCGCTAGTGAATATGAAAAAATTAGCGTTGATTTAGAACATTCGATTATTCGCCTATTCAGCTCTTGTTGATATGTTGTCTTATAAATCCAGTATATGAATATACCCTCTAATTGCTTAAAGATTAATACTCCAATGATATCGTGTTTAGTTAAGTGGATACTTACGCAATGTGCTTTGAAATTCATCGGTCAGTACGTTTTGAAGGGGTGTGGGGGGGAAGGGGGAGGGAGTGGACATTGTCCATCATAAAGTTTTACATTTAGAATTTTATTTAGATTGACTAGTATGACATAAGAATACAACGATTTGAGATTATTTTATTAGTGATATGTAATAATAGAAATAATATTTTAGTGAGCAAGGTCGTTATCGAAAGATGGAATGGCGCAATGTTTTGGTGGGTGATTTTGTGCATCTCTCTTGCAATGAGATTATCCCAGCTGATATCCTTCTTCTGAGGTATTTCGGTTGATTTCTTTCGTTTTAATTGAGCCTATATAAAAGTTTATTTTCAGAAATGTTTTTTTTTTTTATTTTCAGCATATCGCTAAAAAGATTTCAATGTGCTTTGAGCTTTTCAGCAACTCTCTTGCTGGGATATTGTTGGATTTCGTTCATATGAACCTGCTGCAGCATATTTGAAAGGGTCGGTTTGTAGGCAGCTCAATAATTCATCTATTATTTAGGCCTTGTCGATTTTATCTTATGAAATTGATGGGAAACGAGGGGGAGAGGATGGGAGAGGGATAAAATAATGCCAACAGTGAAATATGTTCGCTGAGCAGGTAGTTAGAGATGTGGAAAAAAACAAACGTGAATGAAATGGATCGCTTTTCAGTGTAGAGAAATGGAAAACTAATGCGATATTTTCGATCACTATAGTGCACTAATCGACTCAATATAACTAAAAGAAATGTTTATAATTACTATAATTACTATAAATTTTTACTGTAATTAAATTACTGTAATTATAATTTATAATTACTATAATTAAAAAAGAAATGGGAGATGTTTATTAGCGAAATAAATAGGTCATCTGATGAGAATGGTATCTGCTATGTGGAAACATCGAATTTGGATGGTGAGAGCAGTTTGAAACAGAGGCAAATCATCGTATCAATGGGATCGGCAAGTGTTGACTTTACGCCGAGGAATTTTACAGCAACTGTTTATTGCGAGCAACCAAACAATCAAATTTATCGGTGAATTTTTTTCAAATATTGTTTGTAAATTATCGGTTGTAGATTGTTTGGTAATTTTCAGTGATTGATTTGTATAGTAGTCATCTATTATCGACGATCTTAGGGATGCATCGTCGATGACCGTTCGAATTTGTTTATTTTTTTTTAGTTTCACTACCGTGACAGATAAAATAATAAAATTTTATTATAAAAGTCTTGTTATTAGTCAGTTGTAAATTGAGCGTGTGATATGCGAATTTAACAATGAAAAATAATTTAACAAACTATTTTAGATTTGTCTTTTCTTTATTTATAAATTGGTTATGCTTATATAATTTTAACTCGTAAATTTCGCTTAATGTGAAAATTATTGCCCCCCCAAAATAGGTCGTTTATGATCTTTGATTATTTGATCATTTTTATCATTATCATTGTATCATTTATTATCATCACTTTATTATCAATGGAAATCATTTGTGATCTTTCGAATCTCAGCAATATTTTTTTCCGTTTATTTATGCATCGCTGAAATTTGTCATCGGTTAGATAGCGCAAAGGTTTTATTTGAAAAATTTGATACGACTGTTAGTAGAAATTTTATTAGTATCAAATTTCTGAATGTTTTCAAGTTGGTCTATGATAACAGTGAGTGATCTAAGCAGTTTGCCTATCATAGACCCTTATTATGAATTTAAAATTGTCCCAATGACCTGAGGTATAGCCCCTAATCAGTTCTTATCCACCAGGTAGGATCATATCGTATTTTGCCTATTCCTTCTTCAGGTCACTTCATCTATAACCATTGATTACAACTAATTAATCTTATAAAGATCACTAATTTGAAGAACTTTTTGTTAACTTTTTATTTGAAGTTACTCACAAAGTTGGCTTCATTTATTTGAAGTAATAAAGGTGTATTATTTTAGATTTAATGGTTATGTTCAACAAGAGAATGGTATAAAGGAGCCAGTAAGCAAAATGAATCTACTCTTACGTGGTTGCGAAGTGCGTAACACCGATTTTGTCGAAGGAATTGTTCTTTATGCCGGTTAATCCTTTTTATTTCTCTTTTATTACTTCAGAAGGTTTTTTGATTAATCCATTATGTATTTAAAATTAAGCTAATGAATGGAATTATTTGTAAGTTTTAAATTGTTTTAAATGATAGCTATTTATATTGAATCATAAAATAATAGTGGTTTATTTTTCAATCAGTAAAAAAAGAATTTAAAATTTTGCTTTTAATATAATTAATGAATAAGAATAATACTATTTAATAAAGTAAGTTTAGGACGTGATACAAAAGCGATGTTGAATAATTCGGGTCCACGCTATAAACGTAGTGAATTGGAGCGTCTAACAAATTGGGATATTATTTGGTGTGTGCTAATTCTATTGGTGATGTGCTTTACTGGTGCGATATTTTCGGCGATTTGGTTGAGCTCATTTATCGATCCATATCGAGTTCCCTATCTTACATTCGTTGAGAACGTCGATATGTTGCATCCGGAACTTGAGGGATTTATTAATTTCTGGAGTTATGTTATTGTCTTGCAGGTATTTTTGTTAATATTTTATTTTATTGCTTTTTTTAAATAACGCACACGGATGGCGGATATTTAGCTCATTGGAAAAAAACGGTGAATATGTGAAATTGCCCTTTCTCTACCAATAAGTCAAATTGAAACTGTGAAATTCCTCTTTATTTTGCTGCCTCCTAACTAAATTTTAAGGCTTTGAGAAATGCCCTTAGGAATGGACTTTTCGATTTTACGCATAATCCGAGATTTACTTCTGGTTAATGTATAGTTTGCAAATGTATAATAGATTAATATATCAAGAGCATATAAATTTTAATGCAGTATTCTATTGGTTCACTTATATCCTTCATTACTTCACTATTACACCTTGGTTTTTTTCATCATCGCTGTTCTTTTTTAATTATATAGAATCTGATATTTTTTTGCTGAAAATCTTTCAACAATTCCTCATGGAAATTGGAGATCAAGTGGTTTTACTTCCTGTTTTATTTTAGGCGTATTCTTTTGATCGGATTTTAGCCGGCTGTCTTTTAGTCCTCCTTTATTCTTTTCTTAAAAAAAAAAAATAGCGGATCTCAAGGTAGCAAACGAAATTGAATTTGAAATACATTTTGCAGGTAATGATACCGATCTCGTTATATGTATCAATTGAAATCATCAAATTGGGTCAGATCTATTTAACATCGCAAGATATCAACTTGTATTACGAGTCAGCTGATAAGAGGATTCAATGTCGGGCACTCAATATTCCTGAAGAGTTGGGACAGGTGCAGTTCGTTATGTCCGACAAGACCGGAACGTTGACTGAAAATCAAGTGAGTTCACCATGTTTGTGCAAGTTATAGAATGGTGAGAAGGTACATCATAAAGTAACTGATACAGATACTTCCATGGCAGGATGCCACTCATACAGATACTTCCATGGCAGATTACCACTACATAGGTAGTTTCTAGGCAAGATGCGAGATTGTCTTTCTTTTTTCAAATCCTGGAGTGATGCTATCGAAAAGAGTGATGCAATTTTCAAACGAAGACTCAATAAATTAAATTATGTAAGCTTTTAGAGGAGTTAATAACAAGTTTACTTGGTTATCTTATTGATTATATTAAATCGATTAGGTTTTTTTTTAATTTTTTTTCTATCTCTATGGTCGTTCGTATTATAAATTCGCAGCAGTAAACACGCTTGCTTGGTTTCATATACAAATCGATTCTATAGGTCGTAGCTTTTTTATGCATTTTTTATTTATTATTTATTATATGTAATAACGAGTTGTTGTTACCGGAATGTGTTTGAATTAGATAGTAAGTAGCACAGTGTTGTGCTAAACTTCATCTTTAGTTCGTAGTTCGAGCTCGATTTTAGTACGATTTTGCGACCCGATCTATCGGCATCATTATATGCTTGCGCAATTTTATTAACGATTATGAATATTTGTATTTATGTTTTTTTGCTTAGGTTTGTGAGTTGTTGTTTTTTAGATGATATTCCGACGATGCTATGTTGCGGAACGCGATTATGGTACCGAAACAAGTACAGCGAGTACTTCAAATGCTACAAAATTATCGTCGAGTAAAGTGGATCACGAACTACTATCACGATTAGTGCAAACTTCAGAATCGTTTTTGGCGAGAGGTGACCTCTCATTCAAGGATAACTCACCAAGCTCTGATCTAATGCATTTCTTCATCAACATGGCTATCTGCAATACGGTCGTCGTTAACGCTCAACCTCATCAAGTAAGTTTTTAGGTTGTTTTCGTGGAATTTCGTTGTGTACTTCCATGTCCAAGACTGATGGCCTGTACTTTGTCGTGGTCTGTGGTTTCTTCCAGTTCTTCGCTTCTGAGTTGTTCTGGTTCTTGCAACTCCCATTTCAAGTTCTGATCCGTGGTTGACTGTACTATTGCAGATCCTGACTACTGGTAGCAGTTGTGTGTATGTTTATTCCCGTTTCATCACCTCAGAATTCACCAACTCGTTCAGGTCAAAAACTGCAAGCTTGTTTTAGAGCTGTAGCTTAGGTGGGGCTTTTATTTCCTTCGAATACACAAGTCATCTCATTCATATCCTTCGAGTACATAGGTCATTTCATGCACATCCTCCCTGCACTCTTTTTGCATTAAGTCTTAAATTAATTACAGTTTTGATTGCATAATCCGTAAATTTTGATAGCTTGTTAATTGCGATTATTGAAAGGGACATCATTATTTGCGATAGGGTACCGAATTTATAACTGTCGAAATTAGCAGTTTAGTAGTTCTTTCGTTCTTGTTTTTGCGCGCATTTATACACAGCGAATTATTTCCAACTTTTTCAGCAACTTTTATACTAATCATCAAGTGAAAAAAATTGAAAAAATTGAAAAAATATATAAATAATTAGGTTTTATGCTTATCGCAATCGATCGCATTGTAATTTACAGCTATCGGGTGACGAATAAATGGATTTATGATGGAAGTACGAGCGATAAATTAAATCATTCAACGTTTAACAGTTAAAGCAGTAGGTTAAATTAAACTGTGAATGAGTTATGCAGCAAGTTTTATTATTGTTGTTGACAGATGGAATGATTACATGGCAGGCGGAATAAAGAACAACGTGCAAGTTACTCAGGTGCATTTCGCTACTTATTTTTATCTAAGTTCAAATTTTATTTGAGGACCATCTGGATGAGTCGGGATTTTTCGTCGGCGATTCATTTATTGCCGGCAATTCGGCATTCCATCTTCCATCTCCAACTTCAAACATGCCCCCTCCAAGAGGTTTTTTTATTTCTTTAATTTTTTATTTCAAAGTCTTTATCGTAGCTCAAAACGTTTTAATCTGTTCAAATGATTGTGATTGTTTCTTTTGTAAAAATATTAGCATTGAATATATATAAGGTTTATTTTTATTGTTGTGAACGTATCTTCTTCGAAAACCACTTTTAATATTAAGGAAGAATTAACACTGCACTTTTATTTATGGTGAGGAGATATATAAAGCAAATATAGTATTTTTGTAGTGTTACAGTGGTCTGTTGCATCCACTGATATGCAAAACGTTTGCAGCACTTCGAGGCTCGTGCGATGTCGAGAAAGGTAACCTCAGCACCGTCCCCAAGGTTTCGTTTGCTTGCACTCGTGTGAATTCATCGTCAGCACTAGATGAGTCATCTACATCACTCAAATTTCATTTCGAAAGCGCCGTTGCTACAAGGCCAAACAACAATACGTCAAGTTTGTCGGCATTGACCGACCAGCCGGTTGTCTTCTCCACGGATGCTTCATCCGCTGTTGCTGAATTCCACTTGGATCACGTTCATATGATAGACAACGATGAAAAAGTAGAGTGTGCAGCAGCAAGTTTTACTCATCTGGGAGCTGCAGATTTGCCTACGAAAGTCGTTGATTCGGGCACATCAATAAGTAAAGCAGACAAGCAAGAAACCTCAGGTGATGAAGTTGAAAGTGCAGAGATGCGGAGTAGTGGCTGTGATGAGCAAACAGCACCTACAACTGAGGTTGACAAATGGACTCTGGAATCCGATGGGATGGCAACTAATGGGGGTGAAGATGGCGCTTCACGAGCTCAAGGAGGTTGGGCAGCTGAATGTGAAGCATTAGCATCAGCTCCAAGCCATTCATCGTCTGTGCCGGAACATCTTTCAACAGCGACCGATATGTCGCATACGAGTGGCGAACATTCTTCGTTGGCATTGGGGCATTTATTGGGAGCAGATATGTTTCGACTCTCTTCATCGAAATTGCTTTCTCTCAACTTTAGCAAGTTACATATGAAAGGATTCAAGTTGAGTCCACTTTTAAGGTTGGTTTTTATGCTGTAAAATATTTATAGAATTTGAATTTTTTGTTTATTTTCTTCTTTGACCATTTGAGTGGATTATATCGCCATAGTAGTTTTTTCACAGTGTTTACTGAAAAGATGCATTTTACATTTCGAATATTTCCTCTTAATTTTCTTTGTAAGCTAATCTCATAATTAATTATTATAAGCTTCCAAGAGTAATATTTAAAAAAAAAATATGAATTCAATCAACAAACAAATTGTGATTTTGAATGTTTTAAATGAGTTGATTTCTATTCATTTAATGCTATGCAATGTTTCTCAATTATCGCTTTCGAACATATCATTGCAAAAAAAAAAAGAAGAAAACATTTTTGAGAATTTATAAAATTTTCTAGCTCTTGGAGATGTTGGCTAGATTCGATTATGCATGGTGAAAGTTTTAGATTCAAGAAATCGGCATCATCTGAAGAACAGCTCGAAAGTGAGGTGGTACAGAATCCAATCTATGAGGCCGAATCACCTGACGAGTTAGCTCTTGTTCAAGCAGCCAGTGATTATGGGGTACGTCTTTGCAGTCGACATCTTCGCTCTACACTTGTGCAACTCGCTCCGCATGGACACATCCTCAAGTACAAGGTATATTTTGCATTGATTTCTACTCTTACTTTTATAATTCCCCGAAGTAGAAGTATAAGTCGTTGTTTTACGCGGTCGGCCGCATCCTCTCATATAAGAGCTCATGGCTACGAGCGGATCGTTGCCACATATACTTCCGCCCACTAATCGCAGAATAGTGAAGGTAATGTAGGTTATAAAAAGTTTACTATGAAATGCTTTATTGACTCAGTAATTGAAGTATCAAAAATTATCACCATTGTATTAGATTTTAATTCATATTTGTGCAGATTAGATTTTAATTCCTTTCTTATAATTAAATAATATTATATCCTCAATTTTATTAGTAAATATTTATTTGTTGCAGGTATTGCATGTACTTCCGTTTGATTCGGATCGTAAGCGAATGTCGGTGGTTGTGAGGGATCGTATGGGTCATATTATTGTTTATTGCAAAGGCGCCGATTCGGCCATTTTACCCGTTATTTCCGAACGGTTTGATTTTCTATTAGATCACTTTTTAACTAGATCGTTTTATGTGAAAACTTTTTTTTATTTTTTATGTTTTTTTCGTTTGTTCGTTTTTTGTTTATCTTTACGTTAGTTTTTTTGTTTATTATTTACCCGGATACTTGATAGTTCATAAATGATCGATCTTTTGTACCGTACAGTTTGATGGGATAAATTTTTTTTTTTTAAATTAGCAGTCGATTTTACTTGCGAATATAAATTTAAAATTTTCAATATTTTCCATTGTTTAATGGACAGATATGATAGAATTTGCATAATTTTTGGGTGGTGGACTGTTATCGTAGTGGATCACAATAGAAAGTAAATTTTTTGTTGAAATTTAATAAGGCAACTCAGCTGGATGAAACTTTTATTGTTTAAAGTAATGGGGCCAATTTGCAGTTGATTTCTTCCAGCTGTCTTTCTACGTAATCGATTTCTGCCAGCCGTCTTTTTAGATAACCTCGAAGATTGAGGTTGATCTAACGCAACACTGTAATATACTTTGTATAATATTTTTGTGAAGGCTATTTATTGTAATGTTTATTAACTTTTAATTTATTTCAGATTTAGTTCATCGAATAGGGGTGCGAAGATACTCTCTAAAGCCGATGAATACATCTCTCTATATGCTAGTTGTGGTCTTCGCACTTTATGTCTATGTAAACGTTTCCTGTCAGAGGATGAGTACACTATGTGGAAATTGGTTAGCTTTTTTTGTTATTGTATCTTTGCGATCGGCCAACTCAAATGTTATGCATCGGTTGTTTGAAATATGAAAAAAATTAATAGAAAAGTTCAAAGACCGATCAATTCATTATAAAATCATAGTGAAGATCGGGTATTAAACATTAAAATCTGATAAAAATATCAAAGGTCATAGGTCGAACTAACCATTCGGTCGATTTCCCTGCACAAAAAAATATCTATTAAGTAATATCCTTGCAAAGAAGTGCTCTTATTATCATTTTTTTTGTTTTTTTCTATTGTTTATGAAATCTGTTTTATTTACTCACTTAGACATCTTTTCGTAAAGATAGTCGACAATCCACTGTTTTTTATTGTTTTGTCTTTCATGGTGGAGTGTTGACGATGTGATTAAATTGTGCATCCGTTTAAACATAGAAAGTTTCCCACTATTTTTCTCACTGATCTTGACCACAGGAGCATAACAAAGCGGAGATGGCGTTGGATGATCGCGATAAGAAACTTTCCGAGTCAGCGCACCGAATCGAAAACGAGCTCGAGCTGTTGGGTGTTAGTGCGATTGAGGATCGTCTTCAGGATGGAGTGCCCGAGTGTATAGACTCTCTTCGACGAGCAGGAATCAATGTGTGGGTATTGACAGGCGATAAAATCGAAACGGCTGTCAATATTGCTTACGCTTCAAAGTAGGCTTGCTGCCTTATTTATAATAAATGCAGTCGTCAATTCATCAAGGGATGGAAATGTATAATTGAGAATAACGGGCTTATATGGTGGACTGTGTTTTAGAAACATAATTGTTATTGCATGGTTTCATTTTTGCTGCCAATCATTTTTTGCTCTCTTATCTTCATCGACTAATAAGTGTTTTTCATTTAAAAAAAAATTTATATTTAACTTGAGAGGAGGCAGCGATCCGAGTTCTATAGAGAATCAAATTTCCTTATGTTCGATTTTATTTCCTCTCATAGAGGATGGAATCAAGCTACTATGAGTTTCGAAGGGAGCAAATTTATGATGTTCTTTACGATTTGAGAACAATTGGGCAGATAGCAGCTGTCAAGTAGATTTGTTATTGATCTATATGTGCAACTGAAAGTAATTGTGATTTGATTGGTTATAAACGACGAAGTATTAGGCATGATTTAGATATGACGAATTTATTGTGCATTGTTGAGATGCTTTTTTTTTAAATTTTTGCTTAATTATTTCCTATTTAGATTATTCTCTCCTTCTATGGAGTTGATCCAATTGAGTGCACGAAGTGAATCGGATACGGGCGAGATGTTGGATCTTATGCTTGAAAGGATGCACAGAGGAATTGCCTATTCAGAGGGAAGAGTATCATCATTGACACGACGCATCCCACCACTCAGTACTGATTGCTCTCATAATGCCCTACTTTCTAAGCAATCGATGATCGCAGAAAGCAAACAATTCGGTGTCGTTATTAGTGGAGCCACATTAGCTTTTTGTCTTCTATCTTCAAATCTTAATAAATTTCTGAGGATTGTTGAAAGGTTAGTCATTGTTTGATGATAGACTTGGTTATTGATACTTTCCTTTTAAAACAAAAGCTGATTCTTTTGTTACATTTTTTTGAAAGATGAATATTTTAGCGTTTCTAAAAGCTTAGCTGCATCGTTGAATTGCTGCATTGCAACGTGAAATTCATCTATTCTAGTGAATGTAGTTTATAAAAGGACAGATAATTGAGACTCATTAGAACACCATTCTTATTGCTTCTAAGCTGTAAAACTTTTTTTTTAGCACACTAAATAGCCTGTAGCAAATTTGCAACATCTTTTTTTTTTTGTTCGTATAGGATCGGACACTTCAAAATCTCAATTGAAACTTTTAAAAAAGGCAATAGGGCGTATATTCGATGCTCTTATTAACAAATAAAATCAGCAATCGTTTTGTTTTTCGAAGGTTTCGAAAAATTTCAATGTATAGATTGAGTGGTTGTTATGGTGATAGCTTATATTAACAAGATTTAGAATCAGATTAAATCAGCAATTTCAATGTTGTGGATTGATAGATTAAAATCAGATAGCGTATGATAGCGTATATTAACAAACAAAAATTTCAATGTATAGAATCAGCAAAAATTTCAATATAGATTAAAAATCAGCAAAAATTTCAATGTCAATGGCTAGAAGATTCGGCCAAAACTTTGTTGTGGATTTTCTCAGTCCAGTGATAACGCCTATCGAAGATTTAATTCACCACCAACAATAGTGTTCTGTCAAAATTCTTCATTCCATTTGCAGTAAGCTTCAAATGAAGTTTTTGAGGTTCGCAAGGATAGTGCGTAAGGATAGATTGAGATTTTTACTAACGTTTATAGCTTCTGAATAGATTCCTAATGAACTTTGAAGTCTCAAGAGTGAATTGTTTGAAGAGTGATGTTGAGAAAAAGTTAGGAGTTCTAGGTGAGGCAAGGCTTTTTATTTGAAAACAGCTAAGGTTTACCAACGATATTTTCTTAGTGATTTAGACGATTTGAGGGAAGGGATGAGAAATTTAGTTGCGCACATTCCTCTCTCCTTTTTAATAACCTAAAGTATAGTAAACATATCAAATATATTCGTTAATTCAGGAGTAGTTCGGTGCTGTGTTGTCGAGCGACACCTCTGCAAAAGGCATCGGTGGTAAAGCTAGCCAAAGAGCAATTAAAAGGGAAAGTGTTGGCAATCGGGGATGGTGCCAATGATGTGTCGATGATACAGTGTGCCGATGTTGGTATCGGTATTTCCGGTCAAGAAGGCATGCAGGTAATCATCGTTTATCGCTAACATTTAGTTGTGCTAATTCCCCGCAATTTAATTGAGCATGTTTTTGTTCTTATTTCGAGTATATCTGTTTTGCGACAATAAAACATGATTGCTTTCATATTTATATGTTCATTTTATGCTTCATTAGCATGAATTTTATTTGTTTTATTGTTATCCTTCGTTTATTTAATTTTAGAAAATTAAAATAAAATTATTCTTTCAAAAAACGGGTAAAAGAATGTTAAAACATCTTCAATGCTATAATTTTCCTGTTATAAAAATTTTAATGATAGTAATGCAAAGAATCCAAAAATCTATATTGCCTGCTTAGCAAGAAGTGAATTAATTTTTTTTTTTTTTTGAACGTTGTATATTTATTGAGATGTAGTGATGGAGCATTACATGAGAGAAGGAAAAGGATAACCTATATGTGGGCATGGGTATATTAGTCGAGTGGATATTTGCATACGAGCTGTTGGACGTCAACCAAATTGGGCTATGCGACTGTGATGTTGCATAGATCGAACGCAGAAAGGCTTCCATGTTCCTAGCAGATGCTTTCACTTTGCCTTATCCAGGAACCAGAAACGGGTTTATTAATGATCAAGGGTATATAACCACTTTCATCCGATAGGTTTTCCGTATGCACGGTAACGTCGGATTTTCACTTGGGGGGGGGGGGGGGCGGCTGTCCTAGATTTCGATGTCACGTTTATGGGAGCTATGTGATGTTTATAGATGATTTGACCTTCTTTTGCTTATTTACTATCTATGCATAAATTTTCCAAATTTTTACTAAGTTATGAATGCTATTTACAGGCAGTGATGGCTTCAGATTTTGCTTTTGCTCGTTTCCGCTTTTTAAGTCGCTTATTACTAGTGCATGGACACTGGTGCTATTATCGACTTGCCCTTATTATTCTTTATTTCTTCTATAAAAATGCGGTTCGTTTCTTTTCTTTTTTTTATGCCTTATGAAATCTTTTCAAAAATTTATTCACTTTTAATAAAAGCATGTCTGTAAAAATTTATTTTTTTCTCTCATTATTTTGTTTTCCGATCCTCAGAGGTTAATTAATATTTATATGATTTTTGAAAGTCTATGAAGATTGCTTTTTTTCATTTGTTAGAATGCACTGATCAAGGCTGCTATATTTAACTTGCTTTATATTGCCAGCTGTTCTTGGCACCTTTAAGTATAATGATTTGTGTTTTGAGAATTTTCAGCTTTTATTGTTTAAACTGAAATTGCGATGGAGCTGATTGATGAGTTTAAAGGTCTCATCCATCAATGTTTATTTTAAAATCTTGTTTAGATCGAGTGTTTTCTGTTGTATAAACTATAAAAAGTTTATTTTTTTAATGACCAAAATTAAACTCTATCAAAATCGAACTTATATAAAAGTACCTGACAGCGGAAGAATTCTAATGATGATTTCTGTAGTCACAGACCACAAAGGTTGAATACGAATCGCAAAAAGTGAGTATCACGATTGTAATTTTAAGTATTATGTTGTATTTAAGTACTTTAATCACTAAGAGTGAGTAATGATTGTAATTATTTGCAGTGAGTAAGAATGCTTTTGCAATTGGCAATGAGTATCATTGATTTTTGCGTCCGTTGCATAGCTTAACGAATTTGTATTGTGCAATAACTTTAAAAATATTTGCCAACCGAGCTAAGTTATATTGTATTTTAATTTTTCTTGTTATCATATTATCTCAGAATTCTTTTATTAGTTTTTTATATTTTAGTTCCTAGTGAATAAAAATCCTCCGATAGCATAAATAAACAGCATTTGGTAGGCATATGCATATTATTTGTATGTATTGCTCTTCTGTGCAGTGGTTGCGGCGTAAATTGCAAGTAGACCTTATAAGCGTGTTTTTGTTATATCGGGTTATTTGTCTCATATATCCATAGTTGTTTTGTTTTTTTTATTTGCAGCTGTTCGTTTTTGTTCTCTTCTGGTGTCAAATTTACAATGGTTTTAGTGCACAAGTGCCTATTGATCCTATTTACCTCATGGTTTATAATCTACTTTTTACTTCCGGTAAGTTTATTTATTCAAATAGTTTTAATTTCCGGTAAGTTTTTAGTAGCTTCCGTTAAGTCAATAGCCGTAAATATTTTAAGCAATGTTTGTTTTGACAGCTTTAATAGCTTTAATGCGGTATTTTTACAAATAAAACTTAGGCGTCATATATTTTACAAGGTTATAGGAGTGTTTTTTTTTCAGCTAAAGAGATTATTTTTTCCCATTATTTCTACCTTTTTTTTTCAAATATGTAACGAGGAGATCATGGACGGATGACGTTACTTATGACTACTAGTGATTACAAGTAATATTAACTTTGATACTTGAATGACGTATCTTACTTTACTTTTATTTATATGACCTTATAACTTCACCCAATTTATCCCTGATGAGCGCCGTGTTAATTAAAATAAAGTAAAATAAAATAAAGCTCAATTGATATACGAATTCTTCACTATTAAATTGTTTATAATTATCTTTAATGCGAATCGATTATTTTTGGCATTCCATATATTGTGGCGTCTATCAGAGCATATAAATATTCACCTTTTAGTGGATATATTTTGATATTGACGTTTATGATCATTAAAATTTTAATATTTAATTATTTATTTATTGCACTATATTTGGATGTATTGTAATTTCGTAGTTTTAGTGCCGTCACTTTTATTCGGAATGGCGGATCAGGATGCATCCGCGGAATTGCTTCTTCAGCTTCCTTTTCTTTATGCTCAAGGCAGATGCTCAAAGGTATTATTAAATGTTATCACTCGATGATCGTAATTCAATTCGTTCGAATTATATGGAAACTTATTGATATTTAGTTGTATTGTTGCAGATAATGTGATTTTTCATTAAATATTTCTTATTTGAGAAGAATTTATTTGTCATTTCTTCATTTTGAATGTCTATTTTTTTTTATATTTTGCAATTGCTGTCTTTCCAAAAAAGTTTTTTTTTTAAATTAAAGTAGTTTGTATATTAGTTTTTAGGCATTATTTGGTGATTGCTTAAATCGATACAGTTTAGAGAACATCCCCCTTCTGCCCTCCCTTCTTAATCCCCGCTCCTATCCCCCAGACTCCCATTTTTATTGACGCTAACCGCCGAAAATCTAATGGCAGCGAACGTTTGCTTTCCAGTTTTATTTTTTCAGTTGAGGCTGTGGCGATAGGTTACTATGTACTATTTGCATATTCTATTATAGAATTTGAAGCTTGTCGGTCTTTAACTCGATATGTGTAAATTTCAGCTGTATCGATGGTACTCATTTTGGGTGAATATGTTGGATGCTCTTTGGCAAAGTGCAGCTATCTATTTTACGGCTCATTTGGTTTGTGCTTTTTTTCTTTTTTTCTAAAGTTTTTATTGAAGCGGAAATATTTGAATGTTAATTGTAGTGGTAAGAAGAATAAACTTGGAGAGGTCAACTGAAGTTCGGTGCATATTGATATATTGGGCGATCAGACTTTGTTTGCGACGTTTTTGCTGTTCGGGGATTATTTGATCTAGTCTGATCGGATGCATTCTTTCTCGATAGTAATTGGAATACCGATTCTTTGAGATGATCCCTATTGGAATCCTCGGATTTCATAGGTGTAATTTATGATGTAGGTGAGCTTTCGAAGGAGTTAAAATAGGTGTTGAGTGCATAAGTAATAGATGAGTAAATATTCTATTCGAAGTTCTCGCCTCTACCATCTAAGAAAATATTTTCCGTATTATCATTCACTGCAATAAAGTTTCAAATCTTGAATTTTCAACTATATCGCTGATTATTTGCAAAAATATTTGTGATGCGATATTGTTTTTACTCTAATATTTCTTAAATCTGTTCGTCCATGATGAGTGTAAAGTCTAAATTTGTCTCCCGAGTTTGTCTATTTCGTGGAATGGTTGCAAGCGAGAGAGGGATGGAGGAGAGAGAAGGGGAAGGAGGATTGTTATGGATGGGTTGCTAAGCATGGCCAGTTCTGTTAGAACGATATTGCTTCTAGAATGTGATGAATTCATTATTGTAATTGAAGGTATTTATTGATACGGATTGTGAGGTATGGAAATTTGGATTTGTATTGTGCACACAATTGCTTTTCGTCAACAGTTTTCATTTTGCAATTTTCGTCAATCTTTGGGTAACGTTTATTTTTCTTTCACTATTATTTTCAAGCCTATACGATCGATTATTTCGTACTGCTTGAGCAGTTGACAATATTTTGGAATGTCTATTCGCATAAGAGGACTCACTTTGCCTTTATATATTGTTTTTCAAGAATTGGGCTAACTGTTTCAATAAAAATTATGTAATATATAATACATGATTAGGGCAATAAGGGAATGAGAATTTTTGAGGAGTGTAGAGTGAAAAGATTTATTTATGTTCCCTTCGATGAAGCGGTCAATGAATTCTTTCTTTTAGCCTTAAACGATTTTGAAGGAAGTTTATTTTGAAAAAAAAAACATTTTTTAAAGCACATACCATTTATGGATATCCGCGAAGTATGGATATGTGATGTAAGTACGGATATGGCATCTCTTTAAAGATATTAATCGTCTGTATCATGAATATACCGCTGCCACATAATTCCTACTCTCGTTTTTCTCATCATTCGTCAGGGAATAGCCATTGACCACATCGTCGTTGTGTTTAAAATCGCAAAGGAATTATTAGTAATTTTAAATTGACATTTAAAAGAGCACATAAATAAATTGGGGCTATTTGTTTTACGTTTCACTGGCATTGCCTCATAAAGTATTACTATCGAAAATAAAGTCCGTTGGGAAGGTATGCCTTTGCAGACTTCAGCACTATTACTTTCATTGGTGCTCTCGATCGGTGCATACTTTGTATTTGCGCTTATCTACAATGCTGTAGTATCACCGTCGTTCAACGTAAAGGATCCACCGGTTATGGTGGCCGATTTTACCATTTGCGATATTCGCTTCTGGCTTGTTCTACTACTATCAACAGCTATTGCACTAGCACCAAGGTTGTCGTTTCAATTCTAAATGAGGGGAAGTGGAGTTTTTAAGTTTACTTGTCGAAACAAATATCCCAAAATGATGCTCATCACTCAGGCGATCGGAATTTAATTGATTTCGGTTTAGTCTACAGTAATAATGTAGATGAGTACATAGTCAGAACTCTTTGTTCATGTTAATAAAAACGAATATTTGACATATTACAATCGTATATGGAAGATGTGCCTTTGTAGTGGAAGATGTCTATCGAGACATCCTTTGCTTATGGTTGCTATGGATATTACAGACCCATCGTTCAGGTGTTTAATGTTAATCCTTCGTATCCTCGTATCCTTAATTATCGTATCATTCGACTGTGGTATATGTGGAGGTGACACCTTCACTTGTGATTAGATCTTTCACGTCCACATTTGCATTTAAGGATGACGGAAATTATATGCGAATCTATAAAATAATATTAGCATTTACGTTTTATGTTGTCCATAACCGTGATATCTTGCAAGGTGTAAACTTCATTTCTCAAAATCCAGCCGGCTGTCCAAATCCAATTTCCTGAGATGTATGAAATATTTGACAATGAACTAAATTTAAATAGTAAATGGATGGAATTTATTACAGGATGGTGATTACGGTATTGATGAATACGTTCCATCCGTCAGCAGTGCTTCGCGAACGAATGCGGCAGAGGACGAAAGAACGAGTGCAGAGAGAGAAGGCATTGGATGTACGCATTCGGTGGGTGAAACACGATAGCAAAGCTATCAAGGTGAGTTTTTGAATGTTTAGTGACTTCCGGAGAGAGAAGATGAACCGCATTTTTCAATTATTGCTTTCTATAATAGTTGTTAGCGTTCCGGAACCGGAAAAGGTTCGAACCACATAATGATACCCCGGCAGTGGAACCGGAAAAAACAATACGATTGTGTTTTCAATAAGTTTTGTGAATTGCAATATTTTCATCGAAAATTGATTTTAATTTCCTTCTGCTTTTCTGAGGATAATTTGTTTGCCTATTAGCAAATTGTGTGGACATTGGCGATATGCAATTTTATTTAGTTTAGAAAATTTGTGCAAAAGGTTTGATTTTGAGTTTTATGCAAAAAAAAGGTGTGAAAATCTCGAGTTTTGAATGATTTTTCTTGAGTAATTTTCCATAATTGTTGATGTTTGCACATATTTGATTGCTGAGATTTTCATTGAGTCCGGATACATATTATTACGTTCTGAAATCACGAAATTTACAACTGAGAATTCAATATGGGGACGGAGGAGGAAAGGAAGCTAAGAATTGCCCATACATGAACAGTACTTTATCAGCTGGTTCCATCAGTGGTGCTTTATTCGAACAGCATCGTAGATGGCAGCTGTTCCTTAACGAGAGATGAGGAGAGCTAATTAAGGCATAGGTAGTCGTGGAGGTCACATCAGCAGGGGTCCTTAATCGCCAATCTCTGTTATTAGGGGTTAGGGTTGGGCTGGAAATGTACTATGCACGTCACGCAATCGTTTTGCCACCTATCCAAGGAACTTAATGAAATGTTAAGTATGGAAAGCACGTAATGTGTTGTTGTGTTTCAGGTCACAGTGGGAAATGCGGATGTCGATGAGCCTTCCCATGGACCAATATCAATTTCGGCGTGATCATATGCATAATAATTCTAAGTGCCTCATTTCAAATCTCACTTTATAAATTTGTTGTGTTGAAAAGCGATATTGATGGGTGAGTAAAACGAAAGTAATTCACAATTTAAAGAAAATATAAAATGATAGGAAATCATAGTTTTTGATTGTTCATCACTTTATTGTGCCAATTGATATGAGATTCTCAATTTAAACTTGCAATTTCGATACCAAAATATTTCAAAATGCTTTCCTCTATATGACTTATGCTAGAAAGTATAACGATTGTATCGGCATTTGTATTGAAAAAATTTTTCGAATTATGAAAATTATTTTCATTTAATATTTCGTTTATAATTTTTTCAATAAGGATCGAAAGTGTCTTAATAGAGGATTGATTATCAAATATAATAGTTTTATTTATAAATGATTTCTGATGCATTCTATTATGTAATCTCGTTGTTTCATTTTTACAAACTACACTTATATCCCATTTGTTATATTTATTGAGGTTGTCTATCGTTTCAATTTGTATTATTGGGTTGTATTCATGTTGTTACTTTTATAGAAATAAATTTTTGATGATGTCATAAGTGTGTCGGTTATAAACAGTCAGTATATTTACTTTAGAATTTAACGAGTTATGAAGGTGACCTTTGACCTTCGTTCAGTCATTCAATGACGTCAACTGGGCTCTCCTCCCCTTCCCCCAGACAGCCATCCCTCATCCACAAGGAGCGAGGAAGAAGAAAGTAAGGAGTTAGTATTACTGACGTCACATTTTTCATTCGCCAAAGTAATATCGAGTGAAGAATTCGAATGCAACATCGCACATTTCATCCGGAAGTGCTGAGTGACGTTAAGCAGTCTAGATGACGTCATTCGATAGAAAGTGAAACACACGTGAATATGTGCATCACATTTTATCGATCGTGGATTCAATTCGATATGAATAACGAAAAGAACCGATCAATCAATAGTCTGATCATCTAGAAAAGATTGATCCACTAATCCGAAGGTAATCGTCGAAGCATTAAGCATATTTCAGATGATTGCTGATAGACCCTTACGGAGCACCTCTCTGCAAGCTACGTCGATTGTTTCGCATCGCATTAAAGGGGAGTGACGTTGAACACACGCGACGCATCACGCACGCGTCATGTGTTACGTCTTTGTTGGCTTGTATCGATGTGTGTTTACGCCGGCTGATTGAAGTGAGCACCCAACCGTTTCGACAATGTTTTGGTATTAATGATTGTCGTACTGTTCTTCGTCGATTTGTTTTCCTCGTGAATTGAGCTATTTTAGTGCTGCTAATTCTTTTATTTAATGGATTAGGTAGACAGTTGAGGTAGGAGGTTACCTCATGAACTTCATGCTTCTGTTTGATGGTCATGAACTCGTTATCTCCACTCGTTGTCGCGAACTCGATGCTTCAGCTCGATTCGAGGGGTCAGCTCCCGTTGGCTTGTTTAGTTGTTCAGTTCTCCTCAAGGATCTGCAACCTCTGTTCAGCTGCGGTTGAGTAGATTGCGAGACAGCATAGGTATAAGGGGCGAATAGTTTATCACACCTATACAATAAGGTGACAGACATGAAGGGACACTAGAATAGCATGAATCGCCGACACGATCCCACAGTCGAACTCCTCGCTGCCGCCGATCGCCTCTCGTACTTCAACGATCGACCGTAGCTCCACTCAGCCTTAAGATCGGTCTGGAAGGTGGTCACATCAACCCCTTTCATATCCTCCCGATTCTATCTCGGATTAACCTCACGACAAATGCTGCATAGTCGTTTGATGTGCATGTATGCTCGTGACCTTTATTTCGGCTCCATTCCTGGTTCATCTATAGCCGACTGGTCTATCTTACACGATATCATTGTCTTGATGCGATTATTTGATTCCATTAATTACGTGCTTTTACTTTTATACGTTCTAGATATTTTTGTTTATAGGATGCTTTTTCGTCTTAATTTATTTACGCATATTTTATTACCTTTTAATTCCAATTGACCAATTTTAGTTAAACTTCAACCTTATCACTAAGCGACTTCTTTGGTAATATTATTGAAATACGCAACAATTCTTTATGAGTTGATAAAAGCTTTCGCCTCGGGGCAATTCATGAATATATCAGCCTTTATATTGATGAAATGTTGCGGCATTTATAAAATCATGCTTCACTCATAGCTTTACCACCACAATCAAGAATGGATTGAGTCGATCGTGATCCATCTTTTCAAAGATTATATACGCTATAATAAATATCACATCAATTCTACTCTATTTCAATATTCCTAAATTGTAAAATAACATAAAGACATATAAATGAACGTTATAATATGTGCGCAACTTATCATATTTGCCCCATTTTTATATTTCATTATTTTTTCATTCATAATTTTGTATATTCATAAAAATTTTCATTAAAAAAAATTTTTTTTTATAAAATATTTTCAATTTTCTCTTTAAATTAGTGTTTTTGCTAATTGAAGTGGTGAACGGTTTACGATATTCGATCGTCTAATTGACGAATCTTTCAACGAGTTGTTCAACAATTACCCAAGCAACTGATGTGACTTTTATTTCTTCATAATTTATTGTTATATTTCACTCATTTCTACATTTATATTTCATCAATATTTCCTTTAAAATCATTAAATATTTTTCTTATTTTAACCGTTCGAGATAGCTGAAAAAAAAGTTGATTGATTGTATTTTTTTTTTTTTTTAAATAAAACTGTAAAATAATATATTACCTCATACGTTAAATAACAGTTTAATCGAAAAATATTCATAGAAATTTCACATATGAATTGATTTACGAAGATTTCTTTAATTTTTTAAATGAAAGTTTAATTCACCATATGCATATATTTGAATATCTTTGCATTAATCACTGTAAAAAAAAAGCGAAATTCAAGTTTGAAATTTCATTAAGTTGAATATTTTTAAACGGCGCAATTTTCTCATAATTTTTTTTTCAATTTTCTTTACTTATTTTTCTTCGCCTTTTATTGTCCCAATTCTCCATCGATTCTTTTCATATTTTTTTGCATAGATTAGTCGTAAATTGAGGATTGTGAATGTGTCTATAATTCGCAAGAAAAATTCATTTGTCATCATCGTCAGAAATAATATTTTATCCAATTATATACCTAATTATATAAATTATATAATATCTAATTATATAAACAAATAACTAATCCTCTTCAACCAATTTTACATAAATTTCACTTCCGATTGTTTCTTGCTAAAAAATTTTTTCACTCATTTATTTTTTAAAAAGTTACCATTGTTTATTTTCATATTTGATGATTGCCATTTATTAGTAATGGAATTATTTCAATGATTCACAAATAGTGAATCTTTTTCACTTGTTGCTTTACTCGAAAAATGCACCGTTGTTTTTACATTTTTATGTGTTTTTTTTTGTGCAAAATCGATGGAATTTTCAAATCTTTTTCTATGTTTATTTAGCTTAATTTCTATTTTATTTCGTCTATCTTATTTAATCACTCCTAATATATTTGCATCTATAATTATGGGTTATTTTCTAGGAATCTCAAAATTCATCACAATCTTCCTCTCATCGTTCCTTCTTTTTCCTATATTAGTTATAGGGGTCATAAGGAGAGTTGTTGGTTTGTGATCCCAGAGGTCGTGCTCTTAATAGTTTCTTTGGATTAGAGTGCTCTGAAATTAAGAAACCTCTTCAGGGTTCTCCGTTGTATTATGGCTGTAATACACGACCTCTGTGATTTTATCATCACTACAGGTTTGTTTCAATGAGTTCAATTCACCTTATTTTACTACTCTTTAATTGATATTTACATATTGGATGATAGGAATAGTTTATAAATAGTCGATTGAATCTTCCCGGATGCTTTAGAATGTTCAAAAAGTCCTCCAAAAACTGGCTTTTTGCTTCGTATCATGGGGTTATATTTTTTATATTATTTCTCGGTGAGATTAAAATAAAATAGGATTTTTTATGTGCATTGATGATGATTGGTTAATCATTGACGAAAATCCTTGATGTTGATGCGTTTCGTCATTTCATGATAAGAAGAGCTGAAGAAGATGGTTGATGTTGTTGCTTGAAACTCATTTAGCTAGCCATATTGCCTTGTTTGACGCTTATAAGGGCGTTGGCTGAGATGATTTCAATCGATTTACATACTATGGTGCTTTGAATATTTCATGTCTCGGTAATTGCATCCGTCCACTTTTCCTTTCCCATTCCTTCCATTCTCCTTCTTCACCCTCTTCCCCGATCCTTCCTCGTCAGGTAGATCTCTTTTCGAATTTTGGGAAAAATTTACATGTTATTGCCGGTCTGATCGAGTTTTTATAGGCTAATTGAATCCTTTTGAATCCACGACGATGAATACCTTCCAATCACTCTCTAAAAACTTGTGAAGTTTAATAGGCCTAAGGCGTTAAATGGGAGAATTATGAGCGCTCGAATTAATAATTGCTCATTGATCAGCAGGAAACTATATTATTGGCATCTGAAGTCTAATAGAAATGCATAAAATGGCAATTAAATACCGTACAGTTCAAAGTAAGCGTCTAATGCGTTTTGTTTATGTATTGCATCGATCATGCGTCTACATTAATTCGATTCGATGCTCAACTGCATAATTGATCTATTTTGCAGGCCTCATAATAGGTGCAATTTGGAATGTGGCCTAATTGAAGGAGATACATAATAGTGACAAATATGATTCGTGGAAAGATGTTGGTGAGTTGTGGACGCGTCGTCGTACGTGCGGTGATCAGTGCAGGTTTCATCGAGCAGTCGTTGCCATTACCTTCAGACTGTCGTCCATCGGTATCGAAATGCACTCATATAACCACCACATCAGCACATCAACCTGACACAACTCCAACGAGAAATGTGCATGCCTCATGTTGTGGTTTCCCTAAGGATATGGTTAATGGGCCATCAGTGGTTCGTGATCATGGTATCTTTGGTGATGATGCATGCTTCATTGCCAGATTCAGAAATACGCACGTTGTCGGTATGTCTTTATTGACACCGTTTGGAGATAATAACATGGATCACTTTTATTTGTTAAGAAGCTCTAAGTTTTGTTCGCTGAACACTAATGAAGAATAGGGCAAGGTCTAAACTTTTTATTAAAGGAATTCTAGTAGTCCATCAATGAAGATATCAACGGCTCATTTCGTAGATAATCTTTGTCTGCCTAATTACTCATTTATCGTTCGAGTTTTGCGAACAAGATTATTGAATTTTTTTATATTTTTACATTTGTATATTTCAGGTTTTATTGCGTTCAGTTGTTTGCTACGTCTGATGGGTTTATATTTTCTGGTGTTTACGAAGTATCTGATTAAGAGAACGAATAGGCAAAATTTTAGTGTTGTCGAATTATCTTCCATAGACTAGTAATCTCAGCGTACTGGTTGAGTGGTACTGATGTGAAGGATCCTGATCCTCAACAGAATTTTCGTCGGGGAGCATTTTCTCGACTTTACCGTCCGGTAGACGTCTCGGGGGATCGCTCCTCGCATCCCACTGCTAAGTGATCTCTTTTTTATGTTGGGTTTCGTATCGTCGTTATATACAACAGTATATTAGAAGAAAGCTAACCGTGTATATATATATATATATATATATATATATATATATATATATATATATATATATATATATATATATATATATATAATTAGGTATAAAAAATTCTCTTTTATAGCATTTCATTATTTATCAAGTAGAAATTTAAGTCGAACAACAACGGTAAGTTTGCTTGCAGGTGTGGCCGATGGTGTTGGAGGATGGCGCAGATATGGAATCGATCCATCGGAATTTTCAAGTCGACTTATGAAAATTTGTTCCGATTTAGTGCAGTTAGGTGAGTGATGTTTAGTTGATTGCATTAATTTGCATGTTGCATTACGATATTACACTTCCTTTATCTTAAAACTGATAGCGTTATGGCATATATAAAGCCTAATTGAGCGATCATTGTTTGCTATTATTTGTACTGTCTGCAGTGGTGGATAAAAAATTCCTTCTAAACTTTTTTTCAGACATTTTCGAAAAAATTCTTTACATTAAAAATAAGTAATTAAATTTTTCGATGTATTTATATGGGCATATTTTTTCTTCATCTTTTGTTTTTTTTTACTTTAAAAATTGATAGAAAAGTAATATTTATGTTGCTTTACAATTTGAGAGTTAGTGCACGATGTGCAGTTTTGCTTTAAGTTTGCTTAATTGCATTTCATTTCGGTTACTCTTTAGAAACACCAAAATGAATGCCTCAAATTTTAACGCTGCAACAAGCTGATCGATACCTACTTCCGTTGCAAATAATTTCAACTGCTTACCTCGGCACGTAATAATACAGACAGAAGATTGCGCATTTGCGAAATGAATTGCTCTATATGTGTCTATGAATTTAAATTCATCCTTTATATTTGCAAATATTGCATTGCTTATCCCTTATAGCCGATATTATTACTATCTCACTTAAAAACCGCTTTGGCCGTCATCGATGGTTTTTCACTTCGTTTTTTTTTCAATTAAGCCTTTAAAATAGTTTATTTATTTATTTTTATTCATTTATTTTTGCAACAACAGAAGTGTCTTTATAATTTCAGTTTTGTTTACAATATGTTATCCATGAGTGGAATAACTGAAGTTTTACTTAAATCGCTAATAATTTGAATACTGCTGAGAGCATTTCTTTTCAGCCATATCATTCCACATATTCCATCTATATTGAGATATTATGGATTTTAGGCGAATTTGAGCCGTGTAGACCGGATCGTTTATTGGCACATGCGTACGAAGCAATGTCGGCACCACCACGACCAATTGGATCGTCGACAGCATGCATCTTAGTGGTCGATCAAGACACGCTGTACTCTGCGAACCTCGGCGATTCCGGATTCCTCCTTCTGAGAAGGGGTCAAGTTGTATATCGAAGTCGAGAGCAGACTCATTACTTCAACGCTCCCTTCCAGCTGTCATTGTTGCCAGATAACGCTAGTATGTTCATTGCTTATCTCTTATTCAACTCCTTTGTTGTGATATCTCATTAATTCACTTCGTTTATGAGCGGTGACCCCCTTCACAATTTTGCAAAGGTTTATGGCTAACCCTCTCTCAGAAAGAATGCCGAAAATTTCAATAAAGCCTCTTCAAAAAATTTCCGTCTTAATATTTAAAAAGTTTTTTATTTATTTAAACAAACAGGTCGCATCTTTATCTCTGTGAAAAGAAATGCAGTTTAATGTCGATTCTTTCCTTTTTTATATTGATTGTTTCATTTCTTTTCGTTTTGCCATTATATCTTTCTGTTTATTTTTATATTTGAATTGTTGTTGTTTTCTCAGGAGCAGCGGGTTTCTTGGGCGATCCACCAGAGAAAGCCGAGTTGAATAGCATAAATCTGCAGAGTGGTGATGTTGTCGTTTTGGCAACCGATGGATTGTGGGATAACGTCTCTGAGAATCTAATCGTTGAACAATTATCTAACATTCAACCTGGTGACATACAGGTATTTGTGGTATCTCAGCATCTATACTTCTTAGAAAATAGTTTGGATAATTTTTTATTATGAACATAAATATAATGTAAAGGCAGTTGAAACATGAATGAATACCTATAAAACGATTAATTAATGTCCATTTTATTGCAAAGTTTATGTGTGGTCGAAATATTCGCATTGCATCTTCGTAGTGAGTCATCCTGTAAATGGCCGATATTAGCACATGTGGACGCCATGCACACCTCATAGAGATATCTAATATATATTTTTTTAAATTTTGAGCTGTGTTGATCGATTTGTGTGCGAAACTGCTTTAAGCTTACGATCGGGATTTGTTGCTTTGATAGATGTTTTATTTATCTTTGGTGGGATTTAGCTTTGTTATTCAAACTTTTAGCTCAAAGGTATATCTGCGAAACAAAAATACACGAAGAGATTACTTTGCGTTGATAGCATCAAAAGTTTTCATGTTCGATCACCTTGAAAAGATTAATTCAGAGTCATTTGAAGAGTTCTTGCGCAGTATTCACCTCTCATATCGTCGTGTAATCATATAATCTACGCCACTTAATACTATCGGCCAGAATTCTAAGAGCTGGTTGTTACCGCCGTGCTTATCTTTGTTGTAATTTAGGGTCTCTCGGCTGCAATTTAGTTACCCTCTTGACTGTGAATTAACCTTGATGGTTGTTGAATAATTTGACAAATGAATCTATTTAGGCGGCATGTAATACGTTGGCATTAACGGCAAGGCGATTGGCATTCGATTCGCAGCATTTATCACCATTCGCAATGAAAGCTTCACAACATGGTATCAACGCTGTGGGTGGTAAACCCGACGATATCACTCTTGTGTTACTGCTCATCGCATAAATATTTCTTAGATCTCTTTTCGGAGTGCCTACTCTTTATCATCGAACGAATGTTTCTATGAATACATGCGTGCGTTCATGCGCTACTTTTTTTTTGCATATACGCATCGATGAGTGAAATATTCCATTATGGAATATATCTCATTAGGATATCACTTCAGTAGGTTTATTTTATCCTCTAGAATTTAACAGTTTTCTCGTATCCTCACCTATATATACGTCATTGTTGCTTTTGTTGCGGAAATATGAAACTAGCGATTAGCAGTTTGTTTGGCTCAATGTGCAGTCAGTTGGGCCTAGAATCATTTATTATTGGTAATCACGCCATATCTACAAGAAATTTCATTGGTTGTTCGGAAATCATTAGATTAGAAGTTGAGGTATTGCCTGAAGCTGAAGTAGAAAGGGCGAATACGATTGCCATTGCCATTGAAAGAGGGCATATAGATCGTGTCCTGAGGACGAAGTATAACTGTGTGTCGTCGTGAAATTGTTTTTATCGTCATAGGTGTGTGCTTATCGTTACTTCGTCGTTTGTTTGTTCAGTTTTGAACCATATCTAATAAACTAAAAGGCTGCCGAATATCGCCTCAGCATGCATTCTGTAAGATTGAACCCACTTTGAGACATTGAAACAGGATGACCTGAGGGCATCCAAATTGGATCATTTGCTCGTGTGTACAGAATTTCGTATTGAAATTTCTCCTCAAGGGATATTGAGGGGTGATTGGTGATTTATGGCTGATGCCGGTGATGGACGAGGTATGACTTCGTGAGTTGATGACAAGAACCTTTCTTCTGGGTATAAGAATTTTAGGGATTAAAGAGTTGACTCCTTCTTTCCGCTAGGGTTGGTGTCGGTAGGAGTCGGCTCATTTTCTCCACAATCGCAGCAACGAAAGCTCACCATCTTAATACCTTGCTTGTGTTGAAAATAAGAGTAGAGACAAATAGTATTTAATAGTGTTCGTATAGGGGTCTTCGACAGGTCGGGACGCAGATAGAATCGTTGATTTAGACACCACCGGTGAAGACTTCTGGTGAGGGCTGTGGACAAGCTTCTTGCCTAACTCCACTATAGGCAGCTCCTGGTTGCATAAATGGGTGATGTATAGCAGAACTACTAGTGATATTAATTAACATAAAGTCGTTTCATTGAGAGTAACAGTGTCGATACAATATTAACGATAGTTATTGATGTTACAAATGAAACAGATCTTGTTGTAAGTTATTGCGTTCTTACACAAATCAGAGTTAGGAGCGGAAGTAAGCAGTTGCAGATTTGTCTTATCTTCCCAACTCCCAATCATCCAGCATCTGACATATGAATTCCAATAAACTTGGAATAAGCAAAGTAAACCGCCTCGGGGGAAGGATGCAAATTTTTTTCAAAAAGAAGTGGAATAAGTTTTTTTAATAAGCGAATGAAGAAATTTTAGCGTTCAATTCATGAAAAAAAAAGGGAATTGAACGTATAAAACTCATTGGAATGTGCTCATTCACACACAATAAACTATCAGTTGTTGCGAGGTGGTAGTTTTATTTGGTTTGATTCAGCGTTCAAAATATGCAATTGCGATCGCTGATTACATTAAAAATGCTGTATAATATTAAATATTACTTATGATGTTTTTAAGTGGTAAACATCCGTGAGGAAACATCGGATACAAAAATAGGAAAAAGTCGTTAGAAAATGAAGTCGAATTGACTGCGAAGTTGATTGTTTTCATTTTTTTTTTAGAAATTGGATTTGAGAGTGGATTCTAGGGGTTCACTGGAGTTGGGGAACGCCCTTGTCTGAGTGAACCAACGGTTGAAATATTTCTGCATTGAACAAGTATCAACAAATTTTTTGCATGATGGCGCTTTCCTATGATACTTTAATGTGGCCAAAATGCTTTTGACACTCGATTGTGGCCAAAATGTTTTTGATACTCGATTATGGCCAAAATGTTTTTGATAGCCGATTCTGACCAAAACGTTTTTGATACTCGATTGTGGCCAAAATGCTTTTGATAGCCGATTGTGGCCAAAATGTTTTTGATACTCGATTGTGGCCAAAATGCTTTTGATGGCCGATTGTGGCCAAAATGTTTTTGTTACTCGATTATGGCCAAAGTGTTTTTGATACTCGACTGTGGCCAAGAACTTTTGATACTCGATTATGGCCAAAATGTTCTTGATACTCGATTGTGGCCAAAATGTTTTTGATACTCGATTGTGGCCAAAATGTTTTTGATACTCGATTGTGGTCAAAGTGCTTCGAACTTAAAATTTATATCACGAATTTGGAAATGCACTGGTGGAAAGTTGTTCAATAGATGGCCATCAAGCAATAAAGATTCTAAGCAGCAAGACTTAAAGTTATGATCGGTTTTCTCGTCTATTTTCTAGTCTGTTTGGCGATTTGATTCTATTTGAATTTTATTTAAAAGCTTCATTTTTTAAACATTGATTCTTCATATGTAAATTTTTGCAAATACGCTTTATAGAGAATTCGTATCTTGTTGGCATTTTTATCCGTTTATTTATTTATTTATATATTTATTTTAACGTTTCGAAGTGGGAAAACACACAAAAGCATATAAGCATTTACATCACAAATCTATAATTTAGGCAAGTAAATATTTAATACGTAGGGGCAGCAATAAGTATGTAGATCAAAATGATTCAGCTGCAGCTTAAAAACTGAAAGAGTGAAGTGAATTGGCGTGAAGCAGAGATTCCAGATTCGTACGACACGAAGTTTATGAGAATATTTGCGGTATTTTCAACGTAGAAGTCTAGAAAGTCTACGGTGATGAAATCTGATAGATATAAAGACGAACATGATCTACCGAATCTACGTTGGTACTGGTTAATCGGTTGACGGGCTTATACAAGTTATGTCATTTAACTTTATGTTTTTCTCGAAACTTTGTTTGTTGTGTAGTCGTTTGGTGTGGTGGGCGAATGTACAAAAAGCGCATATTGTGCCGGCTTCTGATGTGTTTCCTTATTCATCTAAAATAGGCAAAATTTTATCACTTGCATAGCACTAAATTCCGTTCATTCTTTAATTTTTTTTAAAATGGCGTGATTGCGTGGGGTTGTATGTTGTTGTTCGCTTGTTGCATTATCATACTCTGCATTATTATCACTTCCCAATGCTTCGTGGGATTTTTTAAGGGCATTTTTCGGCATTGGCAAAGGATATGTCATCGACGCGAAATGAGAAGCATCGCATTCGCAGTTGTACCGATAGTGAATTGCTATCGGCAAATACACCCGACAATGAACAATTAGCACCACCTTACAGGTGAGATTCCCTCAAAACCATGATGCCAACTTTGAATTGTTTTTCATTAAATCATCTTAAGCGTAAAAAGATAGCGCTTCTGCGATATGTAAAAAATATTTTAAATTGAAGAGTTGAGTTACACTTTATAAGTTTTATTTTATATATTTAATTATTTAGTAAATCCTATGAATTTTGCATATACAATTCGCATCACTATTTACCTCTCCACTGATAAGACACCTAATCAGTTTGTTGTTATTCTGTTATCATCTATCGAATCTTCTTTTGCTTGTTTATGAAGGAAATTTTCATGATAAGATTGCATCGTTAATAGATGTTATTATTGTGCTATTGACTAGTTTGAAGTTTTATTATTACTGCAGAAAAAGCACATTGAAAACAAATGACTCGATGAATACTTCTTTGCAGTTAATGAGAAACAAATATTACTCCGTATTGGTCGTCGTGTTAAGTTTATTTATAACTGAATAATTTTATATATTTAAATTAATAAGCCGCAATGACAAATAAACAAATTAATATAATAGGACAGCATATATATATATATATATATATATATATATATATATATATATATATATATATATATATATATATATACAAATGAATATTACAATCCGTTTCGTTGATATTTCCACATGGATTTTTGTTTTCTCTCATTGTGTTATTCGACATGAATTTCAGAGCTCGATTATATCAATTATTTGGCCATATAGAGAAGGAATTCGATGCACTTTATGCACAGAATTGTGCTCGTAAGTTTTTAATCTTTAATTGCTGTTTCTTAGCTTAATTTCCCTCGAAAACACAACTAAGATGTAACTTTGGTTGAATTGAGCAATAATCCTTATCATTGTTTTTGTAATCTCCATTTATAGTTTTTAAAAATTTTATTAGTATCTCTATTCATCTTTGTTTTAATTGGTAGATAAGTTTTCAAGTTTCACTTTAACTATCCTTTTTTTCGACCGATTTCATGGTTATCTCTTCATAAAAGATTTCGTTGTTTTCATGTTGGATTTCTCAAAAAAAATCTAAATTTTCTGTCAAATCCTCATAAAATTAATAAAATTATTTTCTTTTCAAAAACACGAATTGCATTATTGGCACTAAATCTATGCAAACCTGAGTGCTTCGAGGTTTTAAACAGATGCAATAAGATGAATGAAATATCGCACCTCCTTCCCTCATCTCTTTTACGGTTTATCGCAAAGGGTCAGATGAATTCACCCTTTTGGGTCTTATAACTTCCAAAGGAAACGATTATTACAGTTCGAGTTAAACTAAATCAACTAAGTGAGCGTTTCGGAGAGTCGTTATCGATCCCCGCAGACCTCTTGGCGAACGCTAATGATTCATCGATCGCAAGGAAAGAATCCGGAAGAAAAGGTTCATTTTTGCGTTTTTTCTTTTCGAACCTGCCTATGAGAACTTCATCGAAATCACTTCCTGGAAAACAAGAAAGGCTTAAAGTCCTTTCCTCTTTCGCCTTCTTGGGGATATCTTTCCTTCTTTTTCCCAGTCAAGAGTTCACCACCGTTCATTGCAACTTCTAACAAATCCGTTTGTCTACGGATATATGATATCCACAAGTTGCATCCTGCAGCATTATGGGGTACATTTCATTATTAACTATGCAGTTGGTGAAGTTTCGCTTTCCCCTCATTCTTTGTGGGTAAGAACGTTATCTGTCGTAATTTGATATTATAATTACTTCCTTGTTTTATTTCTCTCCATTCATAGTTGATCATAATTTGGCTTATTTTTTAAATACTTATAAATATAAATCTTTATAATGATTAGCATTTTAGATTAGATATGATATAATTTCGATATTATTTTTTGCACAATATGAAGTGAATTTACTATTGAGAACTTCCCTAAGTTATACTTTAGTTAGAATGTGAAATGTGAACGATAGAAATTCAATGTTCTTTTTTAAAAATTTGTATTGTTGAGGTTTTATTGTTGGTTTATAGTTGCAAACATTTTGCACACAATTCCATTGAAATAATTCAATTGCAGCAATTCAAATGGGACAAAAATTGAAGACAGCGTTGCGTGTTCCACCAGGTCGTCTAGTACAAAGTCTCAAAGGTGGTGTCAGTGATAGTTCACGTCGTTTCAAATATGTGCGTAGTTTCTCAGGTCATCGAGATGGTGTCTGGCATGTCGCCACATCACGAGGACCACAACCGATCCTTGCAAGTGCATCTGCAGGTTATCTTTATTAAATTTCACCTTTCCTATTTCCTTGTTGTTGTATTGCAGCATTCTGCACACATACTTTTGATGTGTGGATGGTTGCTGCACCAAATTAGAAATCGTAACATCTAAATAGATCGTTAAGAGATAGGATCGACATTTTCAGTATGGTCTGTAGATTTCCTTTTATATTCTATGGTTTTATTTAAAATAGCTCAAAAACTTCTCATTCTTCTATTTGAATCCAAAAAGTCTATCGATTATCTAAGTAGTCATGGTACTTTGCACTCATTTTTAATTTCTTCTTACCATTTCGGCTATTTTTAATGACTTTTAAAGAATTTCTAGTTGAAATGTTATCTTTATAGAGTGATATTGTTTATTTTTAATAGATCAAACATGTTTGCTATGGTCTTTGGATTTGGGATGTTGTCTAGCGCAATATAGTGGTCATTGTGGATCGGTGAATGCGGTTGCATTCAATCCATCAACGATTGATCCTGCAGATCTTACTATTGCAACCGCAAGTGGTGATCACACCGCTCATATATGGAAAGCTTCAATTTCTGGTAGCGTTTTACTCATTGTTATATGAATGCAAATATTTCTACTTTATTGCCTGAATTGTTTTACTGGATTTTTGTTTTTTTTTTTTAATTCTTTAATTGGGTTTTTTTATTCCTGGATTATTAGATCTTACTAGACACTAGATTGCTGGATTATTAATTTTACTAAATCGACATTCATAGCATATTATATGGAGTTTATTTATGTCTATTTGTAGATGCGATAGTGCAAATATATTTACCCACTTTTTGATGGGTGTTTTGAATGACTGTTATGATGTGTGTGAAATTATATTGCTTAACTATTCAAACGATTTTCATTATGGGCACTTATCTCTTGATCGATAAGACGTTCTATAATTTCCTTTATCAAGAGATGTGCTTATAAATACCTTTGTAGTAATTTTATTCGTAAATCGAAACATACTTTATTGATTTATTGATTCAATATTGTGAACAAGAATTCGATTTTGTAGAGCTTATTGTGTATAATTTTAGCTTTTTAGATTAATCGATATCGCTATATGAAGTGTCAAATGCTCTTGTAGTATTGGTTTGTTTGGATTGGTTCAATTAGCTCTGAAAGCAGCGAAACTTTTTTATTATTTATTATATATGATGATTATTAAATTTTTTTTTCAGCTGCAGGGCAGAACCAATTGGCAAGTAGTGAAGAAGAAGAAATACCTGATCGCGAGGCGAATAATGCCGCTGAAGAAACTGCGACAGGTGATGAATGTTTGTCGATTTTTGAATAAATTATTATGGATTCCAGCGTTTTTGAATAATCTTTATTTTGATATTATTATGCATGTCGATGGGCAGTTATTTTCAATGTTGATACGTCTTCTTTGTATTCTAATCGTTTCCTTTCACCTCGACATTCAAATTTAAATAACATGTTTTGAGCGATATGGAGATTTGTCGCATTTTTGGTATTCACCTCGGTATGGTACGATATTCATTTCGACATTTAAACGGTATTTTATAGTGATTAGCTTTCACAGGGAAAATTGTACTGCAATTAAACTTAAAAATTAAAACTCCTTTACCTCCCCCTCTTCCAACAAATAGATTTGCTCAAATTCTTTGATATAACTTCTGCTTAAGTGGAAATAAAATTGCTGCTGATATGTACGTAAATTTATACATCAGATTCGATCTTTTATATTTAAAGTGTAGTAATGTCAATTTAAAGTACGAGTTGCATTTTTGCAGAGAACGAAATGAGTGCTGTTGCAAGCATTCGTCAACCACTATGTCGTCTCACTGGTCATACAGGTGTCGTGATCGCTGTGGACTGGATTACCGGTGGAGAGCAATTAATAACGGCTAGCTGGGATAGGACTGCCAATATTTATGATGCAGAACGTGGCGAAATACTTAACGTCCTTTCCGGTTCGTTCTTATTCGCATTCTTCTTACTTTTATCGGGTAACTGGTAGGGAATTGACCTTTATTTATTGTTGTTAGAGGTATTATTTGAGAGTTGAGTTAAGTTTGGTGGAAATCAGTACTGTTCAAGAATCTAGTAGCATTTGAAAAAATAGTATCGAGTACATAGCGAGTAATCTTACAGAAGACATATTGCATCTTTACATTTCCATAGCCATTCAGAAAATAAATTATTCGGTATTTGTTGCTATCTAATTTTCGAGTAGGAAGGAATATGTTGTATACAGGAAGGCAAAACTTTCAGAAAGTTTTAAGCATTTCAAGTTTCCTTTCCCCTTTCTCCTCTCCCCAGCCTCTTCCCAGCTGGTCGTAGCCTAGTTGGTTTCGACGTCTCACTGGTATTCATTATGGTGATTTGGTGAAATGTTGCATTTTGTGAAAGGGCTAAACTTTCCAGGTCACGATGACGAGTTGAATCACTGCAGTGCACATTTATCACAGAAATTGGTGGTGACGGCAAGTCGCGATTCGACGTTTCGTCTATGGGATTTCCGAGAACCGATCCATTCTGTGGCTGTCTTTCAAGGACATAACGAGTTCGTCAATTGTTGCTTATGTTGTTTGCATTTGGTCACATAGCTCAATATTTTTGCTGAAGCTGTTTGTAGTGATGAGCATATATGTTGCAACCTGATGGTTATGGAAAACTAAAAACTGTCTGTATTGATCATTGCGATGTTCGTCGCATGTTAGGGTACATTCGAAATATGAGCACCAATATTTTTCGTTTCAGATACTAAATTTCATAATTTTTGCTTTAGCACATAAAAGTCTAGCTCAATTTAAAAAAGAAGAATAACATGATGATCGTAAACTCAAGCTTCCTTGTACTCTTAGGTGGAATTAGAGAAACATGAGAGACTAATATATTACGAGAGGGAAATATTTTCTCTCATAGTAAAAGAAGATGAAATATTTTCTTGAAGAACACTAAATAAATCCGTGAAGATTACAAGGATGTGGTCCGTAAAAAGACCCGCCCGGAAGATTTGCTCGTTTAAAAAGGATGTACGATTAATGATACTAGGGTACTTAATATATGCTTAATAGTATAGTATTTAAATTTCTGTACTTTTTTATACTTGTCGTATTTGAATTTCTGTGCTTGTATTTTCACCGAACCAGCAAACTGAAAGATAATTCAAAAAAGGTGCCAAGTTTCCGTTTTATTGATGAACTCTTGATGAGCAATAGTAATAGCTAGCTATAAAATTTATTTAGTGAAGATGCAAATTTCAGTTCAGTAACGTCGGTGGTATTCTCTGCGACCGATAAGCTTGTCTCTGGTAGCGACGATCGGTCGATTAAGGTTCGTGTCATTCACACTTGCTTATTTTATTCCTTCTAAATGATTGAATATTACTAAATATTACTAAAGAGTAATAATTTAAAATAGCCGTTGTTAGGGATGCAAACAAATATAGGTCGATATTTTTTGCATCCCTAACAATGCAAAAAAATGGTCGAATTATAGGTCCATTACGATTGAAAAATTGCGATTTTTGGGATTTTTTTCTCGGCTTCCATTTGTCCCAGGCTTGCATTTCATGCACCTTTCGAGAGATCCTGGCGAGCTGATCATAAGTCAAGAAACCGTTTGGCACCATATTAGATAGCAGCCGAGAACAAGAACCCCCCAAAAAAATTGCAAAAATCGAGATTTGAGAAATTCTGGCCGGTCGATTCGGTTTTCAATTTTTCTCTCGAAGTATAGCAGGCTATATACCATTTGATAGAGCTTCCAAAGTTGTATCAAAAATTGAAAACCGCAATTCCATAGACCTAACCATTGCTGAGAAAAAAGTTCCGAAACATAAATTACAGTACATTTATATACAAATACAACATTCGTGCACCTTTAATTTCGTCATATTTTACAATAAAACAGCAAGCGGCGCATATATTCGTTATCATCTCATCGAGTTCTATCGTTTGATACTAAAATCATCGAAATTGGAGACAAAAAATATTTTTCGAAAAGTTTCCTGTACTACCCCCTTACGATTGAAAAAACGCGATCTTTGGGAATTTTTTTCTCGGCCCCTATTCGTCCTCGGACGGCAGTCCATATACCGTTCGAGGGGTCCCGGCGAGCTGATGATGAATCAGAGGACCGTTTAACAGCACGTGAGGTAGCGGCCGAGAACCAGAACCCCCAAAATAACAAAAATCGAGATTTCAGAAATTCTGGCCCCTCGATTCGGTTTTCAACTTTTCTCTCGAAATATAATAAGTTATACATCGTTCGATAGAGCTTTGAAAGTTGTATTGAAAGAAGCAAACCGTAACTCCATAGGCCTAACCGTTGCCGAGAAAAAAAATTCGCGAATATCAATTACAGTACATTTGTATAAAAATACAACATTCATGCACCTATAATTTCCATCTTTTCATATAAAAAACCAAAGAGTGCACATCCTGGTGATCAGCTCACTGAGATCTATCGTTTCATACCAAAATCATCGAAATCGGAGACAAAAAATGTTTTTCCAAAAGTTTCCTGTACTACCCCCTCACGATTGAAAAAACGCGATCTTTGGGAATTTTTTTCTCGGCCCCTATTTGTCCTCGGACGGCAGACCATATACCGTTCGAGGGGTCCCGGCGAGCTGATGACGAATCAGAAGACCGTTTATCACCACATCACATAGCATCCAAGAACGAGAACCCCCAAGATCGCAGAAATCGAGATTTCAGAAATTCTGGCCGGTGGATTCGGTTTTCAACTTTTGTTTCGAAATTTAATAACCTATATATCATTTGATAGAGCCTTGAAAGTTGTATTGAACGAAACAATCCGCAGCGCCGTAGGCGTCAACATTGCCGAGAAAAAAAAATCGGAAATATAATATATATAGTAGTACATTTATATAAAAATACAATATTCGTACACCTATAGTTTCTTTTTTTTTTCATGTTAAGCAGCACACAATACATACATACATTCGTGATCAAAACATCGAGATCTATCGTTTGATATCAAAATCATCGAAATTGGAGACAAAAAATATTTTTTCAAATTTTCCCTGTACGATTTTCCCTTACGATTGAAAACTTGCAATTTTTGGGATTTTTTTTCTCGGCTTCTGTTTGCCCTGGAGTGGTCGCCCATATACCGTTCGAGAGGTCTCCGCAAGCTGATCACAAAACAAAAAACCGTTTAGCACCATATGAGATACCGGCCGAGAACGAGAACCCCCAAAATCGCAGAAATCGAGACTTCAGAAATTCTGGCCGGTCGATTCGATTTTCAACTTTTCTCTCGAAATTTGATAAGCTATATACCGTTTAATAGAGCTTTTAAAGTTGTATCGATTAAAGTAACCTACAACTCCATAGGCTTTCCCATTGCCGAGAAAAAATTCCGAAATCTCAAACGTAGCATATTTCAATAGAAATTTCAAATATTTTAATTTTTTAAGTGAACAAATATGCGAAAAATGAATCTAGAAAGTGAACACCATTAAAGGAGAATGTGAAAAATAAATGAAAAAAAAAGAATCCAGGAAGAAGAAACAGATAGAACCTATGCTGATCGCAGGAAGAAGTGACGATACGAACCTATAAAGCATTTATTTTTTATTTCAGTACTAATATTAAAATAACGAATGATTGGAACACAAAAGTCAAACATATAAGAAGGAATAAAGCATATGATGATGACGACCAAAATCGGGTGTTCGTCGATCATAAAATTAGTGATTTTCTGAAGTCGATTTGCTCAAAAGAACTTGGCAATGCAAAAGTATTAGGCATTGAAACGAGATCAATAAGAGGTTTATTCCATAACGATTGTAATAGGAAAGGAATTAGTGAGTGAATTTAATGTTGAGATTTGTGAAAGTAATTAAAGTTTGTGGATGGATTTTTGATACGTTTTATCCATCAAAATCGCAGAACATTCAGCCAAATACGTTAACAGTTTTAAAATACAATATGAGATCTCACTCATGGAAACTATATTCCGGCATTTTTACGCTTCTAATGTACAGATGAGTTTTATAATTCAAATCGTATGGATCCGTGAAAATTTTTCGAAAAGCTATTTTCGTAAAACATATTTTTCATATTTTCCAACATTTTTATATCCGACTTCAAAAAATGGCGATCAAAAGGGATAATCTTATTGAAGAAGAGAACGGTGATAGAGAAGTAGATCATAACAAACACGCATTTAAGGAGCATCAAAATATGGGTGGGAGGGATATGCAAATGTGATATTACATTTTGTAAAGGTGGCAGTGCTAAAATAATAATTTTCTGCTGCAGTACTTGATGTAAGGGGGAGGGGGGGGGGGAGAGAGAGGAGGGAGAGGGGAGATGTGTCGCATTCATCCCATTATCGAGTTAAGCTCTATAGCTCATCTGTGATGTATAATTGAATTGAATGATTATATTTAAGGTATGGGATCTACGCAATATGCGTAGTGCGATTGCGACCGTTCGCTTGGATAGTGCAACGAATCGACTCTCTATATCACGCAAGAATCTTGTTGCAATTCCACATGATAATCGAAACGTTCGCGTTTATGATCTCAATAGTGTACGCTTAAGTAGATTACCAAGGGCGAATGGCAGAGTAAGTCAATATTCAACAGTAAACGACCTTTCTTTTTTCGATAATCATTGCCTAGAGGATTTTCTAGAGGATAGTAGTATAAAGCTTTGAATAAATATGACCTTTAGTGGACAATTTTTTATTCTTTTTTTGAATTGTCATTGCCTAGAAGGTTTCTTAGAGGGCAGTATTCTAAAGCTCCGAATAAATCTGCCCTTTAATAGGCAGTCTTTTGAATTATCATTCCCTAGAAGGTTTCTTAGAGGGCAGTATTATAAAGCTCCGAATAAATCTGCCCTTTAATAGGCAGTCTTTTGAATTATCATTCCCTAGAAGGTTTCTTAGAGGGCAGTATTATAAAGCTCCGAATAAATCTATCCTTCAGAAGGCAGTTTTTAGTTCGCAAACCGCCTCTCCTCCTCCCTTTTAAATTTTTGGAGAAAGTAGCACTCGTTCAAATAGCGGTCCTTTTATCACTTCCATGGTCTTTCTCGATCATAGGGTTTCAATAAAATCATTTGTTTTCCTGCATTTCTAGCGTCACATTTTGTTATTGTATTTTACCAGAATTTTGGCAACAAAACTAATTCCGGCCTTAATAACTCACCCAACACCTTGTAATTTATGTAATCCGAGGAGAGGGCTTCATTCAAAAGTTTTTAGGAACATCTGTACTGGTTTTCAGGCTTTTAGTATTCCTTTTATTAGTTCACTTATTAGTTTCATTTTTGTTGAAAGTGAAGATGAGTTCTTATATAGGCCAGATATTCACCGATAATTTGATATTGATTTCGCAAATAGTTTTTAATTATAAACGAAGGTTTATGCTTATGAGAGGGATTTCCTCCACGTGATGGTTCTGTTTCCTAGACAGTCGTTATATTTCTTAACATTCCAATACGTGCTGGAAGCTAAACTGACTTATATTGTCGAGTATTTCTTGTACTGCAGTTGCATGCACCGCCAGAAGACGCGTGGCCACCTTATTGACTAGTTGAATGGAAGGAAATTAAAGTCCGACACAGATAGGACCAAACTGTTGACGGAGGACATTCAAATCGTTTCCTATAACAGGTTCATGGGTGTGATAAGGTCTAAAAGATGAGAGAAACTACTGATTTGGGGGGGGGGGTTGAAGGAGTGGTATACGGTAGCAGGATATTCAGAAAACAATGCAGAATCTGGTGATATAAAACTATACGGTGAACTTTCAAGAAAAGAGTTATCGACATTTGAAGGATATTTGTATGCGTTTTGCAATTAATTAGGCTGCATATTGCATCTATTGGGTTTCGGAAAGCAAATCTTTTCTAGATTTATTTGAATGATTAGATAAGATAAAGTTTGAGTGTATTATCCAACATAATTTTATACGTTTGTTGGTAACTTATGAAGCTGTGATTTAGACAAAATGAATAAATTTAGCACTTTATTAGTGGTTTTTGAGAAAACACAAAAGCGCATCTTGCGCTATTTGCCCACGCGTGCTTTCCCACCCCTATGGGACTAAATTTTAAGATGTTTGTTATTCAAATTTGATAGATTTTTTCGAATTATTTCTCGAAATTATATATGCATACGTTGTAGAGTCATCGACGAATGGTTTGTTGCACTGCGTGGGCGGATGATCATACAATCAACGATTTAATAACGTGTGGATTCGATAAGCAAATCATTGCATGGAAGACATCAGTGGGAAAAGAATAGTGCTTAAAGGTGCATTTAGTGAACTAGTCGATTTCTCATTCGAAGGCGCTATGGTTGAAGTGTCACCTTTGAGGGTATACGCTTGAAAGCAACTAAATCGACGAGAAAATTTCATTATTTTGCAAATAAATAGCTTACAAGCATTTATAGATCTATCGCGTTTAGCAATGTGTTCTTTCTTTGAATCGCTTTTAACTCTTTCTTTTATTGCTTTGATATTAATTACGCATATTCTGCAAACATTTTTCATCATTAACACTTTTTGTAGAGAAGGCAACGGTATGGTTTTTCTTGGTGATGATTCTTGCCAACAAATATTTTATCTCAGTTCATTGATTGCACCAAAAAAAAATCATGACAAAGGGATCGTAAGGAGTGGGTGATACGCTATGTGCTAATGGAACACAGTTTTTATTGAGTGTTTTAATGGATATTTTATTTATCCTCTGAGAGACAGTTGTGAGCAAGTCGTTCCTAATAAATGCCTTGTTAATTAAGCTAAATAAAAGGAAAGAAAGATTGGAGAAGATTAGAGGAGAGGAAGTTGTTGGATTAAGGATGATAATGAAGTGATTAAGGGTGATAATGAAGTGATTAAGGATGATAATGAAGTGATTAAGGGTGATAATGGCTAGAGAAGGGAGATGATTGCTGCTTTCATTAATACTTTTGATAACAATGCTAATTTATGTGCATATTTTCTTGTTTGCTCATTTCTTCACTAATTTCATATTTCATCTTGCCAGGAAAATCGTCTTGTCAAATAGTGTGAGACATTGGAATCAATGTGAATCTCGCTCATCTCGAGGCGCTATTCTTTTTCTTTTGCATTTTTTATTTCTCATATATTATTTTATTTATTTCCTTATTAATTTTTATTTATTTTTTCTTGTTAAGTTTATATTATCTAACAAAGAATTCGTCTCAAATTTTATATTCATTTTAGAATTGTGATTAATTATCTTCTCGTTTAATATAAACAAATATGATATTATAGTCAAAAAATTTTTGCAAATTGAAGAGAAAAAAAATATTTCACTCTTAATTTTATAATAATAATAGCCGAATTTCAATAATCTTCCTATTATTTGCTTTTTATTGATATCATATATTACTCTATGAATAAAGAATTAAATATTACTATATATAATTTCAACATTTTATTTTTACAATCCCTTGTCAATAGTTACAGCAATCTCTTATCTTCCCAACTTTTGTTTTTTTTTCAAGTCAGTATATTCGTATCTACTTAAATTTTAATTTGCATATATTTTTGCATATTAAAATGTTAAGTAAATTTTTTAAAAGAAATTGAAATTTTTTTTTATCGGAAATCATGAATATATTTTAAGAGATTCACACATCATTCATTGTATTGGCTATCATTTTGCTTTCGAAAAATGCATTTCTTTTCTTATTTCATGAATCAATGCGATTTTACGTTGTATATTTCTATGATTCAATGATATCGCTTTTCGATATATTTCTTGCCATTCGTCATCTGTTTTTTTTTTCTAATGTTTTTAATTCAATATTGCTATCGATTGTATAATTAAAGAAAAAATTAAATTTTAATTTAATACCCCACTAATGAATCCGTTTTTGCTTTCTAAGATCTTAATGGAAGAAAAATGAGTGGAAATTTAAGAGTTTTAAATTTAGCCGATGTGTTTTACTTTTTTTTTTTTTTAAAACAAAGTAGGTGGATGTAATAGTTGCTAGTAATATGCAATATTTTATTAGTATAACGATCGAATATCACATATTGTCGTTTCGATTAAATTTTATGCTTTGGAAAAAAAAAATTTTTTGTTGAATTCGCTCTTCAAACTTATCATAAGTAAATAAGTTTAATGTTTTTTTTTTTTCACAATAATTCAATTTCGCTTATTTAGCAGTGTAGAATTAACGATATTCGTTTTGAAGAAATTAGAACGCCTAGTGAATTTTGTTTTATATCATAAATGTTTTCTCTTTTATTATAAAATGCTTTTCGCTTGTGTTGATAGCGTCTGCAAACATCGTAGAAAGATATCGTTAAGCCGCCGAATTTGAATAGAACGTGACAGATCCGCCGAATTGTGAATCTCTTTCAGTCTTTTTGTAAACGCAAAAAGAAACTTTTATACGATAGTCGGTTTGTAAAATTAGATGCACAATTGTGAATCTATTTGTGTCTATGAAAACGCTCATTCAAGTATTGCTTTGCGAATACAGTGTACTTTTATTATCCCTTGCCTAAAGTCTTAATTTCATTCCCCGATCGGTACGCATATGTGGAGGGCCCTTTCATCAAATACGGTCGTCGATGGGCAATCCCTCACGTCGACCGCTTGTGTTTGGTCAGCAATGGACGCGGAAATAGTTGGCGGGAAAGTGGCGTTGTTATTGAGTGCATTTGCCACCGGACATCGACCCCCCAACAATGACAGCGAATGTTTTATTTAGAAGCTCGAGGGGATCAGTTTGTATTCGTATATGCGAATTTATTAGCTGATACTACGAGTATGGGGAATTCACTTATGAAATGCAATTTAGCATGGAAAAGAGAATTCGGTAAGAATCAAAAAGAATTGCACAAAACTTGCATTTGGTTTATAACATTGAGGCGCAGAAATTTTCTTCAGAACCCTGAGTTCGGTTCAAGTGCGAACTCAGAATCTACAACCTGATTGCCCGTTTCCGCTACACCCGGTATACTCTTAGTTTAGTTCAATTTCTCACTTCACAACTGTCTGATTGTTCCGGTATGTCCGATCGTCGTATTTCATGCGCGATCATTATGCACTGAACCCCAGGAACACATTGTCTTGCTCAGACGCTGCACGATGTTAGAGCCCATGCAGCTTTACAGCCCAAAGATTCCGATAGTTAGCCAGCGTGGCGCTAACCAACTTTCAGACTTTCAGATTCACAAGCCACATCAAAAATTTCTTGCTTCGCACTGCTTTGAAACCTTTGCGAAAGCAGCGATGACCAGACTTCACAAACCTATGAAGAACGCCTAAATGTCACCGGAACTGATTCCGCCTAAAAAAGCCGGGGGCTGCCCCGTTTGCTACGGTTGACAATGCCTGGTCCCCTTCTCCTTTTTCCACTGAGACTGGATCCAGTATAGACACAGGAGGTTTCTGCAAAACATACGATGTTCATTTAATAGCAAACTATAACACACGAAGAAGACGGCAAACTTTGTTTTAATTGTTTGTGGCCCTAAAGAGGGCCGTTGGGTTTAGTGTTTTTGAGCATCCATGCGAACACTCGAGCGCTTATGCCTTCTCCGATGTCTTCTTGGGCAGGAGAACTGCCTGGATGTTTGGCAGAACACCGCCTTGAGCGATCGTGACACCAGCCAAGAGCTTATTCAACTCCTCATCGTTGCGGACTGCAAGTTGAAGATGTCGTGGGTTGATTCTTGTTTTCTTGTTATCGCGGGCCGCATTTCCAGCGAGCTCAAGAACTTCAGCTGCCAGATACTCCAGCACTGCAGCCAAGTAAACCGGCGCTCCAGCTCCGACACGTTCACCATAGTTCCCCTTACGGAGAAGACGATGGATTCTACCAACCGGGAACTGAAGTCCAGCGCGAGAAGAACGAGTCTTCGACTTTCCAGACGTCTTCGCCTTACCTCCTTTACCACGACCTGACATCACTGCTGCTACGATATCTTACTGTCAACGAGAAAACACTCGCAATACCCAAATGGGCACAATTGCTCGCTTAAGTAGGAAATTTTTTGCCGCGCATTTAGGCGTGTCAAAAATGGATTGCCCAAATGCGCGCGCTCGCATTTCCTATTAAAAGGCCGGCTAAGTTAGCACAGTACCCATTGTGCATTTGGTGCAAGACATCGTCAAACGAATGCCTCCGAAACCGTCAGCGAAGGGAGCGAAGAAGGCTGCGAAGTCGACCAAGCCGCGTAGCGACAAGAAGAGACGTGCCCATAGGAAGGAGTCGTACTCGGTATATGTCTATCGTGTTCTCAAACAAGTGCATCCGGATACCGGCATATCGTCGAAAGCGATGTCAATCATGAACTCGTTCGTGAATGACGTTTTCGAGCGTATCGCCGCTGAGGCAAGCCGTCTAGCGCATTACAACAAACGCTCGACAATCTCCTCTCGTGAAATCCAGACTGCCGTCCGTCTCATCCTTCCAGGAGAGCTCGCCAAACATGCGGTATCCGAGGGAACTAAGGCTGTCACCAAATACACCAGCTCGAAGTGATTCCACCAACTTCCGCTGGTCGCTGTTGCTCATCTAAACCCAACGGCCCTCTTTAGGGCCACAAACAAATAAACCAAATATTACCATTTGTGCAGCATTCAATAAATAACCCAGTGTCTATCGTTGCTTAAAGTGTGCTAATTTTCGGTAACTGGCATGGTTCCCTGAGGTAGAATTTTAACGGTGCGTCTTGCAGGAGCAATTGGCGCTATCGCACCCTGTTTATGCTTTTGAGGGATTGGCAGCCCTTTACTAGTACTGTGGGTTGGCCATGAGGGCTACGAGAGAAGTCGCTGGCGAATTTAGGTTGAGTGCGCTTTGATAACGTTTCACCTAGTATAGTTAGTAGTTAGAAGTTGGCCTTCATTTCTAAAGTTAAACTTTGTGAGATTCATCCTTATATGGGAAGGGAACTGCGTGAAGGATGCAAACTATATCTATTTGGCTATATGAAAGAGAAGAACGTGCCAAAAGTCAAGGTTTTCTACGCTTTGTTCGACACTTCATGGCTAGTGATGTGGCTTCAGAAGAATTCAGCTCTGCTATCTCTTCTCAAGGCTGCCGCCTGGTAACCAGGTATACCGCCAACCACATACGGGCTCTGTTCGGAACGTTACGGATGTTAAGGCAGGAGAATTGGTGACGAACCGATGGGCTTGGATTGTGCTTTCTACACCTTTATTCCCCACTCATCCAAGTCCCTACACCTTAATTCCCCACCCTTATCTCGGTCGCTTTATTCTTTCTCTAAGAAAAGCTCGCCATTGCGTCCCGTTTTTCCCCTAAATTTTTGTGACAAGAAGGGTTTCATACATCATGCCTGTTTAAAATAACACCTGGTAATCAGCATTTTCGGTATTCAAATTAATTATAAGGCTCCTTCACTGATTTTTAGATAACTCGTTTATTATCTGCTTCGGTAAGAACATGAAATCCCTTCAAGCAGTCATCAAACATAACAAAATGAATCATCGATCGTTCAAAAATAAACGCATATGATTATGGGAACAACTCACACCTGAGATCGATCAACAACAGCTGCGACGGTTATGAACAACAAGAGAACAGAGGTGAAAAACAACTAATTGGCAAGATTGAAACGAGTGGAGAGATGCGCCTGGATGTTATGACTGTCATGGCATGGGAGCCTGGAAGCGTCGCGAGGAATGACGTTGAATTCTTTCTCCCAGTCTTCGAGTGAATGGTGGCGTAGCTTTTACAGTGCCGTTTAGACCCGTCATTCCCACCCACATCCGTTCGTTATCTTGATGAGGATATTGTTGGTTAACGGTTGTCGAAGTGTGTTGTGGATTGCCTCAACACTCATACTCTGCGCTACCGTAGTTCCATGTATAAAAACAGCAAACATTGTTACAGGAACACAATACATTTATATTTCACTGATAGCCTCATGGACATATCACATTTGAATACGGTATTCTACCACTCAGATTATAAGCCGTTCCGTTCTTCTAAGATTCTGCTCCGGCTTATTTGTTCGGCAGCCGAATCGTCCAGTCTGATCTCCATTTCAAATATAAGTGTCCATCTTGAATCGATACACCGGGTATACCACCTTCACAATGACGAATAATTCTCCTTCGATACATCCTTTACATGCACGTACGCCTCGGTATTTGCGACGCAACACAAAGCATCATCCCACCATCTTAAAAGCTCTGGAAAGCTATAATGTCGACACGCCTAAATCTGGGAGGGGGAGGAGAAGGGGGAAATTAGTACTTCGTATGCCCATCCTGAAAAACGTACACCACCATACTTTCGATGAATATCGAACACCCTTATGCCAGCTAAGGATGGGCAGTTTTTTGTGGTTCCGTTAGGTTATGTCGAGTGAACTTTCATTGGTGAATTTCATAGCAGCAGAGGAGAAAATCCTTTAAAAATCAATCAGCTCTGTCGATTGTGTTGAGAACAAAATCCCTTCCTCTCGCAATTCAGCCGGCCTGCTTGTACTGACTTCCATTCGTGACTAAACTGATAGCATTACGCGCCCAAAGTTGAGACGGAGCTTCATATTTCAGTTGCGACAATCAAAGACAACGCTGCATCCCTACTCGTCCAAGCGGTAAATTTTTTATCGATGCAGCGTGATCAGAGACCCTTCGATCCATCCACACATGTTCATCCCACAACCACCCTCAATATGACAATTACTTTATTCATTAATAGCAATAGGATTAATTTGGTTTACTTGTTTGTGGCCCTAAAGAGGGCCGTTGGGTTTAAAAGTTGGAAGGTCTAATGCGTTAGGATCGCCATTTACGCCCGTTCACCACGAATGCGGCGTGCCAATTGGATGTCTTTCGGCATGATTGTGACACGCTTGGCATGGATTGCGCAGAGATTGGTGTCTTCGAAAAGACCAACGAGATATGCCTCACTGGCCTCTTGAAGTGCAAGAACTGCCGACGATTGGAAACGCAGATCGGTCTTGAAGTCCTGAGCAATTTCTCGAACAAGACGTTGGAAAGGCAATTTGCGGATGAGAAGCTCCGTTGACTTCTGATAACGACGAATCTCACGAAGAGCTACGGTCCCCGGACGATATCTATGCGGTTTCTTCACTCCTCCAGTAGCTGGTGCTGACTTTCGAGCCGCCTTGGTCGCCAATTGCTTCCTTGGAGCCTTACCTCCCGTCGATTTACGCGCAGTTTGCTTAGTACGTGCCATCCCAAAACAACGATCACTGATGGCGACTTCACATTAGCAGCGTTTTTATACCCTCATGAATACGCGTTGCCCACAATGAGTTGACTCCGCCTTTATAGGTTTCGCGCGCTCAACGCAAGCCAAACGAGCGGGAAAGGGGATGGCATTTGATACTCGATAGATGCAGTGAAGAAAATAGGCGTATGACAGGGGTTTCGGCATTACGAATTCATACTGGGAAATTGGGGGGATGCATTCGAAATTGAAGTTTTTTGGACAGAAACTTGCATTAATTGCGATGCATGTTACCCGGTAGCCTTTTAAAATTTGCATTTTTGCCGTTTAAGGATGGGTGACTATTTAGCTAAATAAAGCATTTATGCTCTCGTATGAAAGGAGGATGCAAAAAATAATGAAGCAGAAGCCGGAATTTCAGTATCAGCATATTATAGAAAAGCTCGAGAGCCATAGCATGTCAGTGATTTTAATTTATAAATAAAACCACTCGGCCAGATCAATGCCTCTTTGTAGTGGCATATTTTGGTGTCACTTTTGAAACCATCTTGATGAGTTTATTCGGAAAATTGCGAAGAATATGCGATATAAACGATATGAGTCGCAAAAACGAGTTTGCCGCTCAACGAATTTATTTATGAAGTGATCCGCCGTCAAACTGGTCCGGATTAATTCCGCTCTAGATCACGACTCGAGGTGGAAGCAAGGTCGGTGTACTCGTGAATGAAATATTTTGATCAATAAATTGAATTTATTGAGGAATGTTGCGCTTTTATGAGTGCACTTTCCATTATAATTTCGAATTATGGCCGTTTTTTCGCCGGAAGTATTTCCTGATCCCTCAAAAATAGAAAAAAATATTGACTTGAAAACTTTTTTTTATTTTTTCGAAACTAAATGACACAACTGAATCGTTTAATTGATCAATTTGCTCCAACAGGACTCCATTTTTGTTGGATCCTAATTGATTCCTTTCAATTACAATGCAAGAAAAATAAAAGGTTTTATTTAATTCGTTGTTCTCTTAATTTGACGGCGTAACACTTCATTCTAATTGATTGGCACATTTCATTGTTCAATGCGTTGAACATGCTTAAGCTTTATATTTCGGTGAGTACGAAATACGACCATCCAAGTTTTCGCCTTTTTTTCAACACAACTTGCAAGCTTCAAGTAATATTGTCAGGTCACGTTGATTCCAGAATTTAAGTTTTTTCGATGTAATTTTAGATGCAAAAAACAACACTGTTGGCAGAACATCGTGCTCTTCTTCTTTCCATTCAACTGTCCCACAGATATTCAAATCCTTTAAGCAAATTTCAGTATTGGCATTGATGATGTCAGTCAACACTCATTTGCACGCTATTCGGCACATCCCGCCATAATCTTGGCGCCAAATTTCGGCGTCGCTTGATGATCGTTGCAAAGAGCAAATAAATCGATTGTGACAAAAAGAACGCTCAGGCCATACGAAAAAAAAAGAACTCGTGAAAAAGGAACGAAGGGATGGTAGTACCCAACTGGTCAATAATAGTGAAAATACCGAACTTATGGGAAAGGGGTGGGGGGGGGGGGGAAGAGGTTAAAGAGAACTGGTAGGAGGGTATAGCATTTCCGAGCAGTTGTTTGCAATTTTTGAATTTCACTGAAAATATATCATCTTTTGTTTTTTTGTTAATACAGTGTCATCATATTCTTATGCCTCGATGCTTAGCTAAGCATTATATAAGTCGATTGAGTCGCCTTCCACTCTCATTTATACTCTATACGACTCGAATAAATGATACGAGAATTCATCAATAAATTCCACTCTGATTATTACATAGTAAATTTCATTGAAACGAAAAATGGCCAATATTTTTGACATACCTTATAAAATAAATGTTTCTTTTATGGAAGTGATTTAATTTCAATTAGCACACTTTTTTCGGGAAATAATTGATCAAGTATATTTTATTATCAATATGTAAAACTTTATTAGCAATAATAGCACTGAGATCAGATAACATTACTCCGAGTAGTTAGAAAAAATATTGAGTTCAGCTATTTAAAAAAAAATACACTATCAAGAAGCTTATTCAACAACATGCAAAGAATTTTATGAGTTTATTTAGCGACCGTATAAGTGAATCGTAAATATTAACGATAAAATCAATGTATACCTTCATTGTTTTTATTATGTAACAAGTAGAAAATTATTTATCTTCTTATATTTTAATAAATATTTCATTTAATGCAAAAAAATGAGCATAAGAACGGTTGAAAGTTGCGTCAATGGAAAAAAAAAACGCAAATATCGAATAGAATCGAAGAGATTTATTTGAGTTTAGAAAATGCGAATATTACTGAAATAAAATTTTACTCACCATATTGCTGAGTACTTCTAAGACTGCCATCTTCTATGCAAATGTGTTTGAGTTTTTTGCAAAGTTTAGGCGAATAGGAATAGTAAAGTTCATTATCACAGGCTTGAAAAAAAAATAAACTCTTTTATCAATTTATTTCTACATGCTTTAGTACACTCATAATAACGGCTAACTTCCGGTTCACATGATCAATCACTTTCAAAATATGTCACTAGAAAATAGAATATGCAAAATAATTCTTTATCATATTTTAGGTGATCGTTCAAATAAATTTTTCCGCAAAAAAAAAGTCATTTCTTATTAACCAACTAAAATAAAATAAATGAACACTTTTTGTCTATTTTGATAGATAACTTTTTTTTTTTGAAATTAATTGACATGCTATAGAAAATCATCCTTTTCCATATATTATACACATTAAATTACATAAATCTAACTTTAACGCTTCTAAGTTGAATTATATAGACGGATAGATATAAATATGTGCACGAACACCGACGTTGTCACAATGCAATTTTATTGAACATTTTTTGCACAAAGGCAAATTAAAAAAAAAAATTGAACCACTGATTCTACTTTTCTCGAAAAAAAAAGCTGTTTGAGAGGTGCATTTATAAATTTTCTTTAATATTTAATTTTATTCAAATATAGTTTCAAAAGTTTGCGAAATATTTCACCTCAAAAATCCTCTGAATTAAACACTTAAATCATCTCGCCGAATCATATCTCAAAATGCTTCCCAATCCACATAAATACCTTCATCATATTCATCATCGTCGCTCGAATCGGCACTATCCGATTCTAAGGATTTAGAAGAGCTAGTAAATCCTATTTCCATTTCCGCTTGATCAACATTTGTCGAATCATTTAAAACATTTAAAGGAAATCTATCGTTTTCATAAAGTGGAAATAATTCAGCGTTCTTCTCAATAGTGTCGTTGATGTTCTTTCGTGTCGTATTTGTCGATTCCATATAATCCGAGTGATGTGCCTATAATTTTCTATATAATATGCTTTGGTTATTGAAATATCCATTTCCCAGCGTTCGCTATTTTGTGAGTGTTTAATAGCACATCGATAAGTGTATCGATGAAAATTGCATTATTTCTGAAACGATTGAACACATTCCCATGCATTTACTTGTAGCTAATACTATTATCCATTACTATTGTCCATTACTTAATCACTTACTCGAATAGTAATCACTACTATTTTTCAAGAGATTCTTTACAAATTACGACAAAGAAAAAATAAATAAACTGCGTATTTGAATAGTTTCAAACCTCATTCAAATTTGGCGTTAACAACGTTTCTTGCGGATTTAATTCATTTCCACCGATTAGTTCGATAATACACGATAGTGCGACAATTATCTTCATTGAGAATCTTTTGGGAGCCATCCTGAAACAATCATTAAAAAATTCTTAACATTCGTTGTGAGTATCAAATACTTCAAATATAAACCCGATTCTTACAAATAAAGAGATTTTATTGAATAGATGAGAGCCTATAGCATTGCTGTTGAAAAAAAAAAAGTGCCTTTTGGCCTTCACTGAGATAATGTACGATCGTTAGTTATCTTTTCCACAGAAATATGGATCACCTATATAGTTCATAAAGGATGCAAAGTAAAATTCTTTAAAATTCTAGAAAATGCAATTTCATAGAATATATTATCAAAATAGCACCATTTAGGCGAAAAAAATACTGATTTACTTCACAATATTTTTTAAAAAAATGCTAATTTTGCTACAATTTTACAAATTTAGCGAAAAATCACTAATTTATTTTGAAGTATTTCGGAGAGAAAAAATTTAAAATTAAACGCTTTTTTTTTTTTCAATGATTGTTCGATATTCCAGAAAAAATCGCTACATTTTTCATTGAGATATAAGTTGACAAAGTAAATTTTTTATACGAATTGCTCACAACCATAGCAGATGCTCTGAATGAAACAATTGTCTGAGGCATTATTATATCAAAAGATATTCATAATGAAATAAGAGAGCTAGACGAGAATACCTGGAATATCCACCATCCTCATGGACGATCATTTAGTACAAATAACTGTCTGATGTCTGATTTATAAATATCCCTCCCGCTAATTCATTGTAGCCCTATTTTTGCACAGATATAAGTGAACAATTGACTATTACACTGCAAATAGGGACCCATCAAGAATAGTGGAGGCAGCTAAGCGAACATTTATTTATTATTCATCTTTTTGAATATGCAAATTTATTTGCTCTTCAAATGATTAATTCAACGATCGTTCAATGAAAACTTCGTTGCTAAGTTAATTAAGAATAACATCAAATGCGCAAACGATAAATAAACGTGCAAATAAATGGGTTTGCACATAAATCACCTGCATAATTACTTATACCATAAACTTTTACAACGTTATTTTCTTTATTTTATAGCGCAACATTAGAATCTCTCCACCTTTCCCGGATGCGCACAAACACAAGAAATGCAACGCTAGCACAACATGGAATTTATATATGCTGACTAAGGTTGATGATTGTCTTCGACCGTAGCAGAATTTTTCCATGCGGAAGCGTGCTTTATTGGGGCTGTGAAATTAGCAAAATTTGCCGGGAAATTTCGATTAAATTGCAATTGAAATCAATTTCATAGGAATTTCTAGATTTTGAATTTGCTTGCATACGTTATTAAAAACAAGTAGTAATATTATTGAGATGATGTCATTGAAATTGTGTGATTCGTTTGAATCAATACTTTCTTGTTGTTTTAAATATAAACTTGTATGAGACAATAAACAAATATATCAATTGAAATGATCAAATAAGTGATGCAATAATTTAGTTGTCGTTCATAGCGCAAAAATTCAAGCAATATTATGCATAATTTAAACGTTTATGATACATATAAAGGTTTTATCACTCTCACTATTAATAAGGCTTTTTAAATGAAATTATTTTTGCAATTTATTCGATTTTATTCGTTGCATTTAATAAAATTTCTTACCTTAAACTCATTCAATAATTTCCTCAATGTTATTAGTTATCTAGAATATATATTCTCCCTCTCGCCATTCGTATGCTATATCTGGCGAGTATAGTCAATACGGCAGATGCATCAATTCGTAAGCAAAAAAACAGAGGACAAATCTGCAAGAATATGCCTGCATTGCTGTGATATGCAATGCCTTCAAGCTAAATATCTGTTCGATTTTCCCGCTCTCGACTTATCATCGTCGATTGTATTATGCAAAACGATGTGTTTATGCTTGCGTCTATTGGTTCACTTATCGTCGATTGTGCTGATAACTTCATTCTTTGAATCATCTACGTTTTCATTATTGAATTAATATTCGCATTGTTTTCCAGACGTTGGTACTTCGACTATTATAAGATATATCCCACCCCTAACATTCTCCGTATCATGAAAGAGGGGGTGAACCTGAAATAAATGTAAAATTCATACATAGCAGAGATAAGAAAGCCATAAATATGAATGTAAATTTCGAGCCAAAAATATAAGAGACAATCTTCAGCGAATTCTTCGAGCTGTGAAAATTGTTAGGAGCGTCATTTATTCTATACATGATAAAATTTTTATTCTTTGTAAAAATTACACTTCTAAAGTCTTTTAACATCAATAAAAACGCTTAAAAATTTTATCTTTTTCGTTGACGTTAGATTTTTTTAAATTTTTGTTGATCGCAGTGGAATTTATTTTCTTAGATGTTTTTCAAATCGCAATAGCCGCTTTTATCGTGAATATGCTTATTGCGTTAGAATAACTTCTGTAACAGAATTTCTTTTTTTAGAGAATAGGATTGAATATTTTAATTTTTCTTTTGCGATTCCCATTTCTTCTATCAATTCATGCTAGCATTAATGCCACTTTATCATTAATTACTTTACCATTTTTTTTTCAATTTTGTTATCACCAAAAAAAGATTGCAATTTTATTTGAATTTAGAAAATTTCCCAGAATCGGCAATTAATTTTTGTTAAATTTGAGTACCATATACTGTAAATAATGTTCACTCCTAAATTGCCCAATTTCCTCGTTATTTCAATAAACGTTTGTTTTTTTTTTTCAGATTAAAAAAAAATTAAATCATTAGAAAAATGGGAATTGCACAACTTGCAAGAGCGAGAAAATGCACAGCACGGTAAGCATTGCTTTTTTTTTGAATTTCATTTCCAACATATAAATGTCTCAATTTTATGAAAACTTTTCTTCTTTTTTTTTTCAATCTCTTGCTCAAATATTTTTTGAGCATTTTAAAATTAAATAAAAATTGCTACAAATTTTTTCAGACGGAAAAATGATAATTTAAAGACAAATATATCACTTAGCAAGTAACTTTTATTCGATATAAGATTAGTAAGATTAGTAGATGTTAGTTTGCAGTGTCAAAAATTTTATTAATTTTTACATTTGGAATGTCATCACTCAATAATTAAAGTCGATCAATGTAATATCTATTGTGATAATATATCGTAGGGTAATTTTGACAAAAACGGTCAAAATAATTCTTTTTGCTTCACTATTTTAGATGATTTATATGTAGTTTTTTTCGAAAGAAATATTCTCATACTTCAGACATAGTTATTTTAGTGCTAGCTTACTAGGAACTTAAGTTTGTGTTCGATATTTTAATGGTAACGAACGAATTTATTGAGCCAATGAAAGCTTGGATAAAGGATAAATTTTGGCGATGATATAAGAATCGTCAAAGTTCGTCCTTTATCTAAATTACCTACTCAAATCGCTTATCTAAATACCGATTTATCGAGGTTTATCTAATAAATTTATCTAAATTATTCAAAACGCTCTGAGTGAGAAATTCGGAACCATCTCTTTCAGTTACAATCACGTACGTTTGTTTTTGACGAGAGAAAAACTCAATGAATATACCACGTCGAATAAATGGATTCGTCTACGCGAAAGCCGTAGAAAGACAAAAGGTGGATTGGCAATCTACTATCGATGTGCGATGGAAAAACAAAGAGGTGGTCGATGTCGTCATAAAATGATAGCCATTCAACGACCGGAAGGATGTTTCGTTGCAAAAACCACTGATGGAGGAACTCCTCATAATCATAAGTGAATTCTTAACTATGGATTTGACTTTATTGAAAATATAGTTGTTTAATGTGGTAAACTTTTTAGCTCCTCCTTCAAATTTACTTTTTTTACAATTTTCTTTATGGGATGCTAAAATATTCACAACAATGTTAAAAAATAATCATGCTTTCCAGAATAGCTGAAAAATTAAATAATTTTTGAGGTTAAATAATTTTCTAATTTTATTTGATTGAAGAAATTATGCAAATATTCGATCCTGTCTTGCAGAAACTTGCAATTTCAATGCCTTTTTTAATTTCAAACTTCACAGAGCTCATTGAAAAAACCTGACAACCTTATCTCTTAGTGCCTGCAAAAGATAAAGAGACCCATAACAGTACTCTGTTTCCTTAACTCAAAAACCAGGATTCATAAAACAACAATGTGTATGCAACCGTGTCGAATGAGATTATAGGTGATCAAACAGTTGATTGAAAATGTAAGGAGTGATCAAACTTATCCATTGTATGCGATATCATGCCCTCATTCATACAATCATACAGATCAAAAAATTTGTTAAGGCGGGAAAATGTTCGAAAATTGTTATCAAAAAAAGGAATATTTTAGAAAAAAGAATTAATTTAACTTAACGAATTCATTTGTTCAAATGTTTTATTATTCACTCTATTATGTATTACATTAATAAGTATAAAATTTTAGAGTGCGATCGAGTCAATCCAATCAGCAACAACATAATGACCCTTCATCTGGTATATTGCATTCAAAAGTCACTGTTTTTATAAATCTTTGACATTCATTTTGTTTTTTTTTTATAAATCTTTGACATTCATTTTTTTCATAAACCTTTGACATTCATTTTCATTTGTTTCTTGCAATTATGAAAACCTCATAAATTGGGAGCAAAAATGACTTAAAAAAGTCATTACAGTTATTTATATTATCTTGCTTTTTCTAGATTGAGTACTCAACTATGAAAATTTCAAATTTTCTCAATATTTGTTCATCAAATTTTTATTGATCACCATCTTCTTAATTATCAAGTATGACGAATATTTAAAAAATTTCTGCTAAATTCATTCATATCGATTATTTATAATTTTTTAATATTTTTCAGAAAATTTTTTTCAATGGAAGCACTAGCTGACCTTTTGTGGATTTAATGATCCTTATGCTTAACCCCTCTATGAATTTACTTTTTGCTTATCGAACGTTGGTATTGGATGTACAAATTTATTGTGTCATTTAGAAGTACCGCAATTGGGCATCCACGAAGGAAGCATATTGGCGAATGAATTCGAAGCGGCGTGTTCGCTTGAGGAACTCAAATCATCGGAACCGCTCATCATCACAGCAGCTATTCGAAACGAAGATTGCGATCGAACATACATCTTGGAGGTTTTTGAGACTTGATTTTGATGACAATCTGAACGCATAAAATTAAACTCTACCGACTGCAATTATTAATTTAAGTAGTAATTTATTTATGAACGTTTAGAAAATTTTTATAATGAAATATAATTTATATTATTTTTCGTGTCTTTTTTTTTAACTAGAGACGCTGCAAAAATTCTCAAAAAAATGAGCTAAATCGCTTTGAAAGCATTTTTTTTTTTCAGTTATGCTCAACTAATACTCGTCATACGAAGGTGCATTTATATTTGTTGCAATCAAGTTGTTTGTGAAAAACCCATAATAATAGCTCTTTTTAGTTATGAAGAAAACATCGACACCCTCATAAGAAAACATGAATCATATACCCCATAAACATATGTCCAATTACCTTTTTTTTTAAGGAAAGAGCAATAACTTATGCAAAAACAACATCATCTTAACTGCACAAAAATTTACATTTGTAGTTTAAATAATTCTCATATTTTTTTTTTTTTTAGAAATTTCATGTGTAATATTTCATCTCAAAGTAATCGCATTAAATCTACTTTCTAAAGGCGATTACATTTTCATATTATCATATAATTTTCTTAAAACTTTCCCGAATCTCTCAATTCTCTTAATAAACATCTCCTATTTCAGAGTAATGCAAACAACATAGCAAGTAAACGTTGCGATGAGGCTGTCACTAATTTTCGTAAAAAGATCATCGATGCTTCAAAGCCGATGAAGTCATTACAATTCAATCGTCGATATTCACTTCAATCACCATATCCTAGAGCTGCAGAGGTTCCTTTTTTTTTTTTAAAAAAAAACTTTTTTTAATATAACACAAGACTTATATGTAAGACCGTTACTCGATATACGTGGTGGCCGAAATGCTGCTCGTTTTCCCGCAATGTTTCAATCCACTTTTATCTGTTTTAGTATTCATTATTTAACTCGTTGTTGCGCACTGTTGTAAATTTTCACCTTCAAAACGCCAATATAACGATATCTTTGCACATATATATATGATCCGTTTATCGGTTTATCTAATAGTTTCTGTTGGCGAATTGCTAAAGCTGAAGCAGTGGATAATCGACACACTACAGTGCTACTCCTATATCAGCATTTAAGCCGATTGAACACTTCAAAAGCAAAAATAGGCTCATAAAATGCGTAAAAAATTATATATCCTTTGATCGGAAACATAGATTTGTTGTGGATTTGTAAGATTGGTCTAGTTCGTTTCACATATGAGTGCATCTTTGTCTATGTTTTATTGTTTCCGGCGAATTTTTGAAAATGATTACCATAGTAACCGAATACAAAAATGATACGTCATGTTGCCTTTCCTGGTAAATTTCGCTGATTATTGCTCGGTATCATTTGGCTTTTCTACTGATATATAATAACAAATTTTGAAACATATAAAAAATCTTTCAGAAGTCATTTCGAACGTCAACAATGGATCAGAGCGATAATAAATTAAAATGGCCTGTGGTTCAGGACGTTCTTGCAACATCCACATCGTGCAGAGATGCGTTTGTTCCGCACCGTCACCCAATTACTATTCAAAGGCCATCGAGCGGCAAGCGGTTCGTGCAAATAAATAAATATACATGTATATCAATACGTATATCGTTAATGCTGGTCGATCCTTCAGCTACAGTCAATATAGCGCCGTTTACAAATCCATCCAGCAGAACATATTTTGCGATCAACCGATGTGATCCTTTCCGATGGGTGCGTTCTTAACTAGCAATGACCATTTTTCAGCACATCGTCATTCAGTGCTAATCGCCGTTCACTTCAACCATACAGTGCTCATATCAATGCACGTCGCCGTCATTCGTGGTCTGGTGATTTATTCAAAGAAGCTCCAAGGGATCTACTAAGAAAAGTGAAAGCGATGCGTGATCAACAAATTCGTTGCAAAGCCGATGATCTAGATAAGATTGCCGTTGAATTGTTCACTAAAATGGATTGTCGTCGACAAAGTGAATTGCTCGCTATTTGTTGTGGGAATTAATTAATTCAGATACTTTATCTATGCATGTATTTTATAAATTCAAAAATCATAACTTTTTGTGGTATAATATGTAACCTCATCAACCAAAAAACAAACTTTTTAAAATGAGCAAGCGAAAAGAGTTCTTAAAATCGGCAAAAGATAATCGGCAATGAAACTGTTCGTTAGGTCTCCTCATTCATGAACTAATTCACCGTCATCGATGTTCTACCTGGAAGAAAACTCACCTGCATAAGCATACAACCATCCATTCGTTAAGCGTATTAAACCCAAAATATACGATTTCATACCTTCTAAAGTATTGTAAGTAAAGGGGCTTTTGATCTTTGCAATTCGTTGATTATTGTCCTCGAAATATGTAAGTAAAAGTGTATTAAATCTATTAATGTGAACTGGTTTCTCTTGCAACTCTAAAAACAACACTCCTCAAAAATGTTACAGCATACAACCATACAATTATACTTATATTTTTGCACTTATTTTGGGATGGAACTCTGTGAAATTCAGTGAAGCTATATCAAGCAAAGACAAGATCCTTTTGTACTTGACGCCACTCAGTCTTCACAATATGAAATCACCCAACCGTACGATATAATCCACTATCCCAAGCACTCAGATGGGATGAATTTCGTTAGCCGCAAACTTCAGACACGCAATATGCCAATTCTGAAACATCTGTTATTGAATTCAATTCAAGCTCCGCCAGCTCTTTTGAATTACCTCTTTGGCTTAAGCACTTCACACATCAACATGCATAAAATATTGCAAGTTCTAGATATAAGCGAAAAACCCCGCTTCAGTCAGAGAATCACGTTCTCTACGAACTCTGTTGGCTATTAGACGAATCAATTAGCACTGCTGGCGATTGCAGCAAACGATCGACATCTAGACACGTCGGAAATACGAATGAAAATCAAAAGTTCGAAGTGCAAGCAGCTATGGCTTTCATTTCCGTGAGCAGATCAAAAACTTCAGAAGAACACGCAGTGAATATAGATCAAAAATTTTTGCCGACCAACTTTGAGCTATCTTTTGCAAGCAACTGTGAACATCACAGGTATCCATAGCAGCAAAGTGCTCGCGAAAGCAACGACATCCGCGTTCATGTGCCATTCTAATTAGCTGTTTCAGTGACAAAAACCTTTCAGCTACGTGACTTTCGGCGCACGCTTATTGACCTGTAGACATTATGCTATTACCCGATTGTTGTTTATTTTATCGTATCCAAATAAATTTCGTGTCGGGACCGTTCAAGATGTACCGTACCCAAATTGAGCAAACTATATAGTTTGAAATTACTTGTTTTACGCTCGCTCATAATGTTCTTTTTCAAAAATCTGCAAAATTCCTTCATGAAACTTCAGAGATTGGCACGATATGCGCTTATGTATCTCTTTCCTCTGACCAACCTCCCTCATAAATTACAAACAAAAACATTAAAATATAGGGAATAACACCTCAATGTTTTGATGAACTTCATAGCTTGACAAATTTTTAAATAATTTAGCACAAAACGTTTAAAGGAACTAACTTTTCTCCATTCCTACATATTTATTTACAGCTGCATTGCTGCAAGAGTCGGAAAAGTGCATGCAGGCGATTTTGAATGATGATTTGGGCATCACTCCAAAGAATGTCAGTTCGAGTATTTTCACTCATCTCTTCACTTTTTACTGCCATTGTTACTGTAAAATGGGTAATGGACGTGGGGGGAGGGGGGTGTGGGACTTTTTAGAAGGTTGCTGATTTCATTTTGAAATATTTCTACGAGAAGGCGGGTGATAACTTTCTTCGTTGTGTGTCCGCTCGTCTCGTTTCTCGTAATACCTCTTTCTGTGCCCTTTTTTTAATCGCTGAGGTTGAGGATCGCCGAATGCAAAAGGTACCTCAGAGATGACCTATGACCTAACAGTTCAAAGGACCCCAAGAAAAGATACCCACCTAAAGTGGCACTATATCATAAGTTTCTTTCTTTGAGGAAAATATTGTCTCCTTCGTATCATCAATGAGGGAATGAAGCATTTTCCACATCTAGCATTGCCTTGCTCCTAGGTGCTTGTGTTTTTAAGTAGTCTGCATTATTACCTCATAGTCATTTTTCTGTCATTCTTGGCTATATTATTGATTCTTCCCTCCCCCCCCCCCTTTGTGCTATTTGTTATGAAGTACTATAAGTAGTACCATTGAGGTCTAATTAATTTCAGGTCTTTTTCAGGGATTTCTCACATAGTGCATTACATCATTGAGATGATCGCACTAGACAAACGTCTCGAAAAGCTTTTGGATACATATGTAAAGCATCACTGCGAAAGACAAAAACGAATCGGCTTAATGGGAACTGCTGCGTTTCTAATCGGCTCGAAACTTGACGACGATATATATGTTGCGCATATTGCTGTTTGTCCACTACCGGAAACAGCTGACGATGAGGTCACTTCCATTAGTCATTGCCAATTAACTTCTTGTTATTAGCATTTCATTTAGAAGCATTCAACTCTTTTCTATAATCTATCGCTTCAAATGGACATATCGGTTCTTCAAAAATTGCGAGCAGGATAGCCATGTTCTCCCTCCTCCTTCATAGATCTCTCTATGCTGAATGCAGTTGATTCACTCTTCCTCGGATGGTATAAGACATCCCACCTTGTTTCCTCACTGTCCTCTCTCTTCCTTCCAGAATGAACGTTTGTTTTGAAAGCAACAAAAGGCATGAGCCTTGATGTCTAACAGCAAAAAATTATAGCCGTTTTCTTGTTAAAATATTTACTTGATTGAGTAAATGAATTACTCAGAATTGTCACAGTTCGCCACGTCTGCTGGAAATGGTCATGTTTGTTTGAGGATTATCGACGAACTCTTAAAGGCGCTGTAAAGATATTTGTCCAAATTTTTAGCACATTTTAAATGCTAAGAAAGCTAGTTTTTTTTTTGTTGAAAATTTTGGATTCATTCATTCATTATTTTCTATCGATTATTGAACGGTCGGTCTCTATCCTACCGAACTATTTTTCCCAACACCCTCATCAAGTTGTAGGCCGGAGATGTACGTTCACGTTTAGTAGATGCGGAATGGATCAGCGATCATGGTGCAAGAGTGATACGCTTTCTACCTGGAGGAGTTTCAATTGTAGGTGTGTAAGCCTTTTATTGTATTCGCTTTTCGTTCTGTGTGATTTAGCCGATCCTAGTAGGTCAATAAAGTATAGTAGATGAATAAAAATATATATAGTATTTAACGATATCCTTATATATAAATGATATAAATCTCAGTCGATTGTTTTTTAATTAGTTTCTTGTAAGAAACTTATTTCCTTTCAGAAAAAAAAAAGAAATATTATATTTACTTGATGATTTCTTTTTTAAAAGAACATCTATTTCCAGAATAGTTGTAGATTACATTAGCTTCCTCCTGCATTATACCTTTTTATTGTTGCCTTGATAGATAAGGTTGTTAATAATAAAGCGAGAATAAATTCAAGTTTAATAAGAACATCCCTAATTATGCACCCGTTGTAACCGTCCTTCTTTATGTACATATATCATCTTTCACTCTCGAATATTTGATCATTTTTGATGAAGATCGAATTTTCTTATACGTTCATTCCCATATATAAACTTTCTTTTTCAACGAACATGAACGATATAAATCTTCCATTTCATAGATGACAAATGCTTTCGTAAGTAATGAGTGGATTTTTTTCTCCTTAGTAATTTATTGTTGTGAAGGTAAATATAAAGAGTTATTGAGAGAAAAGAACCGTAAAAATGGAATTGATGTTGACGACATAATTTGTTTTTATTTTATTTGAAAGCTTCTAAATTTGAAAGGAATATATTTATTCGTATCGGTTAATTGATGATGGGAAAAATGAAGAAAAGAGATTAAAAGAGATATGAATTAGGGAAGAATTGTTGCAAATGATTAGAGAATGTAATCAGAGTATGCGTTATTTTGTTAACTGTTTTTTATTTGTATGCAAATATTTATATATAAAGGATCGTGAATAAATATGCTCTTTTTTAAGTTTAGAAGCTTTCAGTTAAGAAAAGTAAATTGAGAACCGCTTATTTGCTTTTATTATAAGTGATTAATACAATGCAATCAGTTTATAGATCAGTTAAATTCCCTACATTTTGCTAATATGAGCATATTTTGAGGCAAATTGAAAAAGAATTCATATGGAAAGAAGATGTGAGGTTAATTTCAGGATTATTATGGTTGGCCGATAAGAAGTTGGCAATTCAAGCGCGAACTATGCTTGTGGATGCGCTTAATCGCATAAACAAACATTCGAATGCAATCAGTTCACTTGGTTTACGATCAGCTGATAATAAATTGGTAATATATATATTTTTTAAATAAGAAAGTCAATGTTCATTCTTATGGATTGCCGCTTTTCAATGATCTTTATAAGCCAGCCGTCTTTATTTTCTTTACTATGTTGATGAGGTGATTAATCGATCACGATTAAAGTAAAGTTCTGTTGTTATAGGCATTAGTGAGTATGGAAACGCCGTTGGGTAGACCACAAGGGTACATTGTCGATTGCAGCCGCAAAGGTGCAGAAGGATGGCAAACGAAAGTCACTTTCACACAGGTTTATTAGTCAACTTATTTCATTGCATAAGTGGTGGTCATATTCGAAATTCGCACCGTTTAAGGATGCATGATCTGCGATTAAGGCAATGCTGATTGCCGTTAAAGAGGCTTTGATTACCATCACCTCTTTATTTTCATATTAAAAATTGAAGGAATGTTGTTATAGACTAATGCTGCATCTTCGCCAGCCCCATCCTCTTAACGCAGGAGAAGAACACCTCGCTGATTTCTTATTCAAACCGCCACCGAAACATTCTCTTGTTTTTTTTCACAAGATTAAAATATAGTGTTCTCGTGCATTTCGAAGTGCTCCTGCTTTCAGAAATTGCCGAAACCATTGTCAAAAATAGAAGCCACTCTCTCCACCTCCCCCTTCCCCCACGTCCCCCCCCCACCCTCCGGTCTCCGCAAGTGTTTTGAGTGGTGTGACTTTATTTCAATCCTAATGTTAGCATCAGGCCTGCCCTTAACTCATCACAAGAGAGGGTGCCACCTTCTCGAACCCCTTGCTTTCATCGTCGTACAGTTGAGAATGTCAATTATTTGACGTATCGGTGCATTCTTCTTACGCGAAGATAGTGCGGATAATGTTTATGCAAAATAGCGCCCATATAACACCCTTATCAATTTCCTTCGCAACGACACAGCCGTTTCCTGAATGCAGTTGTCGTTGTCTATGACCACCGAACTAGTATCTAATCCTTGATCCAAATGGCTATCAATGCAATGAATTTTCATCGAGTAAAAGGAATTGTTAAATTTTTGATTCGATGATGCATCTTTGCAAGGAAGCGAAAACCCTATGTTGTTCTCATTCAACGCTAGCCGCAGCGTTATGTTTAGACCCCATTTAGATCATTGCAACACATGTATCCCACAATTACCGTTGTTTCGCTTTGCAAAGGCAGCATTCATATAATTTGAATAAAATGTTCTTTGTATATAGAATAGAAATAATAAATATCGTCGATCTAAAAGCATCGTCGTTTTCGGTTTTTTTTTTCAACGTTATCTAGCAACTTTTTCTTGAAGAACATCGTGAGTAAGTAATTGTTGCTGTTTCTTTTTGCTCTAGGCGCAATAACATTGCGCAAGATAATCTCGAAAAAAAAAATTCTTCTTTCAATAAAAATGTTTTTCCTTTCATATTTAAGTTTTTCTCTGCTTTTCCTTCAATTAAAACCTCTATTTGAAATGAAACTTTCCTTCCTTTTTCTTCTATGAAATGCATTTTGCATTTTGCATTTTGCATTTTTGCATAAGGATAACTTTAAAGTTTATTGTTACCTCACTATTGGCAGCTAATTTTTAAACGATGGTAATCCTTCGATAAAGGTGAATTTACGGCGAGCATTGATCGGCATCCTTTTTTCAATTCCGCTTCCTTCTCCTCTTTGCTTTCAGCCGTTAGAGTTGGTTCGCTTTAGAAAATTATCGTACGGTTGCTGAGCTTAAAGTCAAATTTTTAAAAAAATAAATTACAAATTCGAATTCCATTTGAACCAATGTCGACATGCTATAGGCAATTAATCTATCTAATCTGTCACATCTTAGCCGCCAATGCTACCAGTCACGTCTTCGTGCAAAATTGCTTTATGAGGTGCGCTTCATTTTGAATTAATGAGTAGTGCCATTCGATGCAGAACAATGTGAATCCTCGATTTTGCCAACTGCTTAAGGAATATATTGGTACCACCTGGTGCATTTTCCAATTATGAATATCATTAGTGATTTTTAGTTGGAATGGATACCAGTGGAATCGTCGGCTTCCATAAATTTATCCGTACCGATCAGCGATCCGTCAATGATGTCTAATTTCGAGCGACAGTTTGTTGGAGCGATACGCGAATGGACTGAAAATGTAAGACAAACTTTTAATTTCTCTCTTTAAAACTGACGTCCATTCATTTATAGCGATTCACATGTAGATAATTTGAATCCTCTACTCATATAAAATTTCCAATATGTCCTTTCCAATCACTGTTGAGATCGGTCGCTGCTTTTGATGTCCTTGTACTGGAATAGTTGATTTTAGTATGCGGTTATTTTTTTTTTTTTAGATTTTCATGAATCTTATAAGCAATCGTTTTATTGTTGAGTTAAGAAAATTTAAAATTCATTTGAAATTCGTTGTATTTTGAGCGTTAACTTGAATATTTCGATTAAATAAAATGACTCAGATGCACTCATCAACCTTTTTGGCTCTTGATTCCATTTTCCAGTTCCATTTCCGATTGCTTTATATATCTACATAATCGTTATTTTTTTCTTTTATTAATTACTGTTGAAGCTTTTTTCAACGGATGCCGTATTGATTGATGGTCGTATGAGGCATCGAGATGAACCGTTGCGATCTAAAGACAAAAAGGCTCGTGGTACATTTCATCCGATTAAAGTGGACACTTTCGTTTCATCAGGTTTATTATCACTTATTGTATTTTCGTATATATATATATATATATATATATATATATATATATATATATATATATATATATATATATATATATATATATATATATATATATATATATATATTATATTTTATATTTTTATCTTATATATTTTTCGTTTTTTAATCACTCACCTAGCCATTTTGAAAAATTTCATTATATAATTGACTTGATTATTCATATGAAAAAGACATATTTACAAAACATGAAAGTCTTTCGAAGAGGTGACACTTTTTTTTGAAAATTTAGGCAATGAATAATTTTAATGCAGAAATTTGCACTTCGAATATACAAACATTTTTGCATATTTTGCTTTTTATTGCATACAGCATACAAGATTTGGCCAACTGAAATTTTCGCTATCGATTTCTTTGCATCGAAAACATCTACCTGGCTAGAGACGAACTATAGAAACTTTTCTACCGTCTTGAATATTATCTGAAGGACTGTATGGTTTTTTATGGTTGTAATGGGTCTTTCTACTTAATGCTTAACAAAATGCAAAAATTGTATGTTTCGCAATATTTTAAGATGTAAGGGATTTAGTCAGTATAATAGTGAATATCATTCTACCCTTGTAGATACTATTCTTAGCACTTGTTGAATTTGAAGTGCTTGGCGATAGAGTAGAAAGCATTAATAATTGAGAGATCTCTCTGAGTTGTTCCTCGATATGAAGTATTAAATTCTCGATGTTTAGAATGAATAACTAACCAATGAAGTATCGTTTTAAGGAGGGAAAGAGCAAAGCCATAAGGGCACAATACAATATTCGTTTTGTGTTGTCGAACTTAGTGCCGATATAATGGTGAGAGCGGCTGTTCCAAGCAAAGCGACAATACAGAATGCTGTCGATGCAGTCAAAGAGCACATCGTAAGGACGTTGTGCAGTCGTGCTGGTATTTTAAACTTTCGATTTTCTCCCTTTTCGACTTTTTTTTGACTTATATTCATAGTTTATTTATATTTATATTTCTTGGCTTATTTATTATATTCATTTCAAATTTTATGTTATATTTTCAAGTTTCGTATATTTTCTATTAAACAGAGGAATGATATGAGTTATCAAATGCGATAACCGCATCCCCACTGAATATGATTAACCACATGAGATAGATCTCGTATCATGAAATTTTGGCATATTATCAGTGAGTGATAGACTCGACTAATCTGAGTATCACTATAGAATCCTTGCTCCTTGTTTGATCGACGTGAATTATCGCTATCAGAATTAAAGCATTACAATAAAAAGCATAACGCATTAAGAAAATTTGAATGCAGTAAAAGAAATTTTCATTTATCAAGTCCTCTAATTATTAAAACAAGTTTTCGGTTGCCTTGTATTCATTGAGTACATTATTGAGATTTCCCATGGAAATATTTTATAGTTATTTAGAATGATAGTGAAATGAAATGTTAATAATCGATTTGAAGAGTTGCATTACGAGAGTACGGACGTGATTGAGGATGAACAAAAGGATCGTATATCGGTGCATCAATTGCCTCGTGTTGTGTGCACACCTTTGCCATCACAACCAGCAATTATCTTCAATGATTTCCTCTTCGAGGGCGATTCAAAAATCGATGCACAGGAATCATTCAAAGACTACCTCTCGTTAATCGTCTCTTCAGGTTTGTAATTTTCTATTTTTCCATGTTATAGCTCAAATAAAGCAACAAAATATAGCCTCTGACCCACGAGGGGAATGTGGAAGAAGAGGTATTTGGAAGGGATGAGTTGTAAAGTGAAACCAACCTCTCATTTCATTTTCATTATCAGGCTGCCCTTGTTTCAGAATTGAAATTAATTTATTGCCAATTCAAAACAATATTCAAATCAGCCAATCTATTCACATCATTGTTGATGCGAACTATTAGATGAAAAGAGAATCCAAATGTGTTTGATTTTGACAGAACGATTTGGGATTAAAGCAATCTAACTTATGTTATAATCTTTAAATTTGTCTATTATTGTTTTGCTTATCGTATTTCTCTCTCAGATTGTATCGAGGATGATCTTGAACGGCATTTGGATGAGAGTGATCTAGCAGAAATCGGGAAAAGCGATGAAGGACCAGGTCGAGTGCATCGCTCGAGCTCATCCACATCAAGTCACAACTCAGCGGCGACGACTGCAGTCGTTGCTCGTGCTGAACAGCTCAAAACTAATTACCTCACTTTGCTTTCCATTATGGTTGCACTTCTTGCTGTTGCGATTTATATATTATTGCATTGTTTAGGTGAATAATTTTATTTATTGGGCTCTGATCGTAGATTGTATCAATTGAATGATTTTTTTTTGGGGGGGGGGGTGAGCAGGTGGGAGGGGAAGTTCTGAAAAGATGGAGAGTTGATGAATATTCATTCACTTGAAAATGTCAACTATATCTCTTTTTTGCTTGCGATGTTTCATATGCACATAATAAAGGCATAAATATTGAATAATATGGAATAGCAGATGTTAAATCAATAGATTCTTTCTTATCGCTCAAGTTCGATGAATTCATTATTCGGGATTCATCTGGGAATATTATTACTTATCGTTGTGATTGTAATATGCTAACGTTTGTTCGCTTATTACTGCTGCTTTTATATTGTTGTTGCTTTCATATATTTTCTTTTATTTTTATATTCAGTAGAGATCTATTCATGATTTGGAAATGTTGCTGCTCTTAAAAAGTTTTTATTGATGATGATATTTGGAATCCGAAAATTGTCACCCTTTTCACAGATGGAAAGTAAATATTTCTTACAAAAAAACAGTGAGTTGGGCTTTGTAGGGGGGTGTAAATATCCATTGATAATGCCGGATATGCTCTCCTTCAATTCACATCGTACCATGTGGCACAGATTTACTAAGCCATTAGTATCTAAAATATATGGCTTGAATCCCGCTTATCTGTTATTTTAGAATATCTCCATTGTTGACATTTTGAAGTTGTTTTTTTCGGGTTATTTATTGAAATAATTGGGTGCTTTCTGAATAAATTCACTTCTCACAAATGAAATGAAATAAATTTTCTTGATTGTTTGTGAACAATGCTTCCATCGAAGTTGCATGCATCTTCGTTTGATACCTTTAATTCCGTTGCGATGCATTTATAGAGAGTTCCCATTGAAATTGAGCTGCCTATGCTAGACGTCAATTGGTCGTGAAGGGATTGATTACCGTTTATGTATAAATCTTAGCGCGAATAATGGAATACTGTAGAGAGGTCGAAGTTGCGAACTTGATGGCTCATTACTGTTTCATTGTTTCAAATTTGTGTTGTAGATTGTGTGCGGATCAGTGGGATGGTCGATGATTGTTGATAAGGACTTGAAAGTTTCATTTTATATGCCTGACGTATAGGATAGTGGAATGAGCGATCAAATTTTATCGTTAAAGAATGAAGAAAATTTTTTTCCACACTTGGTGCATTTAAAAAAAAATAGCCACAATATTTGCCTTTACTTAAGTATAGAGGACATTGTAAAGAGTATAAAGTTCAATATTGTAAGGCTCAGAGTATCGGATGATACTGTAGTATTTTGGAGATATTATAAGTTATATTAGATTTGGGAAAATGCTGGGAACAACGAATTTTTTATTTTATTTTATTTATGTATTTATTTTTTTGTTGCTTTGAGTATTTATTCATATATCTTTGAGATATTATTCTTTAGGATGGTATATACTAATATGAATATATGAGTGATGTAATTAGTGAAGTATTTATTGTGTGACATCCAATGCAATTTGTGACTATAAAAGTTCATCATTTTATCTTTCAAATCGGATTGGTATTGCAGGGGGGTTGGGGGGGGGATAGGAGATGGCAGAGTTACCCATATATTCTTATTAAAGTATATGATTATATCAAATATAATTGTTTTATGGGGTTTAAGATGTCCTTTATTGCCAGCCGTTCGTTATTTCGGTGATTTCTACCAGCCGTTCGTTATTTCGGTGATTTCTACCAGCCGTTCGTTACTCTGCTAGTAGAGAAAAACTCCATTTTATATTTAAAAAAAAAAATACTCAAGCTGACTCTAAGTCAGATAGGATTTCCGAAGATTTGCTTTTATATATATCTTTCAAATAGACCAAATAGACCACCTCTTTATGATGTATGTTTCCTTTAAGAATTTTTTCTTTATTTTAACGTATATCTCTCCATTATGAAAAATAATTGGGCACATTGCCGACTTTTTCAATTTTGCGGTATATTTCCACATTAGTTCAAGTAAGTGGAATTAGATGCGAAATGTAAAAATGCTAGCAAATATATTCTTTTGCCGACGTTAAATATGGGGTATTACGTTTTTTATGGTAATGGCATTGTGATTAGATGGGAATCATCTCGTTACAACAATCTCCTCATGTAATTCCATCCTCCAGAAATCTCGAATATTTACGGTCGTATGGTTTTTATTTTGAAGTGAAATATTATTTAGTGTCGAAGAGTAATTTTATTTGCTGTTCGGTTGGTCTTCAATATTGAATCAAACGCATTCAAAATTTTTAAGGTTGGCGATGTCGAATATGAAATCACATCGTACCATAAATTCTGCATATGCACTACGTCTAGTACAAGAGGTTGCTCAACAGAAATGGCTTCTAAAACCGGCAACACGTCAAGATCGAGCACTGAGAAAAGCGACATGGAGTAGAATAGCTGCTAAACTTAATGCCGAATTCAATGCCGATTTCACACCAGCGGAACTCGAAAGAAAAATCGATCATGTGAAAGCAAAAGCTCATAAGAAACAAGCAGAACGTTGCAAAGTGTTCGTTACTTTTTACTAAATATTTTTTTTACGTATATGAATATAATTAATATTTCTGTAATAGTAAAGATAGGTAAACGTTTCTGAAAATAGATTTATTTGGAACTACCACATGGAGGGGAAATGAGAATATGGATGTAGTTTTGATTTTGTTTAGATTAGAGTTGGCTATAGGCGGAGAAATACTTCGGTTGGAGGTCTATTGTTTTGAAACGTAGAGATAATGCTGAAGAATTTATATCTTGATGACGATTTAATTATGTATCCTCATAGCGAAAATGTTCTCATAGAAATGAGAGAAGTTGCAACGCTGTGAGTGGTGACGACTGATTGTAGTAGCACGAATGTTATGCTGGTCGGCGGTATTTATTCAAAGGATTTATATAACTTTTTACTCCATTCTGTGTGTCTACCTCCACGTTTCTCTACGTTTTATCTCAATTAGCTGATGTCGCACCGTAATGAATCGAAGGCGTATGTCGTACCGTAATGAATCGAATGCGATAGCCACTAAATGGCAGAAACGATTTCATCAGCAAAGGTAGGAGATATGAGTTTTAAAGAAATTTAGTCGAAAATGTCGGTGGAAGTAATGCTGTTTTTCTTAAAGAAAAGCAGCACTTTTCCATTATATAGTTTCTTGTCGGAGAAAGTTCCCATATATGCAAGGATGAAGACTGATTGATTTTGAACTGTTCATATTTAAAGGATTTGTTGTTTCTAGCAATGGACAGAAGTCGCCAAGATCTCATGTCTTTGATTTGTCATCCGACGACGATCCTATACCTGATGTGGTAGTCGCGTCCGCGGAAGGCGACGCGCCAACTTCGTCGAATAATGCTCAAGAAAGAACTAACAGAGCTGTTGAAAACTCTTCAGACATTCGAATCAATGTTAGCGTTGATTGTTGAAATAATTTATCCAGAGATACTGTTTTATATACGGGGATACTGTAAATAAAAATGTTGATGAATAAAGAAATCCCTTAATGAATCTAAAACATCAAAGAAATCGCTGAGGGATCTTCAATAAATGCCGTGATAGAAGAGGAATATTACTGGCAGATTGGCGGAAAATTGTGTCTATTTAAAAAGAGTGAAATTGATGTTGGAAATAAGTATTTAAAACAGTGGACAATTGAAACTCATAATTAGCCTATCCTGTGGTATATACCGGTTGCATTATATAAAAGGATATGCCTCTCATTGAAAAATATTTTTCATTCTATTCCATTTCAATATTGTGGAGTTCATTTTATTCTAAGGATTTACGTTATATGATAATTGTTTGTGTTTGATTGACTTATATATAGTTAGGTGACCATTTCGTTGTATATTTTTATTTATGCATAACTACAATGACATTTGCGGATGGTAATTTTTAGCCGTTCTGGCGAATGCTACGTTTGCATTGTAGATCTATAAGCCGGCCTCAGTCTTAGGTCTATAAATCTAGTAGCAAGTCCAATTCTTCGGCATCATTGATGAGTGTAATGGAGCACGGGTAGTGATCAGTTATAAGGCTTCAATTGTTTGATTAATAATTTACATGTGAATAAGCGTAATTTTTGTTGATTAAAGGAATCGGTGGGAGATAACAGGACCAATTTGCAAGAGACGGTCAACGATTGCATTATGATAGAAGATAACCGTGATATCAGCGACAACAACAAGCAAGTGGAACTGGTAAGAGTGGAGTCAAACGAACAGACGATAATGGTGACCACAGAACAGCCGGCAGTGAAAGCGACAGAGCAGCTGATCGAAGCCTCGGACAGGCAATTGCAAAGTAAAAGGGATTTGTTGATTTCCACTCATTTTTTTCGGATATCTCTCGCATTCTATCTGCTTTCAGAATAGAAGATCATGACACATATGTTGAGTAGTCATTGAGATGTATCGATGCAACAGCACTTAATCTATGTGACTTTTGAAAGGAAATATCAAAATATGGGATTCATAAAGGTTTTATCTGTAATGAAGAATCAATTCTTCTATTTATTTATCTCTTTTAAGACTGTAAACAAAGTTTGCTGTGATACACTGTAAGCACCTTTACAGTAAAATTAATTTCAAATTAAATCAGACATCCTCTCGCGATTCCTTAATAAACAGATTCCACTTCAGTGTTCGGGACTGCATATAAATATATTTTTAAGGAAACTATTTGTAACGATATTATTCATCCTCTTGTTGAGAAGATCTCATATCATTTCGTCAAGGAATTTATCGAGGGTGGCCTAATTATCTTATCTTATAAGCTCTTATCAATGGCTTTGAGCTATTACTGAGATACACAACGTAAATTTGTTTTCCTTCAGTGGATCTCTATGAGTTTGCGTATAGCAGCGTGTTCTTTATGGTATGCAACTGCGTCTTCATGTTTATCATTCATATTGGCTCTGGTGTGAAACTCGGAAGTGGTTCAGTCGTTTAAAAACGAGTTTTCAGTCAAAACATTATTGTTTTTTGCCTGTTAAGATTCTATGTCTCCCAAATTCTTTAATATTCTTTAAAAAATTTTTCCGTTGAAATCGAATTATTATTAAACATTACATGAGGTTGGGCTTCATGTTTTTTTTTTTGCATAGTTAATTTATAGATGTTTTATATATTTGCTTGCAGATGCTACCTTTGCAATAGCGTCGATGCATCATTCCAGTTGAGTGATAAAGAAACGTCAGCATTTGCACCACATCTATTGCACTTAGTCGATTCCATACCCACTTTATATATTATAGGCTTATTCAGTTATTGTTGAGACGCTTTTATTTTGTTTTTTGCAGCCCAACAGTCAGCTTCTGCTCTCAACATCACTCCATCTCGTCATACTCATACTGGGGGTCTGAATCCGGATGCTCAATTCACTGAGATAACGAAGGGAAATGGATCCGAAGCAGTTGATTCACCTCAAGACGAGCATCTTTCAGTTTGTTATTTATTCTTATTTCTTCTGTTTTTAAATTTCTTTATTCGCTTTGAAGTAATCCCTTCGAGGTGAAAATATGAGATGTTTTTATTATTGGGCGTTGAATAAAAATAGCATTTATTACTGAATTATTCAAATTCTTCTTTCCAACGTTTTTGATTTTAAGTTCATTCACCTTCTCTAAACTCGCGGATCGCCTATTTTATGCCTATTCTGTTTTATCTGAATCACTAACATTTTGAATTCTTTGGAGATTTTCTCCATTAAGTACCTTCCTCGTCTAACAATCTTTACATCAAATAAAATTTTAAATGAAGCGTTCGCACTCTTTCGTTCATAACGTGATGTTGATTATATTTAGGATTGGGTGAATGATTTCAAAGCGGAGTTATTCAAACGTTTGAGCACAGTGCCAACGGATCGAATCATTGAAGTGCATCAACTGATACGTCGCGAAATCGATACACTTTATGCGGAAGAGATCGCTAAAGAAGTAGAAGCTCGTTTCAAGGATCCAAGTCGAGAAACCGTCAAAGGTCGATTGCTTCATCTAGTCGATGCTTGAATCGGAAGTTATAATTCCTGAGCGATAACAATTCTATCGTCGGAAATTATACTTCGAAGTTTTTCAAATAATTTGCAGTTTAATTAATGAAAGAATTGTTTCGTCTGATGCTTATTGATCATGCGATCGGTTCTTAATTCTAACAGTTTTAAATGCATTGTCGATTACACAGTTATGGGTTACATTTGCATATATCAATATCATGAATTTATTCGTTTTACACATTGCTTTCAAGATTTCTTTCTGCACAAAATTGCACAGGTGATTAATTGTTGTTTTATTGGCATTGATTGATTTTTTTAATCACTTTTTTGACCTTTAAAATTATCGTTTTTCTTGATTTTATTTTGCATTTTATTGTATTTGTGTTCCTCGCGCTTTTTATTTTAGATACTATTTAAGATTACCGATGCATATCTTTATTTTAATGCGCTTAAGCGAACTACCTAAAGCGCATTATCGCAATATCATACATGGTGGTATATATGTGTGCATGTTCTGTCTGTCTACTACTGTCTGTTGTACTGTTTCAATTCGGGAATCACAAAATTTGAAATTACGGTTTTTTGTGATGGGGTGGTGGGGGAAGGGTGTGGCGTACACGAAAATGAGGTCACCTAAACCATTCCTTAGATCGATTAATGAATTTTGGAAGAATATCTAAGAGCGAAAAAGTTTGCAAACGCTTTGCATCGATTGGTTTTTAATTTACACGAATCATTTTACGATAGGAATGGATTTTTCTAGAAGGTTTATGCGAATAGGAAATATGTTGCGGTATCATTTTGCAGATTTATTTATTTATTTATTTTTATTTTTTTATGAAACTAGTTAATCAGATGGACGTGTTGCAAAAGATCGTGTTAGTTGCTTTGATGTGTTTTCTCTATTTATTTATTCATTCATATAATTTGTATCGTTTATTGCGCTTTACTGTTCTATTCGTTCGTTATTTCAAATAAAATAATTTTTTATTACGTTATTATTAGTATTACTCAATGCGAATGAATTGTGAATGTAGAAGAAAGACTCGATATTGGAATGCTATTATTGGCATATAGCTATATTATGTTCTATTCTAATATGAGAGATTTCTGGAACGTCATTGAATCGTATTCATTATTCAGGTATTCTTAGGTATTTGATGAGATATATATGAGGGATCAAATTCCATATTTTAGCGAGTGGAATTCGACAAACGCTTGATCTTTATCCTACTAGAGTTGTGGAATGAAAAAAAAAACGAGCAAAATACAACGACAATGTTTTTCGACATATTATTTCGACTCATTCAACTGTTTAGTTGCTACAACGCAATAAATGTTTAGTAGTTCTTATAGAGGCGTCAACAGATGATTGCTTGGAATATTGAACGCTGCAATCGTCAGATAGATCACAAAATTACGATTTAGAAACAAAGCAGAAGAAGATTTGGGTAAATTCCTGATAAACAAGATTTAAGGTTGAGAAATATCGATGTATCAACTTTCATGCAAATCGCAATAAATTGCAAATTGCATACTAACTGATTTATGGATATGCAATGCATTTTCGTGTTATGCAAAACGTTACTCTGAATACACGATTGCTCTATTGAAGCCTTTCAATCAGATCATTACACTCAATGATTTTCTTTTTCGATTTACGACTTTTTGCAAAATTATTCGTTATTAAATATTGTAAATCTCATAGAACTTTAAAGTCAACAGCCATTAGAGGCAAAATTTTTTACTGCAAAGATGGGAATATTTTTTGCAAAAGTGGCAGCGAATAGTTGTACTTGCAAAATTGGGAATGAAAGTGAACATTAAGTCGATCATTGTTGTGTAACACTTTTACCGATAAAAAAGTTGTGCAATGTTGCCGCATCGTATTTTGAAAGAATTCGAAGAAGTTCCTCAATCTTCGCTTTACCATTCCTTCCAGCCATTCGTTCTTTATCTAGAAACGAAATTCGCATAATCAAATCAATAGTTTAATATCCAAGTAAGCTACCGTACTTTTCGCTTTATAAACCCCCCACCATGTAGTGTTGACAGTAACCCAAAATTGAGACATGAATGTGTACAGATTTTCAATTACGACGAGGTGTTTATGTGAGCAATTTTGAGTATGCAACGCAATTCTAGGGATATCATTAGAAACATCTATTAAAGGTTGCAGAGTAGATTAATCCACCTATGAAATACGCTATCAAAGGTCATTAAATTTGCAAAATTTGCAAGATTTCTTACCGTATCTAATATCAGCGATCTTTGACTGAAAAAAAAAGGAATGAACGTTATCTTCTTTGCATAGGTAAAACAAGAACACAGTAAACGTTTAGATTGTTGAGTGAAATTTTTTTATCATTTGCGATAAGAATATCTGCTAAACGATTATATTTTAGTCAACAATTAAATGCCCACTTCTATAACGCAGTTACTATATAACCATTCCAAGTTATTCTTATTTAGTAAACACTCATTTATATATTGCATAAATTAACACTCAGTATGATTGTTAGAACAGATTACCTATATAGAGATCCGTAATGATTCCAATAAGACGGTCGAGATGAACACCATATGTGAGTGATTCTTCATGTAATTTATCGTAGGAATCGAGTAGATCACGCATTTCGCTAGACAGATACGATAAATCATCACCATTATCCGACAATTCCTAAAATTTGAATATAAGCAAAGTTTTGAAATATCAGGCTATATATATCACTATAACGGTGCGAAAGATCCCAAATTAATGAATCATAAATTATTTTTATTCACTGTACTCAGCAAACACATTAATTCTATGGGCGCTTTTATTGAAGTAAGTTTGCATGATCGACTTTTATAATCACTAAAATATTTATTGTAGGTGCGATAGTATCATAAGATAACCAAATCCTCACATATACTCAGAAGTTACCTAGATTGATGCACCTCTTGATTTATGTTGTACCTTCAAATGCTTCAAATTAAGCTTCTATTACAGTACAATATTACAGTATGATATCTATGTAGTTGACACTGAATATTTTCAGGCGTCCATTAGAGCTATACAGCTGTACTTTAGCACGTATTTCGGTGCTTTTCACCTGTACCATATACATCTATTTCACCTATTTCGGTGCCATATGCATAATCGTATGATTATCGGCGAGCGCTCTCTTATAGATGAATATACCTTTTCAATTTCGAGATGAAATTGATGTTATAAATCTAGACGATCGACACATCAGGTAAGCAGTTACGTCGATGCGATATAACAAAATTAACATATAAGCAAAATTAGATGATATGCAAATCATAGATTAACGAATCACCTTCAACGCTTGTGCCAATTGGAGCCGCTTTGTTAGATTGTTTTGATAGACCATTTTGGGATGCAATAATTGAAGTGTATGAACTATACTCTCCTCGTTCATCTCTGCATATTATTCTTTTATTTATAATTAGATATTGTTGGGAATTTCATTGAATATTGACATGAACATTATTTTCCCATCACTCATACGACATTGTCTATTTATAGTGCTCCCCTCCGCCCCATTCCCTTTGATCTAAGATAACTCATTGATCTCATCTCTTTTTTTTTTCAATTTTAAACAGTCCATTTAACTAAATTAATTAGATAACACTGGTTACATTCAAAAATTATCGAAAAACATCGTTTATCAATTAGTCGAAATTACTGGCCACATTTTTTTTTAAATCGACGACTTTTTCTGATCTATGTCAATAATTTTGTACTAGAACGTTATAAAATTCGAAAATAAAAATTCGAAGATTCATTGAGAAAAAAATGTAATGAAAATTCAATGGAAAAAATAATAAAATATGTAGCCATTAATGAAGAAATTTAAATGCAATTTGTTTTTAAGTTGTAATTGTTAACGCTTACCGCATTGTATATCTACTTTAATTTGCCGTCGAGTGACTTCTTTACTGAGAACATCACGAATGATCGCAATTGTCGAAATATTATCACTACGATAGATCGCTGAGCCACGACTGAAAATCCACTAATCATTTTTTTTTTAAATTCTCAATGAATAATGCAGAAAAAATAAATTAGCACGATAAAGTCGTTTGACGAGTTTTCTACTCTCTCTCTCTCTTTCTCTCTCTCTCTCTTTCTTCGTTATCCATAACGAATCGTAACATTTGGATCCTAAACTTCCATCAACTCTATAATCTCAACTTAAAGAAATTTTCTGCGTGAGTTGTCCACTGTTTGTTTTGATGCGTCACATTCAAATTAAATGCATAATGCGTTGAAATTTCATCCATGTGAATAAACGAAGAGTGCAAAATTTGATGCGTCAGTATTATTTATGTCGCATCAAAATCTCTATAGTTGAAAATTAATTAAATGCTCAAAAAAATTAAGCGATTTGATTTCACAGGAAATTATAATAATTCTTACTCGTTAACGATATTGATGGAAGCATCCTTAGTGAATATTTGCCGTCAATATTCGTCTCTATTTTCCATCTTGCTAAGGATTACCTTCAATTATGTTTGTAAAAAAAAGTCAGAACTCCGATTTATTATACAAACCTCAGTTTTTTATTTGCAACAGTGATTTTTTTATGACGAAAAATATCGTGACATCAGTTGTGAACTAAACCGAATGTAATTCCATATTGGCTTTCGAAGATTCTTTAAAAACACGCACTTCAGAGATAGCGGAAGTACTCATAGAGAAATGTGATGCTATTTAATACCTGTAAGTGGCTTGTAATTGTGTTCCTCCATTGAAGGTGGATGCAAAATTGAACGTCACGCTTTCCTGTGGTGGTACTCTCTCGGGCACTTGCGAGACAAGCATGTTAATCCACTGATGTGCCTCTGAGAGCGAGAAATTGCCCGTTATACGAAGCACGTTCAAAGGTCGTGATGTGTCAAATTCATGCACCCGTTGATGCAATGATAACGGCTTTATACTATAAGCGCGTACCTGAAACGAATAAGTGGAAAAGCGCATCAAAAAAGATAGCACGATATGCGCTTCTGCAATCATGTCAATTAGATCAGCTGGTATCACAAATATCTACAAATAATGCAGCATATAAATAACGCATTCATATTTGAGTTGAAAAGATTGCTTATCCATTTCAGAGAAAAACAGTTGTTTTTCTTGTCTCGACATCCATGTAAAATGTATGCAAATTTTTCCGCATGTTTCCTGTGTGTCCTCGTTCCGCGGTTGACTGACTGACTAACTTTAAAGGTGCCACAGGGCATCACGCCATGGTAAACATTAGAGTAGATGCTGGATTTCGTAACTCTGACGTTACCGTTTGAAAATTTTGAAAGAATTTTTTAGAAAATTTTTGAGGAATTTGATATCTCAGAAAAAAAATCGAATTGCATTTTCGAAATCAACCCTTAGAAGCTACCCTGAAAAAGTTGAAGTTTCAATAATGCAGTAATGTAGCTTTGGATTTATATGGGCAAATTTGGGCATTTCCACTGAAATGTTGAGTGAAATTAGCGAAGTGCAATCTGATGCTAAGATTGTTTGATTAAAGATAGATTGACAGCACAAACAAAAACGCCCTTACTTTCAAGCAGTTCAAAAACGTCGAAATCACTTCAAAGTAACTTGAGAAGGTATCACATCACTCACAGATGCACCATATCCCTTCTTCGTCAAAGACGTATAAATACATACAGTTGTCCAGATGCATCCCTGTGAATATGCACCATGGACGACTTCATGCAGTATTGTTCTCGAGCTTCATGCTGACCAAGCTCGAACGATAGATCAAGCTTGTTTCTTTCAATTTTTGAAATATTTCTTGATGTTTGAAGCTTGAAAGATGAGTTTATTATGTAAAATATACCCGTAACGAATCATTGAGACCATACTGCGGCGTTTTTTAGCAGCTCCCACTGGAATATTCATCTATACATAAGCATACATGTACAAAAGTATAAATCGCCGTCTTTCGTTGGAACTTTAAGGGTATTATACGCACTCAGTTATGGTGTTAGTATTTTTATTATACTAATGAAACCAAAAAAATGTCCTCTCATGGTTTTCTCTAAATGACCAATTTTTGATGTACACTTTATCAATTAGAATAAAATTTCGACTAAGGAAAGTTTTCGATCTTTGAAAATTTTTGATATATTTTCCAGATTTTTAAAGAAATGAATTATCAAAAATTCAAAAAAAAAATCTTATTTCGAGAATCTAAATGATCGAAACTATAAGTGATAATGAATTAATATTAAATAGATCTCACATTTTCTGAAATGAAAGAACATATTTTTGGTGAAGCAACAAAATTAATCAACACATTAAAGGGTAAACGAGTGGGCCGCAAAAGTAATCAAAAACTATTGTTTTACGTTAAAGGCAAAAATACACCAACATTTATCGCTTAAATCTCCATAGTATTCCTCATTTTCTTTTAGTTGATTTTGAAAGTGTTTCGACTATCTAATAAATTCAGATGATTTATAGGTGTGCGACTATTCGAAATTTACGCAAGGAGAGGCTTTTCAGAATTCATATATAAACAAAAAGTTTTTGAATCGATTAAAAATTGTTTTAATTGTATGGGCATTTCCTATGGCACTTCCATTGCCATATTTACCGTACTATGACAAATTTCTTATCAGCGAGAGTTGGTTCACTCATCACTGAAATTCACTACGGTATACTAATAAACTAAACTAATATGGGAACATTTGAAAACCTTTATTGAGTTTTGTTGTTTATTCATACTCAATTCTTGTTAAGTTACATTTGAGATCTATTTCAAAAGTATTATGCGTAGGAAACACTTGAAAATTGAGCTAAACACTTTTCCAATAAGCATTTATGGCCTTTATTGCTCATATTGTTTAATAAAAGTTAAATTTCTAGAATTGAAAAAAAAATTATTAAATAAGTTTTTCCCAGAAGAATAATGCCTCTGAATTGACGCAGTAATAACTGAGCAAGAAAAGGGGATGAGTGGAGAGGGGGTGAGACTACATGGATGTTAATATGGGACGCTTGAATAGCAATAGCTCTTAACCAAATGAAGCATAAATAAACAAACTAGCAGCTCCCAAGACGAATCAACAGAACAATTTCAGCTACGCTTCGTCAAATTTTATAGGTAATTAAAACATCATTTTGCGCAATCAAATATCTTTGAGTTAGTGTTATACGGTATAATAACCAAGTGTGTACTGTAAGAGATATAGTGAGAGACATCTAGGTGATGGCTGAATTAATTCTACGTGCAATGCGAATTTCAATGCGAGTAAAACAGTAAAGTTGAATTTACAAAAACTCTTACACTTTATTATATAAATCCAGCAAGCTTTCATATTCGCTCGCTGACGTATGACCAGGTTTATTCGGTGTTACAATCAACTATGTAATAATTGCCTTGTCATGTTTGCTCGTCTGTCTGTCTGTTTGTGTTAGTCCACAGCCAACTACTTGCATATTGAATTAGCATTCATGCATGTGGTCACTTATTTCACTAGCACGTTAGTCAAATATGCAAATTTAACAGAATCTCTTTATTTGCAAAAATCGATAGCGATATTTATGCAAAATTTTTATTTGGCTTTGTGCAAGGGCTATTTCATTTATGTCGAACATAGATTTGCTAATATATCATTAATTCCATTGCGTTGAATCGCATGTTATCGCCTCCATATCAGTTATACTACAACTGTAAAAGGGCGACGTCATCTTTACCTCGGTTGTCATCTACTTCGCTCTCTCCCCCTCTCCGCCCCCTTCTTCCGCCTCCTTATCTAGCTGCTATCCCTCAAGCCTATTTGTCCAGCAGCGGTCTCCTAATTCGACAATTTTTGCCCCAAATGATCCTTCTTCTCCACTTTTCCCGACATCCGTCAATCCCGCTGCTATCCTTAGCAACGCCCTCGCTTTTCATTTCACTAGCCTCGTCCTGTGGTTGTCTTTTCTGCGATATCGCCAATCTTGTAATTTTCGCCAGCGCCTACGTCTCCCAACTACAAAGCATTGCGGGTGAAGTTTGTGAAATACTCTGCACTTGAGCTTCATCTGGATTTGTTTCTCTTTAAAGAATTTCTCGTATTGTTCTTGATCCATCTTCTTATCTCATCATCACTCATCACTTTTACTAACCTCCCTAGTAATTCAATTTGCGCATTTCTCCGACTCTTCAGTCTTTTATAGGCTCAATCCTGATCAATTTATTCAAATTTAGCTCAGTCTTATCAGTACTACTCCTCAAACCACCAGTCTTATCAGCACTAATCTTCAAACCATCAGTCTTATCAGCATTAATCTTTCAAGTATGTTTCTTTCCTTCGTGCTGAACTTCCTGCAGCATGATTTCCAACTGGTCAGGATTATGGGATAAGATCGTAACATCATTTGCAAACCTTGAGTTTGACCGATTATTATTGCTGCTAATCGCCCTTTTTCTATTTCAGGCGGTTGAAATACGTAATAAACAACTCCGAAGGGGAAGTGTCATATCTCCTCACTACTTTCCCATGTTGAATGCTGTCCTGTTCCCGTAGAAATTTATTTCTGATCCTCTTTTCTTATAACTAGTAGCATGCAAAATATTACTTGATAGTATGGTCACTCTCAGGACACAATCAGTGTTATGCCTTTTTCAATGAGTTAAATGCTTTCTTGTTTCTTGTTGCCCTTCCGGAAATTCAAATTTATAGCAAACAGAATTTAGAATATTTTACATAAAAGTTTTACTTGATTGATATTCCCTATAGCTCAAAAAATTCAATTTTTCAGTTTTTAAATTCTCAACAATTTTCAAGTTCAATGACTTCGTCAAATGTCTCATCTGATTTGTTATTATTTAATCGAAACAATCGGTTTTCAGCATGACACTAATATCGGCACTTTCACGATTCGTCTCGTTTTCTCTCATCGCTACGGTTATCTATCTTGTTCTAATTGTTACTCCTCATTCGGGTAACGCGTTCACGTTGTACGATGCGCCAATACTTGACGAAACGGTCAGGTCATTAAATTGTTAAAGTTTTTTGACATGTTCGAATGGTACCATAGTCGGAGCCGCTAATGATTTGTACACTGCCTTAAAGTTTTGCCTCAAACTTGGGTAATTAAACCGTTAGGCGAGACATCTATTTTTATCAATAAAAGTCATTTGTTCTTATCTTATACTGCTTTATTACCCTAAGGCAAAACAATGACGAGTCTTTTAGCTGCCTTTTTAATGAATGCGATACCGCTAAAGTGCAATGGTTAATTTTGTCGAATTATCTAGAATCGATGAAAATTGCAGTGGAAATTTTATGGAATGTGTTCGAGTACTGTTCCAGAAATTATTAAATCAATCAGGAAGCAGTCTGGATCCTTCTCTTGACCAGAGGTCACACATACTAGATTTCATTATTTGCCACCCGGTTTGATGCGACGAAACAACTTGGACGGTTTAAAAAAATTTTACGAGCCTGTGCTAAAAGTTCACAGTATGTCTCCAAAAAGAAAAAAAAAATACGCAGAAAAAACTATATAGACGAAGAGTCATGCTGTTTGCTTAGTCGTCGTATCGTTGCTTAAGCCTCCTGATACAGCTACGGTCTCTCTATAGAACCAGCTCCATATGTGATGGTGCTTTAGCAGAGCATGCGCTGATACCTGAGTGGCGGAGATGGGGAAAATCTGCGGAAGGGGTAACCTAGGTCTTGGGAATAGAACTAAAATTCTTTTTCTTTAGATATACAGTCATTTTGAAGTGAAAAGTCCTTTCTACGCTTCGTTCGAGACCCTATGCCATGACCATAACCCCGTCCTTCGCGCATTGCTGCTGTGAGATGTTATGGCTGATGGAAATTTTAGGAGAGGCCGTTGCATGGAGTGAACAAACGGGTGTTTCTCGATGAAATGCTCAAACGTGGTGAATGTGGTTGTGGTCTCGGTTGCTTCTACTCATCTGCACGCGGCTGTGCGGCATGTTGCTCTCTAGGGCTTTGATCCACTGAATCAAAGCCTCAGACATGTCACGACATTCAAGCCAACGTCTTCCAACAACGTATAGACGCTTATATCGGTGAGGAGGATGAGATCAAAGCACATTGCATGATGTCAAGCCTAGTGCGGGCAATAAGCGTCTACAGTTTATCGCCACGTTGCGTTTATATTAAATTCAATCATTAATAATATCTATTGTTTGCCATACAGTTTAACTTCATCTTCATCATATGATGGTGCAAATACGTTTGAACGATTAATGAGGAATGGTTTCATAGAGTTTCCAAGTTTCATTACATAATGTTTTCGAATTAATTCAACTCATCACTTTTCTTTCCTTAATTATTATATATAAGCTGCTAAATTCAAATAATACTAATTGATATAACTGTGATTTACTAGTAGGAAATTTTCACTTCAAATGGTGACTAATGAATGAAAAAAAAAATTCAACTTGAGAAAATAAATTGAAAAAATTCAACGATGAAATTGATCGCTTTGGTTTATTATTTCCTCTCCAGCGCAATACCCCAAGGGATGAAACCAATTTATGAAAATCATTGATCTATCTGCGAGGATGACTCCTCAATTGAAATGCAACGCTCTAGGTCAAGTTATTCGAGCTCAATAGCATGTTTAGCATAAAACAAAACAATATGAGATATAACAACTCACCTGACACATCTTTGGATGAATTTTTGGGCAGATATACGCTTGTACGGTACCATATTGTCCTTCAATTGAGCGAATCCTCATTTCAATTCGTGTTGTATTCGCTTGGCAACGATATGTCGCTAATAGAGCATTTCCTGACTGAAATTTACAGCGTGAATTTCGTGAAATTAATCATCTCAACTATAGTTATGATTTCTTTTTTTTCATTTGTACAATGTGGTCAGTATTCTAATGACGCATGAAAATCACTTTAATTGATTCTTTGTTTCAAAATGGGGAAGGATAGAAGGGAGGAAGGGGGCAGAGAAGAGAAAAGGAAATGAGTGACGCATTGCTGGAATGGTCAGGTAGATAATGACTGCCGGCTTTATATATGTTATACTATGCCATGTTTAGGAGCGGTATTGGTAATTGCTCGTACTTGGGTATTAGCTAATTGGCAAAAAATTTTATTAGGTAGTGGAATAGAACAACATCACAAAATAAGAGACACTATTACATGATTATAGATACGTAGTAATAGAAGATATTAGTGAAGTTGCACAATTCGACTTGATTGTACTCAGCAAGAGAGTTTTAAGGCCAAACTCTACTCAATAAACGGCGAAAAAAAAAAGCTTTGAAGTAAGATTGAGGCTATTCACTTGATAGTCCTATAATAGATCAACGCCCCTTTCAATCACTCCGGAATGAGGATTAAAAGTTAAATTTTTAAAATTTTCATTTCTTTCTTAGATTTTCAAAATAACTCACAGAGAAAGAAATTTCTTCCGAAATAATGTGCTTGCAATTTTGTATGGTTGCAAAAAGAGTTGATTTTGAAAAGGCATTGTTGGCTTAATAATTATAGTAATAAATTAGCAGAAGATTCCTATTTGCAAAAGAATAGGCAAACTCATATTTCTAGACATAGATATTGGCATTACTTCAACAAGATTATCGCAAAAATACTTTTAAAAATCAGTAAAAAAAAAACCTTTTCATCGGGTGTCGTTATCGATACAACAGCTGAATTCTTCTCCACATCAAGTAATTCAACACCCACATCACTCTGAAATGTATTTAAAATAAAAGCATGAGAAAATGAGCATAATCATATATGTTCAGTTGAACTCAATTACGCATATATAAGTCTTGAATAACATAATCCGTTCACATATCTACTAAATCCTAATCGTCCATCCCAATCTCTCCCCTCTCCACCTCTTCAAGTCACATCCTGATAGGGTAGCAGAATTTATAAAGTGATTCATGATGCGTATAGACTTGATGCGATCATAGTAACCTGAAGGAGAATATAGTCAATTGGAACGATGAGTTCAATAGAGAGCGTATAGCATGCAAGCGACTTGTCGAGTGTGAATTGATCCTGAACGGCAAATCGAGGTACAACAGCAATTGCACTGCCCTCTTGAAGTGTCAACTCATGATATCGTTGTCGTTCTTCACTCACTTTTTGCTCCAACTCTTCCAATTCATTTCTGCAACAAACAATTACCAACAAACGCATCAAATACGAAAGAAACGCAATACAATAGCTGACATGATATGTGTTTTGCATGCTCTTCATCTAATCAATCAATTTCATAAGTTATGTGCAAAAAAAAGATGGATTATACTAAATAATACTTCGATATTTCAACTGATCTCGTCATATGTACAAATTTTTGACAAGAGAAGCTTTCTTCTATAAACTATCCGATCATAAAGGAAAATCTACACTTTATAACTTCAGCTCTAAGGAAAATTTATAACTATTTGCTTTAATATCATCGGCAATAGAATGGATAAAGGGATTTTGTATATGCTTGGTAGAATCATCTGCGTTCTTTTTTTTCGCTACTTGCTTAGAGTATTGCCACTACTAACCTCACTTGTTGAACTTTGACCTCTAGATGAGGTGCTAAAGTGGTGAGGGCATCTTTTCGAGGCTTCACGATAGGTTCCGTTGAAAGCGCAAATACCCAACCAGTGTACGTACATACGACTATCTCATCGAAACTTTCCGATGAGACTCGTCCACATTGAAGGCTTACAATACTTTCTTCACATTGCTGAAAAAGAAAGAAAGAAATAAGTAAATAAGTGTATCTAACAAGTGTTGAATTTTTTATAAATGATATTAAATTATTCAACATTTTACAACAATGAAATATTATAAAACCATAGTATATATATATATATATATATATATATATATATATATATATATATATATATATATATATATATATATATATCACTTCTATTACTTTATGTGCTTGTATTACTATCATAAATTGATGATGAATTAGCACTACGAGAATATTCACTCATCTAATCATCAATTGTATTAAAATAGATATTAAACAAAAGGATTATTAAAACGCAATTGAAATTATCGATATTTATGATAGAAAGTTATAGTTCGCTTCATCGATCCTCAATATTAATCCATTATGAAAATCATTTTTCTCTAACACTAAGAGAGGATATTGATAGCATTATTTCGATACGAATTTATAATCAATATTCAATCCTTGTATTCTTAAATTATTGCATTGACTGCTTGAAGTGAATGAATAATATGTAAAGAATAAAATAAAATATGTAAAGATTAAAGTTAGAAAATCTTACTACTTAGTACTTCACTTAATTAGTTTACTTTATAGAAAGGAAAATTTTACATCTACTTCATAATTCAAAATTTTCTAATTCATTATTTCCCATTCTTTTAGTCTCAAAATGATAGAAACAACTTCGAATGTCTACAATAAACGCTTTTTGAGGTCAATCATACAATAAATTATGAATGCTATATGACTTAAGCTATATGAAGCTGATTGATTTGATTTACAAATATCTCTTTTTTACGCATAAAATACGATCATTGAGTAGATTTTCGACTAAAGAAAAATACTTACGAAGCTTTTCTTGAAGCTCGCTTGATCAGAGAAGTCGACAACATAAATTTCAATAAGGCCATCCTCCTTACCGATTATAATATCAGGACAACCACTTCCTGTGATCGCATAACAATGTATACTCGTAATTGCTGCAAATTATAGCTTTTTCAACATTTCTGAACTTTTTGAAAACAATCCCACCTTACTGGGACGCTGTGAATGCATTGACAAAAGGAATTTGGAAACTTTCATAGTACAATGTGGAAGAATAGATTTAAGCGAAGAGATGGTTGCCTATTAAGTACGTAAGTGAAAGCGCAAGTGAAGAGCATTGATAGAAAACAGTATAGGTAAGGCGAGTCGACAATGGTAGTGCATAAAATGCGTGAGTACGTCTTTTGAGGATACTGCTTTTTGAAGGTAAGTTGGCAAATCATTCATTATTCACATAGAACAACGTATATGGAATGCGGAAGCAAGCGATACACTACGTTAGGAACTGAGTCGCACCTCGAATTGTGGTTTGAATCACTAGTACTAAGCTGGTACTCGTAATATAAAATTTCAAAGAAGCAACAATCTCACCGGATCTGCGATATTTTGGAAACAGTAATGAATTCATTTTTCAAATGCTAATTTCAGGTCTTTTTCCAAATATTTTGAACCAAGGGAAACATTCTTTGAGTTGCATCTAATATAGTATAAACATCAATCCTTAAAATCCCTCCATATTTAAGTGGAAGGTACAAAATTATTGAAGAGAGTGCTCAACGAAAGATTACCACTAGTGCTTTGAGTTGGGATTTCCCAAACGAGTGTTCCATCCTTAGGCGGTAAGTCGACAAGTCCGATACGACCATCTTTTGTGCCATAGAGCACTCGCTGCTTACTAAAACCTAAAAGCACACAAATTTTTGATGGTCTTTTGAAAATTAACCGAAGTGAACCTGAGATAATCAATAGAAAACCTGAAATTGAACCATAGAAAAACGTGAAATAATCAAAAATTTTTCAATTTATTGCCAAAATATAAAAATTTACGAAGTTTTATTTCAGTTAACTTGAAAATGAAACATTTAACGGAACGTTTTCATCTTCGGAATGATATCAATGTTGAAATGTGACCTTATCGAAATTTATCAACTTGCAATGTAAGGATAAGCAAAACAAAACGTTGAACATTATTCAACACCCTCTCTCTAAAATCTCTTTTTCTGAATCGGTTGATTCTGAATTAAATGGACCTTAGCTACCAACAGTAAATGAAGTATGTCTAAATTCACAAGGGGCAATTAGGTGGTTGTAAGTTTAATTGTATTTATTTTTGTTTGTAAACAAATGCCATCATTGATATTTTCCTGGAATAAAGATTGCACATTCAAATAATACATTTTCGTAGTTGTTTTATACATCAAAGTGATGGTCATTAGTCTAATAACAAATATACTAAATGGAAATATACCTCCATCGTTCATAAAAAGATGTAACACATTTGGCATATCACCGAGTTGAACTTCATAATTTAATTCACTTCCTTGTAACACCTCAAAATTTCATAATTTAACAAGTCGAATAAGTAGTAAAGTAATTGTAACATGAAAAACTAGTAAATTAAATAACAAAAGTAATTGGAAACATTCATATCATTTACTGAATGTATCGACAGATGCGTCAAATCTGATCTGTATATCAAATCATTGCATCACAAGAAAAAAAATCATAAAATTCTTCAGCTTATCTTATACATTCAATGGTAAATTCACAAATAAAATTTCTATTCAACAATCAATTTCTCGATGAATTTTTCGGTATTTTAATTCTCTATGTCCCTAAATAACGAAAGCTCTATTGAACACTTCGGGCAGGTTTTTTTTTCTTTGAAATAAAGTTTATTTTTATGAAACGGTGGAATTTCTTTGAACGTTTCAGAGCATTTGTTTATAAACGCCTCCCCCTCCCCACCCCCCACATAAAACATTCTACTTAAATGATATAATAGAAAAATACCTTAATGGTTTTATCATCACACGCAAGAACTGGTGTAATACCTCTACCAACCCATGAACCTTCAACAATCGGTAAGCATAGTACGTCGTTAATTCGTTCATTACATAGATAATACTGCAAATAGATGAAATATAATTTCTGATGTGAACATTGCTCATAGATTATTTAATCATTACTTTTATTACTTTCGCATGAATTAAATATTTATAAAATTTGGCCTATGACTTAATTTATATTTCCTCACTTTTAGAATTTTTCTTACGCTTCTAAACAATATTATCATCCATCGATATATCAATAAGATACTTAGATGCAATAATTGCACTGATTTTATCATTTCACTTAGCAATATAAATTTCATTGTGTCGAATTTATTTCTTTTCTTCTACAATATGAAATTTTATAGTGTTGATCAGATACTCTCCAATCGATTCAAAACGTTTCACCCCATAAGAAAATGAATAATTAACATACTATGCCGTTGTAGCTAAAGAGGCGACTTTTTACTCAATTTTATTATGCCTTAAATATCTTTAACCATTTAAATAAGTTTATTATAACACTCTACATTCTTCATTTCCAACCTAAACCTGAAAAGCGATTCGTCATATTCCATAATTATCGGAATTCATTGATTCCATAGGATATTTCTCGACATAAACTACCTTATATAAAGAAAATTATATACTCCTCATAAATTTCATAACTATATTAAATAGAATATTTGGAAAATACTCAAATGAACATTTTATTCCACAAGTCAATGAGACTATTAGAATTTCATATTCTTTTGTTCGATACCAGTGCGGCATTTTTTTTTTTTTTTTTGATTCAAAAGCATCAACTCTTTATTTATGAGGAATTTGCAAAAAATAACATCTAAAAAGTAATATAAATATTAAATCATATTTCAATTCATTGAATAAAACTTCTTAACGATTTCTCTAATGGTAAATAAGCCTTATATCATCAATCGTTAAGTAATAATTAACGTTTCATTACATATACAAAAACAATTAATAACATACATTTGCATCAGCACAATCATGATAATGATTGAATGAAAGACGCCCACAAAGAAACATATCGACACCATAAATATACCTGAAATATTTAATGATGAAATGAACAATTCCCAAAATTTGACTCTTTCAAAACTTTTATATATAATCAATATTACTCATAATTCGATAATTAGTAATCTCATATAGTGTAGAATTATTGCGAAAAATAAAAGCAAAATGAAAATTTCTAACGCATAATCGCTCTTGAAGTATATTAGCTATGGCATCTTACTCAGCCAAAAAAAAAAACAACTAAAGTTGACTTTTAATTGATGATACTATAGAAGAACAGAAGATATATAAGAATGCCTAAGTGAGTGGAATTAAAATTCAATTCATTGCATTATTAAGCTTGAATTTATTACAAATACTTGTCGTTTAAATAACAAAGCATGAAGTGTTAATCATAAATATGAATGGACTATTATTGAATTGAACTTAAAAAATTGAATAGCAATTCCTTTTGTATGTTGTTGGATATGATAGAAGATAAATAAATGCGACTAACATCGATGAAATAGGTTCGGCCATATTTGTTTCAAAGGCGAAGAATTGTTTTCCTTTTTTTGAATATCCTTTAACGCAATTCTCGCACGATACGAAAATTTTATCTTGAACTGTACCAAGTGCACCACCAAGTCGAAGGCAATCGATTCTTGGTCCAGGCATTGTTTTAAATATAACCTGAATTGTATCTCTCTTGTTGGTTCCCTTTATTCCCATGTTTAATTACTGTTAGACTAAATTACTTTCTATACTTCCGGTAGAGTTAAATTCAGGTAGTGAGAATTTCTTATTATAGAGCATAATTTCATATTTCTTGAAAAGTAGTGAGTGGTCACGCTCTCTTGGGCAATCATAATCTATCTGTAATGAAATAGGAAATAACCTTAGTAGATTAGATCGAGGGGCTTTAATTTTTAATTCCGAAATTAAATAATAGAAATAACTGAAGCTTGTTTTAGATTGAACAATACATAGCTCAAAATTAATTACACCTTAGCGCTCACTAATAAAACTGCAGAATCGATAATGCCGATGACGATTATTAGCAAGGAATACAAATATAAGCGATGACTACCTAATAAAGATGAATAAACGAATATTTGTTTTCTCACCTGAGTTTCTGCATTTTTCCTTGTTATACATAGAACGACACCGCTATGACCACCGCAAACCACCTACAAATACCCGTATGAATTGATTCAATGAATTTGTTTATACAACGATTTAAATGAAAGAAATTTTAAAGATAAAATAATTCATAAGAAGAAATTAAATGTTTTCAAACGACGAGAGATTGAACAATATGTGTTACGTCTGATGAACAAATTCTTATATTGAATTTGCTTGGAAAAAAGAAAAAGGGAGTAAATGAATCCTAATTTTTATTGTCTCAACTAGGAGGCACCTTATGAGAATATGTCAAAGTTCCAGAACCTTATTTGAGCGGTCTATTCTCGCATCCATTAATATAACAAGGCATTGCAAACTCTTTTTTTGGGATTTATCTTTTAAGGTATCAAAATAATTTTATTATTTTATTTTTTAAATTTTTATTTATATATCATATATTAGATAAATATCGTTGCAATAAAATATTCTATATGAATAGGTGACAGCTGTTATACTACAAATTAATTTTTCTACCTTAACCAGATATTGATTGCATTTTCAATTATCATGGAAATATTTCAAATTTTGAAACATGAAGCGATATAATGATGGTGAATTTGTTGAATAATATGATTTTTAGTAATTAAATATGATTTTTTTGTAAACCTTATTTATTAAATACTCATAGGTTGAATTAGTATAAATCATTTTACATTCTAAATAAATGGGTAAAATTGATATTAGCCAAATATAATAGTAACTGATATTGGATTATGTAAATTGTAATGTATTTACCTTGTCGAGATTCTTTGTCTTCTTTTTTTTCTCATCCTTATCAGCAGCAATCACACGCATACATCCTTTACTAGCTGTGCCGATTTGTGCATAATCGACTCTCGTCAACGTTATATCCATCACGCCCTAAATTAGCAAATGTGATGCGACACAAACAAATTCTTTATAAACCTCTATTTATATAAATTTTATAGATGGATTAGCTAATCGTCAATAATTTCATTCAAATGCTAACACGACATATCCTTACGGAAGTAACTCGCCTATTGAAAGTAATCTTGAAATAATTTAAGTCATTTCAAATTAATTTCTAATAATTCCAGTGTTGTTTCAACAATATATTTTATCTAAAACATCAAATTGCGTAAGCATATTTATAAAAAAACAAACAATTTCAAAATAAACAAATGTTCTATTGTGATGTTTTACATTTATTGTTTTACCTCTTAAGTTATCTTACTTTATAAGAATTAAGTTAGGATTGTGACCGAAAAAAACGACGAAAATATTTTTTTCACTTCTCATTACTTATAAAACTCATAATTATTATTAAAATCTTCGTATTTTAGATGGGAGAATTATGTAAGGTAAATAAAAAGCCTAATAATACATATATAAACAATACGATATTCAAGCATTAGCATAAAATTTTCTCCCAAGATAATATATACCCAAAGTATACGTCATATTGTATACAGTTGTGAATTTTACTTGGTGGTCATCGAAATAAAAATATTTTTTTGCTTTTACATTTGAAGAAAAAACTTTTCTTAGTTCGTTTTTTTTAATTTAATGCTTTGTGAATGTACAAATACATTGGAGAGGTCCAACATGTATAAACCAAAGATGTTTATTTTTATAAAAAGTGCCCACAAAAAGGTCTCCACCATAAGAGGGTGGGTGCTTTTTGTTTGTTTGCAAATCATGCAACCATCTATAACAACGACGATTAACGGTATATAGTCAAGATGATATTGAATAACAGTTGAGATTTGCATTAAAGGATCTGTGGAAGCTAGGTTCGCCGCCTAGAACAACAACTGATGGCGATGCTTCATCAGACATAATACTGTATCGGAGAGAAAATGATTTGATGAGATAACCTAACGAATTGAAAGATCGCAACGTAAAACGTAAAGATTATTAACAATGATGGAAGTATTTAACTGATTAAGTGAGATGATGATGGCAAAAAAGCCTAATTCCTTTCTAGTGAGATGAGCATACAGTATTAAACTCGATACAGTATTAAATGGGAATAATGAACCATATGTGGATTGGATACTGTGGAAACACATCAATAATAAAAAATATTTAATAAAATTGAAGTAATAAAATAAGATATTTAGTACTGTTATTGAATGTTTTGTTGATTGGTAAATTCGATCAAAACACTTACCCAATTGAAGCGCAATTCAAATACACCGAAAGTTGTGCTTTATATGCTAGCACCATTGATATCGGAAAGCGGATCGGTTGCTTGGCAACATGCATGGTGGCATATCTAACAACCCTTATTCCTTTCAGTGAATTCAGTCGTTTACATCCTTGAAGGACTTCTTATGCCAAAAATTCCTGAAAAAAATTGAAAACATCAAGAAATAGGAAAAGATGGAGGAGAAAAATATAAAAATTTTTGAAAATTAATAAAAATATAAATATTTTTGAAACATTAATCTATAAGTAAATTAAAACATGAAGCGTATATTTTCTCAAAAAACTCGAAGAATATTAAAATTATTTACTCAATAGTTGTTTTCAGTGTCTTCAAACAACGCAGATTGATCTTGCGCGGGGTCTAACTCCGCTCTAATCAAAGATGTTGTTTGATTGAGAATTCAAGAACATAATTTCAAAGAAAAAATTTGCATAAAATTTGCATAAAATTTGCATAAAATTTGCATAATTAATTTAATGTGGCCCTCGTAACTAATTTATTCGCGTCGAATGCTAGATAATGCATTTTTGAGAATAGCATCTGATATTGTTGCAGACAAACATACTTGTCACATAAAAACCAATAGCTTAAAAAGCGACCTTTGAAATCAAAATTGGTTACAATGGACGAGAAGGATAAAACTTCAATTGATGAAATATTCAATCATGAATCTCAAATATTCCTCCTAAAGAGTTGCATTTATTTGTTATGAATTACTGCAAACTATTGAAGATACACATAAATATATTTTACAATTGCTTAAGTATGTTTTATTGGAATATATAATGATTATCAATTAGCTGATAAGGCTCAGTAGATACGAACGGTTGCTAAGTGATAATTTCTTCGTGCACCAATCGAATGAATAAAATTAACACAAACTTGAGCTTATCATCTCATTGAGAATCACTATCACAATCGAGCGTTTTGTAAAGATTTACTTGGTTTCTCTTGAGGCTTATCAGCTCCCGTATGGAGCTGTTAAAAGTTTATTAGACGCTTAAAACGAATTTGCACAGAACAACAACCAAAAAAGGGGAGATCGGGAGAAGGACAAAGTCTAGCTCTAACAGGGCCTCACCACTATTTGTAGCATCACCTTGCGCGAATTCCAACGACCGACGATTCCAGCACGCAGCTCCAAGCTGACGTGCTCGCATTAGTTCAGACCCGAGTTGAAATCGAATTCTACACACTGACACTGCAAGCAAATGCGCTCCACTTTTATACGCCCTGAGTTTTGCCTCAAGGCATTTTTAGACAATTTGTTCTACCTTGAGATCATCAACGCATTGGTAGACAGCTTGATCTGTCGTGTGATCGTCCTTTCCGGTGTTCTGCAAGAAGGCAGTTGATCTGCATTCTACTGATCTCCCTTACATGCCCCTTACAGTTTACTACGCTTAAGCTTTAGTTGTTCTACTATGCTAATTGTAAATGAAATACGGTTACGAAGGAAAAAAAAGTTATCTATGATAACTGTTATGATTTTGTATTGATTGAATGAAAATCCACTATTCGTATGTGTGCTCTGAGGCACATCATCAGTTCATCCAAGTTAATACTAAATCAAAGTTAGTGGTCCATTGATTACGAATAGACTTCAGATTTATTAGATCATTTACCGCATAAATTTTCTACATAAGCTCTGAAAATATATTTGTTTTGATGCACATTTTTTGACAGTCAAATTATTTGTAAATTATTTTTCGTTCTCAAAGTTTTCAGCACTATTAAGTGTTTATAAGTTCTTTTGCAATCGATAGGTGCAAATATAAAAAGAGTGATTTTGCGATGCTTGATGGATTATATATATATATACATATATATATATATATATATATATATATATATATATATATATATATATATATATATATATATATATATATATATATATATCGGTAAATGACTCATATTAGCTATCGGATCGCTGAAAATATGGGGAGGTTAGTCGCATATCTTCGTATTTTTCGGGAGTTTAACTTGTTATTAGCTTATCAGCGGGGTTGCAAAAAAAGCGTTTAGCTCCAGGATCGTTAATTTTTTTGTGATCTTTGAACATATGGCTTTCGAGTGGTTTATTCCTTTCGAATTTCAGCTTTTTTAACAGATCATCATACACTCTGAATATGTTTTGTTTCCGGTCTTTTATTGCGTTACCGTTATGACTTTTGTCCCTTCTGAAATTCATCGCACGATCTCTTTTAACCTCACGAATCATAGATGCCTAGATTATCATTGCAATAAGCTGAGAAATGTAACAGGCAACAGGATAGTGTTTTATATGAATGCTCAATTCGTTATATTTTATTTTCTAACAACTTTAATATCCTCTCTAATAATAGCACATTGTTAGTGCAAGGTATTTTCCATGTGTGTCACTGATTTTTGTAGTATTCAGTTTATAGTTCGTATATGTGCTACGATTCGAAAGGTTTACATCACCAGGATCCTTCATAAGTCGATGTCCAATACTATTCACTGGATTTATTTGCATATAAATAAAAATACATAAATATAATAAAAAATAGATAGAGGTAAATATATGACAGGTGATCATGACTAATCAATATTCAATATCAGCAACGACATAAAGAATAAAAATCTTCAGCTCATGAGTAAATATATGACACTTTCTTGGTACTAGTAACATCCTCAATCAGTCAATCAAATCTTATCTTAGGTGAGCTTGTCGCATTCTTTAATTATATTTTACATAAATTTATGTGAAATTTGCATAAATTATGACGTTTTTCGAAGGTTTCATTTCTAGTTTAGTGAATGATGAATCAACAGCTATCTTTAAGATCGTTTTTTTGCGCATCTCTGCTATACTGTATTCTATATATCTCGCTTTTATATTTCATATCGTTCTGTTTCTTTTTTATTTTATAAGATTTTTTAAAATTTTCGGTCAGTATTATAGATGTTTTTCATAACAACTTGAGTTCATAGAACAGCTTGGCCGATTGCCCAAGTTTTGAATAGTGTACTTTTCTGGCTAGTATTGTTCAACTGCGCGGTGTGGCGTGCAGCGATATTTTTGATTGTAAATCCAAAAAAAAAAAAACTAGGAAAACGATGTTCCTTAAATGTTTTACGTTTAAAAATGTTTCGTTCATAGTTAGAAGAGAAAATATCCTCTTCTCCTTCCTTTTTCTTTTCTTTTATTTCCTTTTTTTGTTGATTTATTTTATCGATTTTGTTGGAAAAAGGATTTGATACGACTGAAATTCGCAAAGTTTTTTATTATGTTCTCAGACCTTGATGATGAACTTTGTTTTTGTTATCCACAAGGTGTAATCTGAGATGTATTCTGAAATGTTACTCAGAATCCACCCCCTCCTCCCTCTCCACCTCGTGTCTGTCTTCGCAACTTTTTAATCCCAAGTGATTCTTTGTTTTATCGATCAAAATATTCGTTCATCTTTTCTGTCTTTTCCTCGCATTTCCCTCACCGCCTATAAGAAACTCTGTTTTTTCTCGAGTCGTTTTGTCCATTTTGATTCTTGATAACTGTTTTAAATAAAAACGGCCATTAAGTTGTTTTTTTTTTTTTTTTTTTTGGCAACACCGTGTATGCAACTTTCAATTATGCTGATGACCACAAGTTTTTTAATTTTCGGCATGCTCGCTATGGTTTTCAACGAGTCATTGCGGTTTTTAATTATGGTCGTGGTCACTATATTTCTTAAGTATGTTCATGGTCAACATGGTGCTGGTAACATGCTTTTAATGTTTTTAATGGACTTTGATGCTTGAATATTTAATAGATGAATGGTCAGAATTAAGAGCTGTGTCTGGGAATCTAATTCATTTATAGCGCGGGGGTGGTCGATGTCTTCACAATCTCGTGGTGGAAGCAGCTCGCAGGGTGGCACAAGTACTGCTGACGATGACCGATCTCCAGTCGCCAATTATCCAATCATTGCGCGCGATGAGCTCGAGCTTGGCGAGCAACTGGGAGCTGGCGCCTACGGTTCCGTTTATCGCGGTATATGGAAAACCAAAGGTCGCGAGATAAAGGTCGCCTTGAAGAAGGTATTCATGCTCGAAAAAGAGGTAATTGATGGTTGTTCTTTCTGATGTTTATCATTTCTTGTATCTTTGCTCAAAAACTGAGATTTTTTGGCGATATATGTGAAATGAAATTTAAATTCGTTGGTCATTGTATCATGTATCGATAGAAAGAATGGAGAAGACATGATCGATGATGGTCGAACTGTGTGATAGTTGCCTTCACATAGACTCACTAAAGCAAACATACAGCCTTCATCCTTCATCCTCCGGCCGCATTGAGATTTAGCTGCCCACCACGGAGTCATTGTCGTGAACGGACATAGGCAAGAAACAAACGAAATAGGTTTACAGAATCACTGTTGAATTGGGCCAGAAGCCTCATAGAGTTATATTGAGCGGGTTCGATGGCAAGCGGATCTGACTATATCTTATAAGGATCCAGCCATTTGACGGCTCGCATATCTATAAACGAGCACATCTTTTAATTTTAAGGGTTGAGTTCCACGTCTTCTCATTTGAGTCGTTTGAGTCGCCTTATGTTGTTAGTATTATTGCTGATCATTGTCGCTCACCTTCTTTTATGACTCTGCGTGTCTGTTTTTTTTTTTTGTGCAGGATGTGGTCAGAAAGCTGAGAATTTTTATTTTTTATTCATTCTACACAAATTTCCTTCTCGCCCATCTTCTAAACTGCCATGATTGAATTAAGCGAAGGTACATTTTCAGGCAGATATTTTATCAAAAATTCGTCATCGCAATATCATACAATTTTTTGGTGTTTCACAAACGAATCCCGACTTCTTCATTGTTACAGGTTGGTTTGTTTGATTAATCGGTTGATATGTAGAATATGGTGCGTTGATATATCGCTAGAAAAAACGTCGCTTAAATACACGATGCAACGCTGCATCCACCCAAATGTCCTCCTCTCTTCCTTTTCCCACACGATACCTACCACGTTCAATTCTACCACTCGTTGCGGATTAATGAAAGAGTCCATAATTGCGGTTGAATGATTGAGTTTCTTTGAGAGGGGTTATTCGAACGGTCATTATTCATGAGAGTAGTGTTGTGTTGTTTTTACTCACCTCTAATCTGCACTATGAAGTTTTAGTGAGGAATTTTCTTTTGTTATTGAAGAGATAATGTCAATCACATTCGTTGGATAGCTAAAAAACGATTTAAAAATGTGATCAGATTCCAATTTCATTCATTTCATGCATTTTGAATGTGGAGATGTGCCTTTTTTATTGTTAATGGGTATGATGAGTTTAAACCTGGAAACGAGGAGGGAGAAATTCAAATGAGGAAACTAGAAAGGAGATTCAGACATCACCGATATGGAAACAAATTATGCTGATTAGTTTTTCACTCTTATTTATCGAGCTCATTTCTGAAGTTTTCAATGGACAAAGTTTGCAGAAAAAGTTTTATCGTCTTTTTTATGCTGATTAGTTTTTCACTCTTATTTATCGAGCTCATTTCTGAAGTTTTCAATGGACAAAGTTTGCAGAAAAAGTTTTATCGTCTTTTTTATGCTGATTAGTTTTTCACTCTTATTTATCGAGCTCATTTCTGAAGTTTTCAATGGACAAAGTTTGCAGAAAAAGTTTTATCGTCTTCTTTACAAGATGTTCTCAGTAGTATCTTTTGTTGTATGTTAACTGGTGCAAAATTTGCAACGAAATAATCTCGAAATTTCGTTGCAGAATTTGCTGAGGGTGGTTCACTCTATGATTATGTGCACAAAGCAATCGATTCGGAAATCGATTTTGAACAGATCATTAGTTGGTCACTACAGGTTTGATTTTTTTTTTGTTTTTATCTTTTCTTATTAACTTTTTTTCTGATACTCATCTTTTTAATTCATTTTTTTTGAGTGATTGTCTTTGGTTGATTGATTGGTTGATTGACTGATAGAGATTGATCACATAATATTGATTGATTGAGACGATCTTTAATTGATTACATTGAGTAATCTTTTTTTTTTTGAAGCAACAAAGTAATAGAACAATCCACTAAAAACAGTGCAACATGTCTTACATCGTCTAAAGTTTTATGAATTTATATGCGATTTTGACCATCAGTGGATTCCGACCACATTTATTGATGTGACATATGTTGAAATGTCATCTTGAAATATAAATATAAATATAAATATAAATATATAAATATAAATAAAGTATATAAATATAAATATAAATAGATAAATAAAAAAATATATGTAGTATAAATAAATAAATAAATAAATAAATAAATAAATAAATATAAATATAAATATATATATACATATATTTATATTTATATATGTACATCGTATTCTGTGGTCTTTTTGATCCTTGTAATCGTTCCACTACTCCAGGTTGATCCGTCAACTTTTGACAACCTGTGAAATTCCTTTCATAGTTTTTTTTATTTGGTTGCAAATTCAATCCGAAATGGAAATATGGTTTGTGATCATTACCTTCTAATTGGTGTTGATGACTCAAAAATTGCATTGCGTCTACAAGAAGAGGCGGAATTCGGCAACCTTACCTAGGGTCAGAAACTGTCACACTCAGATGAGAGAACAAACACCACAGCAGCGAGTCGCCTCACACTTCTAAGTTCGCCATTATCAACTCCTGCACGAAAGCTGCTATCATATCGGCATTTGTTTACAGATCACTGTGGTGAAGGAAGTGAAATTAATCTATTCAGGTAGCATCAGGAGTGGCTTATCTACATTATGAGGCTCCCGAAACAATAATCCATCGAGATCTAAAATCAAAGAACATTGTAATGAGCAAAGATCTTATATGTAAATTGTGTGATTTTGGCACATCGAAGAATTTAACACACTCGTGGACAGCACCAACATGGGGTGGCACTGCTGCTTGGATGAGGTTAGTGCACGCCTCGCACCGATTCTGGCTTTTTCTCCGTTCTCCTTATAACATAGATATTAGTCATTGACAGTACCGCTTTAAATTTGCCTCATTTCCGATCAGTTGTTGTTAATGTTTGGTCAAATACGTCTTTATGCGATTTTATAAATTTGCATATGCAAACCACATTGAGCAACGTTCTGTCTATGCGTATATAACTTTGTATACGTCAGCCTGAACATCCGCCAGCTTTCATTGAAGAAGAGCTCAACCTCACTTTCGAAAGTTCATTGATATAATTTACTTGAGCATGACCTGTTGCTTGAATCAAATTCCCTTTTTGTCTAATATCTCCAGAAAGAACGTTGATGCTTAGAGGCGGTTGAAAATTGCATGCATTTCCCAAGTGGCCTTAGGTCACAGTTTATTTCGATGACGTCGCATGTTGCAATCGACTGACTTGGAAGAAGTATATTCCATGAAAGTATGCGAGCAATTATATTAGCTAAAGCATAAATGCATTATTATGCATATTCTATTATTTGTTAGATATTTAGGAAATTGGTTTATCTCTCCTGAGCTGGCTCTCAAAAGCACATATCGTTGCAGCTTTTGTGGCGCGCTTTCCCACTTTTCACTCCACATACTTCATTTCTTTTATTTATATATTGAGTCTGTTCTGACGTTATTTCACAAACGTATTAGAAGCACAAATTATTTAAGCTCTGGTGAGAATGCTATATTAGCGATCGATATTTTGCTCTATTTGTTGCTGTCGTAGATCTTTTATAGTTTCTTAACTTTTTTAAATTTCATATCAATTCTTTCTCCAAGTAATTCATCATTTTTCAAATTTTTATTTATTTCAGCCCTGAAATTATCAATCAAAAAGATGGTATTACAACGGCGACCGATGTTTGGAGTTATGCGGTTGTATTATGGGAGATGATATCACGTGAGGTGGGTACTATACCTTTATCGAGTATCTTAATGAATCTTGCTAACCAATTGCTTCCCGTAAACTTCTTAGTGGACTAGTTGATAGGCAATGATGAGATGAGATAGTTGATACAACGATATGGAGGTATTTGCAATAAAATATAATTTTTTATGCAGAGTTATATTTAATGGACGATTGATATTCTCGGACGGTGTTTTGTAGTGCGTTGATTCGCTTATTGAGACAGACATTCGAAACGACTACCATTATTGCTGCAATTCGATATGCATATTTAACTTTGCACTAATTTTGGTGCTATGCTAAATTGAATTTTATCTTTAATTTCTGTTATAACTTTGTCAGTTAAAAGGAACGATTTTTTGAAGGGAAATTTTTCATTGTGAATGTTATATAAAGAGAAAATAAGAAAGATTACAACAGTTAATATTTGAACTTTGACCTTTTTGAATACAGCCAGCTGTCACCTAAAACAGTTAATGTTTTTAAATGCCAATTTGAGGATGGTTCATTCTAGTATTTTCCACTGATGGTTTTAAAATTCTGTTCATATTCCGGCTGTCTTTTTCTCGTTTATTGAACCGTTTTCATATAGAAGGTGAATTTTGATTTTAGGTACCATACAAAGGATTAACCGAATTTCGTATTTATTCAATGATCGCTCAACAAGGTGTGACACTCGTTATACCAGAGAAATGTCCCTCGGCACTTTCCAAGTATAAATGTTTTTATTTTATTATTTACTTTATTCGTTAAATTAAATAATTAGAAATATTCATTTGTTTATTTACATTGATGTTGTCGTATATTAGTTTTTCTTTTTGAAAATTTTGTTTTTGATCTATCCCGTTCGAGTTTATTTCATTTGTGAATCATTAGGAGACTTTTTTTCTTTTCTCTAAGTATGAAAAAATTTATTTTATACATTAATAAAACTTTGATAAATTATTAAAATTTTAGCTACTATAAAAGAGAGAAACATCTATATTAAAGAAATTTTTCCCTTCTCTAATGGGAATATAGCTGACGCTAAGAAATGCTCTAGATATTCGTTTTTGCTTGACTGAAATAATAACCGCTTCTGGTCGTTTAAAAAAATCATTGATAGATTATTTTTCGAATGAAATTTTATTGAAACTTTTTTATTATACTTTATTCAGCGTTATTAGTAAAGAGTATGCTTATAGTATATTTCAGTTCCCTTAGCAGATATGAGCTTCATTTGAAATTGTGTACTTTATGATATATGATAGAATTGCAGTTTGATGAAGAATTGTTGGAAGGTTGATCCAAAGGATCGCTACGATATGAGGCAAATAATAAGCGCATTAGAGAGTATGCAAATGAATAGAGAGCTAAGTGAAGAGTGTGGTCTCTTCCTGAAGCGTAAGGATGAATGGATGTGCGAAATTGAGAAGCAACTTAAAGAACTTGAGGTTGGCGAGATTTTAGCTTAGCTTTATTGCTGTTTCAAATTAAAATGCACTCTGTATTTCATTGAATTTTTGGCCCCCTCGAAGAATTTTTGATTTTTTAAACAAGTTCTCATTTTATATATTCATCAATTTTCGAAACCGATCATTGTTTTGCTTGATTTCTATACTTTATTGTCCTCTAGAAGAATTTTCATTCGCAGAAATGTGATAGTTATATTATCATTTGTATAGACGATTATATTTTGTTTTATTTATATTATTTTCACTTGCTTCATTTATTCATATGTAATGAATGAATTTATTTATGCGTTAAGCACAAGAAGTAATTGATACAAATATTGGAAACTAGAAAGGTGCTATATATATTCTTGTAAAAATAATTGAATGCAATTAATCAGTTAAATATGATATTTTATTTTCTGAAATTCTCTCATCTAAAATGCATTTATCCACAATTGGTATAATAATTGCAAATAAATATATTCAAAAAATATGAGAGTAATTCAAAGTTTACCCCATCAAATACCAGTAGTCCAGTGGAAGCTTTTAATGCACAAATTTCCTTTTCTACCGTTGAGTATCGATGCCGTGGAAAGGTAGCGGATGAATCCCGCTCTATCTTTTTAGAACGTTGCATTTAGAGAAAGAAGGTAAGGTCTTAGCGCTTCAATAATTGCGATCGCGCATTCAGATGCTTTATTTTATTATTGATTAATGAGCTTGACGAAATATCTTAGATCGACACAATATCAGAGATGTATCGGTGGTAGAGAAAATTGCGTTTCCGAGAAGATGAACGGAAAAGAGAGGTACGGGAGGAAGAGGCCCCTCTTTACTGCTTAATTGAGGGAAGAATTCAAATTGCAATGAGTTTTTTTCTTATCCTTATGCTTAACTCATCTTTTAATTTATAAGTGCCAAATTTTTAACGAACATCTCCCCTATTCAAAATCGTGGCTAGAACCAATGTATGCTGTCGCTTGATGTGATTTACCGCTCAGTTTTAAGTGGAAACTGTAAAATTATGAAGTCATATTTAGGCGCAAAAGTTGGATTATGCCAAAAAATTGGAAGAACTTGCCCGTCGGGAACGAGCACTCAAGAGAAGGGAAGAAACACAGAGGGGAATGGATGCGAGGGCTATAGCGGCGGAAGGTGATGTTGCACTTTGGGATGAGGAACAAGTCTGTCAATGGGTGCGTCAAATATCGATTCAACTATGTAAGTGCCTTTTTTATATCAGATTTGATCGACTAATCGCGATGCGGTTTTGTATGAATGCGCATCGCCATTGAGTATTGTATGAGAAGAGGGAATAGGTGGGGTGAAGAAGGGCCGACATCAATCGTTGCAGATATAAGTATCGGGCCTTTATGAGCAATATTGCTATTCCATTTCGTTTTCCTATTCCTCCAAATGTTTTATGGATCTATCATTTCAAATATCTGTCATGTTGCTATTTTCGTGTTCATTGATAGTTGTGGTTCTTGATCGACGTTTGTTTCGCGTCTCTCTAATAACTCAGCTTTTCTTCTAAATCTTGATTCCGTTTTGAATATAAGCGAATGCTGGTTTATCTATATGGAAGAACAATCCAACAATTTTTGCGTAGAATTTAGAACTATTATTTTATAGAAGATATGATCAACTCCTTGAATGATTGAATTTTAGCGGTCAAAGGCGATATACTTGATCATCTTGTTGCTTTGTTTCTTCATCACAACATCAACGGCAATCGACTACTTGATATTACTCTAAAGGATCTCGAATGCCTCGGTATTTGCAGCCTCGGTCTGCGTTCCAATATTTTCAGGTTTATAGCTTCTTATTTAAAATGTTTGAAATTCATCCTTGTTTATTTCTCTGGGAGACGAGCAAAATCTCCTAGAAGGCCACTAAACAATGGGTGTTGTAGTAAATTGCAGCTGATACTTATTCTGCTACTGTGAGAGTTAAAAGAATAATGAAGTGGAGTGATGGTCCATGGGGAAACCCCAGGGGGCAAATCCTTAATCAACTTGTTCGTGCATTAAAGCGTTGCTTGCAGCCAGCCGTTCTAATATATGAACACGTGACTTTGTAAATTTCGATCACAAAGCTCAGTTGAAAAAAAAAAATCAACGAATTTCATCAATGATGCTCCTTTCTGCGTTCGCTTACGAGATGGGATTATCGTTTGGCAATGTTTTAACCTATTTGTTGCGTTGATCTTTGCAAGTTTATTCAACTGTTTGGCAAAATAGCCGAAGAGAACGTTTCAAACTTGATTTGCGATTTTTTTTGACATCATTAATGAGTAGCACAAGTAAATTACGATAAATTGTAGTGGAGGCTTTTGAGAATTATATTAATGATAAGTTATTAAGAATGTTTTAGTTTAATGGGAGCATTTTGCAGGGAGATAAAAACTCTTCGCCAGGAAAATCATCGTATGAAAAACTTTCCGTCTTTACAAGTCTCGCAACAACTTGACCAGAAGAAGGTATGCTTCATATTTTATTTCCTTCCTGTATGATTACTTTATCTTGTTAACAGGGAACATATATATATATATATATATATATATATATATATATATATAATCAGATTTTTATATATGCTTCTGAAGCCTGGGATACAATTATTTATTGCAACAGGTCTGGAATAATCGGTCCAGATTGAGGAAATAGGATAGCGGCTTCGGGATATTTAAAGGCAACCATTTCCGCCCACACGTATTCATTCATTTGCCCATTCTTATTGTCAAATCAAAATGCTTTTTTGTCAGTGATTTAATCAGATAAAAGATCGCATTGCAGAAGCTTGAAAAGCAATCGCAACCACTCTCATTACCACTAATTATTCACGTAACGATGTATACACGACAAGCCGGCTTCACTTATTTGCCAAAATTTCGTTATAAAATACTCGTTGATACGGATTGGGAAGAATCTTATCAGGTAAGTAAGAGTGCCTTTTTCGGAATATAGTTGAAACTGTCAAAAACTATTGATAGATACTTACATTAATCAATTGATAGATGAGTTTCTAGCTTACGGAGGGTGCCATTGGGAAAGGTAGGTGAAATAAAAGGTATAGAGCGGTTGTCAGGATTTCAATTCGGCTGGATGTGCGTTTCTTGAGATTGGCTCTATCTTATTACCTTGAATGACGTTTGTGTCTTCAATGTTTTAAAGATGAATAACTTACTCTAATTTCCCATCAAAATGTTAGAAAGAAGTCTTGAATAGGTGGGTATATTATTACTTTAGTATACTATCAATATAGCTGATATCTGCACTGTCGCATATACCTGTGTAAACAAGCGGAACACAAAGAATTTTCTGATCTAATGGGTCTTAAGTTGGAAACAAAGAAACGAAACGCTGTTTGACAGTCATAAGCTGATCAACGTCGAAACTTGGCGATCAACGAAACTGCTCTCGCTTTGTCTGTTTTAGAGGGGAAAGAGGTTTTCATTGTTCTAAGTTTTCATTTATATGTGGATATTCTCTCATCTCGCCCTTCCCTTTCCTTTTTCCATCCCCCACTGTTGTGATCTTGAGGAGATGTGTTTAAGAAATTTTGAGAGTTGATATTGCATTTCCATTTGCAAATTTTCAAGACTTTTATTTTCGATGGTATCCAAGAGAGGGATTAGTGTCTAACAGAAGGCTTTCCTCCAGATGAGGGCCAACGCTTTTCGCTTCTTGGCTTTACATATTTTACTTTTTATTTACCCAGATATTAATAAAAATTCATGCGCATAATTGAATATTAAACTGAATATTTTCTAAGCACCTAGCTGGAGAGGGTTCATGACCATAGTTCATCATGAGCAAAGTCTATTTGCAAATAAATGATTTTTTGAATTCTTTTTACGATATCCTAGCAGTGGGATTCTCTTACTGTATATTTAAGCAAATGCAGTAATTTACTTTGGTGAATAGTTTTCCGATTGTGTTTTATGATGCTTATTACATGAATAGATGTAATAAAGCTATACTCAGATTTATAAATGGCCACTGAGAAAGAAGCTGAGGTGGAGAGGGTAGAAGCGGGAGGACTGGGTGTGAGGAAAGGTCTTAACGATCATTATTTGAGTAATCATAGGCTGCTTAGGAATAGAAATCTAGATGTAAAACTTTTATTTCAACCTTTGTAGATTGTGAAGTTCCACAGTGGGATTAAGTTTATCCCTAACAGAACCTTATAAGGAATGCTTTTAGGATGAGGATATGCCAGCGGATCTTCTTAACTCTCATGTTCTCATCAAGAGTGTTTGCATTTCGATCCTCTCTGATGACAAGGTAAGTTGTCTTCTACGTTTAATTTGCACCTGAAAGTGACTAAACGATGTCTCGATTATTCCTCATTCAATGATTGCTTTATGCCAAGCTGTTGCGTTTTTTGTGCCTTTATCATGAAATATATGCATAATTGAATAAATATTGAAAATAGCTTTGGAAAATTAAATTATCTCACATTTTCATTCCTGCGCATTAATTGATTTTTAGAGGAATTAATAACCTCATCGTTTACTCATATTTTAATAAGTTTATCCATTTCGAATATTGTTTATACTACGCAAATTTTGGAATAAGGACGTTATCGATCGCATTGAAATAATAAATAAAAAAAGTAATTAAATGGGATGTTAGAATTTGTGATCACCTAATAGAAGGCATATGTTTGATTGCAATGTGGAAAGTATAGTATAAGCTCATTTTTGAGTCACTTGGAATTACGCTTACTGAATTAGCCATATTTCGTATCAGTATCCATCGTTTCGTATTTAAATTATAAGCTCTCATTGTTGGCATTGATAATAATAATTTGACGTGTCAAATAAAACGTTTTGTTGCTGAATTCGTATTACAGATCTTTTGCATACTTCATAAATGCTGAACTCTCGATAATTTATGTATATTCATAAATTGTCTTTCACAACGTATATAAAAATTGTTGTTTATTTTGATATATACGAATTATATTTGGTCGTTATGTTTATCTTTTCTACGTGAATATTATTTTAGAATATTGCTCGTGAGCCGTATCGATGTGCTTCGTATCCTTATGCGGTCTCCGAGTGGATTGACTCACCAGCGAATGGAGGTGAAGTTGAGGTCGTATGCGCGCTCAGCTATACGGATCGCGTTATTCGACCTCGTAACACCTGTATACGTGCTAAACTATTCGACTTTTCAAGAGCACAGACACTAGATAATAAACGAGTTAGTGACTGAAAATTTCACTCGTAAATGGAATTGAAAATTTTAAGAAATTTGAGTGAATTTTCCTTACCTGTCATTATTTTGCTACAGTTTTTGTAAGAAAAAGGTAGCGGAGGAAAGAGATCAAATCACATGTTTATGTTCTTCGACTTCGATTTGAAGAAATCGTTCACTTCATTGAGCACTTAAAATTCATACTTGTTTAGCTGAATATTTAATATTTTTGAGTACTTTCTAATTTATTACATAAAATGAGTGAGAATTTAATATAATAAAATGATATTTAATGGAATTCCATCTAAATAGTTCATCGATCATTGCAATGTCATCAGCGGTGCTGCCTTCATCTTATGCTCCCTTTGATCATCTCATGAACATATTTTTTCGACTCTGGACTAAAGTAAGCCAGAACTGATCGAGTAGCGCTTCATTACTCAATTAATGTCATTTCTAAGGAGTATGATGTTATTTATGCTTTGGATTACAGATCGAGCTTCTTGTTCGTTCTTATCCGGCGGCATCGTCCCACTCGAGGCGTGGCTCAACGGTTTCACTTGATCGACAGCCATATAAACACCAACCGAGCGCAGATTCGGTCCGTGTATTCATTAAATTTTATGTCCGTTATATCTAGTACATCCATTGTTATCCTTAAGAGGATTGAGAGGATAAATTTTATGTTAAGAAAGGGAATTATTCTATCATTCTTTTGTAAGGGGAGTGAGGTGAATTTGCTATTGCATGCGACATATTTTTCGGTTTAATTCAAAGGCTTTGCTTGTAATTTTTTGTTGTAAACTCTACTCTTAGAATATTTTTTTAGGTGTTTGGGGGCATATGTTGAATTACTTAGGAGACTTGGAGGAATTTTGATATAGCTTAGTCAGTGTATTTGTTTAAGATCAGTAAATGCAGAATGGTTATTTAAGGTGAAAAAATGAGCCAGATATTTTCTTAATGAAATTGGAGAACTCGTGAAGAGATCGCTGTGATCTCTCTAGTTTTTGACGGAATTTAAATAACTATAACTTTGTAATTTTCACTATGGCTTTCAGGATTTTTCTTATAAATTTGCATCTTTTGTTTATATTATGGCACATCATCCTTGCACATATATCTATATCCGTCTATTCTGTAATAATTCCAACTAGAAATTCATTTAAATTGAAGTGGTGAAAATTAGTGAATGAAATCTACATCATATATCAACTTTCAGATTGTTTTGTCAGCTTCGTAAAGAATTGAATATTAATAGGCATTTAAATATGCTAAAAATTTTTGCGCATATATTCTACACCGATTGGATCGTATTTCATAGCTGATACGGTCCTTAAAAAAACGAATCTTTTGTGAAAAATTTGCCGGTAGGATTGTTTAAAGTAGGAATATATTTTGCTTACATTTTGTTGTTCATTGGTAATTTACAAAACTAGCCATCATGATGAGCGTGATTATGAAGATCATATCGGGCCGAATTCGATGACACGCTTTCCCATCTGTTCTATTTTTTGTCATCCATATATACAGTGGCATTCTCATCTACTTCTAGTACACCCATTCATTATACCATCTCTGTGAAATGCTCTTCATCATCCATCGCATCGCTGAAAATTTACGTTTATGATATACACGGATTAATGCTTTTTGAATAAGGTTTTTGCACAGATTTTAGTCAAAAAGGGGATAGCCGGATTTTTGCGAACTTTGCGTCGTATAGCGGAATGATTCTTGAACTCTGCATTCTTTCATCGGCAGTTATTTTCTGTTACTGATGCCTCAATATTTGAAGAATCGGATCGGCGAGAGATTGAGGTCATTGAGGAAAGGAACATTTAACAATGAATTTATTCGACCATAGCAATGCTGCTTTTCCATCATCGCATCAGTTTTCTTCTGTTTTAGGGAGTGGGTATGTCGAGTACATTACAAGGCGTTTGGCGCAGTCGTGCCTCAGCTAGCACGCTAATGCCACCTGACCTCTCAGATGACTCATCTTCAATAACTTCAACTCCAAAAAATATAGCTAGTAAGTGCAATCATAAGTTATTCGCCTCTGTGGAATCTTGTACCATTTTTCTTATAGTTTCTGCAGTCTGCATCTATTTCGATTATTGCTTTGTTTGTAATGCAGATTTTTTCTCTTTTTTCCCGAGAGTGCGGTGAAATAAACATATAATAACGGGCGAGGAAGCCACCATTATCATATAGAGAAAAATTAAGCGGAAAGTTCGCGGAACAGCGGAGATTCGAACTTCAGTCTTTTTTTTTTGGTGTTTCAAGGGCACTTAACCATTACGCTTTGCCTCATCATTCCGTTCTGTTCTTGAAGCCCTTAGTTCCACTTTCCATTAATTGACTTTCCCTATTTGAACGTTTTTTTGTGAAGTTTTTTTTTTCTCACTTTCAGAGTCACCACTGTGGTCTAATATTGCGGCTGGATTATTTAGTGGTCAGTCACCTTCATCGGCATCTACAAACGATTCCTTGGCATTGTCGCCAAATGCTTGCGAAAGTGTGTCTGGTAGAAAGGATTTGACAACTTTGGACGTATCACAATCGCCACTCAAATGGCCAAAATCGGTGATTAATGGAAATGCGATATTGTGCACGGAAAATCTCGTTCGTGATTCCGTATTGGTGAATCCGTTGCCGAGGATGTCGGGAGATGTTCGGCAACAAAGACTCTATCGAACACAGTCTAGGCAACAGGTCGTTTTTGTTTCCTTCTTCAGTTGATATTTGCTGCTGCTTACAAGGAGGTTCCTTGAGGTGAGAGTAAGAATTTGCAATATATTATTTGAGACAAGGGGTGATTGTGCTGAGTGTTAACTTCAAGGATTGGAACCACTGAACGAAATCTGGCAAACCGAAGTGTCCACTCTCTCGACCCATTCACTTCCTTTTCCCACATCTACGCCGAAATTTCTCAACCATAAATGATGCTTTCATCATCAAACTGTTGTTTGAGTTTTCATGCGAATTCTGTTTTTAAAGCTGTAGGAGTGATGTTAGTATTTAAAATGTTTTGAATTCATCGATTTCATCGGAATAACCATCGCAATGCTTATTTGTAGATGGAATCACGTAAACTTAGCGGTACTATGGCTCGTATGCGTCGTCGTCCTCTTCCTATAATCCTGCCAAAACGCAAATTTTCATCGCCGATGAAAAGTGAAGCATTCAATTCAAGCATTGTATGTACTGCATTCAATTTACACTTCCAATTTTATTCTTGTTTAGCGTTAAAATGTTATTTAAAAGCACATATTGAATGCTCGCCTGGGAATTTGATATTTATCTCCTTTTTCTATTAATTAAAAATGATAAATTTCATACTGGTTATTTCATTTTCGTCTCTTAATTAATGCTCATCGCGTAGAAGTTACTGAAAAATTTCCACCTTACCATTAGTAGATGTGTGTCTAGAGGCAAAGGTTTTATAGTAGTATTTTATAGTAGTAAATACGTTGAACGGTTATTTATCAATGTATCAAAGCACGTCATTCATATGACCGTTGCATCCTATGAATGTCGACTTGTGTTCCCAACTTTTAGGTCTGATGATAATTAAATGTTTTGCTGATACTTTTCGATATTTGTATCGTTGACCATGGTTTCATCCTTGAAGTTTTCCCGCATTATTTAATGTTCTTCGAATTTATTTATTGGTTTGAGTAGATCTACGAAATATATATCTTTGCTGAATGATAGAAGTGGATTAATGAATTTTCGATCTACATGTTCGGGAGAAGTGTTGGGATGAAGGAACTCGCTTCATATATGTCTCTGTTTGTTGAGGGTTACGAACTGATGGCATTGAGTTGGGAAAAGGAAGGCCAAAAATACGAATTTAATGTTTTCTATTGCTTTTATAGTTCTGTTAATATGAGCAAGCTTTTTTTTTTTTTTTTCAGGAAGAGGTGCATACATCTGTTGACAGTCAGAGCTCATTTAGTGGCGATTCACTTTTGAAGAACTTTTTCGATCACGGAATGTGTAGTAACGAGTCGACAAAACTCATCGCTGAGGTTACTTGAATATTCATTTATTGTTGAAATATTGGAAAAGAAAATATTTTTTTCGCAAACATTCTAGCTTGATTGGTTATTCCAAAATTATTTTCGCACTTCTATTCAGCTAGCTAAGTAAGTTGATTTTTGCAATTGCGTCCAGCACTTGACATAACGAAATTAAATTTTTGCACTCGTTTTGAGTATAAATTTTGAAGTAAGATTAGTTCGAATGTGTTATGATCAATTGCCGATTATTGCTATTCGTTTATTGCAGAAGGAAATCAGCGGCAATGATGAAGTGCGTTTGATAGTAAGCGAACATAAAGACGGTGAAGTGAATGAGTGCGGAACAAATGAAAACGGACAGGAAGATGCAAGGAAGAGTCGAAGGAGACGTCGACATAGACCACATAAAAGAGGTGCAAAAAAAGAACACAATGAACAATGTTCAGATGCTGAATCGCTCTCCACCAATGTTTCGAATTGCACTCTCAATGCAAGTCTTTTTTCAATGCTATTATTTAATTCTGAAATAGATAATTTTTTTTACTATAGTTGAAGATCGTTGAAACTGGAATGGAGTCTCGTAGGCTTATGAAGGTTTTTATTCAGGAAGTGAAAGCTATTTATATGGGAATATCTGTCGTTATTTGTTACAATATGTAAGAAGCGAAAGCACGAGATTCTTGAAAGATCGTTTCATTACATCGAAATGAATGCTTGTGCTTGCATCGAGTTTTTTTTTTGGGGGGGGGGGGGGGGGGTAGAAGTAAAGAGACATTCGATGTAGATTGAATTGGTTGCTAAAGTTGAAGATTCAATGAGAAATGGTTTTGTTCGAGAGAGAAGCTTTCTTCAAGAGACCAAATGATGATTCAAGTTCTTTTATAAATAGTTCGTATTTAATCTTTTTATTGCTGTTATGATGTATTTGCAGATCTAAAAGAAATATCGATAAGAATATGATATGGGTTCAGTTTCGCATTCATACAATAACGTTCATATTCGAAACTCGGTTTCTAGAGAATATGCTTAGGGAAATGTTTGCTGTTGTTGTAACTTCAAAATGGAACATAAAGAATTGGGGGATCAATACTTTAACTGACACAATCGGTCGTAAAAATGCGCGATTAATTCAGTTTTTAGCGGTCTGGTCAGTACAAGATGTATGCAATATTTCTAGGCTTATGTGAACTATTGAATTTGATGGATCAGCATAAATGTTGGTTTGGGATCATTCTGCGGTAGAGATTATTGAAAGAGCCGGAAAGAGAGAAGCATGCAAACACACATTTATAGAGGCATAATGTTATCATAGTTCACTTTGTAAAAATTTATGATTGGCTTGTTTCGCGATACGATTTGATAAATGTCATTTTGTATGCGTCTTGTTACTTAAATACTTTTATTGCATTTATTGAAACATTACGATTTTATTATTTCAAGGCAGCGATAAACATGGACAGGTATTCGACATATCCATAGAAACAGTGTGTTTTCATTTTTTTTGAGCGTTTCTTTAACTAAAAGGTGGAATAACATAGATGAACCTCATTTAAGCTGTAGGTTCTAGTCTGAATACTCTGTCGAATTCGAGTTAGGATAGCGACTATTCTTTTCCACTTTCTAACACATCGGACACACTTAAAAACTTATCTGTCAGGAGAATCATCAAAAATGTTCCTGTGAATGTATTTCAGGAAATTGCAGAAAACGGGACCGAGACAAAGAGAGAGACCGTCCACGGTGGATACCAAAAGTGGTACTGGAAGTGAATGACATCGACCGTAGCAACGATTTCGTTGGCTCTATTGTTTCGTTGTATTTATTCCCATTTGGTTGTGCCTTTTCAGTTTGTTATTTTACTTTTAGCTACTTCATGCTCAGCACTTACTTTGTGATTTCATAGGATTGTATGCAAGAGTTGTTGTCACTATAAGAATCCTTCCATCTACTCGGTAAAGGATCGCTCACATGGATCGTCTTCATATTCATTTCATTTGAGGAATTTTCTCTACTGCGTAATTATTCGGTTAAGGTATTTCCACTTAGTTGTTTTGAGACAATGCGATAAAACTCTTTCACTGCCAGCGAGGATTTTGTGATTTGAAAGGTTTTTTTTTTCAGAAAACAAAAGACATTATAGATTGACTCTCGACCACCACTTCAAATATTTTAGAGATGAATTTTGGTTTTCTGATTTGTCAATGGTGTTTTTCTCTAATTTCCTGCTCTGTTTTAACTTCCTAATTTCCTTAAAGAAGAAAAAGGTTGGAAAACTGGTTGGAAGATGAAGACTAGAAAAAATAAATCATTAGCTTGGAAAATGAAATAAAAATTATATGGCGATGAAACAAATAGCCAACGATTTTTGCATAAATTTCGATTTTATTGCTGGATTATTATTCAATGAGCGTATATTTCTATTTATTCAGTTTTTGATACCAATGCATCATTGAGATATTTGTTTTGTATCGGAAACATTTAAAGTTGGAAGTGTCTCAAGTCGAAGTTGGAGAGTGACGTCTTTTTTGTTGTTGTTTTGTTTTCAGTTGTGCTAATTTCACTAAATATCTATATTGTTCGACTAAAAAATATTTACATCAAGTAAATTGTTGAAATGGCCTTAATCTGTTTGATATACTGTATTTCCCTTTGTCATTACTATTTCGGAATATTTGTTATTAAAGGAACACTATAAAGCGTCTATGAGGAATTTTTTTCTTTTGTTCCATTCGTTGAATTACAGATATTGTTGGCGCAGTAGTTATTGTTTGTAAATATTGTGTTTAACGCTGGATATTTAAATATATATATTCCACAACTATATATCTTGTTTGATGGGGTTTTCTTTGAGTTCCCCTTACATTGAATTTGAAGTTGGGATGGGCCATTAAATTGTTGAAAGTTTTTCAAATCTCAAGAAGGGAGAAGCTAGCATCTGGAAAGCTTGATCCTCAGAAGTGGAAATTTATTTCTTCTCAATACTTTAATTGCTGTTCATTTTTTTTTGGCATTCGAATTTCTCAGTTGGTAGAATATTTGGATAATTTATATCGGAGGTATTTATGTTGTGATTAACCGAAGAAATAAAATGGAATGGCAGAAATGATGGTGAAATTTTTCAGTGGAAATCACATAGTTCCTATCTGTAAGGTCGGATTTTCCGCCGTAAATATCGTCTGATTGCGATGTTCTATCATTAAATAGCATTGTCAACTCTTACGTTATCTTATACGGGATCGTTGTCGATACGGGGTGATTTTCGAATCCGTCGCTAATTATTTTCGAACTTTCTTTATCATTTTATCTTTGATGTCGTTAACTGTGATACATTAAGGTATAGATTTCAACATGCCGTTGAATTGTCTCTTTCTCTCTCTTAATGTATAATACAGATTTTTCGTTCTTTCTCTACCTCTTTTTAGTGATCAATCGCTGTGTGGTCAATTGTATTTCACTTATTTTTTTTTTCATTATTTCTTTGTGAAATTGTCCATCGTGACAAGTGACCATGTTTAATTTATTATTCACTCAACGTGATTTTGTTAATTTCTTTACAAATTTTTATTCAACATGGAAGATGGAACAAAACATTCATAAAATTAAGTGATGACTAAATTATACATTTAAAAAAACAGTTCCAGGAAATGAAGGGAGATTTACGATTTATCCAGCAATCGTTATTAGAGGAGATCTGGTCGGATTATTTGTAGATTTATATTGCGAGGTCGATAGGAGGGATAGGGAGCATGTAGCCCGACCACAGTATGGTCCCATATTTCGGCGGCTCATTAATGGAATCCATGACCGACCACGAAGGAAAACTATGGTCTTGGTATGTCAGTGGCCGAGGAAACTTCTATTGAAATATGACGTGGAATACTGTAATTAGATTATTGCTTTCTGTTCTTTCTCAACTTTATTGTTCTATTATTCCATGCAAAGCATTTCTCTAAAGCATATTTGTTTTCTATTTACTAGTGCATTTATTCAACATATTTGTTCACTTATTAATTGTTTTTACTTCATATCTTTGTATTGCTATTTTTGAGATCATCCCATATGAATCATACTATGACTTTTAAAATTTCCAGTGTAAATTATTCTAAGTTTTTAAAGAGGATGCATGTTTTTATTGACTTCCATACTGCTTTACATCTAATCCAACTTTATGGGATATTGTTTAATCCGTGCAAGATAAAACTTCAGTTTTTCTTTTAATGATCGATTTCTTTTCTTGTCTTAAAACTTTGCTTGGGGAAGAAAATTTTTAACTATTAGAAAATGCCGAAATCCGCAGCCAATAATTATATAATTATATCATCTTCATTCTGTTCATATTGTTTTGTATGTTTATTGGTTGAAAATTTGCATAACAATAATGTTGATCATGATATCAATTGTATACAAAGCAATTTACTCATTATTTTCATTATTTATCGATAAATGAATTGTTCATTATATGCTTTCTTTTATCATAAATCCTCATTTAAAGGATTTTATGCATCATTTGTTCAGTTATGCGATTAAATTAGTTTATTGTATTTTATGGAAAATTTTATTACATCTTTATAGATGAAAAATGATCGAATGAAATTCAAAAAAATCGAAAAACACTGTGTTGATAAAATCCAAAATTCATTATATTTTCCTTTTAGTGAGATTGTGCGTGAAAAATTTTCCACATTTTTTTGGAGATTACTGAAATTTACATAAATTATGTTATATAAAAGAATAGGTGTTAACGTGGTGGGTTATTGTTTACAGTTCGCTGGTGTATTGGGGTGCGATTAGGTTCACCCAGTCCTGGCAGTCTCTTTATTTCTGTAAGTGTTTTCTTACTGCTTCACTTTTTCGGCCAATAGTTTAATGGGGCGAGTCGTATCATTCGGTTGGTCCATTCGGATTGGTGACGGTGTTTGCGCATTGTCGCTTTGCATTCAACGATTACTTTGTTGTTCTGTAGCTATTAGTATTGATGCGTGCCTCCAGAGAGGAGTAGTGCCCTGCCTTACTGGCGATTTTGATCTTTAGACTCACACCAAAGCAGAGGAGGAGAGTGGGGGAGGGGTGGAGGAGGTTAAGGGGAAGGAAGAGAAGAGTAGGGGGGGGGAGTTTCCAGTGGACAAGTGTTTTGATCACTCTTTACTGGAAATCTTATCCTTCCTCTAAAATACGGAAAACTAAAATATGGAAATAACTTAAGCATAAGTAATGTCTCTTGCCAGCTGGTGGGTTGCCCTCTTTTATTTCTTATGAATCGTTGGTCGTATAACTTCCTTCTCCAGATGGATTGTTCAAAATGGATTGCTAATTCCGGCTATAAAATATTGTTTTCAACATTTTGCATAAATTTATTACTGCGGTTGTTTAAAGTACTGATTAGTTCATTGTTTGTTCAATATCGACATATTATGAATCATGAAATAGGTGAAGGGCATACTAAAGGGTTGCAATAACGATAAACAATATTCAGGAAGATGGTGAAATGCGTTTTATTTTAAATAAGAAAGTGACATAATTTTCAACGAATTTCTGAATTTAAAAACATTTGAAATAATAGCCATTCAAGAGTTGAGCAGGTGCTATCGATTCCACACTTAATTTTGTTTGCGATATCGGAAAGGGTTGACAGGTGCTGAATGAAAGGTCAACGTGTAAATTGACGACATCATTGGTTGGGTATAATATAAAAGAATTGATCGTTGACCAGCGAATTTCGATGACCATTGAGTTTCCGTCGTTGCATACCATACTTATCAACATTTGCGATTACGCATTAATGACAGCCTCGATGTCGATGCATAAGACGATTTTTAAATATCATCAACGTTGTCATATAAAAAAACGATACATGATTCTGTAAAAGTATTCCGTTGCTAACATATTAAAGGATTATTTGTTATATTTGTGAGAAAACATAGAGCTAAGAAGGAGGAGGAGGGAAGAGTTGAATAAACACCATAACACAATTATTTCAAAAGTATTGACTAATTTGCATCATCAATAAATGCGATATACAAGCACTATTCACAAGCTAGTATTTGCCTTATTTGAGCATATCAGATTTTTTGAATGCTTTTAGCTCGTTGGGCGTTCACTATGAAATCTTTTGGTACGGTAAACATTTTTGTTCTACTCAAACGTAACAATTACTCTTCTCGCTCATCTTTCCCCATTCTCCACACCTCTTTCCCATCCTGCTTACGCTTAATTTTTCAAACTACGTTCTTGATCAAAATTCAGTGCCAGATTTTTTGTTATTTAGCTTATAGGAATTAATTTGACAGTTATTAGTTTGTAGTTCATGAAAGATTTTAAGGAGTAACGATGAGGAAATCTTGTAGGAAATCTAAGATTGTTATGCAGTCGGTCGTTGATCTTGATGTTGTTGAGATTGAGATTTGAAAAGTATAATTTATAACAGCAGGTCTTATGTAACCAAAAAGATACCGAAAATGCTTTCAGATTATCTATCTTCAAAGTCGCTGTGAGAGATACTTTCGAATAGTGTTCACATCTGTCTCAAATCTCTCATTTATAGATATCGAGTAGAACCGAGCATATTAATGAAATGAAACTGCGAGTAAATCGAGCCGGACGAGATACGGCGATGAAAACGGTTTCTTCGTTTTCTTGATACCGTTACTGAAGAGTGCGAAATGTCGCATTACCGAAGTCTGAGGGACGAGTGTATGAGAAAACTTCATCGATCCTTCTGGTGGTCCATAGGCGGTCCTTCTAAAGGGTGTTGAAACTGCTTACGATCGTTCGTGGGACTCTACTTGAAGTGGATAGTTTTGTTATTTATCTTAGAAAGCCGTCTGAAAGTAAAATATAATTTAGCAAACCAAAATCAAATTCTTTGGGAATTGCCAAGTTGCAACTGCAAGGAGGATTCATTTGATATCGAAATAATACTTTAATAAGTAACTTAAAGAGTATGGATTGAACGTGAACACCTTAATACGACTGGTGAATATTTCCAGGCAGTGCCAATAGTTGGCAGAAGAGGAAATCGTCGTAAGAAAATCGTTGTCAAAACGCCCAAAGCAGTCAATGATGATAGAACTCAGGGAACTCAGGCAACCGACAGTTGTCTATGTAAGTTCTTTCTCTTTTGTGTGATTTACCAAAAATTATTTCAGTATGGATATAAGGGAGGATGGGGTAATTTTACAAAGCCGTTGTTCCACCTATTTCCATCTTTCGGCGTTTATGATGGCATATTTGCTTGGAACAGTGAAAGAATAATAGGTGCGATGAAAAAATTAGTGGGATATGAAGTGAATATAATATTTCGGCTGTCGGTAACGGTCTTAATGTGACAGCTGCTTTTCGTAAGAAATTCGAAGGTAGATATAATATTATGAAATTTTCTTCCGCCCATGTTCGTTACTAGAGTTATTTTATAGACTAAAAGCAACAGTTTCAACTACTCGAGAAGTCATTCTCATACTCATTGGATCTGTTTTGATCATCAATTCTATAATACGACCAATATTCGTCATTGTTAATAATAGAAGTGCGAAAATTAGTTTATAGAGTGATGGCTATATGAATAGAAACCTAAAATGTGTAAATGAGCCTTGGCTACTATTCGATGCATTTGCTTTGATCTAATTTAATATCGTACACTCCCGAAATGTGCCTAGATAAAAATTTATCATCCATTTATGGCAGTTAAAAAACTATCTGTTTGAAACCTTTTTTTTTGGAAAAAATAAATTGACGGTGAAATACTTGTATGAATTCGATGCGATAAGTGTGAAACAACGTTAATGCAGGTGTCTTTCAGCAACTCGTGTTCGCCGTAAAATAAAAGTTTCGTAAGTGCAGAGAAATTCATTCATCTATTCCAACAATTTCGGCATATATTTAAATATCTTTACTTCTTTTAATTTATGAAGTGGTCAAATAACATTGAACGCTTTATATGTGTTTTATGAACGTATAAAGAGAGAAACTTTGAAATTAGCTAATCAACCATAATCCGTTGAGAGTTTATGAGCAGATTTTAATGATCTAAAAGGCCGAAAAAATAGCTTACTTAGTACTCTTCGATTATGAGCATATCTCAGGCAAGTAGCTTCCATTTGTGATCATATCGTAGAAATTTTTCGATCGTGTTGGTTTCTTCTGATCAATCGCCACAAGGCATCGTTGATCTGCAAGATTGGGAGGTCGATGGTATCTCAGTGTTTATTGTTTATTATAGGAGGATCGATTGTGATAGTTTCTATTTTCATAACATTACTATCCTTATTAATTTACTCCATTAGATTGCCATGCTCAGAATCTCTTATCTCAGTGAATAAGTTTGATAATTTTTTTTTTCAGAGAACTCACTGGTAAAATAAGTCGTGATTTCCTCAGATTGAAATGTATGGTGGTAAGTGTTTTTTGTGGACATTGTTATATATGGCATATCACCTCTATGTTTCTCTTCTTTTTCTATCATTTTATTGAATTTTTTGAGAGTATATTTTTCATTCATAATTTTGTGATGAGATATAATACTTTTCTAGAGAATCTTTTGGATGGATGAAATGATATGCATTTTAGTGCTTTTAATGTTTCTCTTAAATATTAATGATAACATGATCAAAAATTCGTTAAAATTTATCGAAGATTGATTGAAATTATTAGCTGATAAAAGTTGAGATCACACTCGTCGAGCGTTATAAATGTTGCACTAAGGAAACACATCGATTAACAGCTAGTTTATTATAAAGTATGCAGTATTAATGACTAATATTTTAGTATCGGCCAAAACGAACATATCTTCGCGATGAACCATCATCGCCATTACCATCGCCAAATTTACCAAGTTCCACTCCAGCGCCAACGCTTAACGATGTCGATGAGAACGACATAGGAAGTCAGTATCCGCACTAGAGTGCTTAATTGTTTGCAATTACATAAAATACTTTTTCATTTCGTGCAAAGGAAAAAATCCACCTTTCCATTGCAATAAATGTTATATAACAGCTTGAATGCATTTAACATATGGTGGAAAAAAAGTGTTTTATTGAGAAATAGCATGTAACTTTTTTTTGAATATAACTGTTGGAGGTTTATCTGTTTTTCGATTTCTTAAATGGATAAGAATGTAGTGGAGGGGTTCCATTATTGTGTTGAAATTTTTAAACGAACAATTCAAATAATTCTCCGTCTTTCCCACAAATAAATTTGGGTATCTTTCCATTCTATTTTGGAAGTAAACGGCAATAACTACCTATCGTATCCACTGTAAGAACTCATTTTTATTATTGAATGTGAATCACCGTTAAAGGCACATTGCATTCAATCAATGAAATGATATCAGTACTGTGATAATCAATCGTATTATTGACACTTTTTGCGATACAATAATGGTATTTCAGAATTAATCGCAAATTCACCAGATAAGGCAGTGAAGGCTCATTCGCCTTGTGAATCAAGTAATCTTACTGCTAGTGTTGTGGCTAGTGTGAGTGAGCATGGCTCCAAATGGGCACAGGCTTGTTGTCACGGTGGTTTACGTGCACTGTTGAAAGAATTTCCATCGATACGAAAGTTCATACCAAATGGTATTACAACTGATGCTTTCAATAAGAACGGCAACAAGAATCGGTAAGCATGATAATGCTTTGTTCCATTCTGCGCATCGGGTCGATATCCGATCGCATTAATCAAAAAACTTTAAGTGAATGAGTGAAAGATTACTGAATTGCTAATTAATTCAGTGAATTTACTGAATTGCTCATTATACACAGACGTGGTGTTTACTACTTCCGTTCTTATCAACTTATAACAAGCGGATTATATTCTTACAGCTATTTGGATGTGTTATGTTTGGATGAAACACGTGTTATTCTACAAGGACGGCCAAAAGAAAATGATTATATTCATGCGAATTGGGTGGTGCTACCTTCAAAACGCAAATATATATGTACACAAGCGCCACTTAATGAAACAATCGAAGATTTTTGGCTTATGATTTTTCAGGTAACATCCATTATATTTGCTACAATATTTACATATGTGATAGAATAGATTTCATGCAAACGTTTGCCTATTGCTTCACGTCTGCTGAATCGGAATTTCGATATTACATTTAAAATTTGTGAAGTGAGAGATGAGTATTCGATGTGTTGTTTATAATTTTAATAGAATGAGTTTTTTGATGATTTATATTGGGGACGTTTTACAAGCTTCCCTCAAACGGAATAATTGATCGATCTTATAGAGCCGATATTCTCATTTCATATTTGAAACAAAGTAAGGAAAGGACCTTATCTCCACTATTATTGATAGAGGTTGATGAGGTTATGAGACTGGAGTGGGGAAACGCTTATCAACTCTTATCAACGCTTATCAACTCTTATCAACTCTTTTATAGCACTCTCTATTACCTTTTTTTTAAATTTAATTATTAATATTCATTGAAATAAATGACATTCGGATTAATTGTCATTAGTAATTACAGTAGGATTACAGTAGGAGCGATTACAGTAGAGCTGTGACGAAGATCTTTACCATAGTTTTTAAGCAAATCATATAAGTAGCATTGTTTATTTTGAAATGAGTCAGTTCTTCTAAACTATATGGTTAATAAATGGGGGAATATGATGAAGCAACAAATCACAAATGAAGATTACAGGAGAAAGTGCCCGTGATAATAATGTTATGTGATATGATCGAAGGTGGTGAATCGAAATGTTCCGAATACTATCCAACGGCAATCGGCAAAGAGTTAACCTTTGGTAGTATCAAAGTTAAAAATGTTCAGAAAGAAAAACCAATCGAGGCAATTATATGTTTTACATTAACCGTCGAAATGAGGTAATTGCTTTTGGCTAACAATAATTGTATTTGTAGGCAATTTTTAACTTTTTTCTAATAGGCACTTGACTGATATCTCTATGAAACCCGTTTTCATATATTTTTGCGAAGTTGGAAAAGGATATTCACAGAATCCAAAGATTAGATTCAGAATGCTTGACTTGAACTACCCATTGTATGAACAAGAAGTAGCACAGTTTTTTAGGCGATCACGGAGTCTCATTTCCTTACATGTGTGTTCCTATCTTGAACCTTTTCTTACCACATTTAAACGCTTTTTGACGCCATTTTAAATTGATTGCAGACAAAGTTTTCATTGCTCATCAAAAACATTCACCATTCCTTCAACACATACATAGTAACCATGTAAATCTTGAAATAGTTGTTTTTATTTTTATTTTGCAGTAGTGCTACACACAAATTACTGCATTATAAGTGGGCAGAATGGCCGGATAGAGCAGCCCCTGCGAGTGCTTCTCCTGTGGTAGAATTGCTGCGCAAAACAAAACCAATGTTCACATCCGGACCCGTCGTGGTACATTGCTCGGCAGGCATTGGACGCACTGGTACTTATTGCGCGGTCGACTACGCTATCGACCAATTGGCTCTCGGCGACACACTTTGCATAGCTGAAGTATTGAGTTTCAGCATTTTCCTTCATGTTTTAATGTTCAACAGTAATTAATAATTCTAGATTCCGACTCCAAACGATATATATATATATATATATTTATATTTATATTTATATTTATATTTATATTTATATTTATATTTATATTTATATTTATATTTATGTATATAGTAAATTCTCCAAGAAATATAACAACAAATGGATTAGCTAGATTACAATGCGGAATTGGAATACTGCATATTTAAGGTTCTACCCTAACTTGTGTGATCCTTTATGACTTAGGTCTAAGATCCTTTGGCCTCATTACCTATATGGTTACGTCCTTCCGCTTCATCTAAAGGACATGCATTCTGTTTTTGTTAGGTGTGAGAATAAATTTTCGGGATGTGATGTGGATAAAATAGTTTTCTTAACTAACATCTGTGTAATATATGTGAACGGGAATTGTTTTCTTGTAGAAATTCCGGCGAAAATTTCTTTAAGCGTTTTCATAAGAATATGAAACAATTCTCTTATCGCTTTTGCACATCAATTGTCGACCAATCACATCATTTTATTCCCATCCTAAATATTCGATGGATAACGATGAAAATCTTTGCGAGTTGCGAATGGATAAATTAAACGGAAATAAAGTTGCAGGTAGTGAAAGAGATCCGAAAGCAACGTTTGCATTCCGTACAAACAGCATTACAATATCTCTATTTGCATAATTGTCTTGTCGAATATTTGATTATGAGGAAATTTATTCAACGAGATGCAAATGTGAAGAAATTATTACGAGATTATGAAAAATATCTGAAGAAATACAACGAGAGAAATGCTAAAGCGAACTATATTAATTAAATTATTGTTTATCGATTAATTAGCATAATGCTTCACATCAATAAATGTCACATCTTCATCCAGTGATTTATTCTATCCAATTAAATTTTCTCACTTAATTTTAATATTTGAGGAGATTTTTGATGACAAAGAAAATGAGCGTCAATTTATTTCGTCTACCAAATTCTCTATTACTAACTTCAAGTTTTTTGCGATTTTCGAGTACCTTAGTCGAAGTTGTATTTTTCATAACTTTGTCAATAAACAATTTTTATTTAGATATTAAATGCACTAAAGAAATTAATTAAGTCGTAATCTACACGACTTTCTTATATAATTACTGGCTACTTGTAATAATATAGGCTTCTACATTGCAATTCACGCACTGGATTTGTGGTTGAGGAAATACATGCACAGATTTATATCTACCGATTTATGAAGACATTAAGCTTCGTATTTCAAACTGACTATAAAAAATCTGATAAGTTATGTGGTTGAATTTATTGAACTATACTGTAGTCTCGTTAACATCGCTTTCTCAATATAGCTGACGGAGATTTTCTAAGAATAACACATAGCAATCACTAAAGTTGATTTTTAATCTCGGTGGTTAAGTGACCAACGACCGGCCACTGAAAGTATAACTCTCGAGTAAGTGCGCAAACGAACTTGAATAAACATGAAAAAAAGATAAACCATGTAGACTGATGATGCGATTCAAATATAGTTTTGCACGATGAATGAATTTAGAGAGCAAATAATGGTACTATACAAAAGTATGCAGTAATAGCGTACAAATTACATTAAAATATAGAATGAGAGTGTCGACAAGTTTTGCAGCAAGACGAGTACTTATAAATAGGTCATGAAATACATAGATCATTAACAGAGAACTTGAGGAGAACAATTTAAAGCAAAATATACCTTAAGGCGTTAAATGAAATATCTGCAATATGTAGAGATCTAAAATCGTGATGCGATCAGTCTGTTAGCTTTAAGTGGATAATGGGAAAGAATGGTGACACTATGACCTCATAGCTATATCCGCTAAACGTGCAGAATTCAATAAATCGATATTGATCACATTTGCTGAATTGCTGTAGTAAATGACGATCAATTCACTTTTCATATGAATTGATCTTTTATTCACTTTTAGCATCAAAAACGCGAAAAAGTTCAAATGATGTCAAGTTCCCATAAGATCAAATAATCCGGATTAGCATTCGTTCGCCTTATGGCCTCGGGGTTTTACTTTCATCCAGTTAATACAACATAAATCTCTCGTTCATTTTGCCCTTGCCTATTTCGCTGTTTTGCCTATTATCGGCCAGTGCACCCGTCTTTTATAATTATTTGCAAAATTTTTTCCTTAAAAGTCGTTTTCTTTATCAGCGTAGCTTAATGTTGCTTTCACTGTCATTTACCTCATTTTTTGTATAATAAATGCGGTATCACATGGAACAAGAAAAAGGTTTTTCATGGATTATAGACTGAAAGTTTTTAGAAAAGCAACTTTTTGAGCTAGTACCAATAGCCTTCTAGAGGTGACTTCTAAGTCTAATTTTAAACGTCTCAAACTTCTTTATTAGAGTACAAAATTTTTTATTTACAGTTTTAAGGTTTTTAAAGTGACATATTCAAACCGAAAGTATCGCTTACAACTACAGCTGTCAGGTATAACATCATTAATTATGGTGTTAAATTCTTAGCGCAATGAAAATGTTTCAAAACAAGTTCGAAAATGTTGCATTAAAATTGTTATAATTTAAAATAGTGATGACTTTCGTTCCCAATCGATTCATATATCCACATAATAACGTCTCTTCTTGGTCGCCTGTTGCATGTTTTTTTCGCAAACGAGTTATTTACATACCAACCTATTGGACAACTTATTTATTCTACTAGTCAAAATTGCATTTAAGACTGCTAACTTTAGATGGTAGTCTAGTTAGTCGGTCCCCCAATTAATATACATCTGTGACGCAAGCTTCTGCGAAGAAATTAAAATATATAGGAACGATGAGATAAAAATGCAGAGACTAGAACATTTGAAAAAAAAGACTCATTAAAATAACCAAAAAATTTGAATATATATGGAAGTATTAAAATTTGAAATGAAAATACACCTAAATAGAAATCAACCATTGAAGATGCACTTCTGTGTGAATTCATTTATGCGATGAAATCTCATCAGTAATTCATATAGCTTTCAGCATATTTTGTTGTGAGACTTATCGGGTTGAATTATTTACTCAAAAAATTCAATCATTTCGTGCAGCACCTGTCATTTTTCATTGATTTCCACAAATAAATTAATCTTTGCGCTTTAAATATTTGTAAAATGAAACCGATAAGCTGCCCCATATAGTAAATTCTTTCATCTAATTAGGATTCATTCTGTTTATGTTGATTTTTTTTCTTCACTTGCACTTATCGTTACTCTGAATGTGATCAGTGAGTAAATCACACATCTATATCTTCGTTTATTTTTACCGAGCATTAAAACCTTCAAATTTTCCTATATAGTTTTTTTTCTTCTTCTCGTTCAAAACACTCTTCTCAATTTCTATATTTAACTGCCATAAATATTTTCATCTGTTTTCGTCAATATTTTAATGGATATTCTCGTGGATATTCACACTACTTTTAATGTTTTCATCAAATGCTAATATTCGTTTTAAATGGAATAGCACACATCAAAAACGATTGTTAGTGTTGATTGCGTTCGTTTAGAAAATAGCGTGTAGTGATTGAATGAGATTATATTTGCATAAATCCAATTCAATCTTTTGAGATTCCTTCACATTCGTATATTATCGATATACACTCTTTCCAAACTACCGTTTTGGCGTATTTGCTGCTGCTTATATCATTGTGACTGTTGATTGAAGAAGGTCTACACAAATTACGTTATCATTGTGTATATTTTCAATTTGCAGTTGTTTTCAACAATACAAATAAAAAATTGCAATAGGGAATTGCATATTTTCAAATTTCTTTAAGCAGAAGTGTTCACATACTTGATGATAGCATCTCAATATTGGTATGTATTCAATGTTGAGTGCATCAATAAGCAGACACACGCAATGACGCATAAAATGGTACACATAAATATGTTCCTAAGGGTGTGAGCAGCTTTTCACAAGCTTAGCAACAAGCTCATTCTTTTTTTACTTTTTTCAATTCATATTTTATTCGGCTATTCTATTTTATTGCCATTCTCCTGATTGAGCTGCTTTATGCATCTTTTTTTCGAACGTTTGCGAATATCGCAACACGATATTTGTGCTTATATGTGTATATGTGTTTACCTCTTTGGCACTAGTCTAACCTCATTAACCAAAAAATTGTTACGGAGGATTTTTTTTTCGGGTATGATCTATATTTATGGAAGAACTCTGAAACTTAGTTTCCTTCTTAGCAAGCCCCCTTCCAAGTGAGGTCAAATTTTCCATCCAAATTTATAAGTCGTTTACGTTTTATTATCGTTCGAGTATTGCCGTAGAGCGATATTTGAGTAGACCAGATATGGGCAACATATTCATTGCATGAAACAAAGACAACGCCAATTCTAATTTTTTGACCTCATCGATGTGAAATGAAAAGCTGAATAGTGAACTCGAAATTCTTTGCAGCCTGGATTGTGGAAAGCGACATTGATCTGTCAGTAGCATCATCCGGCATCATCTGGCAATGGCATTATATGGCATCATGACTTCATCACATTATCTAGCACTTTCGCTTGAAAAACAATGACATCAAAGATGGTAAGCGACGTTTCTAATTTCTTTTTCGAGGCTGCGTTTTTCACAACAGCTCATTTCGTTAGCCCATGTCTGTCTGTGTCTATTCGGATGTCTGTTTGTATGTCTCTGTAGTGATTCCAAGTGAGGAGCCACTGGAGCGAGTGGTACGAAGTTTGGAGCCTATAATGTGCCCTATAGGTCAACCGTACCACATTTCAAGTGAATCTATTAGCTCGAAAATGAGTTGTAGATGTTTAAAGGTGTCAAAGAATTTTTACGTCACAATCCGCCTTTTCAGTTTATATCGAGCGGGTTAGAAGGAACTAGAACAGCCTATTTTTCACGATAGACATAACATCCTTACGTATATGTTAAAGGGATCGAAAACGAATCTTCATAGATGATTTCATGTGTATATGCGGCAGATGACTGCACAAGAGTTGCCTCAAGTCGCGGCTTACACAGGGCTAACATACTCATTACGCACTTGTTCGCACAAAAAACTATCACATTCCCGCTTAATTAAAAGTAGCGCTCTCATAGTCAAAGGTCCGCCGATTCCGCGCTCATGGCCCCGACCATGGATTCCCATTTTGCATGGCTTAAGATTACGGGTTCTCTATTTTGGGGCCCGTTCATGAGTCCTTAGCGTGGCGGGGCCACGTTTTCTCCAATCTCCGCGACAACGCTCTTGATGAGCGAATCACACCAATGGTCGGACTAGAGTTGACATAAGCTGGACGGGATGTCATACAAATGCTAACCATGTATTTCCTGCACAGTCATCGCAAAATTAATGCAGCAGGTTGATTAATCGGCGAAGTTGCAAAAAGCGTGTATTGTGTCAACATCTCTGTCACTCATTCCCATTTATTTATTGCTTTTAGATCGTTTATTTGTGTTCATTTAATTACCGCCTACATTTTGACAACATATATATCCACATTTTCAACCATATGTCAGCGTTCATTTTTAAGGTCTAACATCCTCCGTAGGAACCGTCACGAAGGAATGCAATTGACAATAAGAGAACAGAGAACACTGCAGCCAAAAAAAACGGAAAGAAATAATTGTCCCAATAGCATTTTTTCTTCTGACACTTTTACGACCATTATCTCTCTATAAAATTCCGTTTCGTATGCTTAATTTTGAATATATTTCCGCTTATTTTAAAGAAAGGAACTATGCGGGAAGGCATATTTTCTACGAATAGAAATAACTAGAAATTAGAATTGAAATAAATAAATGAATTAGAATTTTATTTGGTGATAAAATACGAAAACAATACTTTGTTATTCGTTATTTCTTTAAAAATTTTGCTCTCAGTATGCAAAATTTTTTATTCTATTTTTTAAATTCAATTTCAATATACGCATTATCTATATTTGTTATCTTCTTTGCCAAAATTATTTTTATTATTCTATTAATTTCTCATTCTTATTCTCATCTTCTCTAAAATCAACGCTCCTCTGCACTAAATTTTGTATTTTTTCTATTTTTTTTTGCTTTTGATAGTTAAGAGTCCAGAGATAAGAGAGTATATTAATCTGGTCTTATCACTACTTTTGATGTTATCTGTTTTAAGCCGGTAGCTTGAAACTCTTAATCAGTACCTTCTTTAGCTTCTTTTCAGACTTCTTATTTTGCAATTGCATTCTTGTCTTTTAAGCTACTAACACTGGTTTCAAGCAAATATTATACCAACAGAGAATAATTTTCTGTCGAAAGTCTAATTCCTTCCGCCTTTTTTTCCAACTCCATTGAGTTCATTTCAATGGGAAAACTTTCATTTGCTCAATAGCTCAATAGCTTTTTGTTATTTGGCATAATTTCCTTATCGTTTTTTAAAGAGAGATTATCAAAAAAAAAAATAATAAAATGAACAAAAATTTTTTCATTAAACTGCGATTCACGAATCGAGAAACTAACGTTTATTTTTCACTTGTGATGTTTTGATTATGGCCACATTGTGTTATGGGCTCACTCATAATAGAGCTTACAGAACACGGGAATGAGTTACTCTGTTTATTCACTCTAGCAGGCTTATGATGTTGTAGCCACCCTTCCCCCACCCCCTCCCCAAATCCCACTCGCTTCTGCCCCTCTCCTAGGCGAATCATTGGCGATTATCCTTCGATGAGTGGTTAGTAGCATGTGAATAAATGCAAATAATTCTTTGATTTTCGAGCCATAAGGCTGAAATCGCAGTGGAAATTGAATATAGTAACTATACTCTCAGTTTGAAAAATAAAGTTATATTGTCGACAATTTTTTTGTCATGAACAGCAAGAAATTAGGATTTTATTTTTCATTCCCATTTTCCTTTTAGAATCGCTGTGATTATATGTGCGGAGTCGAACACTAGAGCATTGCACACATATAAGGGACATGGAATTTCATGGGAGTTTCAGTTCAATTTGAATGAAATTGGTTGAATGAAAGACGAGCTAAATTTTGAGGAATCATTTGTAAAGTTTCCATAATTAAAGTGTTTTTAGTTATTCACATAAATTATAAAAGGTTAACTTTCGATTGAATTATGGTTTTCTTATAATTTACATAAATTATAGAAATTCACGAAGTTTAAAATATCAGAGAATAGCTATAGCGAAAGAATTGTTATAAATATTTGAGTTAGGCAAATAACGCTGATCTAATGAAACGAAATAAGGTGATATTTGAATGAAAAAAAAATAATGACCTTGTTTATGTTTTGATATTTAGTTACTGACATCAATATCGTTCGATATGCATGCGCTATGGTGCCAGTGATACGAATTCTCTATCAAAATTCAATTCATCGTAAAAGATCAAAGATAAAAGAAACGAGGGAAGCGGCAAAATAAATTAAGGTAGACGATTAGTTTATCAATTAATTCGTTCCTTAGAAATATATCTATGATAACAGGATGAGCTTATGTTAGAGATATTCTGACTTATAATCGATGGGAATTGGCATGAAATAAATATTTGCTGCTGATGCATCTTTGGTTTAATCTTTGCATTCTTCATTTCTCATGAAAAATTTCTTCTTTTAGAAAAATTCGAACGATGAAATTTTTCATAATAAATAAAAAATGATGCAGATAAATTACTAAACCAAAGATGCATTAATAGCGAAAAAAAATACTTCCTACGTAAACAATTGATAGTCTATAGAAAAAGGCTAAAAATTTTTCATATAGGAGGTATGTTGAAGCAAAATTTCGAACGATATTTTCGCGTAATACTTTATCAATGCTCTTCTCGAGTTATTGAGTAATAGGAAAGTTTCATTATTTTAAGCCGAGATGATTAATGAGAATATTTCTTTGGTTTATGAGACGAAGAACGAACATATTGAAATGAATGCGTAAGAGTGCTGCTTTCTCTCGATTATTAGATGTGGTGAATTTGTTTTGCAGCTTTCTATGAGAGGATAAAGAAAAGATGAAGGAAGAAAAGTGGCGAGAATCCTCTAGCCATATGAGAATTACCGCTGTGGCATATTTGGGGGTGAAAATAAGGACAGCTCAACATAAGTGCATCGTTGTTGAATCGAACGCATTTTACATGCGATTGTTTTGGTGTTAGTTGATTGCTTCGTTGGTTGATTGGTTGTTATTTGAAAGGCGTTTTCGATGTGCCAAGCTGCAGTTCAATGCCGTTGGCCACAACTATTCAGTCGAGAGCATCTTTTTGGCTAATGTGATGTTAGTTTGAAGCAATAGCACAACCGATGCCGCAATTTCATTTTCACATCTTGTATCGCTTTACTTTCTCATATATTTCACATCAACCACCTATGTCATCAATAACAACATATTGCATAAAACTCTTACATTTGTCAATATATTTACAAATTTGGCGCGTTATTCGTTCATACAAGAATTTCAAATAACACAAATTCGTTGGTTTCTAATGCATGATTTCTTATGGATTTTACAGAGCTTCGTTTATTGCTGAAATTCGTACTCTCGTATGTATTTTATTGGGAAACACTTTGCAAATGATGAAATTGCTTGTTTAAAAAATTTTTTTCTTGAACGAATCGCATAATGCCAATTTTTTTGCATCCCTAGTGAACTTTTCAATTTTTTTTTCTAAAGGTTATGACTATTTTCAAAAATGCTATATCGGACCATGAAGACCACCATACTGAATTTTCAATCTACAGTGGCTATCACATTTGAAAACAGTGCTTACGATTACAGTTTTAGTGTACGACAATAAAACTTCATTATGTTGCGCTCTTCGAATGTTTATGAAATATACAATGCATTTCATATATAGAAAATATTATGAATATATGGATTAGGGCAATGAGGAACATCGACGAAATGACAGAATACAATTAAATTTATTTGATTATTGCCATTGGTGTTTTGATGAAATTGCAGCGAAGAGTTATCAGTGTGATAACAATTTAAACAAATATTTATTTTATAATATATTTGACGTTTTCAAATCCTTCAGTCACCTATAGCTTGATACCCAATTACTGCCTAAACATTTGACTAATTACAAATATACAAATATAATATTTCTACTTAGTTATTGCTGCTGTATAATTTCAATTCGATTCATATTTTCTATCGCCGTTTAGTGATTTTTTCCGATTTATTTAGAATTAATTTAGCAGTTTTATTAATCGTTTCATGTCACGCTTTATCGATCGTAACGAAGACTTTGTTGTTACGATCAATGTCTCTTCAAATATTCACGAAGGAATGCAATTGACAAAAGGAATGCAATATAGCAGTTCTATAGAGGAAAATATTGATGTTTTTTTGGATTACTCCGTGAATAATATATAATTACTACTTTTGATAGTTTTCGATTCGCCAATGATGGTCATTTCCGGCAGTTGTCTTAGATATAACCTATTTCGTATACGTTTCATGTTTTCAACTTTCGTCATTCGACGCAATAGTTGTATCAGCAGGCTTGAATCGTCATTATTATTATATGCACCTGGAAATGCGTTATATTATTTAGTCTATATTTATTTTAACGTCATATAATTTGTATCCCCATTGACGCACACATCTGTTCTCTTTTACCGAGTGGTTTTGTTACCACGCAATCGCGCAACGTTTACCACTTATTTTAAGATATCAGAGCAAATGTCTTATTGTCTGTTCAACAACTTGTTGTGCTTCTAAAGTTCCTTCTTATAAGACTTCTTTAAAAATGCTCCTTTCAAAATAATAGCCTGTTAAAGCCATTTATGATCGCTCAACTCGGCTAACTAAGTGCCTAGCAATTAGAAATTTTGTTGGTCAAGCAGATCGAATTTCTCATCGCAGCATGTGCATCCAACAGAGTAGTCTTCATGCTCGTTTACTTTTTATATTCCCAGCATCAATTTACGATGAAAACGATATTCGCTGTTTCGTATTCAAAGATGAAAGATAGCTTCACTTATATGGCTGTTTTTGTAAATCATTGTTGGCGCATTACGGCTCATATTAAATTTACTATTAATTTTAATAAAGAAACGTGCTTCTTCAACGTATTTCTTGCCACCTGCCCCTTCGTGTGCAGCATATAAAGGAGATGTGCTGATTTTACTGCTAGCCTATTGCCTGTTCGGGGGGCTAGTTTAAGAACGAGCAAGGGGAGAGAAAGGGATGGGTGGAAAGGGTTCATTGAACGTTTACCAGTGAAACATAAAAGGAACGTGTAAAAATAAAATGGCATAAATCGTACAAAAGAATTTATTAGATAACGATAAAAGCAAATGATTCAAGAATTGCGATTCTTACTAGTCTCCTCAAGTTCTTTCGAAATTCATTAGCCATCTTAGATGGACTAGTCTGAAAACTCCCTAGCAATGTTCGTGAAGGACTTCAGATATGCGGAAGTGACGATGTTACGGGCCAGATTATTCCAGGTGTTTGAATTGCTTCTTAGGTGTAGCTCTTTCTTCGTAGTGGTCACCTGCGATGTTACGGATTAGAAGAGCTCAGAGAGCTTGAGATCATTGAAGTTATAGAAGATTTTATATGCTTCTTAGGCTTTTCAGTTTAAAAGGGATCCATAAACGCTCACTCGACGTGAACGGTGATGATATTCCGTTCACTAATGAGACAATCCATGATATTCTATTGATTAATTCTCAAAAACAGAAATAAATAACCGCTCGCTTATTGCCAGCATTATTCATGCAAATATCAAAACTATATTGCGTTATTGCATAATATTCGGTATAATATATTTATTCACTAAAAATTTGATTTTTGTGGTTTTAATTTAAAATGCTGATGAGTACTTCTTATATAAGTAAGAAATCGAGAATAATGACTATGGAAATGAGTGATGAGTATGCTTTCATCATCGAAAGTATGTTAAACATCACTGTGGTGACGTATCATTGAGAATAAGCTAGCGGATATTTTTTATTCGCGATTTAATGCAATAAAAGTGCGAAGTAAATGCAGTTTACATGAATTTGGCTTGTATTATGACAATGTTGGACTCATTCAAGAGAGGGCTGTTCACTTGACAATAGACCCCAATGAATCATTAGTTAATTTATGGGCTCAGTGGACTTTCTTTTTGCCTGTATTTCAATTCCATTCTCAATAAATTCGATAAAAATTTTTATGCATTTTTAAAAAAATTTGATCTTTGAACTCTTAAAAAAATAGTGCATCTGCTATTATATATTTGTTTTATTCTCTTTAATAGCATTATGCAGTCGAATTTTAAAATGCTCATATTCAACGCCAATATACACAGAGATAATTTTAACGTAAACGTTGAAAACCTTTGTTACCATCGGCAGCGCTTCAATTGCTTTTCACATGATTAGTGGATTTCAATTCGCCAAATAAATTTCGATCAGAAACCGAAGTTTTGGCCGCTTTTTGCTAATGGAAATTCAGTCAGGACTTTTTTTTACCTTTCTTTCCGGTCGCAACCGAAATTCGGTTCTTACTGCATTTTGCTTAATTATTGACACACCATTTTCAAGATGCATTCTTTTTCAATAGAGTTTCTTTTGCAGTAAAATACTTTCGATCAATTACCAGCTGTAGTTTTTTCATCACAACAAAGTCCCCGATGGAGAGGTAAAACTTCGAAAAACTGCATTTCCATCAAATTTTTGCCTGCAGTGTTATGATTTGCAAAAAGCGCATAAAGAGCATTTGAAAATTAAGAAAACGATTGAAAAGATTTCTCAGGCTAATAAAAACTAATGTCATCTGTTGAGATACAAATGAACAATGTTGGGGAGAGATTAAGATTAAAGAAGCTACTATGGGGAAATAGGATGAAGGATGGAGGAAAATACCCATGTACTATACGCTATACTTTGTTGAAGCTATGCTAATGAATCAACGAAAAAATTATTTTCAGACGATGAAATTTTTTCGTGTTTACACGAAATTGAAATTGTTTACACCAAAAATTTTTCGTTAAATTGACTTTTTTATCTACATGAATATTTTATATTTTTCGTCGAATTGAAAAATGCTTTTTATATCTATAATGCTCAATGTGAGGCTTTTTTGTTCTCTTTTTTTACTTCACTCATAATTCTTTCATTTCATTTCGTTATTTCAACTCTGACAAAATTGTTGTTTCTTCTCGATGTTTTTTGATCAAATAAAGTTTCCGATTTTGCAATCTTTTGCTTCTTTCATCTACTATTCTTTTAGTTCGTTTTTTTACCTCCTCAGTTGGTTAGGGCCAGAAAGCTAATTCTGGAATTTTGAAGAGCACCTCTCGTACCAATTGTTGCATTGGTACGAGAGGTGCTCTTCAAAATTCCAGAATTTGTTCAGCTTACTGAAATTAATTTTTTGCTCATAGTTAATTAATTTTCTGCTCATGAAGTAAGGAAAACATGGTGATGTGACTTTACATAATTTTCGATAATAAATCACAAATAATAAGCACCTTAATTTGTTTCTTTATTTTCTGACGTTTGTTTGACGTTTATTCTGCTTGCCTTCTAAGCCATTATTACGAAAGATTTGATATCTGATCTTTTAAGTAGTGCTGTCGGCCATGTTGCCAAATTTTCATTCATTATGAGCAATGTGCCACGTCATGTTTTCCAGGATGCTATTTGATGTTGAGATGGCGCAGAATTGATCGCATTTCTGCTCCACAGTGAAATGTTTGTTCTATTATCTAGATGCTGTATCCACTTTCTCTTGGGTGATAATGCCTCGTTTTGTTCTTTGAAAAAGTCATCTTGAGTCTACATCAGTCAGGAAAGTTTTAGTTGAATGAAGGAAAACGCTTCGTTTTATATAGTTCCATGTGGAATCTGCTCTTTCGGAAGTAACTCTCGACTACGACGAAGAAGTTCATTATAGTATTTCAAAGACCATTGGAAAGTACAGCTCAGTAGTCGTCCTAACATAAGAAACAGGTCAATATAATAATAAGACAAACCAATAAAGAATCTGATATGAAAAAATGGCATTCGCGTTTGAAGAGGTGAAGCTCAAGAAAAGAAATAGTTCAATATTGTTGGAAATGAAAATCTTTCAAGAACATAGATATGATTCAACATGACAGCCATGTGGCAATTGAACTGTGCAATGCGAGGGATCTCCATCGCAATAGAAATACTCCATGCGTCAAGTTATGCGTCAAAGATATTTCTTTCCCAAGTAAAACAAGTTTAAAGATTGATAAAAATAAGCTTCAGATTAAGTAGCTGCCATTAGTACCAGAAAATTCGCAGTGATCTCATATTTTGTTCGAAGATATTAGGTATTACGACACAGTATTATTCAAAGAAACGTGTTTGAATGACGAGGGGATCTGTTATGTGAATGATGAAATGGAAATTATCAAAAAGGAACGAAGAAGCGAATGGAAAAGATTGCCCATAACAAGTGAATAGAAAATGAGATGTTGTTAGCGAAAAAAAGAGGAAATGGAAATGAATAATAAAGCATTATACTAGAAGAATTTATAATAACAAAATGCGAAATAAATATTAGAACGATGGAACGAATAAACGACCAATAGAAATGAAGAAGTGAATTAATAAAAGTGAAAAAAAAGCTATATTTGCTGGACTGGGATGTCATTAGAATCCACCTAATCGAGATGGAAAGTTTCGATTTGCCTCCAAGTTCTCAGTTAGGTTAAGCGCCTGTGGATGAAAATTAAAAAAAAAAGATGCGAAATTGTTGAATTATGACGTCAAAGCAGTTTTGATCCCAGTATCAACAACTTGTTTTTTAAATTGGCTTCTTAGTAATGATTGTATTTGATAGGTCCCGATCCACCAGCATTACTGCACTACAATAAAATTGTGATAATATGCTCACTAATGAAATGCTTCAGAGTAAAAATAGTAAGTTTATTGATGACGTCATCGCTGACGTTGAAAATTTACTGCTTTGCGACTATTTATTTTTCAATAACTTGTTGAAGTAAATTACAACCAGGGTTGTATCGAACAATCGATAATAACATATCTTAGAGAGAATTAAATTATTCGACAGCAGTGACGAATTATTATGAGCTTATTTCCACTTTATGTATAATTGAAGCGAATTTCCAGTAATGAAAGACCCTATTTCATTCGAATTCGTTTTCATTTTCGAAAACATCAACGCCCAGTATTCGGTAAACGAAATAAAATAAATTTAGCCACGAGGTGTTGCAAAGCGATGAAAACGATGCATCTGCTATATTCTATGAAGAAGTCAGAAAGGTTTTTTATAATACCATCCCCATTATCCTCAGAAATCAACAAAAGTATATATCCTCAGAAATAGTACATACTCTCAGAAGCTGTATGCCCCTAGAAACAAAAAAAAAACTGACGAGAAATGAAGCCATGTCTTGAAAGAAATACTCGCTAACTTGCAGAACAGCTACCTAAAAGAAGATTTTAAAAGCTGCAGAAATTCCACCAGCAGTATATATTGACGTAATGTGAGGCTGAACGAATAAATAGGCAATTCAAAGGATGCACGCAGAATTTTGAAAAGTAAAGAAGAGACCGAAATATGTGAAATTTTTGCAAAAATTGCTTCGATGCGCTCATTTTTTTATGATTCTTGCTATGGAATCGTTCACGATGTCAGCAGAGATGTGCAAATATGCCTAACGGAAAAATGAATGGAAGTGGTGGCAACATCAATGACGGTGATATGAGATGAGAAAAAAGCTTTCAGAATGGCAAGCATAGACTACAACACACATCACAATTCTTATAAAGGAAAAAATCAAAAAGGGTATTTGTATCAATTAAAGGAAGCTTTCTAGGATTTCTAAGGAAGCTTTCTAAGGTTTCTGTTAAGCTTTCTAGGATTTCTAGAGGACTATTCCGAATTTAACGAAACCTATAGATTCGTGCCGGTAACGATGTGGAAAAAGGGGTGTGTTGCCGCATAGAGGGGCATGAAAAAGAGTCGTATTAGCAAGCTGACATAAAATTTCAGCTAGAGGTTTGATGAACCATTTTCCAGTACCTCACACAGAATATATAGATTTCAAGCAATGAAGCGATGCGAAGAAAGCGAAGAGAGTTCGTAACAGAGTCAGTTTGTTTTTTTATGCTGGTCGTTTGCTTGTAGATCACTCTTTTTTGTGCTGGTCGTTTGCTTGTAGATCACCCTTTTTTTGCTGGTCGTTTGCTTGTAGATTACTCTTTTTTGTGCTGGTCGTTTGCTTGTAGATCATTCTTTTTTGTGCTGGTCGTTTGCTTGTAGATTACTCTTTTTGTGTTGGTCGTTTTTGCTTATAGATCGTTTGTAGAACAAGATAAAATTTTGCACTGTTCTTCGCTATGCAATATCATACGATGTTTAGCTGTTCTCAGTGGTGAATTAGTTTTTGTACAGTCGTGTTGCATGCAATAGTTTTTCTTATCTTGTTACATTTGGATATCGTTAACAATCAATTAATTCGATTTATCTGAGTCAATCGTTCTCGCAAATTTTGTGAATTCGACTTTTATTTATTCTCGAGTGGAACTCATCTATGACGTTTACCGATATCAACTATATGGTGAAATCATTGCCAATTATGGATAACTGTGATAATTTTTTCCATTATTGATAAATTGATAATTGGTGTAATCGTTGATAAATTTTTAAAGAATCTAAAAATTGTTTTCGTTAGCACTGACCGTTATAGTTAGCAACGTTTTTATTATTGAAGTGTCAATACAATTGATTCAAATGAAATGACAACTAATTAGTGTTGATATTGTGTCTCTTTTCTGATGAGGTGTCTAATTGCTTGGAAATGGTAAAGAGGGATGGAACATGATCTTGAAAGAATGATAAAATGTTACTGAAATGTTAAATGTTCGTCCATTAGGAGGCCGAGGATTCTTTTTCTTTTCTTATGGTAAATTCCTCATCTTAGATTTCAAATTGCCTTTCGAAATTGACATTTCGTCGTTGCATGTTTCTTCTTTATCTACTTAACATTGCTTTAGAGCTCTTTAATTGCGTTTGCAGCCTTTTGAGGTGGTGTTTGATTTGATTGATGTCGTGCTGCTATATCTCTCTTCAGTTCAGTTACCAAAATCTAAATGGTACTTTCCATTATAGGCAAATAGGTATAGTAATTCATAATGATTCCTTCATTTCATATTTCCTCATAGCTTCACTTTCCATAGTTTCTGTCTGCCTTCCTGAAGACCGTCCTCATCTTCCGTTTTTCTATGGATCTGCAAATGTCCCATTCCACTACGATTGCAGTACTGTTGTTTATCTTATTTCGATTTTATCCACGTTAATTGTTGTATATTGGTTATATATTTGCTGTTGCTATTGGATCAATGCATTTTGAAGTATTGGTGTATTGATCAAGCAGAGTTCTTCTTCATCCTTACGATAAACACCTTTTAAGCGAACTTCACCTAGAAAGCAAAGTTTCAACCAGCTTTTTACCAATGAAAAACATTCAATCGGTTCGTTTTTTTTTTCAGTTGCAACCGAAATTCGGTTTTCATTGAATACCCTAGAGGGAGTAACAATTGATATTTATGAAGTGCATTCGGTTTCAACCAATTTTCTTTTGTGAGCCTTCGTTAGATTATAAGCGAAAGAAATTTCTACCGTTAACGATCATTTTCCCATCAATTGGTTTTGTTATGAATGCCCAAAAGCAACACTTTAGTTTTGAAGCGCCATATTATGGTAAAGAATGTGAATTATTTTAGATACATATTCTTCCTTTAGCAAATACTATGGCTTAATACAAATGATTATCGAGTGGTTACATTAGGAGCAAACTCCATTCAAAAGTTTTTGCTCTTTTTGTTTCCGCAGAAATTATATTTTTCTATATTTTATGCTGGTATTATTTAATTACTCTAAAAGGTTTGATGTTTTTGGCATAAATTTTATGATGTAAAAATTGTATTTTAGTATAAAAATTTAGCGTAAAAGTTCTCTGGCGTAAATATGGCTATTTATTCTAATCTGTTGATGCGTTTTTTTTATTCTCTTTATTTACTAATTCTCTTTGCTATGCGCATATTGCTGACGATTTCTATATCGACTGTTTTCTGACGTTTTCTCTACTAAAATAAATCCGGATTCGAAGTCATATGCGATGGGATTTGAAAGATTGACAACTTTATGAATTTTAGTGACATATTGTGTCTTAAGCATTGCTTTATAATGCAATCGAACTATTTTCGCATTCAATATTTCTCCACAGGAAATTTGTTGCATATTGAAAGCTTTTCTAGTTTTAAAGCCTCAATTTAGAACAATTTTTTTTCTGTCTTATCAATAACTGACTTAAGTGAAAAGTTAGATTTTTATCTAGGAATTTGGGATTTTAAACAAATAAACAAAAACCATTTAAAAAAATACCAGACAATAAAATAGAAAATAAACATTAGCAAAAAACTATTTCAATCTTCTAAAATAGAACACCAAACAATTGCTGCATTCTATTCGAAGTACTATAATCTTTTCAAATACAAATGAACAAGTTACCCATGAGGAGACTGTATTCCAATGTGTTTTTCTCTCTTCAATCTAACTACTTATCGATTCAATATCCCCTTCTTTAATGGCTGCCTAAAATAGCAATAAAATTCATCAAAAGATCAACTCTTCTGCTTTTCTTCTTTCTCTTTCTTTCAATATTCGGCCATCAATATTATTAACGATGAAGATTATTGCTTATTGTTTGAATATGAGCGAATATCCCCTAAAGGGCTCATTAAACCATTTATTATTAGACTCATAAGTGCTGTAATCAAAGGAAATTCGATATGATTTTTGCAATTATTGAGCGCATAAAATGTGAACTTTTGCAATATTTGGCAATCTTAATTGTCTTTATGCTCATCTCTTGCATTCAAAAGAATTGCAAAGTGTTTTGATAATAATGTGATATTATGAGTGAATCGATTTTAATTAGTTTTCGAATTTTAATTATTAGTTTTAATTAGTTTTTTAATTAGTTTAATTAGTAATTATTAGTTTCGAATCGATTCATTTTTTTTTAATCATAGTGTATGTGATCGCTATGAAAAAATTTTATGAGAGCAGCCTTTTGAACGTGCTGCATTTATAGGAAAGCATTCATATATCGATTGATTTATCGTCTTATCCAATGATCGGTTATTTTGAGTCGTTATTCCATCAATAAATCGATTTGCTATTCGTTAATATATGATTGAAAAGGTGCAATCATTTAATTTATCGCCTTATCAATGCGTTGAAACGATCCCTTATCTCAAACCAAAATTTAAAATATATGAGCGCAATATTTGCGAATTCTAGCTTCGATCACGCATTGTTTATTTATTTTTCGCTCACCTTCAATGATTTCTGCTCTTTTTCTTGGCCATGTATCTTAGGTATAATAAAAACCTTCCACTTTAGTAACATATTTTTAGCGTATATGCTAATTGTGCTTTTATCTAATAAATTTATCTGCTTAGATATATTTTTTGAAAAATTTTCTCAATTTCTGAATGCCTGCTTTCACTTGTAGAAAGTCTTGATTGAATTTTTGAAAAAAAAAATGCAATATTTCATGCTGATGTCGGGATATTTTTGCAAATGAAAATATCTGTTCATAGTCTTAAGAGATACATAATTTTATTTGATTATAGAGATGAATTGAAAAGACATCCAGTAATACAATGAATTGATTTTGATATGAAGAGATAAAGAAATATTTCATTGATTTCTTAATTCATTACAATTTAATTGAAAATTAATTTCAAGATCACTAATGGCACTTTCACCATTTAAACAATATTTTCGAGGCAATCGCATTTTTTTAAAGTTCTCTGAACGTTGTTTATTTATCACATAGCTGATTCAACGTTCATAGAAGTGTACGACTTCTTTAGATTGCTTCTAGCTACCTTCAGATGCCTAACGCCGATTGTTTTCATCCATGAAGTTATCATTCCCTTTAGGCTGCCGTCATGTTCTTCTTATGAATGTATTGTTGTATGAGCGATTGAAATCTGTCTGCTAAATCTCTAACAAATCGACCATCCTCAGGTCACATCCCAGAGACGGAACTTTGGAGTGACCACATATCTTTATAATTATTGTAATTTTTTCTTATTGTCGATGTTCGCATGAGTTGAAGAATGAGTTGAGAATTTCAAAAAAAAAATAATTTTTTCTTATTGTCGATGTTCGCATGAGTTGAAGAATGAGTTGAGAATTTCAAAAAAAAAAAGATACCTGAATAATTTCAAATGCGAAAGTTGAGTGTTCTTCGAAAAAGTTGCGAAGAATTTTTTCAGATGTTGAAAAAAAAACTTGATCCTATTGAAGTGCACACGAAATATCGGTTACCGAAGATGATGAAGCAGAAAATTTAAGCCTCATTAGGCGTTTTTGCATTCTTTTTTATTTACATCATATCTCTTGCCCATTTTTCTTCTCTATAAGAGTTCTTTTTAAAAAAATTTTTCACTAATAAAGAAATTTTTCATCGTCTTTTCAGTCTATATCGATTCCTTATCGTGCATTTCTCTCAAAGGGCTTTTTTGAAACTATAACATATCTCTATTCTAATGGTGTTTGGAATCTATGGATTTATCCCATTCATAAGTTTCATTCAATCGCGGTTGATGATTCAGTCAACAGTTTGCACCCATCGATCCATAATACGAGCCATGTTACTTGTAGTGAGGACATTGAGGACATATATTTATGCAATGAAAAAGACAACAAGGACATCATTTGTGTTATTCAGCTCGCAAGCTCATTCACCTGCTTAAACTTGAAACCTCCTCTACAATGACAAAAAACGTTAAGCTCAAAATAGTCTTTTTTGCTGGTTGTGTACTTCTGAGGCAATAAGCAATAAAGCGCTGCCTTGTTCCTCTTTTGAATGGCTTTCATTCGGCAGCAAAAATGCACTCAAGCAGAAGCATAAATAATTTCCAATTATTAAAAACCTTATGCTTCAATAAGTGATTTTCGTCGTAGATTCTCATTGTTTAGCGATTCTTTTAGAGTTCCGAGCAGTCTGCCTGGAATTCAGGTCCTCTTTAGCAATAACCTCTCGAAGTTCAAACCGTGATTCTTTGACCATGTCGAAAGTGATTTATCACAATGATTTGAACTGTTTTCACAACTCATTGCTTTTGCGAGCAATAATTTATGCCGATAACTATCTTTAAAATAATTTCAAAAGTTTCTTATACTTTAGAAAAAATTTATCGAATGTAATTTATATTGTGATATTCGGCAATACAAGATTTCGAGTTGCATCATTTAATTTCAAAAGAATTTTTGTCATTTGAATAGATTAAAATATATATTTTGCGATTAATTGAGTCGAATTCAGCCGTATTTACGATAATAGCCAGCAAAGAAGTAGCGGATGCCGTGTCATATCTTTTGATGCACTTCACAGCACTTTTGCCCAAGATTTCTATGTTGGTTTATAATGCATCAGCCCCAACCTTTTAAAGCAACCTTCCCTATTATGTTCTTTTCTCAGGCAAGTTCCCTTCTGGTTTTCAATTCCTACACGCCTTCTTCCCAAATAATATTCCCTCTCTTTCTTCCTTCCGCTACGCCATCTATTCATCTTTTGATTTATGATTAGAAACGAGAGCAATGAAAGCAAGTTATAAATAAATGCGTGAACTTTCATTAAGTGTGCCACAGTTGGGTGTTCAACAATGCTTCTATGAAAATCTCGAAATTTCATCAAATGTGATGAGAAAATTATCTGAAAACTTTGAATTTGCGGCACTTTTGATATCTTTTCTAATTAAATTAAATTTGATATGAGTCCATTTCAACGTTATTTTATAATCTCGTTGAATTTCGCAGCGATACGTTTCTTCGTTTATAGCATTTATACTTTTGCATAAGCAAGCATTTCACTACGCTATCAAATTTCCTTACTCTATCTCTAATTGTCAAGCTGTCACATAAGTGTGGTGTTTATTCTGAAAAAACAAAAATATATTTCGCTAGACTCATTGTTATTGACATGAGCTGCTTGTCCTTTAGTGGTTATGTTATCGTATAGCCTGTTACTTTATATTATTTATTTTGACTTCCTAAGACTCTATTAATGAATAGCGCTTGAAGGTTATAAATTTCTTGCGGAATGACCAGTAATTTCCTAAAGTGTTTTGACTTAGCTCTTTTTTTGATAGACATTGAAAATTTCTTAAATTTTGATGTGTTTATGCTTTTGTATATGTTTATGTGTTTGCGCGTGGTTGCGTGTGTGTATCTTTGCATATGTTTATGTGCTTGTTTTTGTCGATGTTTGCGCCTATGTTTTTTCTATGTGCATTTTTTTCTGCTTATGTGCTCGCGTGTGCATGTCTGTATTCGTACGTGTTTGCGTGTGTCTTTCCGTGTACTTTGTTTATCCTATATCCACAAACAAATAATAACGTTTTTTTGATAATTAAGGATGCTTGAAAAATTTCAAATTTTACGTCGAACAGACTATGAGATTTTCTCCACTTGTTGTATTATCAAAAGGTAACAAAACTCTCACTTTGAATTTTCCCACCATGAATGACCTCAACGAATCTTTCATGAAATTGTCTTATAAAGTCATTTAGTTAACTGAAAATTTTATGTGGATTTCTTTTTTTGGCAGAAGAATTAAACGATTTTCAGTTGATAATATGAAATGTTTGGAAATTAGAAAAAGCCCCTCTCTTCCGGCAACTTTAAAATCGAAAGCAGTAGAAAGTTGTGCAAGCGGAAAACGAAGTGCTCATCACGCACCGGAAATGATGCCTAATGTGGTTTGCTTGCTCGTTGACGCTACCACACACTTATATAAATTCAAGGAAAAAAAGGGAAATCAATCCCTACGCAAAATTAGACATATGTGTGGTACTTTTTTTTACTCGACGCAATCTACAAATTTTATACGGCGTTATCAGATAGCGCAAATTCCAGTGCTAACATGCTGTCGGCAATAGAATTTTGAATTCACTTTGTTTGCATTATGTTTGACTGTTATTTCATCTTTCCGGTTGGTAATGTTTCTTTTAAAGGTGAGAATTTAATGTGATTATTCAACGAAGCATAAGAAGAAAGCTAAAATTTGTTTAAAAATTTGAAAATAGTGATCGATCAACACTTTATTTTCTTTTGTTTTGAAACCTTTCATAAGTTCAATGATATTATAACTCTCAAAATGCTAACAATGCAGTCAATATTAATCGACCGTGCTTGAAAATGAAACGCATATATAGATGCAAAATAAAAAAGCGCAAAATGAAGCGATATTAATAGAATGCAGTTTTAATGTCGCCACTTTGCATACAAGTCGTTTACATTTTTAGATCAAATTCTTGCACACACTGAATCCCTTTTCACACTTCACTGGATAAATTCACTCACACGAAATAATTGGTTCGCGTAGCTATATGTAGTTAAGCCAAGCAATTTATCTTTTGAGTAAACAATTATGGGCATTTCCATCAGTCTATCAAAATTAAAAGGAGTAAGGAGTGAAGAAGAGGGGAAGTGGGATAAGCGCGGAAGTAGCAATAGAAGCGGCCCTTACGATCCGATTTTTAAATTGAGGAAGAAATGCATCCTACTCCTTCGGATCCCTTCTCTCCTATTCCCTCAAAAAGGAAACGCATTTTTTACATTCCGGAAAAAAACAACGCTCATAAACCTATATAGAAATTTCCTCAAAATATATTTTAAAATATATAAACTCGAATATTCTCATCTAACCTTTTAAATTTGCAACAAATACCTGCGCATTATACGCATTATCTCTATTTGACCCTTCAGTGAAACATTATAAATGCAGAGGCTAACATCTACAATAAAGCGTTTTGACAAAGTTGCAGCTTAGTTAATTTTTTTTGCATATTGAAATATCCTCTAATGAATTAGTTTCTCACATCAATAAAGAGATCTAAACGAAATTCACATGAATAAAAAATACTACACGCAGTTAACGTTGCAACAATGGCTGTCTTATTATGCATCTTTGCAAATTTTGCTTGATAGAAGCGCATTCTAACCATATCATATTTGCTTTTACGTATGTACGCATGTATCTATCCGTCAGTCGTCGCTCTAAACTGAAAAAAAAAAAATGAGAGGTATGTGCAAATATATGCGACACCATTATTTGCGCTTGCTTTTTCGCTTACAAATTTAATGCATCCTAATTAGCGTTGAGGAGAAGTGAATGAATGGGTCCAAATATCTTTCCTTCGGCAATGGTTTATGCTACATCGCATTTTATAATTTCTTAAAAACCACCTATGCAATTATTGCAGTATAGTAGATCAAAGAAGCCGCATTAATTATTACTACAATGTAAAGAATTCTAATGACGTTTTGGATGTAATTAATAAATATAGTAAACATATAAAAATGATTTTGGCTGCCGACTTCTTCACTTTGTTTATTGGCACTGCCCAACGATGTTATCATTGGTGCAATGGATCATTTAACACACGTGTGCTTCGAAAATTACAAAAAAAAAAACCCATCTCAAAGTACGTGGTAATAAAATCTTGTTTTAAACAGACAATTACGAGTTCAACGTGCATTATCTTGCCTTAGATAGGGCGCAAATCATCTAAATAATTAAATTTATAGTCAGTGAAAGTTATGTTATTGTTGCTGGGTTTATTTTTAGAGAAACTAAAGAAGTGCCCATTGCAGGAAATGTCAATCTCGATATAGCTGATCTCATCTTGTCCATTATGGAATATGAATATACCAAAATTTCAAGTTTTAACGCTATTTGTTGTCGGTACGTTGATGATTTACAGATGTTCAATAACGATAACTTTCAGAGTATTGATAAATCAATTAATGGAGACTCACTATAGATTGAGGTTATATAAGCGGGTAGCATAGCTAAGTTTTTGTACTTAAACTTATATATTATGCATAACGGTGTCGTTTCAAGCGTCTATGATAAGACGGATCAATTTAGCCTTCCAGTAAATAAATACACTCTATTGGACAGTGACATCCCATTCTTCATACACAAAAACCTTATAATTTCCCAAATCTACAGGTTTAGTAAATTGTGCTCGTTTAAGGCAGACTTTATTAATAAGTGTAAAGGAGTGCTAAAAAAAATTATAACGACAAAAGTCTCAATGTTTCTCTAATAAAAAAATTTTTATATAAAGCATTAATTAGTAAACTGGAATTAGTTTATAAATTTGTCTACCCTAATTAAATAAATAAACTAACGTTTATTTATTTAATCCTACTTAATTTGTTGTTATAAGACGTCTATGTTAGTTTTACCATTTTATTACGATGCTCATAATAGTATTTCTTCGTTAGAATCTTTTAGGCAATCTTAAATGTTATTCGTTTTGTTTCGATAGGTTTTACATCAAGTATAGATCACATAAATATTGCTCTACCCTCGATAGTATTGTTCGGTGTATGCCGTCAACATTGACACTTACATTTATCGATCACTAATTAACATTACCCTTCATGTCGATTATGCATCTTTTGCTTTATGCCTTAGACTATATGAATTTTAACTTATTAAGTTTGGATATACCTCTCTTTCTAAATATATTTTAAACATACTCTAGTTTTTACACTCAATCTTTCTATTACACCATTTTCAGACTTTGTTTTTATTCTATTATGGCTTGTTCCCCGCTTTTTATAACTCTTTACTTTCATATTTTAATATAATTTTCTATACGACTCTCCACATATTATTATTGGTATATTTACTCAAAACCTTTTGTCTTCTTTTGTTTCTGTTTACCTAGGATTTTCATGACCGGCACTTACATAATTATTTTATAATCAAGCTTTAATTTTTTTATTTCCTTTCAATCTTTTTATTTTATTTACTCTAATACGTCGCCTTTGGTTTTCACTATATAGCACCAGATTTTATATTACCTTTTAATACAATTAGGGTATTACAACTCGGTTCCATGTAATACTTTAAAATTTAGGGTAATTATATTTTAACAATTAAGTATGTCTATTTATGCAGTTTTATCTGAGGCTACATTAGTGGTCAGTGTCATACGTTCTTACTGCACGTTGGCTTTTAATGCCTTATTATTGTTGTGCTTCTCGTGTAACTTCGTTCCCTGGACATTGGGCTACAAACTCTTCCTGTAGAGATAGGAAATGGAGCTCGGTGGTAAAAGGGGCTTGAGTTTTACTGCTCAAACGACTGTTTTGGAGAAAAGGAAGAAAGCGGACTATGGCAATGAGATAGGTGCCATTGTGCTTAACTTTAGTATTTATCATGCATTTTCCAATATAAGTTTTACCTATAGTTTTCTTTTCCATTTCTTTTGCTTTCCACTTTTTTTCTCTCTCTCTCTACGCGCAATTAAGTTATCTTTACAGCTTCTCATACTAACAGAGTTATGCGTATCGTTCTGACGATGGCCCGCGCATAACTCAGATGCACACGTAAACGGAGAAGGGCCGAAACGTGATCAGCTTTTATTTTCATAGGCAATCAGTTAGCACCTCACTCTTGCATCCTTAACATCCAGTCTCCTAACAGTGGTCTATTCCATCTATGTTTATGCTCGCAAAATATTTCCATTTACTTATATTTCTTAATGCTGTTTCTCCCATAATGCCATATTCATCTTGGTCTCTACGCATGTTGTATATAATGGACTTGCCACGTAACTGTGCGCTCCCCATTTAAACAAATATAACTGATAATAACTCAAGGTACACCTTTATTAATTTTTCCACTGGAGAAACTTTTCGAATTTTAAAAGTCGACCTATACATTTGTTTTGTAAGACTATATTAAGCAATGAAGCATATCTATGCATATGTTTTACCTTTATAAAGCTTTTAAGGATTTAGCAAAAGTCTGTTCACTAATTTGTTGTTTTTGCACTTCGTTTTTCACTTTTATAAAACCTCAAAAAATTTTATGAGATTTTGTTGTAACCCTACAGAACATGAGATTCTTGCTCATTCAATGATTTGATGGATGATCAGATTCTTACTTATTCAATGGCTTGATGGATGCGTCTAGGCATTTCACTGATCGGCTGCGAAAGAAGAGATTAGTCATCGAGAGTTACATCAGTTTCTTAAGGATAGTCAGTCGAAGTCGAGAATGTATATGATTTTGGATGCTAGTTAGGAGCTCACTTGAGCTGCTCTTTCCTTTTGCGTTCACTTTTCTTCACTTATGTCCTCAAGTGGTTCATGAGAGTCTTTCTTATCGAGTGCTTTTCGTGGCCCGTTATGTTAGCAGATGCACCGATCGGTGACACATCTAATACTACGCCTAGCTTCGACATAAGTAAGCAAAAATTTTATAACAGTGTTGGGCCATAGAGAAGTAACATTAGTTATGCCAAGGAGAGAATGCGTAAATCTTGAGTCTTGTTGTCAGAATCACAGAATCGACGATAGGAACTCTGCATAATATGGAGCTATCAGCCTCCTATATCATGTCTCATGCTGATTTATTAGCTTCAAATGGAGCTATATTGTTTAATTAAATAAATAAATATAGTTTTATCATTTTTTTCTAATAAACTATGAATTTATTTGATTACATACCCAAAAAAATTTCCATACATTCCACATTGCTCGGATTTTTTCATTGCACATCGGCCGGATCGCAAAGAAGTGAATCTTTTTTATTGAACTATCAGCTGAATTTTCAAAAAAAAAAAAAAAAATGAAATAAAGCTCTACATATTTTTTGTCGCTAATAAACTATGAAATTCGTTAGTGAACTGATTGAGATGCAAAGGCGTAAAATCGTCCAATTTCTTTGCCATGCTTTGCCACTTTTCACTGTTATATCATTTCCGCTTTTCACAATTCTTCACTGTTAACGAATCGACGCACAAAAAAAAAACTTTGTTAGGCAATTGCTTCGTAAAGATGCATAAAGTTCAACTTATTGCAATTGTTTCAAATGTTTACTGCGTAATTATGCTTCAATCTATTGCAGTGAAAATTTTATTCATCAACGATTTACGAATCAAAAATATCGTTCTACATTGACGATGATATTAAGTTGTATATATCGAAACGAATTTATTTTTCAGAAATTTACCCTCAATTACAGATTATTCGAATAGAATTTTATATCGTTAAAAATTGCAATTTTCTTCTACAATATCATCAAAAAGTAAATACACAAATAAAAACGTGCACAATTGTATTCTTAAAAATTTTCTTTGAAATCATCGTTGTTTTTTTTTTCCATTAATTTGATGTTTCTTCGATGGATCGCTTTAATTCATAAACCTTTTATACAAATTACACTAAAACTCTCAGGATGCATTATGTACACTTTGCTACAATTCTTCACCACCCTTATACGAATTGAATGTTCCTACAGTGGATCCATGAAAGCAATTAGCGTCATAAGAAATCTCAACTCTCTTAAAAATAGTTAGACATAATTTTTTCTATCTTCTCTCTCTCTCTTTCTCTCTCTCTCTGTTGCAAGTGGTGAAATTCTCTTTCCTCTTCCTCTTTCTTCGTCTTCCTTACTTGCAAATGCGATATCGGCTTTTCCTGCCTCATATTGGGGATTGTGAACTAATGAAACATTATGCACGAGATGTGCTACTTACTGATGTCAATTCCTTAATGAGCTCTAATTGCAGTCACTTCATGTTTGCATTATCATATAATCGATAATAAGCACGAGTGCAACTTCCGCTTCCCTTCTAATATTATCAAGTTTTAATCACACCTTATATCAATCCTCTCATATCAACTATATTGTCCATTCACTTAATTAAATTTTTTTTTCATTTATTTCTTTTAGTGAACACAGTGCATAAACGACGAAATACCTCTCATAAGCAAATAAATAATTCGCATATTTGAGCGAAAAAAAAAACGCTCATTTATTCGCTGATATATATTTTTAGATGAATTTTCGTGTGCTAATTTTAAAAAGTATTTTTAGCAATTTCGCTTGATACTCGTTGTAGTTCTATTCGAAAAGTAATTATCATTCATTTTAATGTTCACATTTTTTATTGACAAATTACACCGGAAGTGACGAATGAACTTGCGAAGTTCTATTTCTCCCAATCATTTCTAATCCTCTATTATTTAGCTGTTTAATTTAGATGGCTCATTACACGCCACTAGATTACGAGATAGAAAAAGAACAAAGATGAAAGCGTATTTAGCGTTTGTGAAATCTCTTTAAATGTTTTATTTTCATATAATGGAGGAAATAACAACTAGCTAAACGTAATCTCTCTGAAAATCCAACACATCATGGATGAGCTATCCCCTCTTCCGTCCTCCATTTTCTAATGAAATGATGACTAGAATCTCTTCTCTAAAAAAAAAGAAAAAATATTTTTCGACTAAAGTCGTGGCTGTCAAATTTGCCTCTTGGCCTATCCGCATCTCTAACCGATAATTTTGACCCTTTTTTTCATCGATAATACTATGGAGAAAATTCATCAAATTCATCACGATTTCAATTGTCAGCTTAAAAAAAAAACATTTTAAGATCCATTTTTCCCCATTCATTCGTTTATTTCATGCATTCGTCGTAATTTTCACAAGTTTTGCTTTAAAATCGATGATTTGGCTATGAGTTTTTTCTCAGATGTTTGCCGCCATTTTATGTATTTATGCAAATTTGCAACTGCATGAGGTTATGGCGACAATCCTCGATCATCAACACTTAGAGTTACAAGCGTAATTTTTAGATCGTAATGTGGTCGAAAATTTTGGCTAATTTATGTTGTTAAAATGGGAAAAGAAGTGAAGAAAATATGGAAAAGGTATGATATGCGCTTATTCAATTCTCTCACTGGATCATTCAATTCCCCGCATTGCCAACATTCGATAAAATATAAATAATAATGCACTCATATTTCAGCCGCACCAATGTCATTTGCAAATCTTTTATAAAAAATGCAAATTTCTTCGTCGTCTAATCGTTTGCGAAATTTATGCAAATTTTTTTTTTTAGAGAATATCGAAGTGATTCATAACCGTTCTGAAAGTTGATGAATGATTCCGAAAGATGACATAGTATTTTTTAAAGAACGAATTTGCTACAGCGTCATAATGCGTAGGTTATATTTAAAAATTCCGTAATTTGCAATTTCAGCCGTTTCTGTTTTCTAATCTAACGAGACAAATCTTGTGCGGAAAATTTTGCCTATGCAAGATACATCTGAAATTCATTTGTTTACAAAATTGATCTACAAATTGTGCTTGTTTACGAAAAATATGTTTATATGCGCTATTGACAATCTTATGATGTTTGTTACATGGCTCATGAAAGTGGTTGATTGAGGGAAGGTGCGCTTATTATAGCCGCACTTCAGATGTACTTCTTCCACTCATTTTCTGCGCTTGATTTTAGCTAAATCCAAGATCGGAATGCAAAAACTTTCCCATGGGATTCTAGAATATTTATATCAATGCTGAGGCGAGATTTTCATTGAGCCAGATTTGTGTCGCTTTCTTCAACACATGTTTTCCGTTCAGCAACTCGTATCTGAAATTCTATCGAAGTTATGTTGAGTTACTTTGTTTTACTATGTTTAATTTCGATCCCACAATTCAAATGGCCATTTTATGAAGAGCATTGCTGACATTAAGTGTATTCCTTTATATACAATACTAAATTAGTAAATGAAAACCACTCAATGAGAATTCATCAATTAATATTAATTAACCGTACATCGATAAATCTAGTTTTGAAAAGCTGCCTACATCTTTTGGAATCATTTTTGCGCGTTGTTGATTGCTAACATCCGATTGGTTCTTATTGCTTTACGAAAGGAAGTCCGATAAATTGTTTCAAAGCAAATCGCTTGCTCAATGATTCAAAATGTCGTTCAATAAGAATATAATCGTCATATTTAAGGTAAATATACATTTCTGTAATAATTGAGAATTGAAGTAACTAAAATCTTGAAAGGATTTTTAAAAGACTCAAGCAAACTAAGGATAAAAGATGAAGAGATCTAGCAATTCGTATGAAATGGATCAACGATCGCTATCGTTTTTGGCGCTTTCAAAATTAAGGAAATTTTTCGTTTTGTAGCAGTTATTGGAGGTCACTGAAGAAAAGCCATCACTATGCCGTTTTCATTGAGTGAGAAAAATCGTTGGAAATGTGTTTTTTCATAAATCCGTTCCTATAATACGAATGTTTCCTTCAAAGATATTTATGCTTGGAAAATATGATACAACACCTAAGTTTCGTATGGTTTCACCTATATCGTACGTTTAAAAAATGTCAAAGCCGCATTTCTCATCTTTTTGGCTTTCATAATTGAATACATATGAAACACCATTATCAGAAAACACTTCCATTACGGACATTTTGCATTTCTATCATTCGAAATATCGAAGATGTGCATATAGACATGCAAAATGGGGGAAGGGAGAGGAGAACAGGCGATTGCAATAAATGGTGCAATTTTTTTTCATTGAGGCGAAAATGTTGAATGGTGATTCTGGCGATGTCTGATTGATGAGCGTAGAAGAGATAACGAGGATGCGAAGAATAAATAAAATCAAGAACTAAATGAAGCACAATTTTCGAATCGCTGATTTTGTGCTGTAGAATGCGATTGTTTTACGTGCACGATAGTAAGGTCTTCACGATGGGAATCTAATCAAATCTAGTGCTTTCTTCATCACGATAAATTACCAACTTCCTTTTGCTATACTCTTCTCCGTCAATTTCTCATCATTTTCAGCAGTTAGGCGATTTCTTGATGTCAATCTAATCCATGTAAATTAATTCGCTTCTTTGCAATATTTCCAACTGCTCATTTCATCAATCTTTTTCGCTTTGTTATGTTAAAAAAAAAAACATAAATAAAGAGAATTCATTGAATTAATTGAAAATTGAAAACAGATTTAATATTATAAATTTTAATTTATCTCCGATCTCAAATTCACAGACGAATATTCCACCGCGGGCATATTATCCACAAATACTTTTTAGTATTGAAATTTTAACGTCATATTTTGCACAATTTTCATCTCTCCTCTGTTGGAATGTTTTTAATTCGTCTACGAGTAAACTATTTTGTTGAAATTCTTTTCATTTATTCCCTCTCCAGTGAGATCACTCAACTCTTTTTGTTGCTTCTCTGATTTTCATTCTACTATAGTTAAGAAAGCTTTCATCTATTAACTTCTAAACTGCAGTTCACTACTGCAATTTTTCTTTACAATCGATCAAATGCGACTCAAATCGAACATTTTTGAATGCGACTTTTTTTTTTTGCACCTAGTCGCTTTCATATAAAATCTTATTAACAAATGCTTCGTCCTTGCATTTATAATCGGCAGCTAGCTGTTCGCACATATACTCAATTGCAAATGTGTGTATCAAACAAGTCTTCCGGTCATAGAGAATAATCTCGGATAAATCAAAAAAAAGAGATGTTCGCCGATGGCCGTTGTTGAAACGAAGTACTAACAATTCCAATGGGAATATTATTTGGACGTTCACTAAGTGCTACTATAGAAAGACGCATTTCACTTGCGTCTCGATCCGTCTACAGTATGCCAAATCAACATTTATGCTTTCAGGCGTTAAAATCAAGGTTGTAAGCAATGAATAGAGATGACAATCTTTATTCCTCGCGAAATCATTTTTACTAACAGATTAATGCATCTTCGCTGAGAAGCGAAGCGGTAACGCTTGAAAAAGTGTAATCAAAGCATAAATTCTTTGGCATAACCATTTGCAGAAATTGTGAAGAGATTATGCTGATCCCGTATTCTTAGCTAAACGTTAATTTGAACGACGATCCTAAATATCGGACTTTTCTTGCAATCATGCTCCTTCCTTTTACCTTCACTTTCTCCTTTCATCTCATTCCGTTAATCACATAAAATCGTGGAATCCTCAACCAGTTACGACCACCGCATTTCCTATTTTTTTTTTAAATGTAACCGAAGAAAGTAATGAAATGAGCCATTGAATTAATATTACTCTTTACGTTTATGTAAAGCGTTAAGTTTACTATTGCTTGGCGCTTCAATATATAAGCAGCTTCCTTTGCATTTTAACAAAATAGATGAAATTCGCTTTACATCTATGGATAAGCGGTTCATCGAGAAGACTTCTATTTAATTAGGAAATACACGTTGAGATGCTTAGTGAATGCAGTCGACACATATAGCACTCGTATTTTAACCAAAATATGTCACATTCTTATGTTTGTCTCAATAATAATTTCATTGATGAGTAGAGCAAGAATTTAGGAATTTAATGTGTTTTATGATCGTTAATCAATTCTTGTATATAATTCTTTTCAAAATCTTTTATGCTTATTTCATTTTCGATGAAATTTTCCGATATGCAAATTTTCTCTGTGAATATACATATTTGCCAGTCGTTCGAAATGCATTACTACTAACATTATTCAGCATTTTTATATCTTATGGTATGATGATAGCGTTGTTATGATGGATAGCGAATCTAGGTGTTAGATTTCGTTGCTCGCAAAGAGTGCAAAATGAATTGAGTGAAAAAGTATATCAAAAGATCTAGCACAATAATACAATCTTTTATTTCAACTTTTCATATTGTTCAGCATCATAAAATATCAGTAAGTAATAAAATATACATAAATTAATGCTTTTCATCCACTTATACAAAGTTTCTACAAAACCTTCTTTTCCCATTCGATCTTTGCAAAATGGTAACCGCATCAATGCAAAATGGCAAGCCGATCGGTTGCGAAAGTTTTCATAATGGAAATAATTATGCGAGATCATCATGTAGTCAAAATTATATCTATCGAAATTTGTGATTACATTTTCAACCATTCTGGAGTAGACACATACACGTTTAGACATAAGAAAGGCGCCACTGAAATGTGCCCTTATGAATTCGGATCTTCGAGGACTCTTCTTTGATGCGATTCCTAGCGGAATTTACGGGAATGCTAGAAAACAAATGAAAAATATGTTTGAGGAGTTGAAAATATTTCCGCTTTTGCAGTTGTAACTTAAAAGGAAACTCATATTTATATTGTATAGACCGATGTCCCATTCTTGTAGATAATGCTTTATTTCCATTTGGACTGCTTTTGAAATGTGGTAATAGCAATTAAGAGAACTAATATGTAAGCATTTAAATGTTTCTGAACATATGTTTTATATTTAAGCAACTAAAATACTTAAGCATCAAATGTTTTAAGAGTGGTATGTCGACCTGAACTTGCTAATTTGTGGGTCGATGTTGGCTGGTAGTGATAAAGTTTCGTTGCTCTAAATTCATTGCTTGATGAGTTGAAAGTTGCAGCGAGAGATGCACACACCTATGCACGGGCATAGAGGTACACATTACATCCTCACAATGCGTTTTTGAATCAAAAAATACCAATTTTCGATAGTTCTCAAAAGACATTTTCTGGGATGGAATTTTGTAAGAAAAAAGTGCAACGTGAAGTGTATTCGAATGAAATTCGGTTGCAAAGGAAAGCAAATATTTCCATGTCAGCTTTCAAGGGAATCTTTATAAAACACAGTTGAGAAACGCATCAGATACTATGCTATAAATGAATGTCTTTTTCTTTGTATTTCTAATGATTTGCGAAGATATCAGAAAATTCGCACAATGAAGTGTAAAATCGAATTTTAGGGCGGAGAGGCATTTAAGGAAGTGAGCTGTTGCTGTGGGCCCACAAATTTGCATTGATTAGAGAGTATTCCCACGAAGAATGAAGGATTTCAATTCAAGCTTATGTACACTATTCATCAATACTGTGAAACATATTCCACATGAGTATGTTGTTTCATTATTTGTCATTATTACTCTTAATGTGTACGAGATTTGTGCCAGTATTAACGTTGATCTATCCCGAGTCCTGGACAACCCAAAAGCATTCGGATGGAATGAATTATTAGCATTGAGGGTTCCAGAATAAAATTTTTGGCAGTGTCCAAAATTAGTCTTTATATTCAACGATTTTTTTTTTTTTTTTTTTTTTTTTTTGATAGCGCATCTATCCGCTAGTATTGCTGAGATTGGCAGTGTTGAGTGAACTAAATTTTTTAGGTTTTCCTCAAAAGTTATTATCTTTAAACAAATGACTCACTATTCTGGAATCAGTATAGATCGTATCCATATATAATCATCTATGTGTAATTTGAACAATCTTTATTACTTCAGCACTGTTGCGTATAATATTATTTTATGTATAATATTACCAACGAGTATATCGATACATGACAGCAACGCGTTGTTAAGGCAGAATTGTTGGAAAATATGTGAAAAGCATAGATAGTTTTGGCCATTAAATTTCTACATAGTTTTCTACAAAGTAAACGCAATCTATAAATCTAAGATAAAAGACCAGAGCTTTAAAAGGATAATTGAAATAACGGTTACATTGCTCTATGAGTTTCTAGATGATGGTGATATGAAGTTACTGAGAGGACTCGATTTTCTTCCGTTTTTAGGACGTTTTTTTGGGGGGAGGAGGGAGGGGAGAAAAATTTTCCCTTTCTCAGCAAACGTTATCAAGTTTTGCTTCCAGAACTACTATGATTTTGATTAGATTCTGTTCGAAACGTAGCCTTCTTTCTAGATAATTTGAAATGCTGTAATTGATTGCTGGAGTCTTTCGTTGAGATTTTCGCTGAATGAATTTACTGCAAATTACTCATCCAATGATGATCGGTTGGATTTCATATTGAAGTTGCAAAAACTTAGTTTTCTAGATTAAAAATTTATTAGCAAAAGTAGCGAGAGGAATAAAGCTTGCATTACTGCTTTTAGATTTTCATGTTGCATATTTGAAATAGATGTTCAGTAAATAAACTTGATAGCCGAATATGTTTTAATATATGTTTTTATCCTTTTCCTTTCTCTAGCATCCTCTCATCATTCAGGCCACTAACCTCTTGATTCATAAAAGCGCAGTTCATGATTAGCACCGACCTGAAATTACAAAACTTGGCTGGGAGGGGGGAGAGCAACGTAAATGGTACATTCGATCTTTATCACTACTACATTCAGTTATTTACGACCGAAATCATGATTTCTTGAAAAATGTGGAATACGTCCACATTCGATTGCTCAAATGCCACTCATCTTTGTTCTCTAACGAGCGTTCATAAAAGCTCATACAATTTCAATGTTGTTGGTTGTTTTTTTGTTCATTGATGAACAGCTCAGACACAGCCGCCCTCAACTCGTTGAAAGAGTTTTTTCTCACCTCGCGCGGAAAATGTCTCCTTCTTGAATTGTCGTCAAATTTTTGAGAAAATGCGATTTGCGAACTAAAGTTGTTGATTCTTGGGACACTGAAGTATTCACGAATTCAACAACTCTATAAAACAGTTCTAGAGTTATTTGAATCATCTTTTTAGAGTATAAAATAAGAAAAAATTGCGTATATTTATTGATATTTTGGATTATCTGCTAGTTTTGATTGGAAAATATTGAAAAGATTCTTCAACAAGAAGAAATGTCATTAAAGTTGATCTGATGGTGAAACTTTTTGTATCCTTTTTCCTACTCTTTTCTATAAAAGCTTTTTTTTGCAGACGTTGCTTTGAGAGTTACATTTTATGCAGATTGTATATTTATAAATTGCAGAGTTTATACATTTGTACGCAGAGTTGCATTTGCATGATCATATACCTCATCTCGCTACAGTGTATTGTGATGATTTTTTCTGCATAATTGGATTTTAGAATTCAGATATTGATGCATAATTTTCCTGACGTGGTCAAGTAAAGTTTACAAATTGATGCACGCTGATTGTGTATATAAAATCAGTGCAAGAGTATGCATTTAGAGGAGAGCATAATGTGAAGAATGTTCATAAAGCACATTACATAAAGAGTGATGGTGATGAAGCATGCGATGGTGATTGTCGAGAAAGTTGTTGATCTCGTCGCGGAAGTGCGATACTTGACGTGAAGTATTGCAACGACAGGCTGAGCAACTGCTAAATGCTATGATTTATTGAATCTTAACTATGAAAGTGAACAACGCTCTTGTTAGCAAGGTCTCAAACATTTCCACACCCTCAATCCGTTAATTCTTATCTTTCATCTATTAGGTCATCACCAAAAAAACCCTCGAGAGAAGGACAAAAAACGATGGCTCGAAGGGGGATGCTAAGAGAAAGACTATTAATGCGAAGAATGCCCCTAATTTTCGTATTTCACTACTGTGAGAGCCCGGCAACGTTAATTTACATGGCTTCTAAACAAGTTACGGCAAAGTTACTTAAATGGAACTCTGTTGGAATGCAACAGCAGATGGCATTCCCGTTCCTTGACTAGCTGGCACTTCTCTTTGCTAGGCAGCCATCGTATAATGATTTGGTATGAAAGGGAAGTAAATTTTGCGTATTATTCTCAAATACCTCACACTACATTGATGCGACAATTATCGCTTTTTCATCTGTTCATCTTCTCTCTTATTTGCTTATTAACTAACGGCTATATGGTTCATCGTTGACTCAGCTGTCAACCAACAAAATTTACGCAGTTAGTTTAGATCTTCTTTATAATGCGCAGATTTATTAATATCTTTTTCGATCGTTCCAATTTTTTAACGGACCGTTGTTGATGCACAGGACTCGCTATCGAATGGAAAGCTTTTAAACTTCGGATTTTACGTATCGCTGTGTAATTCGCTCTATACCTTAGGCCCTGCAATCGGCTCTATAGTCGAGATCTGCTGCATTATCCATTCTATCGCCGAGGTTTGTGTTAGAACTTTCAGGTACAAAATATGTTGTTCATCAAAGTTAGTCCTTCGAGGTTTAGAACGTCTTTCATGTCAAAACAATTCTTCGAAGCGCAGAATAATCTTCAACGTATAGGAAACGTTTGTTGCAAAACGTATCTTCTTAAATCTTCTTAAAGAGAGTCTCTACAGCGGATCTTCTTTCTAATGAGCTATCAAAACAGAATAGATATCTTTATAACGTTTTTTTTTGCACATTTTATTTTCCTTAACACAACGTTTACCAACATATTTTTTCCTGTATAGTTGCAACTGCAAAATTTTGAGCGAATCGTACGCTGCGTTCTCTTAAGTATAGAGTATGGAGATTCTTGCAAAATGAAAAATTCAAAAAAAAAATTATTTAATCTAATATCCGTTTTAAATTGTTTTCGATTTATTTTCCAAAAATCGAATGCAGAATAAAATTTCTCATCTCTATTTTCACTTCTGCTTATTACTTCGCTTGAATTGCTAACCAGTTATATCCTGTTAAATTGAAAATTGTTTGTAACAGTAATAAAAAAAAAAATTTTTTTTTCTGAACACAAAATTTGCATTAAAAAAGTTAAACCTCCCAAAAATCCAAGCATCTCACTTTTTTTCTTCACATTAGAGGCAGAGAAAGTAATTATATGTGAAGAATTATTTAGCGTCAGCTAACATATTGGAGCGCTATACTGCTTTCTTAATTGGTAACAAAATATTCGCGTTTTTGAGAAAAGAGTTTCGATAATTCGTTGAATTTCGAGTATTTCTATATGACAATACTTTATGGTCCATTAAATCTAAAAGCAACATCTGTCTATATTATCCTGTTAGTCATTAATCAATAACAACCATCGATCTACTGATTCGTTATTTATTTTCTCTGGATTTTGAGATTTCTTGCTTTTTTTTCTATTCATCTGCAGCTGTTTTGTAGGGTTGCGTCTAGCGATTCTTACTAGTATATTTCAAATTGCATTCAACAAATATAGGCAGCAAAATTCCTGAAATGAAATGACACTACACAAGAATGCTTGAATTATATACTTCTATACGTAAATACACTTGAAATATATGTGTTGCACAAAAGAAACCATCTTTATGGAGACTCATAGATCATAGACTGCCTAAGCAAGACCTCATTCGGCTGTTGGCCCTCTCCTGGTCAAGCGGATCCAATAAAAAGCGGTTAAATAAAAAAAAAAAACATGACTGAAAATATAACTGAACATTACTGTAGAAAAGTTTGCCTGATTCTGTTCAGCTGTATTTCTAGTTACTTACAATTTTCACTGTATATTTATATAACAGTTGTGTAGATTTATGAGTCATCTGTCTTAGTTGTACTACAATCACAAAAGAATTTGAGAATGTTTGCATATTGGTGCAAATGTTTTTTGCAACAATTTTTTGGTGCATCAAAATAGTTAATATTAGTTTTATTAGAGTATTCAAGTAATTCGAGAAGATATCTTTGTGCTTTGCAATCATATTTATATTCAATGAACTAGTGTATATCTGTTGGTGTTGGCTTATAACAAAGCATTTATGCAATACAAAGCGGAAAGTGCTACAATTAAGTGATAACGGTGTTCTCATTTGTGAAGGATATGTTTTCGTAAGCGTTGAACGCATGTCGCCATTGATGTAGCTCAATGCACCCCACCAATGCACACTAATTTATCACTTCAAACAGCTGACATATCAGCTACCTATCTATTGCTACATCCCTTTAATCGACGCTTCACAAACCTATTAGAAGTCTCTTCGCCTCTCCTCTAGGAACCAGCCTCCACCTTTTCCAAGTATAATTACCTATCTTTTCATATTTATTTCTATTACAGCCTATTTATATCCTCATAACACATGGCCATATTTATAATTATCTAGAAATGTATAACATGCAAGCATTAATAATTATACCTTCATATTGATCCATTATTTCATGCAAGTTTCAATTTATTTTTCTGTTTCATCCTAACTGTATACAAAGATTTCATCTAATAATCTAAGAAACTTTCCAAATAATTTCCAGACCTTGAAACATTAACGTAAAAATTTAGCCCATAATTACTGCAGTAACTTCCAAATTACTCTAATATTGTCATATGACAATCGTTCCGTTGAAGAATGCATATCTGAAACTATGTTCACCACTAATGACGAGCTATCAAAAGCCATATAATTGCTTTATTTATAACCAATGATCGCACTGATCTCCATTGGAGATAAAAATGTTTTTCTGGGTTTGAATCGCTTTCACGGTTTGTTGCTCTGCATAATTTCATTTTATTTTATTTTTATTCTTTTAGTATCAAATTACCATAAGAGCAGAAAATGCGTTTTTGGCAATCCTTTCTATTTGAATGTCTATCTTCAAGGAGTATGACCTCTACTCTTGTTTAATAGCAACGGCGCTATAAGGCTGTAGAGCTATTTATTTATTATTATTCCTCCTCCCTTTTTCCCTTCTGCGAGCGCCAATTTCGAGTGCCATTGCATTTCACCTCGCAAGTATTTTATATGCTTTGAATAGCGAATTGCGTGGCAGCTATATAGGTTTGTAGCCCGGCCGAGAAAACAATTAACGGTTATCTGCGTAAGCCAATGAGTTGAATGTATAGAAATCCATTCACTAAATTCTTTATGTTGTTTTCGTTTTCGTAACGATACCTGGAAATTGTATATTGTTAATGACGAGAATTACAAAACTCCTGCGTTATTCCTTTTTTTTTCTCTTTTAGTATTCTTCCATGTTTTATTTTATTGCTATTGCTCTAGAATTTTTTAATTTTTTATCTGATCGTATGATCTATCTGCCTTGAACATTCAATTTAATTTCGGATTTCCTAAAATGCTGCCTAATTTCAAATGATGCGCTTTTAAGATTCTATTGGATTTTATATGTGATCAAGATTTTTGAGTTTTGAAAAAAAAAAAAATTCCCTTTCAGATAATTGAGTATTTTTTGTTAGTTTTAAGCAATCGTGTGTGCGCATCGTATTGATGAAGTGATGCTTCACTTAATAGTACAGTGTAAGGCACTATAATTAAATAAAATTAGCTTAGAAGAAATAATTAGTGATCTATGAATGCCTAACGAAATTTGTTGCACTTTTTTGAGATTGACCATTTCCTTACACTTTTTTTCATCAGTCTTTCTTCATCTCCCCTAGCATTTTATTTTAAACAAAATAATAAAGGTAGAACGATTCAAAACCATTATCGATTCTCTTTTCCTCATTCAACGTAATGCATTTTTGGGAGAATTCAACTTTCATAATGATTAGAACACAAGCACTCATTACTTTTTATTTCACCATCGAGATTAATCGTGCTCGTTTTATCGTTATTCAATTAAGCGATCTTATTCGATCAACGATGAAATTTGTCACTACAACCTAAAATTAAACATTCCATTAATCTTTTCACATCGACACTAACGAGTATTTGCACTACTATGACAATTTTTCTTTGATAATTGATGCATATATTATGCGTTATTTTTTATTTTATTTACCACTTCACTATCATTTTTTTCTATTTTTTTAAAACTTTAGTTTAATTATTCATTAATTGCGGCAATTATTTTAAAACCACTACCAAAATTAAGATATATCCATAGCGCCAAAAATTTTATATGAGTTTATTTTTTATCCAATAATGCGTTCTAATGTTGTATGCATTCAGCACATCTATTGAAAAAAGATGTGGCCAATCCTAGCAAAACAAATATAATCTCAAAAATACAGCTTAAGAAAGCAAATTTCTATCTCAAAATATGCTTCTTTTTTTTTTCAAGTCTAAGCGTCTTATTCGTTCGTGTTATTTTTTTTTCTTTTTTTTTGATTCACTTTGCAAATCTATTCTATACCAGGATTATTGGTTGAAAGACATTGTGATGCCGTTTGAATTATCACGAAGAGGAAAATGAATGATATCTGATAATTTTGTCGATATATTCATTATAACTTCAGTGTTCTTTTAGTGGTAAATTTTATGCAATGAATCATTTTTGCAAGAAACATTCTAGATGAATATTACGCATATATTGAAGTAAGAATAAAGTGGAAAACACTTATGAAAATTGATAAAAATTTTATTTGCTTTCATTCTTTTTTTTTTTTTTTTTGAAGTTTGCGAGTGAAATACTTTCGCAGTAAATCGATAAACAATCTGAGATCAACAGGAAATGTTGTTTAAGATGTTGTAAATTGTTAGCGGGCAATATATCTTAGATGTTCATCAATTCAAGATGTTTTAGAATGTTTATTCGAAATAGTTTTAGCAAATTCTTTTATGGGGAGGGGGTGGGAGAAAGGAAATAAAATGATTTTTGACATGAATTTCAAATATTCGAAATAGCTTACCATATCATCACTTCAACAGATAGCAAACAAAATCTACTAGGCAGACAGCTAGCTATGTACAAATAGTTGCCGAGCGAAAGGGAAAAGGATTCGTTAGCTTGAATTGGCAGAAAATGTGGCAAGCAGTAGTGAGTTCAAACAATGTTGGTAATAACTTTGCACGGCTAAATATTGCGGAAAAAAGAGGCATGGAGCGTCGTCTGTCCTGTGGAACTATGTCAAGTATTACTTGCAGCTATCCGTCTCGAATGAAAAAAAAAATATTTGAAACATTTCCTTTTTATATTTTTTGCTCTTTGCAAATGTTAAGTATTATGACTCGAAATGAAAAGACCTTATGCATCGAGGAATCAGAAAGTGGAATAGGCTTTTGATATTTGTTTACTGTGTATTGAACACGCTCGCTCATTTAAATGCCGCCAAAAAAATGATGGCCTTGTTTTTCAATATTGCTTAAAATAGGAACGCATCAAATAAATTTATTTGTATGAAACTATATAAACAAACTATACTCCTTACTAACTATCGAAATCAGTTACTAGTACATTCTCATTTCATCTTTTCATTTTTTTTTCTTTCTTTCTTTAAGGTTACAGCTTTATTTGTTTTTTTAAATTATTAAGCGATTATTGAACGCTTCCTTCTTCGATATAACATTTTCAACGTTTTATGATCAGAATTGACTGTCAATAATATGGCATAGCATATTGTGCTCTATTCATCATAACATTTGCGAAATGTGAATTTTAAACCTTTTTGTGGAAATTTCATTTAACGGTTGATGAAATATATTAGATAGAAGTGAACATCCTGGTGATATTCCATAATGAATATTTTTTATTTCAGTATTGGTCGTTTATCTCATTTGATTAGGTTTGAAAACAAATTGATGGGAATAGTGCTGTTATTATTGGATTGTGCAAAATAATAGAAATCTACTATAAATATGATTATGTGTGATGAGTGCAACACAAAAATATGCACTTTTTATGAAAATAAAAATAAAAAAATGATGCAAAGATAATTGAATGGGATGCATTGCAATGTGGAATTAGCTAACATTGAATGCCTCAAGAAAGTTGAATTAAGAAAACAGCATTCTCGATGAAGAAGTTAGCGTGTCCTCGATTGCGCAAAACATGTTAACGAGTATGTGCTAATGGCATTTAAGAATGCGGCCAACTTTCAACAACCTAAATCCACTACTATCCTTAAACGATTTATTCGACATCGAGAAAAGATCGCTTTTTCTTCGTTATCGTTTCATCGTTGACTTTCAGTTGCATTCTCATACCGCTAATATTTCTCATTATTTGTATAAATATTAATTATTTCGTGAAGTCTGTATGTAGTATTGAAATTTTATTTTTTTTCCAGTTTAATTTATGCATTTTTTAAATTTAATTGTCTCAACTACAAAAGTTTCATAGTAAATGATGGAATAGCATATTTTAATAGAGCGATCGAGAGTACCAATACATCATTAGAACGTAGATGTAGCACTATTTCTGCACTACTTCTCAATATTCGTCTATGTAATAGTTCTTTCCGCGTGAGTAGACTTCATCCACTCGTATGTTTCTGAAATCCAAATAAGCCAAAAAGCTAATTGCGTTATTTCCAATCAACGAAAATAATGACTACGCTATGCTTATTCAAAAATATTCACGATAGCATTCATTTTAAAGTCTTTGATTATTTCATTGCAGAGTTCTTTAATTTATAAAATTGCTTATTGTTACGCATGAATATAATCATCACGAAATCTTAGCACAATAGAATCTTAGAGAGCACTTTCGCTACGATTTTAGACAAAGGGATTATGAAGAAAAAGAATCGTGTCCTCTAAAATAAGTAAAAGAACAATAGTGAATCTCTTTCTTATTCTATTTTGGTTTTTGATGCAGATGTTCGTCATTGAACGCGCTAGTGAAATAGTGGAAATCTTTGGATGCTGAAGATCATTCACGTGAATGTGGGGAATTTTTGAAAATGGTCTAAAATTGTTTGATAAACTCATTTTGGGAAATATTCGAGCGTAATAAAAAAAAAACGTCTATTTTTTAAAGACCTATTTCCCTTGGATAATTTTATATGCCGCCCTGGTCGTTCATCGAAGCTGAATGAATGTTTTGTTGTTTTGATGTGTCAGCTAACTATTTGGTTGGATGATTTGCATCTAAAACGATGAACTACGGTAATGTTATTATTTTTATGCAAATTGCTAATATATGGAAATTGTTTTATAAACTCATATAGAGATAGAAAACCGAATTGCTATTGTTTTTCTTAGTACGCGATTACATTAGCACTTTTATGAGTGAAATATTTGTCTCATATATAGGTGTGGGCGCTTTTTGACAAAAGTTTAGTGCTTATAAGCGTAAACGCTTCAATTTATTGATGTCAACTTGTAATATCATTAACGAAATATGGTTTTTTGTGCTGATTTTTAAATAATATCTCTTCATGAACTTTCATTGCAGAATTTCTTTTTCAAATGCGAAAATGAATACCGCAATTTTTGATTTCAAAAAAAAAAATCTTCATTTCATCACTATAAATAAAAAATTTATGATTACAATGGACATCACAATGAATAGTATAATGTTTTTTTTAAACCAAAACAAAATCGCTAAAAGCGAATGAGTGTTCATTGATGAATTATAGATGCTATAAATAAGCATCGATGAAAATATGCCTAGTGGGCCAATGCTCCAATACTGTTCTACTAGCTTACAACCTTTTTGCCAAGTTACGTTTCACCGATGTTTCATTTTAAATCTATCAACGGATGACGATCAATATTTACTTTTTCTTTTGCATATTTATTTATAGCTGAAAAAAAAACGTGTCAGATGGGAATAATACTTGATTTTCGAATACAAATAAATATGCCAGATATCATCAAGTTTATATAGTAATCAAAATTTTCTAATATGCTTTAGCGATACTGACAATAGTGGTAGCGGTCAACATTAACTCAAAGCTGCTGCAATGCGAAATATCTGGTCTAGCTAATAAATCTATTTTAGTGGCAGTTACGTAATTTTTACGTTTACTCAAAGGCTCAAGTGAGCTTCATCTTAGAGTAGTAATTGGAAGTTGGTGATAAATTAAGGATCCTCCATAGAATGATATTCACAAAAAAGTGCGAGTTTCAGTCACAGTTCAAACAATTTATTATCATTTGCAATATTTGCTACTTTCATAGCCAAACATCTGAAATCGTGTTACAAAATTGAAATTATCAATACTGCTGATGGTGAATGGTCTATTGTTCTAGCATTGATGATATTCCTTGCTACTGTGATATATTTGAACGATATTAGTGTTGTTCATTTCAATCGTATACGTTTCTCTAATCTCCAGATTTCATACGCTGAAGAATTTCATTTTCATATTCAATTCTATTTGATATGATTATTATTCGATCATATTTGCCACTCGAAACGATATTTATCTCTCATAATGAGATCTTTTCATAGTTACCCTTTTAGCGAAACGATAAAATTAAATCTCCTCACTCTAAGCTTATATTAAAGCTGATAATAAACATTCGTAGGCGATCTTTTCATGCTTTACGATCCTTAATAGTTACTTTCAACTTCATTAAACTTTCCAATATAAAACTTCAAATTTCCATTTGCTTTTTTTAGTACCATTAAATATGAAGGAGATTTCAAATTTTTCCGAATCTTCGGTAATCGTTTACAATTGCCTTCACCGAGAGAGTTCATCCACTTGCCAATGATGTGAATGTGTTCCGTGTGTTGCCTTTTAGGTAAAAGAAAAAGCCTATTTACCGATTAGCACAGTCTATTTCTCAATTTTTTCTTTTTCTTTTTTACTACTTTTTTCTACTCTTTTTTTAAAGTTGTGCTATATTATCGTGATATTACTAATTTATCTCTACTATTATCTTGGACGAATGCTAATGATCAGCATCTAGTATAAATTGCTTCAACCGTGCAACCATTAAAAACTCTTTTTTTTTGCAAATTTGTGGCCGTGAATTATTCAAATTTTATTTGCACTTGTTTGTTTAATGTGCTCCAATTTGAAATCTATAAATTTTCAGAAATTTTCTTGGCAAATGTTCAATCTTGGGAAAAAAGAACAAATAAAATAAATAACTATAAATGGACTGCTCAAACAAAAAATGAATGAATAGTGGATAAATAAATGAATAAATAAATGAATAAATAAACAAATAAATAATTTTCTTGTCATTCAAAAAGGTTTCGTGAATTTTTACAGCTGAAATTTGAAGATCATTTTCGACAACAGTCGTTCGCATTGCGCAGATATTTGTTGCTAAGAGCCGTCAGTTGAAATAATATTACAAGGATAACCCTTTCATATTCAGTTAAAAATTCAATGTCTGATTCGTTGTAAGTTTGATCATCAGTGCCAACTAGTTACACTACCTTTATTGAATTTTATAAGGTTATCCTATAGCAGTTTATCCCATAAATCCCTTGTCATTTAGTAAAATAATTAATGAATGGAACACCGGACGTTATCTCAAGCGCATTGACGTTACCTTATGTGTACGTATGGAATTGCGCACAGTCAGGAAGTTGCAAAAGTTGTTAATCGATGGAATATATGAAAATTGAAAGAATTCAAATTCGAACAAAATTATTCAAAAATATTTCGCTAACATTCGGGTATCCTTTCGAATGGGCGTCACAAAAAAAGGGAACAAAAAAACGAATCAAGTAAGGGATGCTCATTTGCCTATTGATTTCATATTATCGCATTGTTTCAACGCCTTATGCTAATGCCTTGTGGTCAGATCTTTGGGTTTTTCCTCTCAATAGTGAATATACGGTCAATGTTTACTAAGCTACTATCTAAGTAGTATTCGTTAAAGTTTGTTTCCGGATCATGCACGCATGCATCCGTTTGTTCGCTTTTTTATGCCGAGGTGACATTCAAATTGCCCTCTCCCTTTCCCTCATCAGGCCTGTTGAAGTTGCATATTTAATTTATATCTATGCGGTTGTTTACTTAATGAGTAATCCTTGCAATGAAATTTCGATCTTCGATTGGATTTCTTTCAGTTGATCGATGTCTTGCTATGTGAGTACTATTTACTGAATTCTATGTCAACGTTCGGATTTACATTTGCATATGAATATATGGTATGACTTGTAGGTGATCCTAGGAGATAGATTGATGGAAAAATGCCGCTAATTTTTTTTTTTGAATTTTACACCCTTTGACTTGTTTTACCATTGATCGTTCTTTTATTCTTTTTTTGTTTCTTTTTTTTTGCGACTTTTGCAGAAAAATCACATTATGTTAGCGTCTTGTTTGTTGCCGAAATGATTTATGTCTGTTTGCTGTTTAAGTTCAGTTTATGAAGTTCGAGAATCATAGCATAATTTCAGTTCGTGAGGCTCAAAAACCATAGCATGATCTCATGAATAGTTTTTATTGGCTGCGTTCTTTAAGAGTTATTAACTAGAAAAAGCTCTGTAAAATAAACATCAAAATTATCCAGACATCTAAATATTTTACATAAAATAATATGTAAAAATCCAATTTTTCTTTCATTTCTATGCACTTTTTTTCAGAAGTAATTTAATGAATTTCTCAAAAGTTTTTGATGAAACTAGAACTTTCTTGAATCGAATCACAGAAACTATTGCATCGTAATGATCATACCATATTTAAAACACGATTATTTAACTAATTACACAAATAAATGTTTTCATTTCTGAAATTGTAATATGCACAACAGAACAGTCGAACAAATAAACAAGTAATTTGTGCACAAAATTTGCATAAATAATTATTTCTTATCTTTGAAGTGATCATAAATTTGCATAATTATTTTTTTCTTGTGTCATCGAGTAAAAAAAATTTCGCAATTCTCCACTATCTTTATCGTCATATTTTCTAAACATTACCTGTTTTGAAGTGAGGTTGTGATAGTGAATTGAGTGAGATATTATTGCATTGTTATTGAGTAAAGAAGGCCTAATGAATTCGCTTCCTTGTCAACATACTTCGAATAACTTTGTCCCAATTTGCTCACGGTTCACTAAACAATTTTGCATCTTTGTTTGCGACTGCATCGCCTTATTTAATAAGTCGATATAACGCTTTTTGTGTTCATTGAAAATTCATATTACTGATGGTCATTACTGATTATACTCGTAAACTGCTTGTTTTAGTGATTGAGGCTCGCCTACGATATTGGCCACTCTTTAATGACTAGTGACCTCATCAAAATTTTTTTCGCTTATCATCCTTCCAACTGTACTCCTTCTGCATCCTTTTCCAACCTTTTCTGGACTCCCTATTGTTTGTCACATTTGAAAATTCATAAAATTTGTGTATACTCTTAGTTCACATTTAAGCATATTTTATTTCCTGTCTTATTTCTAATAAAATCAATTCAAACCATAAAATGCTTTTGGAACAGTAGCAATTTCTCTTCAGTAGCATTGCCTTAGTATCTCATATTCTAGATTCCATAGAGATTGATCATTTGAGCTTATTAAAAAAAAAAAAAAAGCCCTTTATTATTTTTGATGACTGACGGCTATCGATCAAACAACATAATGATGTGTACTGAATCATCATCATATACACCTTATTGCTCAAATACTTCCTTTGTGAAGCTTCTATCTGTGGTATAGATATGCATTCATTTTTAAAAGAAGAGGAAGATGAATTACTGTATTAAGGCTAATAAGAATGAAAAATGATTAGAGAAGAAAAATGTTTAATAAACAACCAAACAAATTTAGGAATACCTTGGTATGGCGTTCACGGTTTATAAATAATTTTAAACGTTCGTTTTATAAAACATGAGATAAATAAATGAAGTTGAATATATGAAATAATTTCCTGTTCTTTGCACTTCGTTTATGCTCCTATTTGTCTTCCGCATTAGCAATCATTAACGTGGATAATTTGAGCCGAGAGAGAGATTTATGCTGATTGGTATAAATTGCTGCCTTCAAGAGAGAGCTGAGAGACGTTTTCTCTATTGCCGATGAAGTGATCGTTTTCCCCGTGGATGAGCACCTGTAAAATCTTGCGCATCTTGTAGGTGCTTAGCTAAACTCGACTTGAAGCTTTTTAACGAAGAAAATGTTTATCATTTCTTGACTTCCTAACTTTAGCTTAAGCTCAAACTTATTGCTTCATCCAAAATAATTACAACTTATTTACTTAGGATTAAGCAACTACGATTTTTATAAGCTCGAGCGATTTCTCGTATCCACTTCAAATAACGATCAAATTAGAATATCAATCGAAAACCTTTATTTAAACATTCATTATTCGTCATCGAAAAGCGTCAAATGCGAGCAAATTGGAAGGTTTCTTAGAGGTTCGCTCATTTTAAAATGCCCAAGGGGTTTATTGGACGGAACGTTTTTTTATATAACGCCTTAGCGCAATTAATATGCTTAATGCATCACTCACTATGGGAGAATTTCCTTTATCCTTTCTTTTCCGCCTTTTTCATTTCGACGTTTAGTTCAAGTATTTCTATGAATTAATACTAATGAATATGCAAGATAAAAACTTCATTGATTCTCGATTAAATGAACTAGTTCTTTGACTTGAGATTTATGAATTAGGGCATATTGACATGAAACTGCGAATAGCGAATTTGCTAAGGTACTCATTTAAAGTACTTCGGACATAGCTAGGTGGATGCAGGAGGGGAGGAGAGTGAAAGGGAAAGGGAGCTAATCCCCCTTTCAACCAAAAGGCTGATCTCCTCGTAGGACCTTAGTAACTTCTGTTGTTTGTCTCATATGACGGGCAATGCAATTTTCATTAATTTTTGAAAGAAATATTAAGCATCCATTAGCACACAATAAGGTGTGCTTCACTGAATCGGCAATAAGCATTTTAATGAGTCCATACCGCATAAGAGGTCATTTTTTCTGCGCTAATCGGTTCAAATTTAAAATTTTTGCATCTTCTTATGAGAAGAGGACAGCAAAAACAGACGAAAACTAAATCTTCTCTTATATATATGATAAGCTTGAGAAAATGGTCTCTCTTTCTTGTTGCACTATCTGTCTTTTTGCAATCCCGTGGTTCCCACTCTCTTCTTCTTCTTCTTTCATCTTCGGTCTTTTCCAATTTTCATGCATTTTCAAATAATTGCAAATAATTCACATATAATGTTTTTCAAAATTTTCATCTAAGCCAACGTTTTATTATCATCTCACTAAACCCTTCTTAGATGTTTTAGTTCTTCATAATATCACCACACCACCTGATGATCCGTCCATTGACCAATGGTCGGCACCGATCTGCCATTTGCTTACTCGATTTTTTATCAATTAAAGTTTGCGGAAGTGACGTTCGGGCTGTTGTCCGTTGTGCCCAATGGCTGCGGTTTGCCCTTCCACACTCAGCCAGGATGGTCACTGAGGATCAGACGCGCAGTCGTCATCCCGTGACATACTAGGAGCCTTTCCAGCATGATAGGATATGACAGAGCATAAAGATCTGCTGGTGTAGCCCTCCAGAACCCATTGTCTGTCCCGCACGCGAAGGGCTAATGGAATGTAGCGTCGACACTCTTCATAATATGTTGCTAGATAATTTGATATTCGTCTTTTATTATTCCATTTTGCTTTATAATCGGATAATGAGGCTTCTTCTACCATTAACATCGCACTATTGAGTAATGTCATTTCTTAGAAAGGTTTTCGTTTATTTCTTCTTTTTTCTTTCCTTACAACAAATCCATTCATTCAGCTATTTTTCTCTTTGTGCTAACTTTTTTTTTGCAAATAAACAGAAAAAGATTATGAAGTGGACGCCACTACACTGTTTTCTTTTTATATAAACCTTTATTTACGGTTCTATTTATATAGTGAGTAATCCAACCGAATCGGAATTCCCTTCAGAATGGTTGTAGGCAAATGCATTTCAAAAATATCTGTCGATCAGCCCAACCGAAGACATCAGGCAAAAACGAATTCCGACTGCGACCAGAAAAAAAAAATGGAAACCGGATTTTGGCCAGTGAAAAAAGGGCGCAGTCTCGATTTCCAAAGAATTTCTGTTAAAAGCTTTGCAACGATTGTGTAAAACTCTTTAACTAATGCAACATATGTAAAATTTTAGCTCCATATATAAAATTTTATTCCAATATGAGCGGCAAACAGGTTAACTGTTGAATCTATTTTGTCGATTTGTGAGTCCTACTTCTTGCACTTATCAACCACCAATAGCTTTACTAATGTTCCTACCAATTTGTCTATCTGCCAAATGCAAATCTTTTGAGGCCGAAACCTCTTTATCGTAATATAGAATGAGTTCAACGCGATACTCGGTTGCTAGTAAAACCGCCTGCCACATTCAAACCACCTCTCAAATATACAACGATTACTGTAAGTTAAATAAACTTCATCTAGCATGACGCTTACTGCTAAAAATGCATTCGAAAAGTTTTCCAAAGAGTCGTATTCAATATGTGCTTCTGTTCGTTCTGCTATCGATGTTTGAAATTCATGATTTAGCCAAATAAAGCTATATTGAAATATTTTTGATCGTGAATTTTTATTCAGTAGGCAGTATGCTATCGTAGTTAGCACTTAGAGCTATCAGAAGCATTAAACAATACCATTACCAAAAATAAAAAAAAACGCTGCACACCAAATCCGAGTCTACATCTGACGAGGTATGTTCAGCGGAAATTTTCAACAATCATATCTGAAGTTCTCGTTAGCTATATATCTTTTTTTTTTTTTTAAATTTTGAACCCAGGTAGGCGATCATTTCTCTGATTGGATGATAAGTATCAACTTTCTAGACTGATTATTAACATCTAGATTGAAATCTTAAAGTTTTTCTGATAGACGATTCTACAGCTCTTCGATAGATTCATTATAATGCTGCGAGATCTTATCACGTCAAATATAAAAAATGATATCATTTTGCACTTGTCGAATGTAAATATCGAATTGAAAAGGAATATTCTCAGCAACAACAAAGCTTATTTGGGACAATATATGAATGAAAATAAAATAAACAATGAAAGATGAATAGATTGGCAATGTTTTAAGTTTTTCTCATTGTTTTTGATATATGTAGTTCTCTTCGTTCAAAAAGTTTCCTCTTCCATCTTACTTTTTTTCCACTTCGACTTTCCTTTTTGGAGTCAATTCATCTTGTCACATGAAAATAGCCTGACGATTCAAATCGAAAAGTGCTCCGGAAACCAAATCTCGCCGAGAGCCGTTTGTAAGAATTTCTTTAATTGCGTCGGTTGTCCGTGAACTTCCGAATGTACTGCTCTGTGCTCAGGCACCGGATGAATTGATACCAGTGCCACATTGAATGTGTCTTGACAAATGGTGTTTACTGCGATGACATGGTTTGTGTGCTAGTTTCTAAAGAATCTCTTCGCTCATCACACTGGTGACTAATAGCAATCTTGAATTTAATTTCACTTCAGTGCTATTTGAATTTACTTATATTACGCTCATATCATTAATGCTTGATTTTCAATCGATTTTTAGACAGAAAACATATTTTTTTCACATGATATTTCACATTTTCATTGTTTATTCGATGGTTTCTTGTATCGCCACTCGTTTATAAATACTTTTTGACAAACCTTCAACATTTGTTCATCCTTTGTGATGTCTCATATATTATTTACTGTCCAATTGTTTATGATGGCTCAGAAACCACGAAGACAACCCAGAGATCAATCGTTATCTATCACTGATCATAGCTTAAAGATATCTGCTGTCCACCATTTATGAATTTTCAGAGATCATTGATTGCTCATCCTTTATGATAGCCTATAAAACATTCATTATCCATCCTTAAAACAGCTCAGAAATCATTTGTTGCCCATCTTTTTTTTGTCAGCTTACATTAGCTGCCCATCATTAAGCCACAGCACAGAGTTTACTCATCGTTGCTCATTCTTCGTGACAGCTGGACGATCATTCATGAGACATGATGTTACCTGCATTTAGTATAATATAATGACCATCACAGATTTGAGTTGTTTTTTTTTTTCGCACTCATATACGCATGCAACTATACTAGAAACTGTAGCATTTAGCAAAAAGGCTAAGAAGAGTTATTGTTGTTTCGCAGCCCTAAAGCTACTATGTAATCTTTATATTGCTAATCGTGCAATGATGATTATATATTTCTGTATATTTAGCATATATTATTTATATGTTTATGTGGGTCTTTCTATTTTCTCCTCCTTATAGTTTCAATTTATGAATTATCAAAGTTAGAGTTGCAATCATTTCAAAGCGCACAAAAATTTGCATATTTTTTTACAACCGATTGGATTTGCATTTTGCGTCAATCAATTCGACTAATATATGTACTATATTATTCTGTAACTCTATTGATTTTTGCAATCTATGAAGCTAATTGATTAAATAAACAAAATGCAAAAAGCGCGTATCATGTGCCAACTTTTTTGCTACTCATTTGTGTTTGTCTAGTCGTTGAAAAAAAAAAATCAACAACAATGATTTTATTGATGGAAGTTTTGTTGATTCGCAAACGTATTGATGCGTCTATTTCAACAGCTGCTTTCTATGAATGTATATTTTTGGCAAATTTGTAAAGGTTTTTTATATTTATATTTTAAGCTTTTTATTTATAACCATCGATCGAATTTTTGAATATTTAACAAAAAGCAAACTAGTCAATGATATTCTCTATTTTCAGAGTACGATTCACTGCTTATAAATGTTCAACGCTTTAATATCGGCGAAGAAATATTCATGATTGATGCTGTTATCATATCATATATCTTATCGTTAATCGTCGAATATTCCGATTTCTGATAAGGTTAGTATTTGTGATTGCTATGAACGCTATTATGCTTCATAAAATATATCGCTTTTGCATTGTAAAAGTTCGACTAAAGTGAGTATCCTTATCCTCTAGGCTTCTTAAGTTTTTTGCTGACAACTTGTATAGCTACTGCATTTTTTGCACTTCTTTGAACGCTATGCTTAAAAAATTTTTTATAAGTTCCCTCAGTAGAGGGTAGTTTTTACGAACCTAAGCTTTTGGAGTTTTGAAATCTGATCTCATGTTCTGAGATTTAAGCTACGAAAGAAGAGGTTTCTTGGTAAGGAAATTGTTTTTTACGCTGAATTTTTGTAATTTTTTGGCAGTTAATGTTTAGTTTTTGTTTTATTTTGGCAGACATATTTATGTCGAAAGTTTGTAAACATCATTATACTATCTCTACAGATCTTGAATTGAAATTTGCACATGCAAAGAGGGGGCATAATTCTTACTGAAATATAGAAGTATGTTATAAATTTTTAAATAATTTAACAATCATCGAAACCTAAAACTTCATAAAAGCGCTTCCAATGAATAGCTTATCCACGCGCTCACAAATATTTTTTCCCTTGTAGGTTGGCACATATTTAACGATCAAATGATCCTAAATAGCACTTTTTAGATGGATTATAAGGGGAAAACGCTAAGCAATATCGATAGCATGAATTGATGCCTTAATTCTTTTACATACGCACACACACACACACACACACACACGCCACACTCCTTTTTTTTTGGTTGGAGCCAAATTGTGTTCCAACTACGATCGTATCGTTGCTTTTTTTTTGTAAGCTTTATCGCAGGCTTGTAGACGTGTTGTGGGCTATGAAACGAGATTGTATGGATTCTTTTATATTACTTAATTAGCCATACATTGATTGTACGTCCTCTTTCAGCATCCGATATTGGGTCTTATTCACTGTGGAATATTGCTTTTGATGAATTTTGTTGTTATTGTTTTTTTTTTTTTTTTTTTTAAATTAGAATAACTCAGAAAATGCTGGTTTAAGCAATAGAGAAAAGAGGTTCCAATAATGCACTTACTATATTTCGTAAACTTTCTTTAAAGAAGCATAGATGGTTAGAATTAATGCATTTCATCACTTAAAATCTTAATTTGAATAGGTGAGTAATTGATATAAGAAAAAATTTTGCATTGAATTCACAATCGTGGGATTTCATTCAAATTTCATGCATTTAGCGATATGTACTTTTTGCCTGATACTGCAAGAGGCATTTCTTTTAAATTATGCACCGAAAATAAAATCTCAAAGAAGTGAAAAACTCCATTAATTTTTGTCCTTAAAGTGCTCAGAGATTACTTTTGCAATTCACCTATACCAATCGTTATGGCTAGCAACGTTTTACTTGCACTGCAAAAATATTCGGCATACATCGTCAATCTCAACGATTTAATTATCCCTGCAGGTAGATACTAGCATCGATGAAGAGCACAAAGTAAACATTTGAAGAAGCGTGCCAGAGAATTTGACGTAACACGTGCTTGTGCCGCGCTTTTCTGATCCACCAGTTTCATCGGTTACCAACAATATGTAAATAACACCTTCATATGTGAATTGAAATGACCACTACTACAAATCTTCCATGGAATATTTGCTTTTTTTTGTTGCGGGATAGGTATAAATTATATTTCTGACACCTTCAAATGTCTAAAATTTCTTTTGAAGTCGAACATCAACGAAGAGTATGGCATAGAAGGTCGTGGTACTCACCAAATTTGCTAACTTCAATTCCACTGGTTTCCAGTTTGAAACTACTGCAGGAAGAAACGAATATGCACATACCCATATAAAAGCATAGAAATGACGTCCCCATAATGCGATTTTGTAATGTCAACATCAAAAACGGATCAAACGTGTAGGAAAATACAGTATCAGCAATAAAAAAAAGTCGGATGAACGACTTTTTGGGTACATAAAACGAGATGTAGCAATGAATCTGCAATAATACAAAAAAAAAACTATTAGAATAAAGATCGCTTCGAATTTCGATATTAAAATTCGTTGAATTCAATGCTTTCGATTTCCTTCTCTGTTTCTTTTGGGGGAACTATTCATTCGAGGATTCGAGGAAATAATAATCGCACTTTTTTTAAACAATTGCGTTCTCTAACACGGGGCCACATAGAGAGTAACAAGAGGAGTGTTGTAGTATTTGCTAACATTAAAACACAAGAAATGTTATAGTTAATTGGAAATATTATTTAATGATAGGATTGTTATAATATTTACTAATATTAAAGCACTGAGCGTAATTTCAAAAAAGAAAAGATTAACCCCATGTATGGGAGCAATTTTAATCCGGTTGGTCATTATTCGCTTGAGATTTAGTTGTCTTGATATTGTTGTATTCATCGTTCGACTCAAATAGTTCATTAGTCATAAATTGTTTGATTTTAACTCTCATACAGGTTTTTAAAATTAGACTTTTTTCTTAGTAACTATACGCTTTTATGAATGAAAGATGTAATTAGCACTATTCATGTAGTTGAAACGTCGCTTGCAAATTTCGTTATGATTTAAAAAATTCAATGCAATATCTTTAAGAAGATTGTTTATTTCAAAATAATTAAGAAAGCATAACAGAGAAACTGGTATGATATGCGATTTTGCTTTTCGCTTATCTAAACAAACAATTCCATAAATTAAAAATTCATTTGTGTTATAATCGTCAATGAAAAAACAACCAATACAAAATTCGTATTTTACTCATCAAATAACATAACATCAGTTCCAATGGTTACGCACTTGAAACTATCGAATAAATTATTGCAATGATATATAGTTGTAATGATGACCATATATATACTGCATGATCACGACGTCAATATAGTGCTTTTAAGAGTAAATATGTAAGCAAAAGAACGCCTAAAAAACAAATTTCTGCACAGTAGCAGAATAATGCTAGTTAGAGCAGATTGCATCGTCTGTCAAAAACACTCATCTGAAATAACGACAACACTATGCTTTAACTATGAAAATATGCTTTTCAAGTAATGACAGCATTGTGCTAATAATTGTGTGCTTTTCCATTTGTCAGCAAATTAAACGTATGTACACACGGCCATAATCAAGTATGTTGACATATATGTCACTATCAACTCAATCATATCTAAAGCACATATGCTGTTTCTCCAAAAATTCACTGAAGATATGTGAAAAAAGCGAAGGGTTAATCCTCCTTCTCACTTAAACCTGCTTTCAAGTAATGACAGCACTTAAATCTGCTTTCAAACATATATATATATATATATATATATATATATATATATATATATATATATATATATATATATATATATATGGTTGCGATTTTAGATCATAGTCCCAAAATATTTTTAAAACGAGCCAATTTGTTTAAAAATACGCGGTGAATATACAATTTGTGATCAAAAATGAGGCAAGTTTAGTCAACACCTGAATATTTCTTAAGTGGTTGAATTTTTATGCGTTCGAAGATAAATAAGGATACTATATTTACCGTTAGAATGATTCGGAAACTGGTTGATCTCTCATTGATACGAAGTTTTGTGGAAAAAAATTGTCTATTGCATCAACCTAATCTTTCATTCTCATTAGCATTCAGTGATAATCTTTCGCTATCGAAAACACTCCAGCATTAAATTTAGGATTTCTCTATCTTTTTTACGATTGATTCTTTTGTTAAATGCTAATATATGATAAAGTGACTAAGATAATTTGCATTTGAGTGTCAGAATTCCGATAGCGATTTTAAGAGTAAGAAGAATTTTTTGAAGTTGATGTAAATGACTTTTTCCCAAACTCTACGGTATCACGATCTACTTGACAGAAAGACTCATTAAAAGTGAGGTGTTTGTTCCAGAAATTATCTTAACCCGCAATTATTAGCGTTTTCTCGTAAAAGTTATCAAATTTTTCTGGAAATTTGATGGAGAATACTCACAGAAATAAGAAAATAAAAAAAAATTATGTACATTGGAAAATATTTAGATGTGTATTTTATATGTTTGATCGATTCCAACTTGTCGCCCATAGAACCCAGAGCGATAAAATTTGGCGAGCATAATCCAACTGCTCTATCATCTGTTGTGATCCTTATAGTTCGCCTACTCCTAAGGAAGCCGTAGACAATTCAAACAACAATCAAAGGCATCCTTTCTTTTTGTTTTTTTTTTTGTTCTGCTCCCGTGCAAGTATGTTGACAGAAGAATTAATGTCTTTGTAATGGCACACCGCTACTCACTGCAAGAGTGATTTAAGAAGTGAGAACTGCAACAGGTGTGAAATCGCTGCAGAGCAGCTGGCACGATATATCCTTCCACATATCCACTCATCCGATCAGCTACTTCCACAAATTGCCAACGATTCATAAAATTGACATTTAAATGCAATAAAATTTCTATAAACCAACTGCTGTTGTAAATCCTTACAAAACATTCTTTTTACATAGCTTACAATCTTGGATTTGCATGTGGTGAAGTCTAGTTTGTGCCTATGCATTTGCGCATGAATGTGTACGTGCCCATCTGGTTGGTAGTTCGAACCCTAAAGCTAGTCAAGCTCGAGTTACGGAATTCGAATGACATGATATAAGCCTTAGAGCGACCTTTCATGTTTTGATCCATTAGATTCCAAAGAACTTACGAGCAGTTTAATATATCGATAAATGTTCGTGCATTTTATATCGGTCGGATGTACTACTAGCCTGTACTATCAGGTTTAATTATGGGGCATTGTTTTGCCTATTGATAGCATGCTGGTAATTTCTGGAATTATTTGTTAAAATGAGTACAATGCCAAAGCGCATATCGCGTCATCTGCTCATATGAAGTTCATTAGCTCCAGCTTGACTTCTTGCAAAATATGTACATTTCCTCATGAACTTTGAAATGCGTGTAACTCTTTTTGAAGTTAATAGGTGAGGATGAAAGGTGCTATTAATTTCGCCGAATGTTTTAATAATTCCCATCGAATTTTGATAGGTTTATTGGTTTTTTAGTTGATACTATTGAACAAGCGTAAATGCGCAAATATAAGCAAATGTGACATCGTCATAAAACGTTTTAGGTATGTCGATTCACAGAAGTACATAAGTGGCATGACCAAAAATTTTCGCACTCCTAGTAACTGGTCGGAAAAAAGGTGCCAATAGGAGAGGAGATTCAGACTAGAGTTATACTTACAGCGATAATCTTTGCATGTGCGCGGAAAAAAAAAGATGCGAATGACCATGTATATGAGAATTATTCTTTAGCCAAGCAAATATCCATATTTTTCTATTAGCTAGGAAAAAGTGCGCGAATTATTCCCTTATTGAGGGGGAAGTGTTTGCGAAAAAAAAGCTCTTTGTAAGTGGAAAATGTGAAGCACATACAGCTCCTTCCTCTAAGTGAATTCACGTAAACGTGCCGAACGAAAGATATGACATCGCCATAATTATGCCCTAGTTTTGCACATTTGCGAAGAAACCTGCAAAGTTATTCAAAAATGTGAGTGAAATTTTTTTTTTGTTGAATTTACATGAAACGATTACAGATTAAGTATTACTGCCCTGGTTTTGCCATTTATATAATCGTTGTGCTCGTGTTGCCTACATATATCGTTTGATTAATTTCGCATTGAAAAATTTCTGCATATTTTTCAGTTGAAAAATTAAATTTGCATGATTTTTTCAATAAATTATTCTCAATCATAAATAAACGATAAATTCGTTATCATCAAAATTATCGTATTTTATCTCAAATGACTGCATATTTTTTTTCTTCTTTTACAGTTTTATTTTTTCACATATTTTACCAGTTCTTATTTTCCAATCGTCTTTCTGGCCATCCTTCCCCTCCTCCTTTTCCTGCCTCCCCCGATAAAGTCACCAATGGTGCCTAGAGTTAAGACTTTTTCGTCTCAATATGTTAAAGAAAATAAAAAAGAGCTAAAAATAAAGTAGAGAAAATTGCTCCGCTGTGAAATATGGCAACTACTGACGTCACTTGCGATGCTTGGTTACGCGTTATTTAGGGAAGTGATCTGCGAGGATGCTTGCTTGCTGCTAATATCGCAGTTATTGGTGATTTCAGCTTTTTCTGATCCTAGAAAAATGACTTCCTTCTAAAAATGCTACTAAAGTTTTTATTATTCAATTATTTGATATTAGCCGATCATGAATTTCAGTTATTTTTCCAGATATGCTATAGAAGTACTATTTTCAACTTTTTCTGCTTTAATAACCAACGAGAAAAGGGGAATAAAATCGCAAAAAAATAAAGGAACTTCAATAATTTTTTAATATAATCTAGCCTTCCACATGCTTTCAAGTAATTGAGTAACCAGAGTATCGTTATTGCAATGATTTAGAGTGATTTAAAAGATTGCGAACTATAAGCGAAGAGCTATCGAGTAATCTGACTATGATAGATGATATTGCTTTACTTTCAAAGCAAACGTGATTCTTTTCAATAAAAAAAAAAAACCTAAGGAATAGAGTTCTACCAATGCATTGTTGTTGCTGTTCTTGCTCATTAGGGGTATTTGACACTTCAGCTGTCTTTGTTAAGAAGACAAGCAGATTTTGCACTACTTCTATCCGCTCTACTATTGTAATATTGATGAATTTCCATTAAATTTTTTCGTAATTTTATGAAAATACTTTAAACATCGTTTCTAAAAATTTTTTAAAAACATCTTTTTAAACAGTTGCTTAAGCACGATAAGAAATACTTGCATAAGGTAACTAGCACTGACCAAGTTATGGTTCTACTTACTGAATGCACTATTGAGCTCTTCGTAGCAAATATAGATGTGACGCTTAAATTTGGCTCTCTCCTAAATTCTGACGTATGATGGCAAGCATTCACTATTTCCACCCGTCTGTCAAAATTTATCGCTCTTGATCTTCAATAAGTGCATTAGTGATGTAATAGGTCTCACAATTGCTAAGAATATTCAACGTTCAGTGTAGTGCATTCGAATTTGGAGGTTCTCAATTTCAGTGGCCGTCTGATGCTTTTGATATGCATTCTTTTTTGATCTTTTTTTCGCACATATCATCATTACCCATAAGAATTCTAATCGTCAGTAGTTCTCTTAGCTGAGAAAAAAAATGCTGTTTCGTCATGTAGTAGTGGCAAATATTTCAGCATTTCTACATCACTTGAGAATATATTTCTTTGGAAATTAGAAAAAAACATGGCCTTGTTACGTGTGAATTTTATCAGATTTTCCACATTTTTTTGTATAAAAAAAAAGTTTACATTTGCAAAAAAAGCGCAAGCGTTTGGCACCTGTCTACGATTTATTCTCGCCTTTTTTTTTCTTTCCTATATATATATATATATATATCCGTGATCTGTGTCTATATTAGCGGTAATATTAATAACACAATTTGTGTTATATTATTTAAATTGAGGTGTTAGAATTAATGCTGTTATTATTAATTTGTTGTTATGAGTCTATATTTGAGAGTGTGTTTTGTTGTTATTGAGTCGTGTCTTTTGATGTTAATGAGTTGATGCTACTGTAGCAAAACTATGAATTAATGAGTATGCGTTTTGTTAAGAATTAATGCGATGAGAGTTATTAATTTATAAGTATCATATTAGCTGTCATAGTTTATAACAAATAGTTACTATAATAATTTCAGTATGCAAGATATAGACCGTTATCCAAAACAGCGCCATTACTTCTAAAGCTTTGAAGTTTCTAAGTTAATTATCAATATTCGTGATATTAGTCAAAAATAAACCCTTTCAATCAAATTATTATTTTTATTCTCGAACATCATGATCGGTGTCATATGTTTCACTTATCTATGCTAGGAATATCGAAAATGCCATCTGGTACTACTCATTATGCACAAGAAGGCACAACCAGTCACTGTGAACAAAGCTATGCAAAAAAACTGAAGGAAAGTATCAGAGGGGGGCTGGCTGCATATTTACTTCAGAGCGTTGCTTTCATCTCATCAACTAGAGTCGAACAGACAATAATCTCTTGATTCACCTGATCGTTGCTAAAGAATCTCTAAAAAAGGGTTCGTCTCCTATAGCTCAATCGGTTTGAATTGCATGCAAAATTTATCAATGTTTGAAATTCTTCTAACTCATTTAAAAATTAATGGATCGATATGGAATATAGGATGAAATGTTTTCCCGTGGTATAAATTATATCCGCTAAATTCCGTAACTATGATTTTTTGAGATTTTCTAGATAGATAGGTAAATAGACATCTACATGTATGTGCACAGATATAACATTCGCTATTGATGGTAAATTTTGTGAAAAAATATGGAAATCATTTTTTTTTTGCTTTATGTATTTCGAAATCCATTGATTGAAAAATTTGGGTTCATCTATTTTGTATCGCTTATGAATGACTAATTTTAATTTTAATGTTTTATCAAATCTCTTACTTTTACACAAATTTCTAGAACTGTACCTTCTTTCTTTTCAGAGTGGTTGTCAATGAAGCAATAGGTATTAAGAGGTGTGTGAGGTGAGCTGCGAAGATGACGACTCCTTCACCGATCCAATGGTCAGTGAGTGCATACTTCGGTACTGAAGCCCCATCAACAACCGGTATTCCACCATCCACTGTATCGACCCACCTACCCAAGTAATTCTTCTTATCTTATGATTTGAATATATTTTAATTTTTTCGCCACTTCATCTTCATATTTTCGAAAATCTCTTCGCTATCACAAGTGTAGAATTTTTTTGTGCTCGTAATTCCATTTTCCCTATAAGTGTGAGTGATTTTTTTGTTTTGATGATTAGTAATACAATGATATAAACGTATCCGATAGAGAGCAGTTGCATCACTCTAAAGATGCTTCGAATTTTTTTGCATGTCGAGAATTAATTTATTACTTTTCAATAAATACATTTTTTTTCATAAGATTTCAAATTTCAATAGTTATCCTTTGTGATACAAACGAAAAAATTTGATTCAAGTGGGGAAACATCACCTACCCTTTTCCTCTCCCTCTCTCATTGCTCAGCGTAAAATTTAGCCAGTAGATAAGATTTCTAACCTATGAGGCATCTCAATTATCTTCTCATTGTTTTTCTTGTCTTTGAAGTAGAAGCAAAAGCAAAAACTTTAGCATATTACAAGAAATATTCACACATACACATCAAATGCCAGAATATATCCGTAGGCGCTCATTTGTCATTTATTTCATTGATGCAAAATGTTTGGTCTTCTTTTTGCATAAGAATACAATTTTGCATTCGTCGTTAGAAAGGGATCACTTGTAAAATTTCAAATTGTGCAATATTGATAGATTGTCTAAGGGTGTCACTTTTGAAATCTTAAATTTCTTCAAACAATCCATCAACGTTCAATTGAACGATCGATTCATTTATTCGATCGTTCAATTATCGATCATCACGCTTCGTTTTATGTACAAATTGCAATCAATGAAGAAAACATACCCTCATCTTTGATCTAGTAACTTATTTTTTCATTTAGAAACACTATAAAAATTGTAACTTTTTCTTCGCAAGTGGAGAAAAAGGGAAAAACGTACTCTCATGGTGCAACTATTTAACACTGCATCTGACATTTCGGACAACTAACATGGAAAATAATTTTTGAAAAAACTCATTTATTGTTATATATTGCAATAAGATCATTGCAACATATTACAATAAGACTACTGCAACATATTGCAATGAATGCATAACCCATCGATATCATTGTGCAATGGCCGTCAATATTTATCCAGAATATATGGCGTCTCAGTGCGGCAATTATTGGGCGTTCAGTATGCCATTTGGTTCGTTAAATTGCCACTTATGTTTTCGTCACAGCTACGCATAAAAGCATCGAGTCGATACCTTAGCGTACTTACCGCACTCACTAAGAGCACTTTTGAGGACATTTGGGGGAATGTTAGTATAACCTTTAAATAAACATCGCCTTCTCATAATAAAACCTTTTTTGTGAAGGGATATTCTATTTTACATCTCTACTCTAAAATTTATGAACCTTTCTCACTAAATTATTCGTTAATATCTCAGCATTTGTAAATAATGTGAATATTCTCCTCGATGATTGGAATTTCTAATGAATCATCTTCTAAATAAAGTTCTCTCGAAAATTCAGCAAGCACTCCTACCCACTGAAATAAGAAGCCATGATCAATTGTCAGTTCAAAGTGGATGTGCTCTCAAATCCTGTATTGTTATTTAAGGGGAGAGGAACGGGACGTGAGAGGGACAAGGGAGAAAGGTGGGAGAAAGGAAGAAGGAAGAGGGAAGGAAGCACGAAGAAACTTAGGAAAATCTTTTTGAAAAGGTTAAAATTTTAAACGACTAATCCTGAATGCTTGTCATGCCACTAATAAAGCACAAGTCTTAAAAAGATTACGTTAACATTTAGCCTCGAATGCGAACATTTTTGCATGAATCAAGTCCTATATGCTAATGATCGCTGGGCTTATGCAATGAATGCACTGATAGGTTTTTCGGATCTGGTGGATTAGGTGCTAAACATACAACGAGCTTAAGATAACGAGTTCTTTATTCTCTTTTTATGTGCTTTCGCAAATTTGCTTTGCAAAATGGCATTATGGTGGAATATTAGCGGATCGGTATGTACCTGTCTGAATCACGTATCAGATCAGTGTCTGTCTGTCTGTCTATGTTTCTCTTTGGTAGTTTCAAGTATGGATTCAACGAAAATAAACGTACGAAGCTCGTTACATTTTATGCATATCAACAATTGAATTCCTTTACCGCATTTCACATCGATAAAAAATTTTGGAGAGAAGTTATTTTGAGCATTTAATGATGCAAAAAAAAATCTGCATAAGTTTTCCACCGGTCGGTTTCTAAATTTACGCCGGTCGGTTCACAAGAAAAAACATCGGTCTTGGAAAGTTTCGCATTTGTCAAAGGACAATTTAGGTGTAAAATCAATTTTCAATAATTTTATGTCATAACGGCTCCACCATATTCTTATACGGATTTTTTTAGGTTTTTCAGGCGAAGTTTTTTTCTCGATCCTAAGTTTATGTGACACACAAACGAATATCACAAAGTTAACAAACTAACTAATAGATATGAGAAGCCATAATAAATAATCGTTTCACATCAGTTGAAATCTTAACTTTGAACACAAAATATATAGAAAGTGCCAACAAAATTATTATTCATATATCCTTCTATGAGATTCGATCTGTAAGAAACAACATTAGCAAATCTCTACATGCAGAAAACGCTAAAAATTCATATCACCACCACTATCGTTTATATAGTTAGTATAAATCTCGACTTCAAATTTTTATTTTTTTTTTTACTTTATTGCTACCTGAAGCTTTCAAAATTAATAATATCAACAAAAGGTAAAGCTGGGACTTCAAGAAGATCAGTGGCATGTTCGGCTGCACATGTTGCTGAGCAACTTAATGGACGGGTGCCGATTAAATTTTAAATCATTTTTTGTACCCAGACACATCAAAGTATAGAAGTAGGTACTAGTGATGTTACTGTACCAAAATTCTTGGAACAATATTGTATTTGTACATCCTCATAAAAAATGATTACACTATGCTTCTGCTACTTTTTCAGTTACCTAGTCTACTTCACCTATACCGTTCTTACGTGTTCAGATCTGGTACAATACTATACCAGGTATTTTAGCCTCAAAAATACAATTCTAGTACTATACTTTCTGCATCTTCGGTTTTTCTTGATATACAAGAATAAGGCAGTAGAGATTACTTCATAATGAGTAGAGCAAATGTGTTTTTGATTTTTGAGAAATGCACTGTTGAGAGATTCATCTCTAGCGTAACGAGCCATTAGCAATAATAAATGAATCCTTGATACAACTTATCCTCCAAAAGCCAACAGTGACGGACGCTTCAACCGACACTTGCACATTTATTACAATCTTCTCGTTGACCTCTTTCAATGGCCTCTCCAAAAGAAACAAAGTCCTGCTCGGGAATTTGGAAGGATAATTCACGGATTTAGCACGGCTGAATACTCATGAAGCTCTTAGCTGAGGAGCATGTTTAGAGAGGTATTCGTTAACTTTTGGAGGATCTTTGCGCACCATTTTTCTGCGCTGTCCTGAGCTCTCTTACCGGATTTCCCCCATTACTTTTCAAGCATTGTTAGCGCCACACTCCGCTTTACCTACCGTTTCTGATCGTTGAGTGCTTTCATCTGCTCAGCATCTTCTACTTCATGTCGAACCCTCGGATTATTCATAGCGTTTGTGGTGTTTATTCTCATGCTAGTGGACCTTTTTTCCATACTCAAAAATGTACTTTCTTACTTGTACTTTTTTCCAAAAAATCGATTTTATACTCTTCTTCTACCACCTTCCCAAAATCGGATTGTACATACTCACTCATACTCTATTTGTGAACGTTAATTTCGTACGATACTGTAATATATGTGCTATTAATACAAGCATAGTACGAAAAGTACGATGCCTCCCAGTTCAATGATAACACTAGAAATAGATCATTATTTCTGAAGGCGGATGAGGAAGTAGGAAGTCACAGCTTGTTAAAATTTAAACATCCTTTTTTTGCTTCATCTGCAATAAAGTCTTTTGAGAAACTCGAATCGCATTATTTAGATGTTAGTGGCTTAATGGTCCGTTTATTTTAAGGATCGCTAATTTTCTCATCGAAACTTACGAAATTCGCTTAAAAGTGCTTTGCTTCATTTTCCAAACGTTTTCCTCCTTCTTCTTCCATAAGACAGTGTTACTATTTATACAAACACATAGGCCCCAACGTACAAGCACAGCTACAATAATATAGGGGCAGGTCATTGCAAATTGTTTATTCATTAAGAATCAATAATTGCAATATTTGACTGAGTTATCATATGGAATTTGCAATTGTATAAAAGTTATGAGCAGTGATTATTTTTCAATTTAAACGACCTCAGTGGGTTTTTAAATGTTCAAAAGAAAGTGAAATGCATCGATGTGCAATGTGATGGCGAGTGCAAACATTGCAAACGTTCATTCAGATAGTGAATTTTAATTAAAAATCTGCATCTCATTTCCTTAGGATCTCTCTTAACGTATTCTATACTTTGCGTTGATAGTACTGCAATTGGCACTCCACTCCTATAGAAGTATCGTGATTGAAGAGTGCCAACTTTTTGAATTGAATATAATCTAAGAACTTTTTAAATGAATATAATTTAAATGACTTAGAAATGAACAATATTTAAAAGCTTTATAAAGAAATAGAACTTAATAACTTTTGATCGAAATATAATCTGATCCTTCTCATATTGGTGTATTTTGAATTTATTCTCTTATGCGATGAAACAATGAGATAAACCTAAGAGATGAATTTTCCTTAGTGCGCACTATACTTTTATCTTACTTCATGTTGTATCTAAAGCTTTTATTGAACATAATAAGTGTCAATAGACATTCCCATTAATTATTGTTCGTAGTTTATGCAGTATTGCATTTTAAATGATGAAGAGAATTTTACAAATATTTTGAAATATTTTTTAAATCACGCTCTGCTATACTTTGAAATATTTGTTTTCACTCTGCACCCTACTCGATAAGGAAAGTAAATTGGTACTAGATTTAAAGCAGTAATCCACTTAAAAAATTCTATACTTCTTTGACATAATCACTATAAAATCTAGTACTCAGGCAATGGCTTTTTTAAGCCTTAAATATATCCATTAGAAGTTGCCGCATTCGGTTATATTTTAAATTGAATGCTGCAACTTTCCACTTGAATATGCTCTTATTTTTTAGTGTAATCTAATCGTTTGTGGTTCATTTAAAATTTTTCCCTTACTCAAATTGGATTACTCAGGGATTTCTCTAATTTTGGTAAGTCAAAACGCTTTCAAGCAGTCGGTTAGTAGTGAAGCAGTATCGTCACACATCTGACATTACATCTCTACTTGAATATATTATCTTAAAATATACTATCATTGTTATGAATTATAAGATAACAACGACAAAAGCCGCATTTAAATTAAACTAACATCCACGATTTTTGTCGAGGGGAAGGGGGAAGGGTGGGAGGGTAAGGGTGGAGCATTTGTTTGTTCAATTCATCCATGGAAAAATTAAATCAATAGAATATTATAATGTGAATATTGTCGTATATTTGGGAACTTTATTGATAGTAGTCGGGGGTAGCGTAGACAACTGACACCTACAATTTAAAAATTTTCTTGAAAATAAACTCTTTTTTTTTCGTGATTTTCATATGATTATTTTCGCACTGAAATTATGATGGGTATAGTGACATTTAGCGCTATTCACAGTGATTGCACTTTAATGAAAATTGCAATTGTAGATCAGTTTTTTGCAAAAAAAAAAAAAAAAAGACTGATTGCTTTAGCAATATTGTGATCGTAGATTTGTGCATAATATTGCACCTGTCGTCATCAATGATTAAATCATTTTAGTAATTGATTATACACTTCATTTCCATGCAAAATTGTTGTCTCGTAGACTTGAAAATGTTTCTAAATATGAAAGATTTCTTCCATTTTTTTTTTATAAAAAGAATTAATCTTTTAATGCATCGTATCTACATGTGCACACATACACACAGCGTGCACACATAATGTACTTGCACATGCACACGCATGCATCCATAAAGACATTGATGCACGCACAAATATAAAAGTACGCATACGCATATATATGCATACATGCATCAAGATGTGCAGACACATGTGCGCACAAATGTGCGCATATGCATGCACACAACTGCATGCACACATGTACATACATGACTACATAAGCGTGCACAGATATGCGCGCATATGTGAAGAAACACATCAGCGTGTATGCCACACACGCACGTGTACATATATTCACGCACACATGTACACAAATGCATGCACACATGCACGCAAATGCACACATATGCGCGTACTTGCGAATATACACATGCATAGACAATTGAACGCATATATATATACACACACATACGCATACATACGTTCACACGTATGTGCATTTGCAAGATATCATATTTCTAGCAGTATTGACGTGAAAATTTTTGCCTTTATCTGTGTTCGAGGTTCCTTTTTCATGCTTCTATTTTACTTTTCTTCTTTAATTTCGAAGTTGAGAATTCGGATCGTTTCCTCTTAATATTTGAAAGATTATATGTATTTCGTGTGAGCATATTAAAAGCGTTAAACCAACAATGTTGCGATTTCACGAAAACTTTTATTCAACCATGTTTCTGCATAATTTTTGTAGATAGTCATAAAATTAGTCAAATTCTAAACTTTACCAACTTATCAGAACTTGCTTTTCCCTCAAAATCCTCAAATTTTATCTCATATTCATCTTTATGTGGATGTCACTTGATGAGACGATTATCGCTGATAATAAATGATAACAATATCACTGCTATTTTGCTCAGTAATCTTTTCTAGCATATCATGCGTGATTCACTCAAGCTTGCATACATCTAAATTAAATTTATACACATGTCTTTTTTCTCAATAGTCGATTTATTGTTAAATGATGATGCCGTGTAAGGACAAAACGATGTGATAATAGTGCCTTTCTTTTTGCATTATTTCTTTTGCATAAATGAGCTGCCCTTTCCATAATGTTTTAAACGAATGCACGTATGATATTGCGTGTCTATCTGGAGATTAGTTAAAAAATCGTCGAACAATCGTTTAGCGTAATATTCGTCTCGAGGTTTTCTCTAGATCTTAGCTTTAATTATTTTTATATAATTTTTTATACATGTAATTTTTTTAACATTGCTCGACAAAATTGCTAAAATAGTCCTTCAGGGTTAAAAATATTTCAATGTCATAGAATTAATTCGAACTCAATGAACAATATGATAATGGAATTTGGAAATTCGGCGCATAGATTATATACCTATCATAATAATAAGAAGAAATGCTGTTTAAGAAGTATGCTAAAAATATTCGATGTAACAAGTGCAGAATTAAAATTAGAAATAAATTTAGCAAGAAAATGTATTAAATAATTATTTGAAAAGTATTGAAAATATTACTGAAAAAAAAAGAACTTTGCTAAGCAGCTTTGAAATTTTGAAAAAATATGCAACATTGAAAGGCTTCAACAAAATCTGACGTCATTCAAGAAGCATTGAAAACTGAATAGGTAAACCACGAAGACAGATAAATAAATGAAAAGTAATATGAGAAGAAGCTGTTACAACGCGTAACTTAGCCGCTTCATGCAGAGATCAGAAAATGAAAAGTGGCCAATGAGCTAGATGAATATATATTATTATTTTTAGCGCATCAGCGATGAGTATGATGCCTGAACTCGAGCTTGAAGACGATTGTCGTTTCCGGCCAACCACTGAGAATTATGTAACTATCGTCTCGTTCTGCCTTATTTTTTGCCTCTCCGTTGTCGGCAATTCGGTCGTTGTTGTTGTTATCGTTCAGGTAAGTGCTCCAATTAACACATTCTTAATCAAAGGTTAAAATTTTTAAGGTTTATTTAGTATTATATAGTCAATGAATTTCTATAATATTATTTGCAATGATTTTTGAATTCCGCTTTGTCTGAAAGTGTTTACTATGAATTACTGTGCTAACGATTTCGTTGATATGCTTTTTAAAAAAAAATGTTAAAATGCTTTTTTCTTGAATTTCTAAGAAATGAGCGCGGAGTTCTCTATCGCAATGGGCAACAAAAAATAAATGCTCGGCTCTTCTTTGCCAACTACCTCAGACTTTTATTAATTCTCTCAGACTTTTTCAAGGAACTATTTTTGGGACACATTTAAAAATAAAAATAAACTTTTCTATGTGCATCGCTAGTGGTATTCACCGTAAATGCTGTTTGAGCAGTCAGTGCTTTTCTTTGAATTTAATGCGTTGACACAATGGACAGCAGGGTGATAGATATCAACATATAAAGGATTATATTTGAGGCTACAAAATTTACATATCACGGTGAAAGTAATTAAATATTAAACTGATATTCATTAAAGACACCAAATTCAAATATGGAGGTTGAATAGATTTCACCGATCGAACAATGAAGCTTACCACTTAATTATTGGCAGTCGTGATAATAAAATTTTCATGTTTAAATCGATATCAAATCAGACCTCTGTTCATTTCGTTAGACTTCGATATTTGCCCTAAGCGCTTTTCAATGGCATCGAATCGTCATTAGTGTGATGAACAATTACATTAGAGCCAACAGAAATTTCGTTAATGCACCAACGAAAAGTAACTTTTTTTTTTGATGGTATTAAATTTAGTGGTGAAATCGGTGCTAAGCGCACTCAAATTAAACCCAACGAACAACGAAATATTGTCGCAATAATAGAAAATAAAAGTTTATTGGATAGAATATGGAGGAGAAATGCCTTAATAACAAAAAAATTATATATAAGAAATATATTGATAAGTTTTGAGAATAAAAATGTCAACTTCAAGTTGCGAATATAACTGACATTGGAAAATACTAAAAAATTATTAAAAATTGTCGAAAGTATTCCTGAATCATCACTCATTATGCTGTAAAAAATTATTCATTGTATATATTGCGCAAATTTGCGCACTGAATGAGCTATTTTTGCATATGAATAAAATATGCAAAATAATGGGAAATTTATCTTCGAAAGTTTATTTCCTTAATGGAAGTTAATCTTTGGAAAGTTATGTTTAAGTAAAGTTAAATCGTTGCCTTTGAAATTTCTTTATGTGAGGAATTGTTTGGAATTTTTTCATTGACGGATGCAAAAATTTTTTAGTAGAATTATTTTAAATAAGCTCATCATGGCGAATATCATATTCATAGGTTTTGGCAACAAATGAAACTTTTTTTTCTATGAGATGAGAAAATAAAAAAAAATATTTCATTGTGTTATTTTCTGTGATAGAAAAGAAAAAAAAATGTTGTTTCAGCAACGAACGATGCGCTCAATAACGAATATTTATTTGCTAAATTTAGCGATATCGGATTTAATGTTATCAGTGGTATGTATGCCACCGACACTTGTTAGTTCAGTTATCTATTGCTGGATGTTTGGCGATATCCTCTGTAAACTATTCGCCTATTTACAACGTACGTTTAAATATAATTTTCATTATTATTTATCTTAAAAGTTTTTATTTTTGTTATAATTTTATGTAGTATAGTGAAGAATGATTACCGCTATTGATGATTTAGATTCTTGTCTTGTTTCCTAATTTATATAGCTGCTATCGTCGAGGCGAACAAAAATTTTTTCGGACTTTCATTTTGCCCTTATTTTGCTCACTACACTATGAAAAAAATTTTTCATAGTATATATTGCTTAAAATTTAAATATTAAATAATCTTTTTTGCCTAAGAATACAATATGCAAATAATAGAAAATTTGTCGTAAAAAACCATTTCCATAATAGAGATTTCTATGATATTTAGTATATAAAGGCGGCAGTAATGTGCAGATAAAAAAATAAAATTTAGAGCAATGCAAATTCGTTCGTTAAATATTATGTGTATCAAAAGTGAATTTTTTGAGTAGAATTAAATATGTTGTCGAATAATCGCGATAAATTCTTAACTGTGATGCAGTTTATGTTGATATAATATCATTTAAGGGATTTTGCCGTGGATAGAAGCAATATCATAGCTTAATGCTTCTTCATCACTTGAAAATATCGTATGCATATTTCTAATATGTAGATTTTTCTAATAACGTTCTCGTATGAGCCAGAATTTTGCCGTTTGTTTGCATTTGTCATTTGTAAATTTCACCTCTATTTTTAGATGCATATTTGTCTTGTTTGGCTAGCTAATAATTATTTTTCGAAGCATTATTGAATATTTGCAATGTTATGCAAATTTTTGCAATTAGTCAGTTTTTGCATACGACTGCGATCAAATTATCTCTCTTATTCAGAAGTTTTCAACGAAATTCTTGAATGTGAACAATTTCCTATTTTCGTTCAAAAGAATTCAGTTGAAATATTTTTGATAGCTTATCAAGAATGGTCACCTAAACATGGCGTTATTTGGTAATAACACTTACGATCCTTCAGACATATTACTGTTAGCCGAGTTTTGATAGCTGTTTTAAAGCGCAGCTGTCAACCATTATTTTCCTTAGCTCGCAAACTGTTACTTGATTACTGACAGATTCTCTTGCGGCTAACCTATAATTGGCGTACGGAATTCTTACAAGTCGAATGGATTTTTCGATTTATGAAAATATTCTGAAACTAAAGTCTTCAAAAGAAATACTTCAAAATTAAAGTCGAAAAAGGATTGATCTTCGTGTTTAAAGGTGCTCCATGGAAACTGATAAACAGTCGTCGAAAATAATTTAAGTTTAATTAGCCGAATATTTTATAGTCTTGTCTAATGATCAATATATTTTATGTGATATAATAATTTAATATTGCTACGATTATAGTGGTTAAAGTTGCAATAATATTCCTATAATTATGCAATAATCAGTTATGAGTAACTAATATTAATCGATATCGAAGCTTATGATTTTTTATGGTAATATTAATGCCAAAAAGTATTTTATTTTAAAACTTCCTCCCCAAAAAGCGACAATAATCGTTAAATATAAAGAAATATCACAATGGCCATTTTGATGATCTTTAGCGAATGCTATCGAACGCTGCTAATATATCATTTGCGCACATTATCGAAATTATTTAGAATATAAATTGAATGCACTTTTAGTATTTAGAGAATACACTCTGCTTATTGCTTACTCGTTTAATTTCGATTCAAAAACTGCATGCGATTTGTTTGATTTAATCATATAATGCAATAATTTTGCTAGGTTTCACTTAATTCTTCACTCGTAAAATGCTGTTATCGTTCTCTCTTTTCATTTGCCTAATTGAGGGGATTAATTTTTTAATCAGTCGTATTCAAACTTTCTTTTGATGTTAATTTCAAATGAATTTTTTTCACTCACTCCATCCCTAACACACTCAAATATTCCTTAATTGCTTTTCATTCATTTTATTTATAAATAAATAAAAATCGACGATTTTTTGGCAGTAAATTTTTCTGTTCGCTGGCTAAGAGTCATATTATGAAAATTGGTAGAAAAAATATTTCAAATGAAGTTGAGGTAGCAACCTGAGATTGATATTATAAAGGGATTATTCAATGAATAACGACTATGAAACTCGCTCATTTCTATATGAGCTTTAAGAACGTTAAGTGCTAGAGCTGATCTTACTAGTATTTGATGAAAGCAACTGTTTACATGTGATAAGACTAGCCCTGGTAAACATATCAGTTGTACGATGCCGTAATCGGCATTCATAGCTATTGCCTATCAACATATGAGCATTAAAGGAAACTGCCAGATGCATTTCAACATTCCGTAGAATTCCACTCTCCTACCTGATCAACAGCTTTATTTTTCACCTTCAACTTCCGACCGTCGATTACTCGATGGTCCATTGATAACTGGTGAAAATTTCCGCCGTTGGCCATTCAGTCATTATGCGTTGATTGAAGGCGATTAATGGCCGGAAAACCGAGTTATATAAAACCTTCGACAAGTCAACTTTTGTAGAGTGCCGTATAGCTAATTATTTTATGCAAATTTGACCATCTTGTTAAAGTGCTCTGATCAAATATTAGTTTACGCAATCACATGGTTAAATTGCCATTGCAGTAATATCAAAAGGGCGCATCGCAGAAGTGATTATTGTTGCCTTAGTGGGTTTTTAACTCATTTGCCATATTTCACGAAGTGATAACACATTTGTGCAATTTGTTCAGGTGAAAATTCAATTCTCTTCATGCATCCTGCAATATTCGCTTTTTGTATTTTGCAAATAATTGCACAGTAAGTGCAATGTCGAATGTTGTGCCATTAAATACTACTACTGCTCTAATTGTAGTAACACATCAATCGAAAAATTTTTCTTTCGGATGCATACGGATAGTTTACGAGCTCATTTCCTTCCATTTTTTTTCATTTCATCTCAGAGAAACTCTTTTTTAAATGAATATTGGAAAATCTCTAATGCGAAATTGTTAGCACATATCAATTTTGTTTACTCAGTATGCACTTTGTCGTCGAATATTTCTGCTGAGCATTTAATTTGAAATTGATTCGAGTAAAGTGTTTTTGATCTTTAGAATTTTCAGCTATAAGGGACTGACTTCAATTTCGTATTGACTGAAAAGGTATTTGTTTTCATCTACCGCTCACCCCCTTCCTTCTTTCTCCACGGGGGAGAGCGGGGAGGGAGGGGAGGAGGAATAAATTTGGCAATGATTTTGTGGCTCCTTCATATGTGCATATTTTATTACATATTCCGAGATGGCTTTTATAATTGCTTTAATTAATGATGCACACACAAAAAGGTCACCTTGCCACGTTTTATGCGTAGATCATCAATTGAAGCAAAAGGGCGTCACTGAAGGAAGAAAGGGGATGAAGTTGACCAGAATCTTTGGTAATTTTAAGCACTAAAAGAACACTGACACATGAGAAAGGTGGTGTCGGAAGTACCGCCTAGGAAATTAAGCCGCAAGGGTAAATTTCTTCGAACGTTTGAATCAAAAACAATAGAGGAGCAATTGATTTATTCGAAAATTGTAAGGTGTTCCCTTGAAAGTTATTTCATGATAATGCTCTCTTTACCTGAGATTTTATTCTCTTAACGACACTAATTTTAACCGTTCATTTTCAAATAGGAATTTTTTTTGCTAAGATTTTTTTAATGAGTATGCCTATTGAAAGATTTAGTTTTATTTCGCTGAGTCTATTTTTGCTCTTGTCCTTCCTTTCACTGAATTTTCATTGTTTTAGTAATACATTGTACTTCCATACAACTTCAACAATAAGGTTTCTTTTAACAATAAGAAAAGCGCTCTATCCGTTTACTGAGTTGCGTTGTAATTATGCTTTATATGAAATTGTGCTTGCATGAGTAGAAGTTTTTTAGCTTTTTATTTTTACGCATCTCGAAAAAGAGCTTAATTTTTTGAAATTTCAATTGTTGAGTAATATTTTCTCATATTCTAATGCTTATACAAATAAGTATTCAAGCGTTAGTTGTGAGTAATATGGGATATTGCAATTAAGCTGAGTTGATAGCATATATTTTTATATGCGCTTGCAAATTTATTTTTGCAAGCGCTTTATGTCAAGCTTGTGCTTTTGCTTATATAGATGTGCTTATTTATAGTCGAGCTTGAGATTTTCTAAAGTTACACTCATGAATGGTGTAATCTTAACCAAAGACTCACATTACCGGTCACCTTTGCCAATTTCATCCGTTAACTTCCAAACGAATCATAAACGCTTAAAGCAATAAAAAAATCTATGTGCATTGTATGGTTGCTAAGGCATATATTTAATAAACATTTGAGTGGAAACAAGAATTCTAAAGGTCAGCTCGGCTATAATATTAGTGGATTATTGCGCGTGCTTCAATAATTGCTGGCAATGATGGTTGCTTTGATCAGTGCAATCGGAGAAGTGCATTTCATGCAGCTGCCATTTTGCACTTGTTTAAAGAGCACAAGAAAGGGTTTTTAAATATAAGATACTTTAAACTGGATTATATTCCAAGGGGTTTGCATTCGAGATGCACCTCCATCTTTTAAGATCCCTCAAGTGGGAATTAGGAGGGTCACCTTTACCAACTTTAAGAGGAGGGGCTATCTTACAACGTATACCCATGATGATTATCTTAGAGATGCCCTGACGATGCAGAGTAGCACCTTTACAGTGAAGTTTATTTTCTATATTTCCAAAAACTCACAATATTTTTTGCATAGACGTGGGTTGGCGCGCGCTAGAGGTGATCCTAAAATGAACGAGTACCATGATTGCTGCGGAAATGAACCAAGGAGTGGTTCTTCTTTCGCAAAAACTAAAGAAATTATTTGCCGTAGTACATCCATTCGATCCGAAACCTGAGATCTAGTGCGATCAAGTGAATGAAATGCTATATATATATATATATATATATATACTTTGGTGTTCGTTGGAACGATGTATGTTGTCAACTACTCAGTGGCCACCATCAGCCAAGGTTGAATTGTGGACTGGATGAATGACGTTGGAAATATTGTATTCATACGATGCAACACTACGTTATGTCTGTTGATGTTTATGTTCCTTCATTGACTGCCAAAATATGCTCAATAACTTGGCAGACATTCGCTCTCGAATTGCTATTGGCAAACAAACATGAAAAACAGGCAAACATGATAGACACTCAAAAACATGTGCCTCTTATTTCTTTAACAGTTGCTATCATGGACAACGGTATTCCATCATTCGATTCCCTTCAGAAAACGAAGAAAAGATTTGTGCCTACGGGCGTTACTTGGCTATAAGCCTGTCTAGGCTTCATTATTGACTTTTTACAGTATATCTCATATTTCTAATAGTACACAAAGAATATTTTCATAGTAACTACATAATAAGGTTGAATATAATCATATAATTTCAGCAGTAGTAGTAACAGCATCAGCATACACATTGGCGGTGATCGCTTTCGAACGCTATTATGCGATATGTCGACCATTACATTCACGCATTTGGCAAACACGCTCACATGCCTACGCGATGATCTCTTTAGTATGGATCATATCGGTGCTTGCTAATTTCTTTATGCTTTTCATGTTCGAATTACAAAGTTACAATATTAATGGACTGACATGTGCGCCACGATACGAGCCAATCATACATTTCGCTTATCAGGTCTGCTAATTCCACACTCTTGATTAATTCATATCTATAGCCTTAGGCAATTTCTTTCATTTTCTAGAAGATTGGTCCATGGTTTTAGATCAAGATGTAATGATTTTAATCTGCGAATGGTTATTTTTGTTCTCTTTTCGTTATCAATCATCTAAACAACGAAAGTCGAAATTGTCTTTTTTATTTTTGCCAAAGACATGAATTTATTGGTTCGGCTTTTTGGGTATTTTATTATATTGCTGTTTCGAAGCACGGCATTACGAGTACCAAATACGATAGTAATATATAATCGGGCAAACTTTATTTTGCATATTTCAAAGGTTTAATATTCGATATAAGTATGACCTCACGAATTGTTGCGGAATTTCAGAGACGGAAGAGACGAACGTGAAGTTTGTGATATGCTAGAATAAAACATATTGAATTGATCGCAGAAATAATGGAACGAAAAAATTGCATCATATGAATGGTGCTCTTTGCATTTAGTCATTCTTATATCGTTAAAGCTTGATATCTTACGATATGTGAATAATCACTTGAAATCTAAATTATGAACAATTGTACATAGGTTTCCGTAGGTATTTATTTACAAAAAAGATCGAAAAGAGTATCACTCGAGCACATAGATCGGGGTTTTCTAAACACTATGAAATCAACTATATTTGCGACTAGTAGAGGATAAATATTTGCATAGCCAATACTTTAAACAAAAAAATAGTTATTTATATTACGAGTTAATTCTAGATTTATATTTCTAGGTAAAATTTTAGGTATACTAAGTGCTTACAAGTTGAATATTTTTAGATTTATATGACGTCAGTGTTATTATTGATACCACTGTTTCTTATGATTGTCCTTTATGGGTCCGTTATTCACTCACTGAAAATGGGCATGAAGATGGATATCGCTGCAATTGTTGGCTCAATTTTCGATGCTGAAAGTATGTTCTTTTTTTATTTATCTCATTCTCAGGATTATATCACTTCATATGATATGATATGATATGATATGATATGAATAATCACTGCAATTGATTCCATTTTTATCTCCTAAAAGAAGGAGGAGGATAACTGAATTGGCATTTCCTGATGTAATATCTATGCTAATCGAAATTGTATTTCAAATTGAGGATGAAGTGAAATATATCAAAAAATTCGAGTAATTCTTTTATTAGATTGAAAGATATTATTGATAAGTTTGTGATATGATTCATTGCTATATACATGCATCACCATTAGCCCCTTTCCTCCACCCTTCCATCAAACTTCAATTGCCATTATTCATAAGCCTGCTTCGAATATTTGCAAGCTTATGAATATCATTAGCATTCCTTCCTCGTAACTTTTTCCTCACCCTTGAAAATAACTATCCTCCTTTTATTGTACGCTTTATTTTGAATTGATAAACGCTGACTTCGTTATTTTAGGCATTGTCATGCTTAGTTCGGAAAATTCGAAGCAAATTTAATAAACAAGGTCAACAGCTTGAAAAGAAGCATTTCTCTGGACGCATGCTTCTTTACTAATTTTTTTTTTTGAAAAATAAACACTCGCATTTTTCTTCCGTGCACGTCTGATTTGAAATTTGTTGGTGGTATAGACCCTCCTCTACTCCATAATTCCTTCCTCTCTCGAATATAGATCATGTTATGGGAGCTGGGAACGATGTGTGCTCGATGCTTATAAATAAGGAGACATAATTTCATTTATTTTCTTGTTTTTTTAGTATTTTAACAGCTACATTATATTCGATAACTTTTTATGGAAAAATGTGTGTTCAGATTGTTCAAATTGGCTGTCTGATTTATTCAATTTCTTGAATTATTTTAGGCCGTTAAAATCACCTAAACACTAATTGAGGTGAATTCTTCAAAAAATGGGCTAAAGGAAATCCGTTTAGATAGTATCGACGATGTCGATGAGGAGCTATGTAGGCCATCAATCTATCAACGCATTAGGAGTACGATTCGTTTCCATGGTAAACGTGCGAACGATTTCGTTCATAATAAATCAAAGTTAGTCTCTCTTTTTTTTTGATATTTTTTTTAATATGTATTTTGTTGGTATTCTATTTCAGTTTATATCTTTCAACGTGATGAATTTTTTTCCAAAATAGTAAGAAGGAATTTTTTTGTTAATTGAAAGCGAAATATTAATTCTATGCTATGAGTAAAGTAAACGATTGAAATGATATAATTGTCGTTAGTTCAAATTTGTTCCGTTTTGTGATTCTTACAATCTCACTAAAAAACTTTTATTTATATGCAAGTATACTTATTTACTCGTGCAATTTTATGCAAATAACCTATATACCAATATGCAAATTATTTCTATACTAAGTGAACTACTATAATATGGAAATGTTATCGGTTATCAAAATGTTTGACATTTAAGAAGCGTATGACAGTTTACAGTCAGAAATATTGCTTCAAATGGTTCACCTATCTCGTATTTATGAACAGCTAACTTTAATATCGAAGGTTATGAGTGGTTAAAATTCTTTAGAAAGCTTCAATGTGTTGTCAGCAAATGGTTTACTGTTATAGCGTTTTTATTCCTCACTTTCACGTTCTTATACAAGTAATGCATTTTTGATTGATCGTATTTCTTTCTTTTTTTATTTTTCCAAAATTTATTCAAAAGAAAATGATAGTGAATCATATGTTAAAATAGTCTCGATAATAGGCAAATAAAATCTGAAGTAAAAATGGAATTAATTATACAAATAAACTTTTTTTAAGATTAAAGAGTTTCGTGATTCGAGGCTGCTTGAATGTTTAGGTCGACTGGTGTTTCATTAAGAGGTGTTCCATTTCGCCAGGCGTCTACAGCTTCGTCATCGTGCATTGGAATGAGATCGGCAAGCGTTACGGGGATGACTGCTGAACAGAGGCTCCGTTCCACTCACAGGTTCTATATCAATTACATCATCTCCATTATATATATATATATATATATATATATATATATATATATATATATATATATATATTACATAATTGCAGTGTGCTGTGCTCAAAGACCACCTCCTGCTAAAACAACACCTCAATCTTCTTATTCAAAAACTCTATTGTGATGTTAATAACGGCATATAACTTTGGATGGGCATATAACTCCACTTCTGCAAACTCCATTCAGCATTTCTTAAGTTCATTCCCTCTTATTCCCATCAATTGTGCTACTAAATATAATTAACTCTACGTCTTTCCGCATTTGCAGATGCGATCGTTCATTGCAATAAGTAGATGTCCATTACGTTAAACCAATTTTCAAGAAGTGGGAATTGCCGCATTCTAAAAGTAAAGAATAGAGCATTTTACGTTGATTGATCAAGAGATGGTCATTTCTCTGTTTGCAGTGAAAAGGCGATTATCGCGAAACAACGGGTCATTCGCATGTTAATTGTTATTGTAATCATATTTTTCTGCTGTTGGACACCCAACTATATGTGGTGGCTACTTCTTACCGCTCAGGATTCTTTCAAGGTCACACTTCTTCTTTTCTCTTTTTGAATATTTCCCTCTAGGGTCTCATTATTATTTTATCTTGTAGACTGTCTTCTCAAAATTTAGAGTTAAAAACCAATATTCAACATTTTATGTGAGTGTATAGCAGCGCGGATTTACCAGTCAGATATCACAGGTATATGAGCTGAGGTAGGAAATGAAAAATACTGTAGTCACGATTAGGCAATTAGGCAATAAATAGGTATGACGTCATGTAGGGGTGTGTTAGAGATAAGTTGCTACTACGGTAAAATCTGCATATTTATTTGAATTTTATCTCTCAAGACGGTTGAAAGTGCAAACTTATGAACGTAAAAGCTTTTTATTTCGTTATAACTAAGTGGTTGCACCCCTTCTTTTTTGCATGGAACATATTTTATATTCCTTTACCTCAGCTCAGATGATAGATAAATAAGATCTTGACTTATGATTTATGCTTGCTATACCCTAGAACTCATTCAGGCAGAGTGAATGCTTTGAACTGCTATTAAAGTTAGGCAATAATAATGCAATGCAGTGATTGTTTTTGTCGAATGTCATAACTCATTGTTATTCTATCATAAAGCTATTTAAGTATTTCCTACTAATATTTTTTCTTTGTTATCCATAATGGCCATTGAATTATTGTTGAAATAAAAATATTCCAATTCGGTACATTAATAGTATATAATGATGACAATCGAAAACAACTGAATATTTTTAAAGCGACATTTTAAAGTTTTCAATATATTTCAACCAAAATAGAAGTTATGAGGGTTCAGTGATCCGAAAAGAAGAAATGATCGCTTACTTTCTCCCTGTTTATTTCGAGCCGAAATTGCAGTTCCAATTTTTGGAAGGAACGCAAATTTGCAGTGGCCAAAATTTATCCACAATCCACGTTTAGCTGCTCAATGTTACAGGCATTCGACGTATGGAACTCACAATTAAATACGGCAATCACGGTGCTATGTTATATTTCATCGTGTGCTAATCCAATTACTTATTGTTTCCTCAATAAGAAGTTCCGTACAGCATTATTGCTATCGTTCGGTTGTCATAAATCTGCGATACGCCGTCATCACTTTCAAAAAGTATATTCGCCACCAAACGGTGCAGATGACATTGTTGCTCCAATCTATAAGGCAGATGGTGATTGTGCACCTGGAGGTGCTAGCAAGTTAGTCACTTTTTGAAGATTTTTGAGGAAATATTCAACATTTCATGGGCAATTCTCACTATATTTTGATGTTCTTCACCTTGTTTAACTTTACACCTCGTATTGACGGACACCTCATCGGTGTCCGTTAATATATATATATATATATATATATATATATATATATATATATATATATATATATATATATATATATATATATATATTCTTTAAACAATTCAATCAACAAAATCTTCTGTGAACTACTCATTATTATAGTTGAAATACGCGAGAGATGTTCCAACAGAATTTCCTTATACTTCAGGCCGAAAACGAACGGAATCCGTCCATATTGCCCTCCACGAAGCTCATCAATGATGCTCAGGGAGCGTGGCCGTGTTTACAATAACGGCGGAAAACTATCGAATAAAGCGTTCGCCAATGTAAGTTTATCAATCAATTCAGGTGACAGAAACTTTTTCAAAGAAGAGAAATGAAATGGTGGCAATCACAGAGATATTTGTTTTTTGCAAAAACTTTGCAAAGATGATTTCATTTATGCGCATTTTTAAAAATTTACTTTTTTTTTAAAATTTTTTCCACATCTAAATTGAAAATGAGGCATAGTTCATATACTTCAAGGAATTTGATGCAACTTCCGATTTCCATTGAATGCAATAAACGCCTAAGGTTTTCATTGAATTACTTTCAGGATATCCCCCTCCTCAAAGCCGACGAGGTGTTTGCAAAAGAGGAAACGCTCGAAACATCAAGCAAGTGTCAACAAAACCTCTCACGCACATATGCGAAAGCGAATGGCGCTCATAAAAGTTTTGAATCAAATATTTGACCGCTCTCTTATCGTTGATGCATTTTATATCGATTTATGAACTCATAAAAATTCATTTTAATGCTCTTCTATTAATGTTTTCTCTCCTCCTCATGCCTAGTATATATCCTTCCAATCCGATCCCTGAAATGTTCACAGCTCTGGAATCGTGTTGACATTGACACCCTTCTTCCACTTTCCTGAAATCACTTTGGAAAGCGGCCAACCGAGGCAGATATAATGAACGATGGATCGATCACACTGCGGTTGCGCGTATATTATCATGTCACAATAAATAGATTCACAAGTAAAAACAAACCAGGGAAATGAGAAATTTCTAGGAAGGGATTCACTTCTAAACTTACGATCACTCACATGGCAGCACATTCTACTTTAAAATCATATACGTCAATATAGTGTGATCGATCGATTCTTCATTAAATCATACATATTAGTGCTTCGGTTAGCTACCTTTCAGCATGATTTAACGATGGGCATTTAAAAAGAGGGGCATCAAAATGTGTAGGAATGATTAATGAAGCCATTAAAACATATTAAATAAGTGTTATGATCATCCGCATTTATTATTAGAGAGCATCGGCTCTCTCTCAAAGATCCATAATATTGAATTCTTTGCTTTTGTTAAAACTGTCATTGTTTTTTTAATGGAATAATATGACTAATATTATAAATAATAACTGCAGTGCAGATGTTTATAAATTATGCTTAGTTGTAAATATATAAAATGAATGTATTACAGTGGAAGCATTTTTTATTGTTGATATACTCTGAGCAACAATAAGACGAACAATACTCCTTTGAGATCTTATAATCTTAAATTATATAAGTAAATTTAGATCATTTTGTTTATGAAGAAAACAATTTAGCGATGAATTTATATGAACGAATAGAAATATGACTTAGAACTTAAAATAAAATTTAGTATATAAAACAACAAAAAAAAAATTTAGTATAGCTGCAATGAATCATGATCGTCAATCAAAATATAGCCAATCACTGAAATTTGATTTTTTTTTATCAATTGCTATTAATGAGGTAACAAAAACTATGTATAGAGTAATGAAGCAATGAAATACATTGAAAGCATGTCCTTTTAAAAGACCGCTGGATAAATTCTAAAAGCATTCAAACGAACATAAGTACACCGGAAGAAACTTGTAATGCTTAGCTTCGCACCCCATCATCAATGGTGAATGCTTTCAGAAACCTCACCAACAAAGAAATTCCAATATTTCAAAGTCGAAACTCCAAAATTAAACAAATTTAGGGAAAAAAAAACAAAATGAAAATGATATCATAAAATATTTATTACGTCATTAGTACTATCTAACTGAATAAAATGGCGTTGCCATTGTATTTGTCTTCGTCGAATGGACTCAACATGCTCTCCTATTGTGCTTACAACGAACGATGACTGAAATTTACTTAATATAATAATGACGTCAGATGACTTCACACTTCTCTTCAGTATTAGACCCCCTTTCGATATGGAATATCAAGCGAGACATAAATTTTTCGAAAATTTCAGACAAAAAAAGAAGGTTATAAGTTTGTAAAGAATTAGAAAAAATAAGCTTTTCCATTGAATTGAAGCATATAATCGCATAATCGAATAATTAAAAACAACGTATACAACAAATTCAATAAAACATCTGATGATATTACAACAAGAACATCAACAAAACTACTGCACCTCGAAGCAAAAGTCAACTAAAACGAGAAAACATTCTATTTCAGGTATGTGTGCCTTTAAAATTTCAACAAGCAGTTTATACTAGAAATCTTGTTCATTTCCTTCTCCATCCCCTTATCACTAGCCATTTCCCCATCTCCCCTCCCCCATAAGATCCCAAAAAAGAATGCCAGAAAATGCGAAAAGATATTCGAGTTATCCTCTCAACACTTTATGCAGTTTTAGATTTAAAAAAGAACGGTTCAAACTTGCAACAACTCATCAAAATGCACAGAAAATCGAACAATAAAGCTGAAGTGGTGAAATAAGCTCATAATATTCGAGTGGACAATACTGTTTTGGAAACTTGACTATATTATCTGATTGCTTCTTCAAGAAGTTCTAAGCCTCTATAACATGACCCCCCCCCCCACTTTTTTTGTTTAATGCCAACGACGTCACGACCAAAAATGATGCCACAAGTATACTTTTATGTCTTCACTCCTACCCTACTTTCCACTTCCGTGATAGCTCAACCACAACAAAAAAATAACGCACAGATAAAATATTATACGTTGCCAACAGTGAGATGCTGTCTTTTAGGATGTGCCGTACGGTGTGATTCGTGGTTATTACACCATGGACCAGCACTATCATTGGCATAGTAATCCATGGGATAGTGATGTCGAGTGAGTGGTATCTCTTGGAGTGCAGCAATCGCTTCATACGGTGTTAAAAGAGGCTTCAAGAATGCGGTACCCCAATCAATTGAAAGTCGCGGACATGCCACCTGTACCCAACTGAAAGCATTCTCTTGTTCCTACACAACAAACCCAACCAGTAATCTCTATTATCGTTTAATTTCAAATGCTTGCCTAATAGATCTAACCAGTAATCCTAAACCAGTATAAAAAGCCTTCTTAATCACATCTATGCTTAAGGTTTGCATCAAAATCTATCTCTTACATACTTCAGTGTTACTGTATCCACCACTGAACGTAGCGATGGGGAACTTACCTTCATGGTCCAATGAAAACAGAGAAATTTTCCGGTATTCAGAAAAAGGATACAGAAAATGATGTTAAGGAAGAATATTATTACTACACAGATTTTTGCTTAACTATTCAAAAAAAAAAAAAATTCCTAGAAAAATCCGCTATAAAAGCTCATACATCCTCTTCCCTACCTTAAGCCCAGTTAGTAATTAGATAGAAGAGTGACGGAAGCGAAGAGGACAGGCAGATGAAGGCTCCAACAGCTGGAACTTCCCACTTCCGCTCCTTTTACATATCTGTATATTTAAGTATACTACTTATTCATTCAAACAAACCAAAAGTGACTCCGGAATGGTTGATTAACCAAACAAGCGAAAGAGAAAGAATTCAATTGTTACATACTCACCAATCGATATCTTCAAATAATGCCAATTTTTCCGGAAACACTTCCGACAGGAGAACACGAACAAACTTTTTGCCTGCAGCTGCCAATCTCGACTCAAGGAACTGCAAAAGAGATGTCGGGCAAATAATAACAAATAGGTAGTATATCATTACCGACAATCTCACTGTCAAAATAATAGCCTTCCGTTAAATAAATTGAAGCACCTCTCTAACCATTCTGTTATATTCCTTATTAAGTCGAATCTATAACCTTTTGCTTACAAAATTCTAAAAGATTTCCTCCTTATCTCTGAAAATTTTTCAATGGATATCGAAACGAATTTCTTTGTGATCTTTTGTCATTGAAATGTAATGAAGCGGAAGTGATGGGAGATAACTAAAATTATCTCATAAACAGAAATATTTTTTCAACGATTAAAATAGCACTTCTCCAAACTAAATGTCAATGCTGCTTCCAAAGAAGGAAACTGAGTAAAGCGACAGAATAAGGCAATAACTCGTCATTTATATAATGGATTTCTTGTATACCTCTTGACGTAACTCCGCTGGATAGGTGCACGTTTGATAGGGAAATTACTTCCCGTCGGGTACATTTTAGATTTGTTAGCAATTAGCAACATATCATGTAGAAATCAGAAAGCTATACATCCAAAAAATTTTCGAGATCAATCACGCTCAGATAAGACATAAAACCCGCCTATTACCCCCTCGCCCCCCTTCCCCCCCCCCACCGATTTCGGGTTTTTCCAAATCTTTCAAAGAACCTACAACTGATGACAATTTCAAGTTTTTCTATATCGTAAAGGCAGTATAAACGTCAGATTTCGTGATTCGTATTGGCTGCTGGCATGCGAAGAAATAACAGCTGTCATAATGAAGTGTTTTGTCTTTGTCGAACAAAGGGATGCGCAATCGGAAAAGGACGCGGAATCGAGGAGAGATCTAATAGTCCAGGAGGAGTTTGCAACATTCCAAACTTTTCAGAAAGAAGTACAGCCGGAATGAAGATGGGGGAACTTTCAGCACCAAGGATACCTACAGCCGGAGTTCCACGACATATCAGTAAGCGAGATAAGCAAATGAGTGTACAAGATAGCATGAGTCCTGCATACTAAAGTCTAACTTAAGAAGATTACTTAGTGCCAGATGTGTGGTAATTAGCAAACCGAAAACCTTTCTCTGATAATTCTACTGCTCAACAGGCTTTTAACCAAAACAATTTATTAACACTAGTCGTTTGAAGAGAAAAATTTTTTCAAAACATTTCAACTAACTGTGTGCTATTCAAAGGACTTCGCAACACCTCTAAATGCATCGTTTCATATTTTTAATATTTAAATTACAAAAAACATTTCATCGCAATGCAACCTCACTATGGAACTTAACTCCAATAAAAAGCTTATAAAATCACAAATTTATCTAATCTTATTTTTCCCTCACATGTACGTAATTCATTCAAAAATTCAACGAGATCGAATATAATTCGCTGACCATTATCATAAATAAATAGGCGGATGAAGAAATATTGCCAAGGGGAACATCATAAATCACTCACCTCAACAATTCTCAAACTGCCTTGTCTTCCAAGTGTTCCCTGAATAAGACCAAATTTGTTCGCTTTTTTGGCCACTTCCACCGCGGCATTCCTGTTGCTAATCATCCGCTCGTAGTCGTACACCTCATGAGTCAATTTCCTCAAAGTTAACCATATTCAAATTATTTTAATAAACGACTCATGTGGGTGAATTATTTTCATCGAAAGGCTACTTATCCCTTCTTCCTTTTTGATAGAAAAATTAACTCCGATATTTTCTTTATTTCCACCTTTCTCTTATTTCCTCCTCCCCCACCACTCCAACGGTACATGTCACGACCTGATTGCAAATCTCAGAAATGAAAGAAACAGGTGAGCGAAGACCAGATAAAGCCGTAAAAAAACTAATTTATCGACAGCAAAAGAAAATAAAGACAGCAATGAATTAAATGCCGTAAGCAAGGAAGCAATATCGACGCAAATATTACATCAGAAATGTGTTTTAGATTGACTCGTGGCAAGGGATGAATACACGATGCATTAAATCTAGACGAGAGGCCACAAATATATAAGAAAGTGCTGTCTATTGGACTGTGTAAATAATTTGCGCAAACTACAAAAATTTCGGAGGTACTATAAGATAGTTGGGAAGCGGCGAAACCGGAGGCGGAAGTCGCGTTGAAATGACATGATTGTGTTCACGATAGTCAAAAGACGTGTTGTTCTGAATGTTGGATCAGCAATGTTAGCCGTTGAACTCTCAGGACGCGAACTGGCGAATAGTGATAAAGTTGTTCGACATCCACATCGTATCAGTCGACGATAACACGTCGACCCAAAGATGCGACGAAATAAACAGCGAAACGACGACGAAATTCGTGCTAGGTGGATGACGTGCTCTACTAGATCGACGAACGGGACCTACATCAAACATTAAAGAATCAAAGACCGGATATTCAGTTCTGGAAATGATTTGTTTATTTAAATTTGTGATGCGCATACGTTGTGTATTTTTTGCTGGTGATCTTTGATGTCTGAGTAAATTTTATTGGTCTCCTTGCCATAACTGCATTTGATTACGTTCATAATTACGGAGTTCAAAAAGAACTCAATCTTTCTCTGAAGCGGACGTTATAAATGAGCGATTAGTGATTGTTGACTCATAGGAAAATAGTTAAGAATCACCTCGAGTAGGGATCATATTGATAGGCAGGAATATGAGGATTATGTATCATAATCGATTCAAGATGAAATCGACCATCGCCAACATAACTAAAAATATTCTTCAAATAAAATTATAATAATTTTATTTTCTATGAAATAAACGTGATAGAATAGCCTTTAGCTATAACAGTGCTCTAAATATGACTGATAACCTTGATAAGATGTGATAAAATATCGTTGGTAGCGGATCGAATTGAGTTATAGCATGAAACGAAAAAAAAATGGAAGTTTAAATGTGGTTATAGAGAAGAAATTTCGAATCTTAGTGAAAAAGAGAGAATAAAGAAGGATTGTAGTGAAATGGCTATGCGTGTTCGCTTAGCAAAAACAATGAAAATTGCAGTTATTGTTGCTCCTCTTTAAACCTTCACTATGACCCCCACATGATCACATTGACGGAACAAATACCATAACAAGAAAATAAAGCAACTATTGCCTGACTTTGTATGACCTGACCTGACGAAACAATATGCATCAACCGTTTATGGCGTAAGCCTATACACCCTCCTCCATCTTAAACTTATACTACTAGTAATTAATAAAGACTAAACGAGAAAATAAAAGAAACTGACTGGATAAATAAAAGCCTAGAAGGATTCATTTCGTATGAAAAATAATAATGGGACATCCATATGTGGTTTAGTGAAATTCAATTTCTATCAATTGCAAAGGTATAATCAAATGAAAACGACTATTAGAATAAAAGTATAACCCACATCAACGCAGTGATGTCGGTCGGAAGTCTAGGGGATGTACAACCCAATATCTCTCCTGGACTTAATGGTTTACTCTGTGGGATGATAATCGAATAACCAGCCGAAGTTAATTCATTTTTCAACACCTAAAAATAATAAAATTATATATGAAACGATAGCTTTAATTTCACTTCAACGCATTTTTTGAGGTTGATAAAGCATTATCCGGCGTTCATAAACTACAAAATTTAAATTGATATTTAACTACAAAATTTCAATTCTCTCTCAAGCGTCATTAAATTAGCTACTAATTTCAAAAAGAACAACGTTGAAATGTTCATAACCCCGCCTATGAGCAAGATGTTTCTTTTGAAGCACCCAAATGTACGCATACGCATATCTATCGATGCTCTAAGGCCGATATTGAACATACAGAAATGCTCCGCATTCAACCTGATTGTTGCGCCTAAAAATGAGCAACTCCAGCATTTTTATATTTAAAAAAAAACAAAACTTGTTATGTTCCGTAGGTCAAAGGTCAACTCGTTTTAATGCACTAAGCAACTAACATACAACCGATCTGATAGGCTAACGTCTTGTCCATTGTTAGCAATAAACCCTTTATTCAACTTCCTCAATTTTTTGCAATTAAAGGCCTCAACGATCACCTTCCACTTCGCACTATACAATACAATTTTTACTACAATAGTAATCGCCTTGCATAATTTTATGCTAAATATGCAAATTGAGCAGATGAAAATAAACGAAAACATTTCAATAGATTGCATTCATATTCGCAAATCGCCAAAACCGAAAATGTTGTATACTCAATTTATCACTAAAATCAATTATCACTGAGCAATATTTCGGTTAATTAAAAGACGAAGCAATTAAAATAAAATGATACCTGTAGAGAGGCAATGAATTGTATTGTGCTTACGAGGGCTAATTGATCCTCTTTTTTGAAATTCGCTTTGATTGCATCGATGAAATCACTCAAATTTATATCAATTTTGACGAATACATAAAGCATCGCGATACCTTCGGTGTCTTGAATTGGCACTAAACAACTATGTCCATAATGAATAAGCAGATCACACCCTGTAAATGAGATATATCAACAACCAATATTGCTAAGTTGATTGTGTTCAAATAGGAAAATTGACCATTCCACTCAAAACTTATATGCCAAAAAAAAAAATTCTAATCTGTTATAATTTAAAGTCTCAATCAAATGGCCATTTTTATGGGACAGGAATATCTGAAGAGAAAAACGTCTGGTCACGGACGAGTGAGAGAAGTGCAAAACCTATAATGCTAAAATTCGAAATTGGAACTCAAATAACGGTCATTACCATCGACTTCTATACATCTAATCCCGATTCGGTAGTAATATTAAGATGAACGAATAAAATTATTTTTAGATATGGACTAGAATGCTACAATTTAGCTCATTCGTGGCAATATCCATGATATAATAATAGAGTGAATAATGCATATTATCGTTCTACAAAAAAAAAAAAAAAAAAAAACCTGTGAAAACGCAAACTCAAGCACCAAAAAAGAACGCACCTAAAGCTCGAGCAGTATAATCATCGACACAGCATGCACCATAAGTAACATCACCCATAATAATCGTTTTGCAATCCGTATATTTTTCAAGAATATCGGCGATTATGCATGAATAAAGAAGTAAACCCTCAGGGAATTGTAACGCAACTAAACAATAAAATATTATTGATATTATTGTTCAAGTTAATCGACTATAATGAAAGCTATAATAGCAATTACAATGATGAAACTGATAATGTGAACGGCATTACCGGAAAATTTTCACAAGAAGAGAGAAAAACCGAGAATGTAGCGATTTTATTTTATTTTTGTTTCAATTTTATCTTTTCCTTTCCTTAAATATCTACATCTTATTTTTTGACATTATTTAAAACTTACAAAGAGTGATGATAGTTGTCAACCATCTCTATTTCACATTTGGCTACCCTCATAGGTGATAGAGTTGAAAATTAACAAAAAATTTCAAGTGAAAAATATCTTTAAGCATAAATTTATTAAAAATAGGCGGAAAGAGTCTAATAGAAAAAAAAGCATTGCTAATCTACTTATATAATTCTATTCAAAAATAAAAAATAAAAAATGTTTCTATAGAAAGATGACACCTAACATTTTAAATTAATACGAAAGATTCAGCATTGTCATTCACACTTCACATAGTCATAAATCATGAATAAAATTAGTGAATTAAGAATTTCATAGAAAAAAAATAGTTGAAATTTATTAAAATCAACGAAGATTTTCCATGAATTAAAATCGATTGTTATTGTTGAAGATGTTATAGTAAAATCCATCGATATAACCAATGGAATCAATTATTCTAAAGAAATAAACGAAAGAAACGTACCATATTTGCTTTGTGTTGTTCTAATTTTCCATATTGTTTTCGGTATTTCGAAGTTGTAGTTTGAAGGTAACTGAAAATGGAATATAACTAAAAATAAAAATAAAAACAATTTTTTAAAAGATTTCAATCCGATTGTAAGGGGCATGTAAGGAGATCAGCAGAATGCAGATCAACTGCCTTCTTACAGAGCAAGGGAAAGGGCGACCACGCGACAGATCAAACCGTCTACCAATGCGTTAGTGATCTCAGGGTAGAACGAACTCCCTAAAAATGCCTTGAGGCAAGAATCGGGCTGTATAAACGGGGAGCGCAATTGCTTGCAAGTTCAGTATGTCTGTGTACCATTCGTCGTCGTTTACCGGGACGCGCTGCGAGCACGTCTGCTTAAGAGCGGCGTGCATTGGGTCGTGTGGTGGTCGTCGTTGCTCGAGGAAGCGGAAGGCACGACGGATAATGCCGAAGCCCTGTTGGGGCTGGCGCTCGTCATCTGGTCCTTCTTCCGATCTCTTTTTCTTGTGGTTGTTGCCTCGTGCAACATTTGTTTTGAGCATTTTAAAACAAAATTTAATCCCTTTCATTGAGCCGGCTCCACACAGCACCTGAGAAGTCTCCAAAGAAACCCCTCAACCCTTATACGATCAACATTTATATATTCTCTACACAAGAAACAGAAAGTAATACCTATAATTTATCATATTTGATTATATTTAATGACATATTACACCCTTATAATCAATGATGATAACACAGAGATAAGGATATTTTATCGGTGCTAAGAGAACACAGTTCTATACGTATTAATCGACATATAAATCAACGAATTAATTTGCATATCTATTAAAAGAATTAATTTGCATATCAGTTTTACGAATGTAAATAAATACTCACAATTTGTAAATCTCGTTGAAGACGTTCATCGTTCGATATTTCATCGATCTGTTGCCGTTGTGTAGCCCCACGGCTCATTGTATTGGAATACGAAAATGCACACTACAAAAGAAAACCCAGTATGAACTCAAAAATTAAATAATACATACGAACTAAATCAAAAAAAATAAGAAATTAGTGATTTATTGACACATGGATACTATGACTATCGTTGAATGCATAGAAATATTGTTGAATCGTCGCTAGCCATTTGGCTAGTAACCTAGCGACTAATACGGTTATTCTACCTTTTCGCCATCTATCGTCTTTGTTGTAAACCTAAAAAATTATCGTAGAAACAAGTTAAGCCCTAATTTTATCTCGAATGACTCTTTTTACTTACAACTACTTTATTTTTGCACATATATTTTCATAGAAAATTAACGGCTTAAGACATCTAAAAAAACAAGCCAGATCAAATGTTTTTAACATTTGACTTTTGTGATGGTACCTACTCTAAGAGATTATTTAAACGGAAGTTCTTCAAGGCAAATCATTTGCAATTAGGATTTGCCTTTATAAAAAATTTAAAAAAATGGACATAGAAACCAGCATATATTAATCAGTAAATTTCACGAACATAGTCGCAGACTTCTCTCAGCCCAATAAGGAAATTCGGAAACGCAATTTCCGTCTAGTTCTGGAAGCTGTTCCCTCTACAACCTTATTTATGTCTCATAAACCTTATAATTTTAGTATTTCCGCGTAACATGCAATTGGCAAACATCCACCAAGAAAACGATCGTAAACGGTTATTCGCCTTGGGAAACTTCAAAATCCATAACAACTGAAAATCACGAAATCTCAAACCAACCAATTCAAGTTGTTCTCGAAACCTTTTCTGTCACCTATTTCTTATGGATGACAATTTCAACTACAAGTAGTGAAATGAATCCACATCGAATAGCAAGTGGTCAGCGTTTCTCTAGCGCAAGCTCCATTTGCAAGTAATCCGATTTAAAGCCTTTAACAATCATGGTAGGGTACCTATACTCCAAAATTGTTGCTTCTAAACGAACAGAGACATCAATCCCCTCCTTCTCTCTTTGAAACCGAGTTTAAGCAGTTGCATTTAGCCCCGTCTTCCTTACACGGGGCTATTATCTTGACGAAATAATTTCACTTCAAAAAGCTTCAAAGCTTTGGCGGTGAGGTTCCATTCGGTACACATAACAGCACTATTACAGTGCGCATACTGCACTTCTTTTGCAAATATTCACAAATCCATATCGCAAGTATTGTAAGTAACGCCGCTTAACACTCTTCAACTCCCACTTAATAGTGGTGAGCAGGGACAGGAAGCTAGTGCTTCAAGTTCGTCAAATTCATTGCGATCTTAAATCACAGGAGGAAACTTCCGATGAGCATTCGGACATTACAACCGAAAGTATGAACAAGTTCATGAATATCGGATCCATGCTCGTTGCACAGATCCCTTCCTGTTCAATAGTAGAGTGCCCTCTCACATACGAGGTATTCTTTGGCGGTGTTAAGTCTAAAAACCAAGCGATCCATCAATGTTGGTTGGAAGCGTAGCGGTGCTGCTCAACAATTCGCCGACTCATACTTGCCCAATTCAGCAATGACTTTAAATGCTGTACCATCAACGATGAACATATTTAATTTGCATATTACAGTACCAATGAGGTATATACCAATCTCACGTTGGTATATACCATAACCATCAAATGTTCACCAACTTTACAATATTATTTATTCAAATGCACATTAACTGTTGTAAAATCAGTGAAATGGGAACATTGAATAGGTGACAAATGAAGAACACAACACAATTAGCATTGTTGGACCGTATATACATCACAGATGAAAGATTTTGGAACGCTGTATGCATCAGCAAATATCATCACGTCCACGCTAATCCTTATCGCCGGCGATCTTCTTTGGCAATAGCACAGCGTGTATATTTGGCAGTACACCACCTGAAAATTATTGCATATATCAGCCTCGCTTATTATATCATGATAAGGTGTAAATATTAATGCAGTGATTAGTCTTATCACTGCGAAATGTTCTGGAAATGAAGTGTTAAATATAAGCTTCGATTTATGATCACAGAGAAATAATCTTATCACTAAATGATCCTTTGCTGAGCACACGCTAAAGATAGAACCATAACGTACAACGATGAGGTCCAAATAAACTATGCGAGCTAAGACTGCGCCCATCGGTATAAGCCTAATCAACCATCACCGCCGATTCGTGCAAGGACACAGTCGAACCATAGATCTAACACAGTACTGATATGAACCAATTCATGGCCTACCTTGTGCAATAGTCACTCCCGAGAGAAGTTTATTCAATTCCTCATCGTTACGAACGGCCAGTTGCAGATGTCGCGGATTGATGCGACTTTTTTTGTTATCACGAGCCGCGTTACCGGCCAACTCGAGTACTTCTGCAGCCAAGTATTCCAATACTGCCGCTAAGTAAACTGGCGCACCGGCTCCAACACGTTCCGCATAATTACCCTTAATTAAATAACCGTTGAATATTTAGTTACGATTGCAATGAACAGGTGGAGTTGAAGATAGTCCTCCCTCTCCCACCACCGACTATATTCTTATTTAATACCACTTTTAGGGCCTGAAATAATGAATGAATCGTTCATCATGGTCAAGCAGCCTTTTATGGTAGTAACAAGACCATATGAAAGCTAGGGATGCAGAAAATCACCTTTGAAACAGCATTTCATTTGTGTTGGGCAAATGCAACATCGCTTTCAAATCAAAGAGCACTTCAAACATGAAATACAGGTGTCCTCCCTCCCCTGCCAAAGCTGTGCTCAAATATTCCACTATAAAATCACATATTAACGTAGAAGTATACTTATAACATCAAGAAATACTCCCGCAACATCCCGCAACACTTCAAGTTATCTAATTCAATACTTGTAGAGTTTAGTTTTTCCTTACTAAAGATACTAAATGCATGAAGTTGAATTTCTGCAGCCTTTCCAGGAATAGAATATTCGAAGTTTTACGCCCTCTTACTTCCCACATACAACGAAATGCCTTACCATCATGAACTATATAACTGCAGTGAAAAATACGACGAGCAGATAAACACATCGGCTGTCACGATGAGTTTGCATTCCCACGCAACAACGCATCGCAATCACCACACTACGAACGCTAACAACACGAATATTTTCTTTCTCTATGCATTTTTGATTATGTGAATTAAACGATGCCGAAATAGATTTGAGTTTTTGTATTATAATAATAAAGGAAACCTTTAAATCGCAAAAAAAAGAAAAAATACTAGAAGCTAAAAGAATACGATATACTCCCCCCACTCCCCCCCCGAACAACATTTAAAAGCCAACATCTGCAGCTATTCCACGAGGTCAAACGGATCAATTCAAATAAAGTCACACTAGAGAAATAAAAAAGCATTTCAAGACGACAGTGCAAAAATTTAGAATTCATCTAATTTTCTTTACGCATAGAAATTACCACAAACTCACTTCAAAAAAAAAAAAAAAAAAAAAAAAAGTGAAACACGAATCAATCAGCCTTCCTATAAAACGTTCATAAAACAAATACCTGACTTCAGAAATAACCGTTCTTAGCAAAATTTGACGGGGGCTACATTTTGACGGGCTAACTAGATGCAGCAAATATTTTGAAGTCTCTACGCATAGCAGAAGATCACAACGGTCGAATCGAACCTTTCGAAGCAGTCGATGGATCCTGCCGACCGGAAATTGCAATCCAGCCCTACTTGAACGAGTTTTCGCCTTCGCCGATGATTTCGCTTTTCCTCCCTTTCCTCGTCCTGACATTTCGATTTCCACCAGCAGCCGCACAACTCACTTCAACGAACAGAAATGCGTCGACTGAAAATCAATATCGCCTATTTATAGTGCCAGCTGAGCGCATCTCAACCGCCCGCTTACAACGCTCAGCTCTCCCTATATATAGTCGAAAATGATGCACAATGTTTGCATCTGTCAGTAATTTTTGTTGCGTTCGGTCGTACTTCAACGTGGTTGCACGAAGAGAAAGTTACCATCATGCCACCGAAACCGTCAGCTAAAGGAGCTAAGAAGGCAGCGAAGTCGCAAAAGGTTGGTTCTCGTGCCTTCGTCTTTATAGATGCGTTAGGTTTATCCTCAGGTGATACTACAAGCACATGTTTGCACCCTGCGTTGAAATTCACCTCTATCGTTTTAAGATGGAGCCGTATCTTAGTCGTGGTCAACACTGCACTTGCAGGGACCACTACGACGTATTCCCTCGGCGTCGTTTATTTTATGCCTAATTTGCATAAAATGTTTAAAATGAAACGATTTTTTGAAAGCCTACTAAATGATGAACTTGTGCCGAGGCAAATAGAAAGTGTACCTTTATACTAGCCTCGGCATTTGATTCGTTTACCGACGAATGAGGTCTAGTGTAAATCGTCGATTAAGGATGTACGTTGATAAATCATCATACCGTCCGAACATGCCGATAAGTTCTGGTAGAGACCAGTGTGGGTGCCATTATAATCGATCGGGTACAACTTCCTGAGTGAACATAAAATTGCACTTTTTTTTGCAGATTCGTTCCGCTGACAAAAAAAAGAAGAAGAGTCGCAAAGAGTCGTATAGTGTATATATCTATCGCGTCTTGAAGCAGGTAAAGGGTTTATTTATATGCAAATATTTGTTTTTGTTTAGAATGCGTTGATGTTGTAGTAGGCCGGTTGGACGTAATCTATGCTGAAAATTGCAAATAATTCAGCTATAATTTTACCTTTCTCGAGGTTTTTTTGATGCTTTATTTTGCTTTGCTCTTGCTCATCCTAGAGGTAAACGTTTATTTCATATAGGTGAATCCTTGGCACGATCCAGGTTTGGAAATGCTATGAATCAATGAGGTGGCTAAGCTGAGTTGTGTTTCAGTCGTGGCGATTTATTGTTTTCTCTTGTGGTATATTGATGAGGACTGTTTTGACGTTATTGGGATATGGGGATGAACAAGGTATCTATAGGCACAGGTTAATCAACAACGAAAAAAATATTCTGTTCCTAGGGGAAAGTCGAACATACTGCGTCGTCTTGTTTTTGGTTGCTTCCTATCCAAGGCGTCTTGTCCACAAGTCTTTTTGCTAGGTATGTGAAAGAAATGGTGATATTACAGGTGCATCCGGATACGGGTGTATCGTCAAAGGCGATGTCGATTATGAATTCGTTCGTCAACGATGTTTTCGAACGAATTGCAGCGGAAGCAAGCAGATTGGCACAATATAACAAGCGTTCGACGATCTCTTCTCGCGAAATCCAAACTGCGGTAATTTTGCAAGTATATATGGGTGGTGGACGATCTAGAAAACTTGACAGGATTGCGACCGGTTGGGAACATCCGAGGCGTGTTCGTTTGCTTCGCCTTTTTTTGATGGGGAGGGGACAGATTTTCAACTTGAGGGACGACGACGCTTGCCGCAGGTAAGCGATACCCGAACTCTCCCTCCGAGGCAATCAACGCATGAATACGAGCATGCCTATGCGCACGATTTACTAAAAGGAAGAGGAGAGGAATTTCAAATTTGTCTATGTGAACTGAACGAGTATATAGGTGGTGATTCGAATCATCTTAATGTTCCCTAATTAGATTACACCGCCATTTCTGAGGGGAAAGGAGCCCGTGGATTTTCCGCCTCGTTACTGGCTGCATACTTGATCAAACGGGTTGTTGATTAGAAAATATCGATGCTCGTATTTTACTGAGATTTTTTTTTCTGCCCGAATGGGCGCTCTGTGTCGTTGGGGGGACATATTTGTCAAATGTGATGAGAACAGTTGTTAGTATATAGATTTTATTATTGCGCTGTGGAGGTTTCTTAATGAGTTTGCGGTTCATTTCTGAACAACCTAAAGGATGTTGTGTTTAGTTTCACAGCAATGTTTCAGGTTCGCTTAATCTTGCCCGGTGAATTGGCGAAGCATGCTGTATCTGAGGGAACGAAAGCGGTCACCAAGTACACCAGCTCAAAATGATTTCTCTTCATGTTAAACTATGCATTATTGCTATGTCACACTGACCGGTCTCTTCAATTTATATCTTAAAGGTGTTGTTGAGAGGTATGTTTAGTATCGTGAAACCGGAATAGGCATTCCCATGTGGTAATGCTTGGGGAAGAGCAACGAATTGAAACGGAGGAGTTCACTTCCGCAAATGGATCTTTAAACGCAATCTTTCATTATGGTCCATCACTATGGAATTGCCTCGGCTGTCCTTACTTGATTTCAAGTTTTGTCCTGCCCCTATGTACATGATGTTCATTGTTTTTTTATTTATCATTGTAAATGTACTCATATAAATATATGTGACCTCAATGTTTTTATTAGAAGATACACATCATTTTGCATGAATCAGTTACGGCAAAGTTATTTCGCATTGCATAGACATCATTGAGCTGTTGTCCTGATCCTTAAATTGCTTCGTGGTTTGATTATACCACAAGTCACACTTAAGGAACTTAGCCCTGAAACTATTCGCACCGAATTTACTGCCGTCATTCGGCAGTTTTATAATTACAACACTTGCAACTCTGCTTTTATTAGTCCCCAAGTATAGTTAGGCCCCTCCAGTACTATGTTCATAATGCGGTCTGATATTGCAATAAAAGGCGGGGAAAAGCAGATTAGATGACTGAACACAAGTGAATAAATCGATGGCAAACATCATTCACTCGAAAATTTCAAAGTTTGCGTGCCGTACAAATAGACCTAGTTGATCGGTAGGGTATCTCAGTCACTGAAAAATCTAAGATTGGAATCAAGCATCCTTTTGACATGATTGGAATGAAACAATCGTCAGTTCTTTCGAGGCTCTGAAGTAGACAACCTCAAAAAACTTCATCGATTTTCTTTCCAGTTAAGAAAAATTAATATTCTGATTCCATAGCCTTTCTCCTCATTCCCACTTGTCTCGAGAATGTCCTGGATTGCATGATTTCCCCTTCAATACATGATCAAATCCTTCGGTGGGTATTTCAGATGTGATGAACATTAATGAGTAATAAGTGAAACTTTTTCCCAAAACCATAGAAGTTTATCGGAGACGTATTCAGTAGTGAACACGAAATACTTTGCGCAACAATTTAGCTTATTTTCTTCTATTGCAATGAAACCTAATTAAAAGTAGTATTTTGAATAAGATAGTGCATCTCAAAAAGCTTTATCCACTTATTCCCTTTTCGGATCGGTTGTCATATTCGGCAACAGCTGCAAATATTTGCTTGAGGCAATTTGCTGATTCTTTTTTAGCCGCAAAAATGAAACGAATCTCCTTCCCGATATATGCTTTTTCTACCTTCCCTACTCCCATCCCTTCTAAGAAAAGTGTCGCAGTGCTGTGCTTCATATGGTATGTGGAAAAAGGTCAAAGTAGTTGCTTTATGTGTTGTCAACGTCTTCATCTTGCCCGTCATACAGGCTACAGCCAAGTAGAGGCCTCACAGATCGCAAAGCATCGGATTGCACGAGGAAATTTTCCATCTATTTTTTCGAAAGCAAGATCCCGAAGTAATTCGCAATGAAGTGACAAGCAATTGTGACAATACCGTATAACAAAAAAAAAAAAAAATAAATAAATAAAAATTTAAAAATAATAATAAAAAATTAGATTTTATTGAAATAACATCAAATAAATAAGAGAAATTTTGTTGCAGTAATCAAAAAGAGAAGGAATTTAAAAAGCAAATGATAGTTGCCATTGTAGGTTGACATTCAGCTAACGGTGAAAGAACTTGACTCTTTAAACTGTGGAGTTGCTTATACCCTTAGTACGTAGTCGTGTTATGAGAACACTGAAAAAGAGACTGAAAAAGCACGAAAATACATAATCTTCTATCAATTCACTTCAAAATCCCCTCGCTTAGAAGACAAATATGAAAATAAAAAAAAAAAAAAAAAACAAATATGCCATGGAAGATAGAATAAACATATATTGGTACATAAATAGCCACCGTTTATGTTTTCAGTTGTGATGTTTCCTGCACCAACTCTTCAGATCCTCTTTCAATGTCTTTCAAATATGACTAGAAAAATATCTTCACATACAACACAAACATCCGAAAAGCATAATTTTTCATCAACAATATGCCATTCTTTAACTAATATTCTTTGATTAATATTGTGCTGTAATAGAGTGAAATATTCGAATACAACCAAAAAGTGGGAAATTCATAGTCAAAGTCGTGGCCGGTCTAATATCGTGCAGCGCGAGGATGTCAGTTGTGTTGGGCCGAGGGTTGAGAATTGCCAGGAAGGTGGCAGATTGTGGAGAGGAGAGTGAGAGGGAGGGGGGGGGGAGTTAAATTTTAGCATTTTATTGTAACAAGGAGGAGGTTTCATTGCGATCTCACTAATTGCGGTTTTCTTGTAGGGGTTTTTGCATTATAGAAGGTGAACTTAACGGAATAAACAGTGAGGTACAAGGGGGGGGGGAGTCTGGAAGGTGGCATGAAGGGATGGTTTTTTTTTAAGTTTGAGAGAGGGAGGAGGTGGAATTGACGTTAGAAGGTAGTCTCCTATTTAATGCTGCAAGCAACGAGTTTCAACGATGCATTTGCTTTATGACGAAAGAAAATATTTTCGGCTTTCTTTTTATCGGTCAAGAGAATTGTTTTCGACATTTAATTATTTCCGACGTTTTTTTTTGTTGACGAAGTGAAAAATATTTCAGAATAAGTTCCTTATTCCGCAATACTTTAAAACTTAACTCTGACGTTTTTAAATAATAGCAGTTCTGATGCTACAAGAGTTATCTATCTCCCCGTCCCCCTCATTGCCCCTCTCCATCCCCACCTCTACTTCATTGAAACACCAGCAAGCTTGTCATTGGTGTTATTTTTAAATGCGCATGACTTTATATATATCTCTAACGGTAAGTGAAGGTGATTTAAAAACTGTGGCTGGAGGACATGTAATTCTCTAGTAGTGATGCTAATCATTGGTTTTAGTATGCATACATCGCATTTTTTAATGAGAATATTTTCGCATAGTTGGATATGCGTTTTTTTACAGACATCGGCAATGGGTGATGCAGATGCAGCGGAAGTAATGGATAGCCAAGATGATTGTGAGGCAGACGACTGCCTTCAAACTCAGAAGATGAGCCAATTCAGCCAACTGCTAAACGTAAGCACTTTGAAGTTGGCGAGAGAGGGTTAAGGTGAGGAGGATAGGAAGATAAGCATAGGGCTGTCAACAGAAGTCGGCAGGTGCCGTACTTTATGCGGTTTTCTCATCTAGGGTTTACTGATTGCACCATCTATGAACGAGTTGAAAAATATCCCAGAAAAATAACGATGAAACAAGGAAATATCCGTTGAACTTGCAATAAAAGAATAAAAAAATATTGTTGGAAAGGTTATAAGTAAAAGACCATAGCCACCTCAACAGAACTGACCTTTTTCACAGAAAGAGTAGGCCAGAGAACATGTAATAAGGCGGGGTTGGCATTGATCAGTGCGAATGAACAAAAATTTTGGCTGCAGAAACCGCAAAAAACCATACATCCATCAGATTTTTAATGCCAATATGCTAGGATAACGCATTCCGATTACTACACTAAACATGAGGGATGGAGGGGATAAATTGTTGTTCATAAAAAATATTTTTCAATATTTACTTCATTTCGTCATCGTTAGTAATAATCGCTATGATGGAATTGTTTTGAAAAATCCGAAATTTGTTATTCAGAAAGGAAGGAAGAGAAGAACGAGGCGGTTGCCTTTTATATGGATTTTAAAATGCTCTGATGTGAAGGAAGTATGAATTTAACTAACGCTATACGATGAGGCCTACGATTTTCTGACGTTGCATTACTTTCTGACACTGACGTCAAGGATTAGGATTAGTCTAAAAATATTATTGATTTTAATTTGATCCTTAATTAAGCATAGGGGAAAGAGGGGGCCTGAAAGACCCAGTGGTCGGATTCAAATAGTTGGATTTCGTTTTTGTGCGTGGCCATGTTTTATGGGACAGGTCTTTATAGAAAATTTTAAGTGTCGTAGTATCGAAGAGGAGGAATTGGACAGGAAGAAGTATGCGACATTGCACCCGATGGATCGTGGACTCAATCAGATCGGTGAGCTTGAAGATTATTCGATTTATTTTATGCGTTTGCTAGCAAATATTACTCAGATGGTAAAATCTTCGTGGTCTCTTAGGTGTGATTAAAAAGGAGAGTAATCAATGAATTTCACATTTTATTTTTTTCTTTTTTTTTAAATAAGCTGATAGAATTTTGCGAGATGTTTTGCAGCATTTTAATTGTCCTCTTTCTTTTTTCTTTTTTTTTTTTCAGTGGAAAGTTGTTCTACTTTACTCTCCACCACCTCCGTCCTACCTTCAACCTTTTTTTCTTCAAGCCCTTTCGGTAATCTATTCGAAATTCTGAGGGTTCTCAGCATTTAATATAACTTTTAAAAATTTGCAGTTCTCTATACAGAACTATTTGCGTTTGGTCGTCAACCGGACAGTGAGCACTACTATGATTTCCATGAGTTAGCATCGGGTGGAAGTGCACGTCTTTTAAGTGCCGTCAGTTTAAAGCACTGCCATCTCCGACGGGTATGTTAATTTTTTTTTGCGTTTAATTGATTGCTTGTGAAAAGCTTTGTATGGATGTCGATGGATTAGCATCCACCAATATCTAGGTTTATCGGGCGTTTCAACAGACAACAAATATGATGCGGGAGTTGGCAGAAGAAAAGATTTTTACTGTTTTATTGTCTGTGGTGTTGTTTGTTTTTGTGCGGTGGTCATTTCATCCAGAAATTGAGTAGTTGAGTACGGTTTGGGTTTATGAAAGCACAGTATTATTGCAGTATAGTAACACTTTCTTAGGAAATGTAAAGTATATAGTTCATTTTGAAAGAGCTGATAGAATGATCTCATTATTGACGCAACAAAGAAAATGTGATGTTTTAAAGGATTTTATGGAAGGGAAGACATATCTACACGATACGAGCACATATGGAACGTTCGTCAATGAGAAGTTGATTGGAAAAGGCAACTATTGTATGCTGCGAAGTGGTGATCTAATCAGCATTTGTCATCGGAAATTTTTCGGTTTGTTCTATCAAATCAAATTTTTCGGTTTGTTCTATCAAATCTTAAAATCCCCCTCTCTCTCTCTCTCTCTAAGAAGAACTGCTGTCGTACCTTATGAATTGTAATGAGATCAATGCTAAGGTGTACCCGAACTCAGCGGATTACGCTTTATGGGATGAATCTTTTCAGATGCAATGTGGAGCGTGCAAAAATTTATAGATTAGTTTGTATGCAGAGATGGGATCTTTCGGGAATTTGATGTGGCCGACCCCCTCCTCTCTCTTCAGCTTCTTTGCCTCCCGAAGGTTTCCGTTGCTAAGTCTTATGAGTTTTGTTTTTACTATGAGAATGCCATAAAACTTTATGTAAGCTTCTTCTGCGAAGTTTTTGGGAAAAAACTTTCCTTTATGAATATTCGCATTGCTCGCCCTTCACGCTTCAATAAATGCGTTTACCCATACTTCTGTAACGCCAAACACCGCCGCTGCAGTTTACAGGGAGAAATGAGTGATTTGAACCCTCTCCTTTTTCAGGAAATCTTCCTAAGAATTGTGGGAAATGTACAGCCTCGGAAAGAGTGTAGCATTTCATCAAATTTGTATTCGATAGCAGATTAAGCGACATGATAGAACATTGCAAAAATTTGCTTGGGTAATTTCGTTGCACTTTGCTGGAAATTTTCCTTATTGGATAAGTATGTAGAATGAACGGTGCACAGCTGTATTCAATCATAAAGTTGGGCAGTGCAAAGCGATTCCTTATTATCTATACCTTTATTCTTTGCCATGCTTGCCGCCATTCAATGAACCTTTCAAGTCATTGAATCCACCTTGAAGGTGTCATATTGCAACATCTTTAGAATGGTAATTACTAGATATCTTCGATTGTAATGCTAAATACTACTAAAGAAGCAACTTAATATATTTGTATGAAGTAATAAATGTAGTATTATTTCAGTTTATATGTATGTGGAAGGATGCACAAAAGGAGAGGATTATCCACCTTCGCTTACTGAGCATTTCTTCATTTCGAATTACCTCATCGGTGAGGGTGCGATGGGAAAGGTATATTTTTGTTTTTATTAAGGATGCTTTGACAGCCAACGAATCTACATGCTGTCTTTCTCAAGTGAATTGTTATTGCTATTTGCGCACATTGAAAAAAAAAAAAACTGTTTTTAGTGATATTGATGTGGATAGCATCGCTGGTTGGGATAGCATTTTCGATTTATTCCATAAGTTTAGAGAGTTTGTATTTAATAATTTCCAGTTACACCCAGTACTACTGTCTGAACAGTTCGCGATCGGGAGGTGGGGGAGTCATAAGTCACAGCGCCTTGCTAGAGAGAGTTTCTGAGAGAAAGTTTAAAAAAAGGAAAGAAAAAAAAAACGACGAAATCGAGGCGGCACGATTCCAAAGCGTGTACTGATATCCAAAGTGGAGATAGAAATTCAGGTTGAATGTATAATAAAGAACATAAAAAGGGAGAAGGTGCGTCATATGCAGCATCTACATTTAGTTATTGATGATTTGGGAGCGAAGTCTGATCGGAAGGTGTTGGGAAAGAGCACAGCTACAATTTTGAATGTTGTAATGTGCAGGACGAGTGTATTTGTTTGAACAAATTTACAATGGCATTGCTATGTGCATCCGTTGGCGATATAGTGAGTTATAGCTAGGTTTATAGTAGATCGTGGTATAAGTTCGAGCTGCATGGCTTGAATGTCTTAATGCCAGAATTACGCAAGCTGGTTTCGCATGTACTAGGACTTGGGAAAGTTTCTGATGAATGCTGATTTCTTACAGGTTTTCTTGGGGAAACGGCGCTCAGATACGTCGGTCAGCGTAGCGGTAAAGGTGATCGCCAAAAAAGGACTTTCAATATCACGTGATTGCTCAGAGTCTGGATTTGGCTCGTCCACAGAGCTCATCAGGCGTGAAGTCGAAATTATGCTAAATATCAAGCATGTAAGTGCTAATATCGGTTATAATTTCGGGGGGAATCAGATCTATTCTTGGAAAGTTCCCCGAGATTAGACATTATTCTCCCCGAAATCTCTTTCAAAGGTAATGAAAATTCCACTAGTGAATAGCATATTAAATTTCTATTTATCGATAAATACAGCACAGGCTGACGAGCTTTTCTAACTACGGGTCATATAATTGCCTCGCATACCTTTCCACTTATCAAAGTTTAGAACGTTGACATTCCGTGAACCACTTATGGCGAACGAACAGGTCCTACGTGAGGGCGTCATCGTTAGAGCGTAGTGATCGCATGTTCATCCCATTGTTAATGATTGTCTGCAGTCATGTTGGCTTTTAATTGCTATGCGTTGTGCATTGCGTTGTAAATGCTTTAGTGATTGGTAAGCTTGTCTAACGTAGTATATAGTGATTTCATTAGTTGTGTCAAAAAAAAAACGAGAACAAAACTGAAATTTGCACAAACCCTCACTAAGAATAAATCCTTTGCAAAGTGGCGAATTAAGAAAAGTGTCCGTGATCCTCCAACTCTTTATCTCTATTTTGCATCCAGAAATGTAGCGCTATTGGTCTTATTTGAGCGGGAATAAATACAGACAAACGAAAATTTAAGAAATAAGCAAAGAGGCATAAATCTAAGTTAGCGGTGATGATGCTTTTTGTAGCCTAACTGTGTGCAGTTAGAGTATGTATGCGAATCGCCAAGGATGGCCTATATGGTGATGGAATATTTGGAAGGTGGTGAACTGTTTTCACGCATTGTCGATGAGAAGAACATGGGTAAAGGACTCGGTGAACGATTGACCAAGTTTTATGCTTGGCAGATGCTCAATGCTCTTAAGGTTGGTTTCTTTTTAATAGCGCACTCCTCAAAGTGCCGAGTGCCTTCTTGCATTGCATCACCACAGTTCGAACATTTTGAATCTTCGTTCAATCTATCTTTTTTCCTGAAAGACGGTTGAAGTTGCATTGTCTGCGAGCGATATATAAGCAGTAGGATTTGCGAGGGTCTGTCCAATCCCCACTGCAATTTTTACATTGTGTTCCACATATGAGGAGATGTAGGATTAAAAAACGACATATCTTTTATATTCTAGATACGTTGTTGCGTATCTAGAATATAAAATATATATATAATATATTCATTAGTGATTATCATCAAGTTTGCATTAAGTAATATTGATGAAAATGATAAAATTTAGATTATAAATTATCAAAAATCATTCACAAACGGTACACTTTTGAGCGATGTTTGCCACCGCTTTACGAACCAGCTAGTTTTAATCTATAGAACGTGAAATACAAAGTTTATTTGTTGTTGAATACAGTCATTGATTGTATTATGCACAACAGCATTTGCATATATAATCGCAACGGAAGCGATTTTTTCTGCGACAAGTTGAAATCATGCCGTCACGTTTTTTATTGCGCCAAATGTAATGAAGCTAAAATATTGAAATTCTAATTCAGCGGATACAATATTTTTTGATTGAATGATGATTTTGAAGGCCTTATTTTCTGAAGTATTTATTGCTATCGTAAATTAGCTGCTTTATCGGATAGAAAAACAAAGAGATTCATCAACCATTATTGTTTTATCTCATTGCTTCTTGAAATTCGTCAACGTAACAAATTATCTTCCCTGGAACATCAAGGTCGTTATTTGCAATGTACTTCTCTGTTCTCCTCCCCTGAAGGCAATCGAAAATAATAAAGTTAGAGAGGAATTAATTGTTGTTGCTGTTTTTAGTTCCTTCACGAACACAACATTGTGCATCGTGACATCAAGCCCGAGAATGTTTTGCTTCTCAAAAAGGATGATTGTACACTTTTAAAGGTTGTTTTTAATTCATCTTCATTGATTCATATCTTTGTTCGAGAATTGTTTTTGTTTATATACTTAGCCTTTTTTATATATCTGCGGTTCAACTTTTCTGAAGCAGTCAGGTTTAAATCGTATATTAAAAATTCTGATTATTAAAATCTGCGAGCATCCGAACTTTTAACGATGCATCGATTTGGAATAGATTCCACATATTAGTGGTTTCAAGAAGAAATGCTTTTTATAGATTATTTAATAGCATTTTTATGGATTACCAATGCTTCGACAACGAGAAGCATGTGCTTAGTTATACATAATGAATAATTAATCACTTTATTTGGAGACCTCATGCATTTATGCATGCAATGCAAATTGAGTTAGCTTGTTTATGCTTAGCTTTTAGTGTATTTTGCATCTTTCCTCAGTGGGATTTTATTTCTGTCTATTTTTTCTTTCTTTACACTGTTTGGCAGTTTTATAGAGTTGTATTTAAAAGGCGTGGAAGGAGGGGGGGGGTGGGGTGGAGTTGTTTTGCCTTAATTTTGCTCATCCTCATAGGAAACGCTATTTTGTCGAAGGTATTTGTGAACATGGGAAGAAAGTGTAATGTTCATTGTTGACGTCTTACAAAATTTTTTCTTCATAAAGCAAATTGTATGTTTTTTTACTGTTTTCTCTTCATTATATAATACTGTACAAACAAATGCTGATGCTATAACAAAATAGAATGCATAAATATATGCTGAAAACTTTGCACTGTATCCAAAAAGTTTTAAATGTTTATTCATTACTTTTTTTGTCGTATTTCTTAGCACTGACTTCCTTCCAACTGCGCCATTAATGAAATGATTATAGCTGTCGGATTTCGGATTGAGCAAGACAGGAGAAAATACATTGGAAACATTCTGTGGGACACAATGCTATATGGCACCGGAGTTATTAGCAACGGAGCCCCGTTATAAGTGTGAGGTGGATATGTGGGCATTGGGCGCTGTTCTCTTCACATGTATCTGTGGTTATCCGCCATTCTCGAATGACTATAGCGATATGCCACTCAGGGAGCAGATCCTCAAAGGTTGGTGTTATTCGTTAACGCTAAACTCTTATTTAAGACATTAATCTCAGCAATGCCTTTTTTTTTGGATGAGTTGTTTCCTTGTTTAGTCGCAAAAAATTTGAATTTCACACTGTTTTAAAATAATGAGAAGGGATCATTTCGGGTCCGGAGCGTTTATGTGATTGTTCACAAGTGATGATCCTTTAAGATTGGGGAGTCAGGGTTATGGAGAGGCGGATTACATTGACGACAAATAAGCATTGTAGAACAATTCATTGTCTGACATTTTTGATACCTGTCTCACTCGTCTCAGTTTAAAAAACTTGTAATCACTCAAATCGAAATCTTTGTCAGGCGAATGTCTGACATTGCAAATGAAACATCATTTTTTTATATTGTTTAGTTATTAGTTTTATAATAAATTAAGCAAGTTTAATATTGTTTTCGAATGGTGAGAATTTTGTGATTGGCTAAATAAAATAGAATCCGCTTATAGAAACATTACTTTATCTTTTGATAAGATTAATCGCTCAGTAAGGCAGGCTAGTCCAAAATGGTTCTTAGAAGAAGAGAAGGGGGAGAAAGAAAAGGAAAATGCATATTTCTCTTATTGCTCCGTACTCGAATATATTCATAGTTTTAATCATATTGCTCCGAAATTTCCTAAAATCAAAGCACTTCATTCCCCATCCCTTCTCCCTCCCCTTGCTTTGGTCTTATCTTAAATTATTTGTCTCACTAAGTTTTCTGTGTGGCGCTATTAGGTGACTGCATTTCAGGTCGACTAGTGTATTACCATGTTTGGAAGGAGATATCGAAGAGGGCAACACGATTGATCCGTAAAATGCTACGAGTGAATATATCGCAGAGGTTAGTAGCAGCTGAGGCGATCAGGGATCCATGGTTCGATGATTCGATTGTCGAAAAAGCGAAGGAGATGGTGCGCTCATATGCTGTAAGTTTTTGCGTTCAGATCATTGAAAAAAAAGGGTTTTATAAAATTTTGACGATTTGCAATGTGCCAAAGAAATATATCTGGTCATCTCAAGACTGGAGGATTTTCGTTCAAGCCGAATTTCTAACTTAATTGATCATCGACTACTGAAATGAACTCAATGTTTATTAAATTGATTTATTGTTTCGTCATGCAAAATAAGGCAGACCGACAAACAGTTAGCAAAAATGATCCACGGGACAGCTATATTGCAAGCAAAGTAGGTATTGAGGCAATTTAGGGAATAAAGGAGATTACTAATCTACAATGGTCTTCATTTCAATTTAAAAAAATCTTCAATTTCAGCAAGCTCATTCGATTCCTTTCGACAATATCGACGGTAACATTTAATTATCACTTGAGTTTGCACTCATTCCTGTAGTATTCTCTTTTATGTGTATATCTGCTATTCTTTTGCATAACTTTTATCTGTAATTTTTGCAGTGCTGTTGTCTTCATTCAATATTGTTATGTGTATCGATTCTTTGTGGAAACTCATTACTAGTCACTTTTGTTATAGAATTGGGCTATTTTATGCACAAGTTGAGCAAGGTTAATGTATCTAGTAGCTATAAGATATAATGTAATTTTGAGACTTGAGTAGTAAATTGGGCTAAATGTGGAAGTGTAAGTAATGAAACGATACTTGAGTAATAATAAATTTCACAGAATTGTTGAGGGATACGTTGATTGGAAAGGGCTAAGGAAGAGGTTAATCCTTGGACCTGAGGGAGCTACATATAGTTGAAATTTTTGATTAGGAGTCGTAGGTAGCTGAATCTGCTAGTTTCTAAAGCAATTTTTGATTCTTGTGCATTCTACATGTGTTGATATTTTTATTTGTTTTTTCTTATACCTTTTTTTTTATCATTTTTAGCTCATATAATAGTTTATTCTAGCGTGCGCTTTCTTTGATCATGTGCTGTTTCTTTTTTCATCGCTTTTTTGTACGTATTTACGAGTTTCGCTATTGCGTGTGCCCAATTATGACATTTATTTGTGCTCAATTCAATTCCTTTCATTATCTAATTCATTTTTGATTTCGTTTCTTTGTTATATAAGTGGAGTATTTTCTTGCGGGTTATTGAATTTACACTTACGATCATTTTACTATGGAAGAATATGTAGGTTTATAATCGCTAGCCGTTTGCGATGTATTTATTGCTTTGCGATCGGAGGATTAGTGATAATTTCTGGGAAGGGATTGCGTATTTGTGACATATACGCTTGCTTCAAGCTTATACAATTGACCTTATCCATATAGCATCCATCGATATAAGTTTATTATTGACTATTTTTCCGATACGAAAGTAACAAGAGCAATTAATATAAAGCGAAGGTGATGAGCGAGTTTATAGTTGATATTGATTTAGCATTGAATATTGAATGCAACTTTACATTCTAATATTGCATCAAAAAATGTCTTATAGATGGATGATCTCATTCATTTGTTATATCTTCTAATAGTTATTTTATTTTCACAATTCTGAGAGCATATGTTACGGGGGATTCACTTCATCCTGCGGGCATGTCTGTTAGCCTCACAAATCTTTTTTTTTTTTTTTGAACATCGTATAGTTCGTTTCTTTGGTATTACTGATGGTATTATGCAAATATAATTGTGTGCAACTATTTTGTTTAAACCAAAATGAGTTTCTATGTTTTGCATGTGTAGGTTTTTATGGCAGCTATTTGTTTGGCGTTGCAATTCACAACGTGGTTGAATCTCTTTCTAATTCAGTGGAAAAACGGTTTTAAAGAGTCATCCAACAATACAACTTTTTAAGGCACATGAAAAAAATGCGAATATTCATTTGTTTTTGAAAATAAAATTTTTTAAGAGTAAATGAATGAATTCAGGCGATATTTGAGTTCATTAAAAGCTTATCGTAGAGATGATATCTATCGCAGCAATTATTGTTGATTTCATTTTGGTGCCTCTTATTAATGATTTTCATTTTTCGCCTATCTATTTCACATTATTCTTGTACAATATTTTAGGTATGTTCAATCGCATGTAAAGTATTTTTAGAGATCTTTTATTTGTTACATTTCGGGTATCGTATTCAATTTTTGCTTTAAGTTTATTTCCTGTGTTGATTACGATCCATCGTTGAGCGGTGATTAGTCGATATTGTTTTTGAAGTGGGGATTGAGTTCATTCTTGTTGGTTAAGACTATTATTTTCATGAATGGGTTTCTTTGGGGGAATTTTACCTTTTTATGAAATATTCTTGCTTTAAATTTGGTAGAGAGAGGGGAGGATTCGTGAAGTTTTATGCTTATTAATGAGAAGGGCATCTGCTTATCAACCGTAGGAATCAACGCAGTATTTTTCGGGAGGGTATGGAATGGAGTAATGAATTAATTAAAGGTTTTATGAACGAGGTGATGAACGACTGTCGAGAGAGCATTTCATTGCGCACTTTCTTTTGTTACTATATCTTTAATGTAGACGATAGAATTCTTCATAATACGTGTATATGCATTTCTGTTAAATTTTTGATTCTCATGTGGATAGATATGTTAATTTCCGATGATGCATAGAGTTCTTTTGTTTTGATGATGATTTTATGTATCGCTATATTAGAAGGTCGAATATACTCTTTGCTGTTTGATGAATTCAAAACACTCATATACAAGCTGAGATGGTTGGCTATCATACAATATTCCTTTAGCAATTTTTTTAGATGGCCTAGATCTACCATTGAAATTATTTTTAATCCTAGAAAGTGTCTTATTTCTTTTTCAACCCCTATCCCTTCTCCTACCCGATTCTTGCAAAAAGTCCCTTTTACTTAGTTATTGCATTTCAGACTCAAACCGTGAACGTTTTAGCTGTTTTCTTCTTTTCAAGAGTTGTATCTATAAGTAGAAAGGAGCTCGGGATTTGTCGCTCATTCGTATGTCGTCCCCTAGATTATTGCATTGTGTCAGAATATGAAGCGTAAAGATATGTCATCGGGGAGGAGGAGGAGGGGGGGGGTGGTTAGGGGAGGAAAAAATTGCTCGATATGAGATTGGCTCATTTACTTCGTGCAAACAACTTTCTAAGTTATTCGTCACCAATATATCGGGATCAATGAAAATGAAAAAAAAAAGATTATAAAGGCGGGTTTCCCCGTAATCGGAATTTCAATGTGTTGTATCGTACATTATGGCGCATCGTGATATTAATATTCGTAATTCTTAGGAAATCATTCAACTTTCAACATTTTTAAATAACAAAAATGCGATAAAATATGCCAGGTTATTACGCATACGATGTTTAGTAATGGTTAAGTTGGTGGTGAGTAAGTGTTGTTGCTGAAATGCTCATTATTCACACATTAAAAAAGAATGAATGCTTCAAGTTTTATGGATTTTCGAATGAAATTTTCGTCATTCGCCTGAGGTAATAGTATTTTTATTCATCTATTTTTTTTAGGATTTTGATGACTCACTCTTAAAATCCTAATTTTGCCCTCAGTTCCTCCGCCCTTTCCCCCAACCCTTTCTTCCCACACTAAGCATTATCTAAAAACAACAACCATAAGAGTTATGATTAACAGTGTTTGCGTTCCGAGGCACTCTTTTATAGTTATCATAGATATTTGCGAAGTTTTTTGACCTTTTTACTTTTTTATCTTAACTTGGTTTTATCGATCATACGAATGGCAGCCATACTTAACACATGCAAGCGTCTATTGCGTCAAAACTGCACCTACAGGAAAAGAGATCTTCGCGGATTCGGATTTTTAAAGGTGCCAGCGGTTGACTTTGTAGCCGAACGTTTTGATCTATCATGCTTCTTATTCCGCTCACTTAATTGTTATAGGGGAGGGGGGAGAGAAGACGGAGTTATTAAAATTGTATGGCATTTTGGCCGTCAAGTTGCGAATGTATAACTTACATCCTATCTGGTATATTCATATCAGTTATATATATATATATATATATATATATATATATATATATATATATATATATATATATATATATATATATATATATATATATATAAACTAAGTGCCTGCCCATCAGTGGTAATTCCTTTGAAATTGTTAGCATTCATAAAGTAAACTAGAAATTAATTGTATCCTTTTCTATATTCATGAAATGTCTCTTTCATACTCGGTCACCTTAGCAACGAAAATTCTAAGCAGTAAATAGATGTTAAACATATTCGATATTATTCAGTGATTTTCCAATTCTTGTCTTATTTCATATTCCATTACGTTTGTTTCGTTGAGAAAGCCGAATAAATGTGCAAGAGGAAGTTAAGAAACGAAACTAATATTAGTATGGAAGTTGATTTTGGTATAGGAATTGATTTTTGTCTATTGCTCATATAATCAGATGTGTTTTATCGCATTCAATGATCGACATGTGAATCGCAAGTCGATGACGTCACACTCATTGGTTTACTGTATATCCATCATCACTATGACAATTGCCCCACGTTCTCGTCCGTTTAGGGTGTTGGCGAATGTATGTCGTTGTATGTCTGAAGCGATCTAATCATTTATACAAAACATTGTCCTGTAAATAAGAAAATACATCACTCTTATTTCAGTGTTCCACTCAAATAAGCGCTAAAAGATACTGGGAATTCGACAAAAGCATTTTGAGTATAGAACATGGGACTCGCCTAAATTGTTGAACAGTATAATTTATCAATAAAATATTGTCTAATCACCGCAAAGATGTAACGGTTTGTAAAGTTAGATTAAGGCCTTAAATTTCTGGATTATTCATCGCAAATCGTGTGAAAGTGCTCATTGGATGTGTTCTTAGTTAATTTTCTAGTCTCGGAAATTTCCAATTCGAAATTTTGAGCAAATGTTCGTTGTCATCTAGCCGTCCACAAATTTTTCCACCCTCCTCTCAAGTCGGATTCTCCAAATAAAGTCATTCACTCAACATTTTGAAATATTTCATTCAACCGAAAAATGATATCTGCTATAACGTTCGTTGAATCAATGAAGGTAGTTTTGATGTGGCACCTATATTTAGATTGCTAATGATAGACTGAGATGAAATATGCTGATTGAGATGAAAAATGTGCTACTATATAAAAATAATTGTTTCATTATTTAAAATTATAAGCCATCTACAAAATTCGATGTTGTTGAATCTTCAGATAAGTTTGAAATTAAGTTATAGTACGTTTATCTTTACACAATGCTAAATCAAAGCTTGAATTGGATTTTTTACTTGAGCTATGCATTGGATAATTCGATGATTATTCGAGTTTTTCTAGTATTATATGTTGTGGTATTGGATGATAAATATATGGGGTTGTTATTTTAAACTTGTACAAGCATATCGCTAGTATTTATTTTTATAGTCGAACGACATTCATTTTTTATCTGCTTGCATTACTGTATGATCGACTTTATTACAATTCTCCATTTTCTTGCAAATTCGCATTTCATTTCATTATGAGTGATTCTATTCTAAATTCTCACTCGATTTCATAAAAAGTGAATTTATTACAAAGTTGTACATTGTTATATCATTCATTACACATCTAATATCAACTTATCACAGCATTGATCTTATTTCTTCAATATTCGACAATTATTGCACTCCACAATTGTTCTCTTGAATAATTGCAATCGTTTTGTGAATATCTTCATATCGCAAATAATTGATCTTTGATCGCAATATATTCCAAACGAGAGATATCTGCAATGTTTGTTACAATCAAAAATTGTGCCATTTGATGAGCGAAATGATCTCAATATGGATTCCACTTGATCGCATCGCATCCAATCCTGTGCAATTACGTTGATGTGTCCTAACATCTCTCAGCATTATTGCAATCATAAAATCGCCCATTTCTCATTTGATCAATTAATGCGATTATTAAAACACTTTTATTTGCATTGTTTATCATTTGATCTACTCTTTATTGAGATCGTTTGTGATCTCTATTGAGCTATTGATAGATTGTGTTGTGAGATTATCATTTAAAAATACATTCATCTGGAATTGTTTCCTCTCAGTTCCGTTAGAAACAACGTTAACTTATTTGTCGATGATCGTGAGAAATGACAGTCATATAACATCGATATGCTTGGGAAAATTATTGATTTCCCCATAGTTTAGAGGTGGAGTGTTGAGGAGAGCGTGATCTTTGTTCTCTTAAAATTTTTAAAGTTATTGAAGACGAAGCGGGTTCATTGGCTTCATTCAAGGTAACTGAGATGTCTTATTATCAAAAATGAGGTTGCCATATAGAGTTGGGTTCATACAGAGTTGTTTTCTAGAAATTAGTGAAAAAAAAATATTATGGGAGATTTCCGAGAATAGGCAAAGTTTATGTTTATGAAAGCTATTAACATTATGCTTTCAAGAATTCAGCATCTACCTTATACAGATCACATGAAAAATCTCAACTTTCTATGACAAAAAAAAAGAATTTCGTTAACTCGGCTGCTATTCCTTGAATTATATTGCTAATTTGTGGATAATATCGTTTTGCTATTAGTTTTAGACGTATATAATAGATTCATCGATTCATTACGTTTTCCACTTCAAAGTTGTATGGTTTTGATGATGGCTAAGTGGACAGATACACAACTTGTAGTAAGACATTCGCAGAAATCATTGAACGCTGAGATGATTTGTTTTATCTATCTACAGGAATATGCAAAGGTAGGGAACTAATTGAATAAATAGTGCGATATGCGATGAGATCACAAAAAATTGTTTTCGCGTTTGTTCTCCGACTTGAACTATGGGGATCGTCATCTTTGACTACGGCATTTGACCTTTGTTTTGGTAACAATGACTAATGATCTAGATATCAGCGCCTTTCCACTTTCGTTTCAATAAGCAACTGCTTTTCAGTTGTATTCTATGGTTTCTATTTCAGATGTGCACTTTTTCGAAGGCAATGCTGCTCGACTGAATTTTAATATCTTCGAGCTTTGGAGACTCTTGAAATTCGCCTTCCCCCTCCCATCTTAGCAAGACAATGTTACCGATGACCTCAGGGTAATCGGTAAAGGGAGCCATAATCCTGAAAAAACTTATAAATGTTCCTGACTGCATTGAAGGTAAGTTGTCTGAGGATGTCAAGAGTGTTGCAATTCTCAGGACATCTGACCAGAACCCTCGAATATCGGATTCTTTCCCACAACGGCACACGTTTCCGCTCGTTAGTTTATCGATCTTTTCTCGTTCTCTTAGTCGAGAAGGAATTCGCGACGAAGCGATTGTGATCTACATGAAGGAAAATAGCGAACGCTGAGTGAATGCCCGGCAACCAAACAGGCAGACACTTAAAGTATGTGGTCGTCATTTTTGTGGTTTGTTGAGACTCGTATATGGCCCATGATTTAGTTCAAAGAGATGTGAGATGATTTGCCCATTAAACGAATCGCAAAATCGGTCATTTATTGACAGTCACGGTGAATTCGTTCTTCATGAATCATATTTAAATGTTTTGCTACCCAAGCGAGTTGATTTCCAAGCTGCTAACTGATATGATGTTACCTGATGATATACATTGTTTTAATGGTTCTCGAGTCTAACATCCCTTCTTTTTTTATAAATTCCTCGACTGTTCTCTTTTCCTTCTCTCTACTCCTCCATTTTGCTCCTCGTCTTTCCTTCGTTTCTTCCCGTCAAAACAGGAGTTCACAAAGTCTAGCCATTGCGCATAAATACTATTTTATACAATACCACAATTTTTTTCTATTTTCTTTTACTAGTAAATTTAGGATGTTGCAATTTAATTTGAATTTGCAATAGTCGTTTGCTAAATATTTGAATGTTTGTGCTATCGAATTGCAATTCTCTTAACCTTTCCATATACAATTAAAATATAGTGAGTGATGTTTATTGCACAATCGAGACAAAATTTAAGCGATCAGAAATCAAGATCACGTAACGTTTAAGTTCTTTTTTACTTTTCATATCCTTCTAAAACTTCTTAAAAACACATCCAAAATATTAGTAATCTTTGATGTTCTTTCGTTGCGTCATTGTACGTTGCTCACGTCTTGCAGTTATTAACATTGAAAAGTTTTTCTTTGTGTTTAAATTTTTTTTCGTGTACTTTCATTATGACATCACTGCACTATTTACTTTAAACTATAACAACATTTCAATTATGCTTCATAACAATTTTCACATGTACTGCTGTCTTTTATTTCGTACGAAACGCTTCAAACGAAAGAGTGTAAGCGTCCGTCCGTGTAATAGCGTAATAAATAAATGGAAAATCGAATATATCCGATTTGGCTGCTTGAACGGAAAACCTATATATTTCTATATTTCTGATCTTGTTATCCTGAAAGTATGAAAATGCAACCATCAAATTTTATAACTTACAATGAATAAAATGCTAACTTTTAGCCACTTTTTTAGCGTGACAGAGTCGGATCTAGAGGTCGTATAGCAAACGTTGCCAATTATTGCTAACTTTTTACTATTTTTAGCAACCTTTGCTATTTGATCGGTTGAACTTACTCACCGTTTTGCTCATTGAACAAAACAATCTCAATTTTTTTTTCCAATTGTATTTTGTAAATCTGGAGTATGCTGATCTAGTTTAATGAGGAGTTGCAAATTTGGGCAAATTTGGCCAATCGGTTCAAAGATAGAGGTCGGGCAAGTTCGATCGCTTGTACAAATATTGCCCATTAAGTGCTCTCGCCGGGATATCGAAACGCCCGGGTTCGATTTTCCTCCCGTTTACATTTTGCGCTTTTATTTGGTGTTACAAAAAAAGTCGTATAAAGGATAACTCGGATAACGCAATATAAGACGCATTTAGAAAGGAGGGTTCACTTCCGCAGTCAAGGTTTTGCTCTTTGCGTAGAAGCCAGACATCTTGACCTAGCGAGACTGGCACGATATGTGTTTTTTGCATTCCGCTCATCTCATCAACTACTTTGATTGATTACGAAAGATAAATAAAATGTGCAGAATATTTTGAATTGCCCGACCAACGGTGTTAATCTCTCACGAAACATCCGCTTTTTATGGCTCGATTGATGTGAATTAGTACGAAATACATGCAATTTTTTTGCTCCTTAAAATGTCTATAATTCCTTTCAAAGTTAATGGATCAACGTGAAATATAGTATAGGAAATCATTTACGATGTCCCTTGCATCTATAAAGTTTCACTTTAGTGATTCTCCAGTTGAAGCTACCACTGGGACAGACACACACAGATAAATAGACATAGGCACAACTGTACATAGACTTGAAGTCATCGTAATATATTTATGCAAAGCAAATTTTCAGAAATGCATTAAAAAATCAGAATTTGAAATTTTCGCATATCATTTTGAGATCATTTGCATTTTTTGACTTTTCTAGAATATGAAGAATATATTCATCTCAATTTTAACATATTAATTTTTAATAAAATCCATTTCATATTCAATAAATCATAAAATAATATTCAAAAATAATTGAGCAAACGATCATTTATGTGATAATTTAACTTTTCGAATTACTTTATTTGAATATTACTTTGAAAAATATTACTTTAAAATATTACTTTAAAAAAAACAAATTACTTTATTCGAATATTAATGACAATAAATTTCGAATTTTTTCTTGATATATTAGCGAAGCTCACCTTTGAATATTGCACAAAAAGTTTCACATGTAAACATTAAGAAATAGAGTTGAATAAAATATTCATAGCTATAGCAACTAATGTTTTTTTCTTATGCGTGCCTAATGAATGTTCGTCAATCTTTTTTGAGTAGATCTCGCAAAAGCTCAAATTTCATAGTCATCTCTAATTCACATCGAAAATCGAATGGCTTCTATTCGACTAAGATGTTTGCATTCAATACAACAACGAATATCTACCATTATCTTGTGTTATATTTTAGAGAGATGATCATCACGTTATTTGTATATGTTTTAGTATTTATTGAAATTTTTTGAAATTGAATTTTTAGCGTATATAATTATAAAATTCCACATCGTGATCTCTACCAACAATCATGAGCATCTCAGTGCGTTAATTATGAAGAAATTTTATTTTTTGTAGTGTTAAGCAATATTTCTGAGATATTGTCATTATTGACTTTAAAATTAAATGTGCCGCCGTACCGAGATATTTGCTTTGCAGTTATAATTACCGTAATCTCAAAAAATTTTCATCTTCCACTAGAAAAGCAAATCACGAAATTCCCTGATGAAAAAAAAAAAGAAACGACAGTAAGAGTGAACTTTAAAATTTCAATGTGTCATTTCCTCCATTATTTGTGCCAATATATTTAGATGCTACCGTATCTTCCCAATTTCCATGATTCAAACCGTATGCTTTAAATGAAGGAAAACAAAGAAAAAAAAAAAGTCGAATCAAGAAGAATAGGCAATCGGAGCTGGAAAAGAGGGCATCCTACGATGAGCGAATACCTTCGAGAACTTGTTTTCGTTTCGGAGCATTTCGTTCGTTGTTTACTTGAAAGTGAGATAAGTTTATTGCTGTGACATCACATCGTAGCCGCATTGAACGACAAATCGCTTAAGGGGATTTTTGTGAACGACGATTGACATAGATAGTTAATTCGAAGTGTAGTGATCATCACATTACTGCAGAAATTTTATTATTTATTGAAAATTTTTGAAATTGGCTTATTAGCATATATAATTATAAAATTCCATATCATTCATCTTCACTTAGCATTATTTCTTCCTTTTTTTTAGAAACAGATATTCATGCAATTTTAAATTCACTAACTGGAAATCGCCCAGAAAAAAGCTCATTAAATATTACTGGAATAATTCGGTAAAATGTTGAATTGCGAATATTGGTGATGTGTACCACATGAAAAAAAAAGGAGAAAAGATAGAGATGCGAAAATGAAGAGATAGTAACGATAACATAAATGAAGCATCGATCCATCATTTCTAAGCAAGCCTCCCGGTATTATATCTTCATACTAGTGTTGTATTTCGAGTATATTGGTGTCACATTAACATATTAAGTACATTTAAAACGCAAAAAAGCTGTAGTGGTGCAGTAAATACGTAACTCACTGTAAGCCGAAAATGTTATATTATCCCATTATGTACCAATCAGTATTAATGGTATTTTTTGTACCATGTAGGCTAGAAAGGATATTGATTTACTAATTGCAAACCTAAACCTATACCACATAACGCATAGATATGACCAAATGCTAGGCATGGCAAGGAAGATTCATTTGTTTTCGTTGTTCTTTGCAATGAAAATCCTATAATATCTTACTATTTCACAATGTAACTCTCGCTTCGTGCAACTTCGACGAATCCACCATTGAAATCGCCATCTAAAGTATATTTTATCATAGAGGATTTAACTTATCCCCGATTATCTATTCAGTCTTGGTTGAATATCTATAGTTAGTGCTATATACCTCAATATAATTATTGATTTCTCTTATTGGTCGTATATTCACTATGGATTCCAGTGCATTTTGCATAAAAGCTTATCTAAGGAAGGTAGCTTTAATGAGAAGCACTGGAATTGCTTTACTCTTCCTCCTTCCCTGCTTCCTATCGAATCGTCTCGTACGCATCTCTTGGATAGTTTCGTCATAACGGCATTCTTTTCACTTCAAGTAAGGCATAGGGCATGTGTTACCTTAGGTTTTCACCTTGGATATCTTAGATATTGGCCGGTGCCATTCATTATGGTGCCTTTTTGTTTTCTAATCGACAATCAAGCAGGTTGCTACAAAATAGATTTCAATATAACGAGTAAAACATATGAATCACTGATTTGTTCGCATAGAGAGAAAGTAATTCGCAAAGAGTATTTTAATCACACCCCCCCCCCCCCTCTCCATCGCTGTAAAGATAGTCTTTGTCATGCATACTGAGTGTGCCAGTCGACTCAATATTCCTCCATCTTTGGTTGTGACGTTAATCTCAACCGTATAGCTCCGAACTTTTCTCCATCCGCTTATAAATTGCGTTCATTTGTTTGATGGAATTTCTTCGATGAACTTTTCCTGCTTCCTACCTTCATCTACCCACTTTTCTTACTCTGTCTTTTCTATATATATATATATATATATATATATATATATATATATATATATATATATATATATATATATATTCTAGCTTCGTTTCTTATATTCTATATATCGTCCATTTATTTATTTTTTGCATCCAACATAAAAAAGATGGAGTAAGTTTCCATCGATATAAGTTTTTTTTTTAAATTGTATCTGTTTCCTACAGATGTAAGTCACAACCACCAAAAAGATACCTTTTTTTATCATTCCGGAATGCTTTTAGAAAACAGTACTGATGTTGGAGACTTTTAGCCACATTTCTCACTTACTCGAAAATTCTATTTTTTCTGCTAAAATTTTTTTCATTGATGGATCAGGTTTTAAAGGGAGCAAATTAATATTTCTTAATCCAATTTGATGTGCCACTAAAGGCTTCTCGGCCGATTTCGATGCAAATTTCATCAATTGCTTTTGTTTGCGTTTTTTTTTCATCCCTTCATAAAATGGATTTCGAAATTGCTGTATTTTATCATCACATATGTGTATATTCATAATCACATTTACCACTCCATCCGTTTAAATAATTTCATCATAAGAAAGATATATGTAATATCTGCCTACCTTTATAGGTTTCACATATGCATGCGTATTATATGGCACAATTTTGATCTTTTATTTATTCGTTGCAATTCTCTTTCTGCATAAGGAGGAAAATCAATTGTGATAATAAACTCAATGATATCGATATTTCATTTAAGTGATCTACATATTCAGTAATTCGATATTTCAAAGATATTCATTAATCTCAACAATTTATAAAACCCTCTCACAAATAGAGTTCCCTCTTTAAGATCTTCTTAGCTGATGACTCCTCTTAGAAAAAGAATCCCTCTCTCCTGAGTCGCCGGTCTCGAATAACAGAAATTACATCAATGATCGCATCAGTTTTTGAAGCTTTTCAGTTCTTTTTTTTTTTATTACTATATGTCCAATAATTCTTTTGTTACCTAGGCGATATTTTTGGCTCATATTTTCCAATATTTAATATATTTTCTGATGTTTCACTGATCAGACTGAAAGTGCTTATACTTCTCTTTTAATTAGAAGCCTTACTCCTATACTGTCCTTTTCTTTCAGAGAAGAGGTCATACAGTGTTTGAAGCCTTTATTCGAGGCTATGTAATAATTTATAGAAAATCATGATACGGTTACGTCACTTCCATCATGTTACAGATTGTTCTCGTTTATCAAGAAGTAGTTGTAGGCACACGCAGTTCAAAGTACAGTGGAGCAATTTAAAGTTGGGTTTTTTAGCATTGACGTAGAAACGTGAGCGTTCTTAAGGCATATTGCTCGTAAGATGAATTGCCACTGCAATTTCATTCATTTTCACAGACAATATTCAACAATTTTGAGCACTTTCTCGTTATACTTTGGCAATTTTCCGTTATTTATTCTTTATTTATAGTCCTTTCGGCCTCTTTTACTATCACTTGACATATACGCTAATCATTTTTAATAACATATCATTTTATTATATTGATATGCATAATATTGTTTGTATAGATTTCATCCTCTTCATAGAAATATAGAGGTAATTATCGATGAAAGTTTCATAGTTATATAACACCATCAATAACAGCTTATATGCATTCTTGGCAAATAGAAGCATTCACTTCATAGGCTGCTATCATATAGCATAACGAAATTTTCATACTATAGACAACACTGACAATTGCCAACGATCTAAATCATTACTGTAAACAATTAGAGCGTTATGAAGTATTTCTATAACAAGTCATTATATCATAATTTCTCAGAAATATAAACGATGCACGTATCCATTCTGCTGGTCGTTTATATTCAGCCGATATCGCACGATCTGTTACGCAGAAATGTGAAACCATTTCGCCTTGAAAGAAATCGATGAAGATATGTTTCGTTGAAAAAAAAAAAAGAGACAAAATGTGACCTAAATGTTGATTCATCTCGAAATTGAGCGATAGTTTATGTGAGGCTATTTGTCTTCCATCTCAAAATACCGCTATAACAAATTTGGATGGGCACCTCTATATTAATATATAAATAAATATATACTTATTTGTTTATATATTAATATATAGATGTCTACTTACATTTTGTGCCATTAATATATATGTTATATATATATATATATATATATATATATATATATATATAACAAATGCTTGGATTTTTATCCAGTTGATCATTTTGTTACGACGTTTCATATTGGCAATAATTACTTCCTGTATGATATCCGTTGCCAAAAATTTCTCGCATGACATCACTGAAAAGATTACCATAAAGCCAGTGAAAATTAAAGGGAAAAACCATAGTAAATATGCTAATGACGCCAAAAAAACAAAACTTTGCAGTTTCAATTTTGACTCGTCAACAGATTTATTCATCAAAGAGCTAACATTTGAATATTCGTCAAACTTTATCGAATCATCCCATCATTGAAATTATTCATTACTTTTCGCCACTTTCATTTTCTTGTTCGAATTGTTTAGTAACAATTCGCCAGATGCGATATTAATTCGTACAAATGTAATCGTAATTATCGAATTTTTCTGTCACCGTTCTTTAGCGATCGAAATGGTTGGTTATTTTATTTCATCGGACTTACAGTATGGAATTTGAATTTCCCGCAAACTGTCGGCAAATAAATGAACAAAATGAATCGAGTGCATAAAATATCTGCGATATACGAAGAATTTGTACTATTTCCTCGCAGTGCTAACTGCTTGAAGATGCTCTAGCGATACCCGACCAGCGTTCGAGTTAACCAAACATTGCGAGGGTCATAATTTATAGATCCATGTTAGTCAATTCAAATTACTATAGTGAAATCCAAAAAAACCCGAAAATGCTCGATCATTTCACAATGTTCATCCAGGAAAGGTGCACACTCGAGCTACAAAGGATGCCGCTTATAACCGTTATAATCCCTCCTTACCAACAAAATTTACAGCAGACAATCGTCATTTGCACAAAAAAGATGCAAAATAGGTTATACTATCAGAGGCTGTCAATATTAAGCCGAAAGATGATTGCAATTTTCATCTAGTGCAAAACACTAGTAAACAGCTATTTATCTACCACTGATAATGCGCAACTCCCTGACAACTCACACAGATCAAACCGTTTGTCAACACTCAGTCATATCTCACTTTTAATTGAGCTTCCTTTCCATATCGAAATTCACTTTTTAAATACCAGTGGTGGCTCGAGCTTGAACTCGAACTTCTTCTCCAACCAATTCTAGAGTTGCACTAAACTGTTTGATTTAGATGAGATGCTTGTGAACGTTTTATGGACTGGGTAATACTAAGTATTAGTGTATGTGATGCAAAGAGTGAATTGTGGTCAGTGTTGTGAAGAAAGGGCCGAATTGTGTCGCTATAGTATTTTATTGATTTACTATACTTGTGAGGGCTGAGCAATGAATGATGCAGCATTTGGGCGACGGCCCCTCGAACGTTCATTTCGTTTATTCTCATTTATGTGGTCTCGCTCGTTGGCAGCAACCCTATCGAAGATAGGCACTAACAGTCTCCGTTCTTTAGGCCTTGGCCACTTCACATATGCCCTCAATTTTACTGCACATAAAACTTGAGTTACACTATTCCGTTCTTATATTCCTAACGACTAATCTCAGTAGTTCGAATATATTTGTTGCTATTTGATGTCATTTTAAAGAATATCTTCAAAGATTTATTTACTTTGTTATTCAATGATGCATCTGTGCTGTATTAAGTAGTCGTTTCTTTTCTCTCAAAAATACAATTCTTCAAAGAGTCGAGAATTTAAAATTCCAAAAAAAAACCCAAATTTGAGCAATTTTTTTTGTTGGTCTTTATCTTCGACTGGTGGAGTTATTTTTGTTCTGTGTGAAAAATTGTTTTACGTTATTGAAATGATTTATGATTCATTTCATTTGAATTTTTTTTCTCTTTATTTTAAACAATTCACTATATTGTCGCTTCTAAAATTTTCATAATAATTCAGAGAGATGTTTCATATATTTATGAATATATTTTTTAATTTAGTTATTGCAAATGAAATCGTTATATATGAAAATTAAGCATCTATTTGTTGAGAAATGATGATTTTATTATTGATGAGATGCGAACTTAATGAAAAAGTTTTCACTTATTCCATTTTTGCGCATATTGTTTTTTTTCTTTTGCTTCCTAACAATTTCATTTTTTACACTAAGATGTAATTTTTCTTACTGTGGAAAAAAATTTGAATTACTCAAACCGCAATTCATTGCTCAAAATGTATAAATTTCAATATTTCATAGTCGTTAATTAGTTCGCGATTACTATTTAATGAAACATTTTTATATATATTTTTTTAGCGTTTTTGCTAACTTTTCATAGTTTCTAGCAGTTGTTTATTAATGTAAATTGCACAAAATGGCGTTGTTTGCGTGCTATAAGTATGCGTCAATTTCAGCGAACACTCAATGAAGTTTTTTGTGGCATTTATTATGACTTACTCAAGTCGATTCGTATTTTATGGAATAATGGAGAAGGAAATTGAGATATAGTTTTTTGTGAATATTCGACAAACTGAGCGCAATTAGATCTTTTTTTAAGGGATTGGGGTAGAAGAAATGATGAAACAATTCATCGAATTCGATATATATCGTTGAGTAAATTTCTAAAAAAAAGAGATTTCTACATCACACATTTCTACATAAATTTTCTGCACTTTTGTTGAATTTGGAGTTAAAACGAAAGTTTTGGGTTTTCCCGTAATAAAACTTCAATAGATACTTTAAAGAAGTGCACCATATATATATATATATATATATATATATATATATATATATATATATAACATGGACTGAGCCGTTGAAGTCAACGGATCTCATCACCGGTGAACGCGCATGTGTGAGACGAGTCCAATTCGAGATAAGCACGTCCTGTTGCACCTATCGCAGATAAACCGTACTCCTTGATCCGGCCCACTTGTGCCCAATAGTCGTCGCGATCTTTTCTCTTCCAGTGCTTGAACTCGACATCTCTCAAATCGTGCAGTCCCCTCGCGGCATGCTCTCCTCCACAGCTGTCTGTCATGTACTATGTCATCCTTCAGCTCCATTTGACACGCTTTCAGCGTTGCCTTGACTCCATCCTTGTATCGAAGCAGCGGACGCCCTCGTTTCCGTTCCCCAGAGGCGAGTTGTCCGTAAAGTAGTTGCTTGGGGATGCGGTTGTCCGGCATTCTGATGACATGCCCAACCCAACGTAGTTGGGATGAGATGATGTATGCTTCGATACCAGTTATCTCGCACCTTTTCAGCACTTCAGTGTTCCTTATTTTATCTTGCCAGCTGATGTTTGCAATCTTGCGTAAACATCGCATATGAAACTGATCCAGCCTCTTGATGTCTTTTCGATATAGCGTCCAGGTTTCGGAACCGTAGAGAAGCGTTGTTAGCACGACTGCACGGTATACCGCAACCTTAGTACTCAGTTTCACTTCATGTCTGCTCCAGAGACGTTTGTACAATTTGCCAAATGCGGCACTCGCTTTCGCCAATCTTCTGGAGGTTTCTGTGTCATTATATGCTGAGCTTGTAAGTGTGCTGCCTAGGTATGTAAAGTTATCGACAACCCGGAGACTGGATCCGTCAACTGTTACGGTGTGTGATGTAGGCTGCTGACGATCTGGGCATTCTCGGTACATAACTTCGGTTTTCTTCAGGCTGACCTTCAAGCCAAAACGGTTGGCTGCCGTGGCAAATCGATTCATGATATCTTGTAGATCCGCGCAGGAATGTGCCATTAACGCGCAGTCATCAGCATATAGGAGTTCCCGGATGACTGCAGTGTGCACTTTTGTTCTGGCTTCTAACCGTTTGAGGTTAAAGATGTTGCCATCCATTCGAAATTGAATTGGTATGCCAGTATTGCAGTCTTTAAATGCGACCGACAGCATCATGGCAAAGAAGATCCCAAACAGAAGCGGAGCAAGTACACATCCCTGTTTCGTGCCGCTGGTAACTTCGAATGCATTCGACATGCTGCCTGCTTCAATAACGCGAGCGCGCATCCCTTCATGGAACGATCGGATCACGTTTACGAACTTATCTGGACATCCAATTTTCCGTAGAAGTGACCACAAACCTTTTCTGTTGACAGAATCGAAAGCTTTCGTGAGGTCAACATAAACAGCGAAAAGGTCTTTGTTTTGTTCACGACACTTTTCCTGCAGTTGACGAGCGCTAAATATCATGTCGATGGTGCTACGACCAGCGCGGAAACCACATTGACTTTCTGGGAGGATGTTGTTATTGGAGACGTGCAAGGCAAGTCGGTTGAGAATTACTCTTGCCAGGATCTTGCCTGGGATGGACAGGAGAGAGATGCCTCTGTGATCGTCACAGGTTGCCCGATCGCCCTTGTATATATATATATATATATATATATATATATAACAAAATAGTACGTAGCATCATGATGATAATATATAATGAAATACGTGATCGTATATAATGTGATAAGACGCATCGCCAGTCGGGTGGATATTGTGAAAAACAGCTGATCTCGTGATATATGTTCACCGTGAACAATGCCTTTACAAGCGGAAATGTTAGCAATAAAAGCTTTAAAGATATGCACACTTGATGATGTTTTATCGTTGTTAACGTGTTGCATAACGATTAGATCTATTTTCATGCGTTAGTGCCATCTTGCAATTGTCATTTAATATACGTTATGCAACTATTTTATGAATGTCATGATCATATAAATATTTGAACTGCAGATTACGGCTAATTTTTTTTTTTTTTTTGGAATTTTATATTGGGGGATAATTTTTTTTTTGTTGAAATTAATCGATTAAAATTTTTTTCTAATTTTCATAAAAGTAAAAATATAAGAAGGGCATTCAGTGCATTTACTGGATTGCCCCATAGTGACAGAAAGAAGAAATGGGTAACATTAGTGTGAAGTGACGTTGATTCGTCTATCGACTAGAATAGTGATCCAGATTCCGTTGACAAAGAGAGTTAGTGGACTGCTACTGAAATATGACTCGATACTTGCTATTGATGGATGCAGGAAACACGCTAGCGGGCGTTTTTTTTTAGAGTAATTGCCTTGTTTAGTTCCTAACATTGCCTGTTTCGCTCATTTTTCTTCGTTTTATTCAAGTCGGACTGTATTGATGTCGCTTTCGGCCCACCCACTTTGATTACTTACTGATTTACTCTTTCGTAATAATGTACAAACATATGGCGTCATCCGTTTAGTGAACAAATCGATAGCAATCGAAATCTGTCTAAAGTTTAATAGTGAACTAAGAGTCCTGTTAGAATTATTAATTATTCAAAGAATATAATTGAACTTGAAAGATTTTCTACTCTTTTATTCCTTTTTCCTCAGTAATTTAGATACATAATTTATGATTATTTAGGACATATCTCTGTCTTGGTCTTTACCCCTCTATTAAACTCAATGCGGAAGTTCATCAAAATGCTTCAATTCACTTGTTGTTGAAAATCTCATAAAAAAGAAAAGTAATAATAATAAAAGTAATAATAGTAATAATAAAGAAGGTAAAAAAAGTGTTCTTTTCTTACTGATGAATAGTGCACATCACAAATGAGATGATCCACCCGCTTGTTGCTAGTACAAACGAGATTCTGTAAAGTACAAATTAAGTCCATATTTAATTCATAGTAATATTCTGTCGAATATTTTATTGTTTGAATAATCCTCAATGGATGATTTAAATAATTCATAGTGAGTTGTTTAGTTTGTTCATTTTCCGTTCAATTTATTATTCAAATTGGGTAGAATTCAGTTCGTTTGTTTTTTTTTTTTTTTGTTTAAACTCCATGAGTAACAAAAATATAAAAAACCACTAATCCAATGGACAATTCTTCCTATTCTGTCATATTTATGGCATCCTCCAACAATCTTTTTTCTCCTTCCCCTTCCTCTCTCAGACCTCCCCCACCTCCCGCTTCCTCGTCCACCCATCCATCTACGCAGATTTATGCATCACCGATCTGTGATACATTTCTCACACAGGTGAGAGTGAAGCAAAAAAAAAAAGGTGACAGCAGAAGACAAAGCTTTCTCTCGAGAGTTTTTTCTTTCAGCTCGCATTATTGAACTATAAACAGTGTGGCACATTCATGAATATCTAGACCAATTCTCTTTATTTTTTAGAAGTTTGTTTTGTTACATATAACATTATGCGGTTTAAAAATGTACAATTATGTCATTTATGAAGGTTTATTGCCAGCTTGTGGTTAAACCTAACAAACCGTCCAATAAGGAGAGGTTGCGCCTTTGAAGGACCACCCCCCCCCCCCCCCCTCAAAATAATTAATATTGTAATAACATTTTTTTTGGTAGCAGTATGCCGTAATATATTGTATGCACTTAAGGGTTCGTCCTTCAAAAACGAAAACTAAAAGGGATTGTACTAGGCACGACGTGCCAGTGACGTCGCAATTGAGGAGAGCATTGCAAGCGTGGGTGTGTGATCTAGTGTGCGTGGGTCATCTTTGTGCCACTAAAAGTAATCGTAATGGTGGATAGTAATAGTAGAGAGCCACTTTGGACAGTGACAGTTTTTTGCACAGATATTCCTGCAATGGCAGATTATTGATCGGTGATCGCCGACGGGGATGAGATGGGGGAAGGGGAGATGTCTTTCTGATACGATTGTGAGTGAATGTTCAATAAGAACGATTTCCATTAGTATTCAGGAGAAAGGATAACGCAGTGGCTTTACTTCAATAATGAGCTTGTTCGCTTTCCTTAGATCTTTTTAGCATTATCTGTCACTAAGCGCATAATCGTTAGTGACAGCTTGATTTAGCAGCGTTAGACTTCGTCCACCTTTATATGGCGATCATTAAATAAAACTTTTTTATGCTGTGATCATCGTGCGGTCTTTGCTATAGAATGATTTGCAATTCATAATGTTTCATTCTATGGCTCATTATGATCGATTAAAAATTTTTTGCAAAATATTTAAAAACAATTTCTTTTGCATAACGAGAGAAAATTTGAATTATAAAATTGTACGGAACAGTCGATCGCCTAGTTAATCGGCTTACGATTGATGTCATTTAGCAACATGCGAATTTGAAAGAAAATAAACGGAAAAATTTCTCATTCTCAGATAATTTTTCTTCGAAGTTTCGGAAATTTTCTTTTTCTTACCAATACTGACTTATTAACTTCCTGATTATTGATCATTTCCTCAAAGTATTGAAATTTCCACTTTAATAGGGGAGAAGGAGAAGTGAATAGGAGATACTGTATACGGTTATGATTACTGTAGTGCATTATTTCTACTAGTTGCATATTATTGAGTAGGTTTTCAAATATTGTGATTTCTTATCGTAAATATTTTATTCATAATTTTTTAATGATTCATTTTATTCGTCATATTTGTGATATTTCGACTTTTTGATTTTGAACTAAATGAAAGAGTTGTACTTATACTGAAGATCAAGTTGAATATTGTGAATTTCGAGCTCAAATGCGTTGAATATTTTTTTTTTAAAGTTGGAGCATTTTTCACAACTTAGTCGAATTTTTATTAAAAATTTAAGTAAGTTTTTTTTTCAAAAAACAACGATGAACTTTAATTAAAGATTGTAATCGCAATAGTGTAATCGATTTTAAATAAAAAGTAGAGCGTTTAGGAGGGCGTTGTTTGGATGTGGGGCACATTTCATAGACACAAATAGTGCGTGCAAGCATGATTGTTCCGAGTAGAAGACGAGCACAATTCTATGTGTATGGATGGATGTGTGTGTGTGTGCGAGTTTGTTTGTTTCAATGCCGTCTATCAAATGTGCAGTTCCTTTATGGTTGCACTATTGAATTCATTTATTTGAAATTTATAAAGTTACAATGTTTTCATCGATTCATTATTTTATTTATTCAAATTTATCCTATTTAAATATTGATTATTCTATAATTTTAATCATAATATTTATTAATTATAATCTTTTATGCAAGAATTGAATTCATACTTTACTGTTAGCTAAAAGTTTTTCACATCCATACATTTAAAAGTTAACTATATTTTATCTCATTTCTATAGGTGATTTTTTTTTTTTTTGTTTATATTTAACGAAGATTTCAGAAAAGAGTTTGAAGATATGATGAAGAATTTTTGAAATAATTGGAAACGATGAAAGAATATTAGAGTTTTATAGCACAAGAAGTACTTTCATTCTTGAAATACCTCAACTGAAAGAAGGGGACGCTAAGTTCTTTTTTTTTATTGAAGTAATTGTTGTCTTTTGACGAAGAAAGATGAGGCAGTAAGTGAATAATGTTACCAACGAAATCGACGAATCCAGATGAGGCAGTTGGCGAGAATGAACTCTCTTTGAATTGTTGAATTAGTCATCTGATTAACGATTAGAGCAAAATGACTTCTTTCTATGAAAGAAAGAGAAAAAGAAAAAAAAAAATTCTTCCAAAGAAAAGTCGTTTTTATTTCCAATTTCTGATATGATACTTCTTCATTTTGACAATTATATTATTTAATAGATATATCGAGAAATTTTTTAACTTATTTTTTTAGCTTCTTAACGATTAATTTGTCAATATGAGTCTATTAAACTTCAAACAATTTCACAAAAAAAAACATTATAATAATATTCGTAATTTTTTATACGGAAATTGTTTTGATTTTTATCGATGATATTTAAACAAACAATATTTTTGTTGCGCATTATTTATTAGCAAGTGGTCATTTATTAAATTTTCAAATGTAAAGTGGCTCATTTAAAAATTTTTTAATCTTTCAGCTCTATGTTTTTTTCTTATCTATAGTATCGCCTTATTTCCAGTGATCACCACTTGAAGAAGATGGATGGGCGAGGGGAAAGCAGGAGAGTTGATGAGGGTGGAGTTAATTATCGTAGAGGAATCGAAAAATGCTGAATTACAATCATCTGATATTGTCAGTGTCGAATGAAAATATTTAATATAACAATGCATAAAGGCAACTATAGTATCCTCATTACTATTTTAGAATATATCAGACAAAATCTGAAAAAAGGTATTTTCATTCGCGTTTATATTTATGGGCGATAATTTAAAATCTCCTCATTAATAATAACAATTCTAGAATGATTACGATCTTTGATGTGTTTATATATAAATAAAGTAAACATAGGCGATATCGACTCAGCCGTATGGATTTGTGTATTTTTCGTGTGTAAACAATGAGTCTCTCATAGTCGAATGAGTTTTTAAAGTTTTTTTTAACCGCATATCAACCATTGATTGCGCATTTCATTTAACTATATTCATCGAATAGAATATGAAATAGGGAATGGATATGTTTATGCCGTCAAACACCGATTATTGGCGCCTCTTATTTATGATTAAAAGTTGTGACATATCGATAGAGGTGATTGAAATGAGACGATAGATGAGATAAAGGTGGAACGCTTGAAGTTTAATACTGTAATGACCTCAACATCTGTAATGGACGTCATTCTACAGTATGATTAGCAATTAATGCCACTGATCATCAAATATCGATGCAAATTGTGGGATGAATGTTTCTTAGACTGATTAAAATCTCAATTCTAAAAAAGAAACCCAACATTCATCTATCTATTATTCAAATATTCTTATACTTATGCATTAATTCCGTTGTTTTTTTTTTTGCATTAAAAATTATTTTCTCTCTTTTTGTCTTTTTGATTTGCATAAAATTTTTTTACTGTTTCATTTAGTTTGTTAAATAATACGTATTAATTATGAGCTTAGTTGGTATATCGAGTAGTTTTGGATTTTTTTCTCAATAAATAATATTTATTTCACATATTAAAATATGTTAATAAAATTTGGTATGACTTTCTTACATCTGTCCTAATTCAGTTGTGTTTTAGGCATCTCGAAATTGAGAATTACTTAGTGGTTATAAAGACTTCTTGCAGCTTGGCCAGTAAAAACATCTTCCAGCTCTTGTCGGATTTATCCAGAAATATATCCAGAAAGTAGAGCTCTTTATAATCGCAAAATTCGAAATATTTCTTTTCATCACTAGCTTATTGTTCGAAAATTATTTACAAAGAAATTTTTCATCTTTTTTTTTTTCAATATTCATAAATTTCCCTCCTGAGAATCTCCCTATTCCGCTGGGAATATCACCATCAGAAATTCCCCTATACACCCACAAATCTTGGCTAATTCCAACGCAATGTTGCTCTTGAAAATGCCTTAGAATAATGTGGTATATATTTTTATTGTTTCACATTACTGAGCATTTTCCCTTGAATGATTTCTTTAAATTCTTTCACGCAATCACTGCATAATTTTATAAACTCTTGTTTGAAATCGATACAACAAGTATAAAATGCTTTAGAAATAGACTATATTGATGAAATTTTATCAACGTTTACTTAGCATCCAATCTTAATTTGCAGTAAAATATATGTTGCATGCATAAATATGCAATTGCATTTTTTTTTTTTTTTCAAAATGAGAAATGAATTAAAAATAAGAAATAAACTTTAAAAAATTAAAAATATTCTTCAATTCATTTCTTTTACTTACTTTAGAAGTTAGAGTAGTGTAGTAATCACTGTCAGATGATATTATTTAGCGGTAATATTTCCTCTGGAATAAATCACTCTCACAAACATGTGAATATCATGTGTAAATTAAGAAAATTGTTCGCGTGTGCATACCACTTTCACTAAGTGTAATAGATCCGTTTATATTAACATGTGCTGCGTTCCAATTCAATTTCCAACTATGTACATTTGATGCACGCAATTTTTCTATTCATTTAATAACGAGCACTTCCGTGTTTTGAGAGACCGGTCGGTCAGAGCCAGTCGGTTGGTGCTATCGAATGGCTCATCAATTCCTTTGTCTAAATATTGATTTGCTTTGTAATATGATAATTATACGACTCTCTATGTGTCTCTGCAAAAGGTCATACATATGTCTGTAGTGTGTCTTTTAATTGAACGTATAATGAACTGAATTTGGAACGTTAGCACTTGTAATAGCGTAACAGAGACTGCAATAGGTGTGGAATAGAAGAAGACAGGGAGAGGGGGGACGGAGGAAAGAGGGATGGAAACGATAAACATTTATAAGATCTAAGAAATTTAAATTTTTGTCCTCTTTTTTTTTTTGCCGATACATTCTTCTTGATTTAGTAAAAGCAAGATTTGCTAGAAATCGGAAGAAAATTGTTTGGTTTCCTCTCTCAGCTGAGTGTTCCTCTTTCTTATCATTTGCAAATATCACTAATTTTGAATATTCGATTATTCGATCGATTTATTTCATTATTTCCATTAAAAAAAAATGAAATTCATTATGTCTCAGAATCCTATTTATCTATTCAAAGACAGATGCGCCACTTTTTCGATATTTTTTTTTTTTGTTGATTGAATGGAATTTTCGATCTTGAAAGTAAATAGTCTCACACTTTTGTATTGCATAAACTATGACGAGAAAGCATTCTCAAACGTCTCTATAAATTTTTTTTTTCTTTTTTTTTTTTTATAGAGATGAATGTTCACTCAACAACAGCTGCATATCGGCAAAGGAATCTGAAGGCAGTATGATGCAGCAGCTGAATAAAAAAAAAGGAAAAAAAAAGAAAACACTTTAAAATATTTGCTAATGTTGTCTTCTTCTATAAGTATTCTCCTCTCATTATATTATATAAATTATAATTTTATATTATATTGATTTTAATTCGTTAGTGATAAGCATTTGATTGATGTGTTTTGCATATTCAATTAAGTCTTTAAAAAAAAAAAACTCATGTTTGATGCATAAAGTTTTGTAGTTGCATTTCATTTGCAATACTTTCGATTTTGCAACTGCATTTTTTCTACGATTGCAATCGCCATCGTAATTCTTTTGCAATGCTCTCAACATTTATTGAATAATTTTTGGAATAGATTTGATAGCATTGATAGTTCAAAATTTTGAAAATTATTATTGATTATAAGAGATCGAATGTGAGATCGAATCACAAGCTAATTGATTCAGTAGTTGATTTTTAGATGAGTGTAGAAGCATGCCACTTGAAGTGGAGTCGTATGCGCGTTGGAATTCTATTCATCTAACCAACCGGTTCCATAAATTTTCCAAAAAAAAATGATAAATACAGTGGATAATGCCTTCAAATTTTCAATAAACCAACCGTTTGCATAAATTTCTTCCAAAAAAATCGCTTTTCGATGATTTGATCGTTGTAAAATGAAAACGCGATAGGCTAAAGAATGCATAGAATTTTTTTACTCTTTTAAATTACCACAACTTTTTTCAGATGACCACAACTCATCATTGTATATTGATGTTACAGTGAATTTTTTTCATAGTTGATCAATCAGCATGAAAGTCATTCTGGAATGTACAATATATTCGACTAATTTTCAATTCTAGTTTTAGTGATTGTCTGCAGAATCTAGCGAATTTAGCCAATCGAACAGGCAGACAGAGACAGACGGACAGACAGACAGATAGACAGACCGACAGACAGACACGGACAGGCGAACACTCATAAAAATTACTTTGCATTAATTCATTTTTGCAAACAAATTTGCATAAACACATAAAAGTTGGACCCAATTAAATAAATGAAAGTCTAGTTGCAAAGCAATGCTAGGTTATTTTGAATATTTGATATCTTAACGATACTCGTTGAGGGATAATATTGGTTTCTGAGCTTTGCATAACTTCTTTTTGAGGTGACTCTAATGTATATCTTTTGTTTTTTGCTTTTTTTTGGTTCCCCACCAGTGATAAAATTTTCTTCACTTTGCTTCAAAATTTTTTTCTCAAAAATCCTGCTTACCATCCTACCTCCGTCTTATTCTGCCCCTCCCCCCTCCTCAATTCCCACTCCTAACCTCGTATACACTGGATTGTGGTCGTTTCATTGGGCCAGTAATTTCAATTCATCTTTATAGCTTGTAAAAGTTAAAATATTCGAAAATCCTCTTGTCATTAGCTTGTAGAATTTAGGCACAAAATTACTGAATGAATTAAATGGTTGATTGCTATGTGTGTTTGAGTGTGTTTATGTGTGTTTATTTTCAATAGCTTTTATGCCTAATTCAACCGACTATCCAGAATAGTATGTCAGTCAGTCGTATGGAATCTGATGCAGTTGCTTGGCCCCTAGTTTTACATCTAAAAGCTTTTAGCAGCGTTCTCATTTGAAGTACGAACTTTTGAGGGTATATTATATCTCCCAATGTATAGAGCCATGACGCTCTTAGTTTTCTATGAGTGTGTGATTATAGAAGAGAGTTCTAAATGCGGAAACACGGTAACTTGAATTGCGATCAGTCTTTGTTGAGTTCTACAGCAGAGCGTACCGTGAAAAACTTCTAGAAGTTTAGTAAATAGTATACGATAAACTATGCGTTAATATTGAGAGGAGACCAAGGGAAGGAGAGGAGGAGAGGGAAGGAGGAGGAAAAGGCGAAAGGGAGATGAATCTCACTTTCCTCGCTGGATGCTTAGGCGATTCTAACCGTTTTTTTTAGCACTTTTTTTCATACAGCCGTTGTGATTTTATTTCGTTCTATGGCTTTTTACCTGAATAAGTTGCTAAGAAAATTTGTTTAAATTGCTTCAAAAAATTGCTTAAATTGAGCATTTTTAATAGAGATATATGCAGATTTTCTTAAATGAAATAGACTCCACTTTAGAAAAATCAACTCTTTTCTTGTGGTATGGAGAGTTAAACATTAAAATACCAGGTGTATTTTTATGTTTTAAACTGAATCCGTCGGATTATAGGATTAAGGAAAGTTCACAGACGAAGAATTTTGAAAGGATAAGGCGAGCAGCTTTATCTTCTAGGGCTTAAAAGTGGTTGAGTACGAGAAGTACGATATAGCTATTCGAGAGGGATCAGGTTTAATCAGATTTTGATGGTATTGGGACAATGGGTGATAGGCAAGCACATGATATACTCGATCCGAAGAAACGATTTACGAAACTCGACTCAACACGATTGCAATAATTGGCTGTGATAGAGTGCCACCAAACAAGTATTTAACAACCACTATACATCTTTAATTTCTCTTCTTCTGTTTCTCATATTCGTCTATATCCGTTTTATTTGCATTCATATCTCCATCTTTTATTCGTTTTTTTTTTGTTCATAGTTGTTCGCTCATTTTTCGAATATTATTGTTACGATATCTTTGATAGTATTAACATAATTCTTACATTGTTTCGAGTAACGGATCTACCAGCTGTACGTCCCGAAAATTTAAAACTATCAGAGGGAACATGGATTACTATGCTAAAGAATGGAGCGGTAATATCAATTCATCCGATAACGCTTCCTCCCCATTTTTGAGCAAAAAAAAAATAGAAGGTTGTAGACGAGCGTTTGTTTTGATTCAATGCTAAATGCACTAGTGCAATAGCGTTAGCTCTTCGAATCAAGCAGCAATCGTTGAAGCATCAAATCTACGTTGATTTTCGCTTCGATTATGCATTCTCAAAGAATCTGTGGGTAATTATTGCAGAATTTCCTTTTTTTCCCATTTCTTCAGTCTTTATCATACAATCTTCATCAGCGACAGTCTCCATATATCGTTGTCTGTCGACAGTAGGTTTCTGAAACGTAGTCTTCTATCGAAAAAAGAATTAGAGCAACTAGGCAAACCTCAACGACCTAATCAATTCACAGTGGAATGAATACCTGTCGACGGGCCATCATTAGAATTTTTGACTGCCTAAATCAAAACTACTGAGAATATCAAATAGCTTCGACGTTCGTTGCCTTGTGCGTGTTGTTTAGAGCACTTGCGGAAAATAACTGCCTAGAATTGGAGTCTTTTTGCAGTTCTTATCTTCTATTTGGTTTCAATATAGCTGATCAATGTTTTTGTTACAATTCTTTAGCCATAAAACATTAAATACCGTTTCATACTTCAAGGTAATTAAGATAGCGTTGTATTCATGGTCTCATATTATAAAAAACCTATAAACAACTCATTTAATATAGTCATCAATGAGTGTTCATAAGTAATCTCTATTCTGTATAAATTGAGCTAAATTAGTAAATGTAAAAATTATTCGATAGTATATAGTACTTTATGCATATGAATGCCTATTTATTTTTAGTGTTGTTCAATGCTAAAGTAGAGTGATTTTTGCGGAACTCTATGCCGTAAAAGTAACGTCTCTCTAATTAAGAGGGAACTTAGGCGACAATTCAATTCAGTGTTACGAAATTTACAAACATTTTAACGGGTTTCATTTGGAAGTCTCCAATAGGCATTTCGATGATTTCACTAACAATTTTGTCTATATTTATTCTCAAATGAGATAATTACAAAGAATTTTTTTATATAATCATCAAAAAATATTATAAATCTATATCTTTCTTAAACAAATTTTTTCGACATTGATTTTTTAGAACTAAAAATATTTTTCTAGAAAAGAAAATTTCTTCAAAAAAATTTGGTATTTTGCCAAGTAGATTATTCGATAAGAGAGAAAATACATTAGACGGAGCAATCTTTCAAAAAAAACAAAAAAAAACAATGATAACTCCTATTGACGCAGAATTGAACATATTAATATAAGCTGAAAATAAGAGTTCGTTTTCGAGTAAGAGAACAATTATAAAGGAATCTCAAAAAACTTCTGTACTCGTTTTTACTGAACAATCACAGAAAAGCAATTTAGACGATTACAACAAGTAGATCAATTGTGGGAATTTTTTATGATCTCTAAAAGTGTTTCGTAGTGAAATATTTATTTCTTTATGAAAGAGAAGTTTGCTATTCATCCAGAAATATTCGATGAGAAAAAATATTTTAGCATTAGATCGAGCATAATGAGAGAATGCTTAAGTGTAATCCTATATATGTAATGGATTTATGCATATCATATAGCTTAAAAATCATTAAAATTCGTCCATTTTTTTCTACTCTTATATGCGCATAATTCGACACTTTTGATATTGAACTAACTTTATTCGATTTGACGATCGAAAACTCTCATCGATCCCTTCTCTATCTTTTTTTTTCGTTTTTCTTTTTAATTGAAAATCTTAATATAAATTTCATTTTTCTACATAGTTGACAACACATAAAATTGTAATGATGTCATAAATTTTCTAATTTATTTGCTTTCAAGCATGAGCCTAAAAAGTTTTTAAATTTACGCTTGATGCGACAGTAATTTTTCTTCATTGCCACAGAAACAAATTTAGAAATGAGTTCGATTTTCAAATTTGATAATTTTAAATTTCAATAATTTTTTCAATGATTTTTGACGTATCAAAAAGTGATAAAACTATGAATTGTTACATTCATTTGGCTTACTATGCAGCTTATATCTAATCGTTATATATTGATAATATTTCGTTTGGTAAAACAGTACATTCATTTTATCGTTGCGAGTTGAATATTTCCACTATATGATTGTTTATTTACTGCAATTTTTTACGAAGACAACAAACCTGTTTTTATATGATGAGGGAAATTTTTATGAGAACTTGGTACTGGTATATATGGAAGGACAATAATTCCAACATTTATGAAATCAAATCGCTTTTATGGCTTCGAAGAGAAGTTTGAAATAGAGAAGCTATTGTGAGGAATGAAATTGGAACAGAGTGCTGTTTTGGGAGGAATGAAAACATCAAAAATTCCCCAAATTTTGCACAAAATATCGACTCCGAGAGACGAGTTGAGTTGAGCAAATTTCGCAGGCGTAAATAATTTCCCATCTAAAATAATCGGGTAGTTTATTTCCGTTAAAAGCGTTCACTATTTTAGCACTGATTAAATGCCACACGTTCGGCCACTTCGATGAAATCCAAACAAAAAATATTCATCCGGCTGGCAGGAACAAGATTATTTCATCACTCGATTCGATTTTTCACAATGGGCTAAACCACATATAGCGAGGCCACTGTAATCGCAAAGAATGTCGCATTACGCTCTGAATAAAGGATTTAGACATCCACATAGCTCTCGGAACTTTGCAGTGCTACTTTTAAAGCAATTTTTGGCACTCGAAATGATTTACGATGGATTTAGGATTTAGGGATGAAGTGACCGCTGAAGTTTTTCTTAACGTATGTGAAAGGCGCTAATGATTTCCATCCTATGAGAATGCAATAATTTTCTTGCCTATATTTATTGAAAGTAAAAAACATTGGATTGTGCAGCAAAGTGTACCCAATCGCATCGATTTCGTCGTTGCAACAATATTATTACAATAACGCATTGCCCTTTTCTATAAATCTATTTTTTATTGTAATTAAACATCACACTGTTCAGCTTTTTCTCGAAAATACTTTCTTCAAAAGTTATGCCGGATTAAAAGCTGCTTGTTGAAGTATGGCATGGCCTTATATCACCTCGCATTGATATGAAACAATTGGCATGCACATACTTTTTACTGCTATTGTTTGTTAATCAGTGCCGAATAAGGAAGCGCTTGTTAGATTCAGCGCGGGAGTCAGGGTGCGTGGAGAAGTGTAGGGGAAGCAAGTGCCATATGCCAGGGCTATCCGTTTCGAGAATTACTCACGAAGGACTGTGAAAATAATTTGAAGTGTTTTCCGTGAAAAGTTGAAGGCAGAATCTTCGAGAACAAGGATTTGATAGAAGACCCGGAGCTCATTGACGCTGAAGTTCGACCCACTTCCCTATTAATATACAGTGTTATTTGTTCATGCACGCAACACAATAGTGATACAAAATGAATAGTGGTGAATAATTAACATTTAAAACGGAACAATTCATCTATCAATAACCCGTTGTAGTGAATGTAAATCATTGAAGCTTCATATAGTTTCTGCATCTAAGCTTTTCGTATTTTAGGATCAAATTCAGATTTTAAGGTGTTTACTAACGATTTCAGCATCGTTAGTGACCTTCAATCTCGTCTGTTTCATAGAATTTCGTACAGTTAATATTCTTAGCACTCACTTTATTCCATTTTATTGCGCCATCATAGTATATACTTGAAATGAAATACTCAATAAATTCTTTGCAAATATGCACAAAATTAAAATAATACTGCTGAGTGATCAGTCGTTTTTTTCATTTTCGCATCTCCATTTTAATTATGCTTGCTTGCACAGTGGGAATTTTTTTATACTTTATACTATTCTCGATAACATAAGTCATAGGTCATAGGTCATAAATTGATTTCCGGAATCAAATTATGGAGCACTGAGATATCTAAAGCATGCAGTAAACAACCTGTCGCGTAATTTATATTCTCATCCTTTGTTAGCTGTTTGGACAGCTATTGATCTATCGATCACATTATGTGCAAGTTTTCATAGAAGAAAGATTTAAATATTTTGGAATTTTTTTTTTCGAAAATTTAGGTGTCGTAGGCCAAAAAGATTATCTGAATATAGAAGGGTCAGGGGGAGATCCAGAATATTAGAGCTTCCTCCTCTTGGGGCCAAAAATTTGATCGGCAAAAACATCTTTAGGATTTCAACCGATTTTTTTTTAGCAATTTGAGTTGTTTTTTTTTATTTCAACAGGAAAGTGCGAAAAATTTACATTTACTAAAAAAATTTTGTCTCATTAGTTGTTTCCTTTATTCTTTTATGAAGCTTCAAGGAATTTCCCCGTTATCTGTCTTCCTTCCTTTCCGCATTATTGTATCATTGAGCCATATAAAGAATTTGAGAAGTCTTGGATGCGTTAATGCAAGCACTAATAAACGTTCTATGCAGAGAGACAATTTAAAACGTTTCCATCCCCACTTGCATAATCTTTTGATTCACATAAAATAATGCTCTTATCGGCTCTCCGAATAAACCGAATAAAGAGGGCAAATCAGCACTCTGCCCCATTTTCACTAATTTTTCAGCATTGTTTTTAGCACTTCTCATTCCTTTCTATTCTATTCGCTTCAATGCTTATTTGCATATCTGTAGAGTTTTATCGAGTGAATCAATCTTTTTTCATTATTTATCACCAGCGAAATATTAAAAATATGGGCTGTATAATTTTCTTATCAAACTTGATTCATTTCAGCTTAATAAAAGGAAATAAATCCAACGAGATATTTTATTTTATTTTAGTGAAATATTGTTTTATCTCACATCAGCCAGATATTCACATAATACCAGTAAATTCAAGTGCATATTTTAATCAAAAAATTTCAAGAACCACTAAGTGTGACTTTAGTAAGTTAATATTTCTGTGATCCATATATTTTTTAAATTATTGTTTATTTGTGTAGATGTAACATAAATAGTAAGGGGCTCTAATGATGAATATGAGGTAGCCGAGGTTATACTCCTCATTGTTCAAATTATTCAACGGTTTCAATAACGCATCGTTTGGGGAGTTTCGTTTGGTGGTGCATTGATGGTATAAATGGAAGCAAACTGAGACAGTGTTGATTGCATTGTTGCACAAAGAGAGTACTCAACTTTTAGAGTATTAGAGAAATGATAGAGAGCCATATGTCGGGGGCCGTGTTGAGGTCATTCGTTGTTCGAATACCAGTAATAAGTAACGAGGGAAACGATTAGTGTATATGTTATATATGGAGGGCAATAGAGAAGCAGAGTAGTTTTTGATATATGCATTACTTAGACTGCGTCTCTGACCTTGCATACTGCGAAATCCGCAACGTTGTTAAATGCAAACGAGGGGAAATCTTCAGGGTCGTCGATGAAAAGTATTAGAGAGGGCCGTCACAAATCGATTTCTCTTCTTCCACACATTCGATTCCCCTCAGTTTGTTTAGAGTTAGGCAGTTTTGCTATTGCTGCCGTTTTGGCCATTTAATTGCAATATTATGGCCAATTACTTCAATTTCTTTTAGTTTATAATTTTTTAAAGTAATTATTTATTAATATATTCACTTCCCACACTTCATAGTTAATTGATCATCATTTTATCGTCTTATTACTATTATTTTATTTGAATAAATCGAAAAATCGTCTGTTTTAGCAATATTCTCTCATCAGCTAAAAAAAATTCTTAAAGATTTTTTTCCACTGAAGGGATTCATCATTTCGACTGGTAGAACATCACCAATATTTTAGCAACATTCTCAACAACTATTGCGCTCTCATTCGAATGACGTTGAGCTAAAAAAAAAAAAAAATTATTATTATTAAATTATCTTGATGTTAGTATTACAGCTGATTTTAATTGAGGTGCCCCATCCCCCTCCACCTATGCTGTTCCTTTCACCATACTTCATACTTCTGCCTCAAATCACTTTCAGATCGCCAATTTCTTCAACATCCATTTCCATAGGTTTTAGTAATTTAACTTTCTTAATAATGTTAGCACTGAAATTCCCTGAAAAGAAAATTACCCCAGTCGAAGATAGGGACTGTTCAACTAGTGCAGCCAGAAGACTTCATTGACCATTTTATTTTTTTTTTATTTTTTATTTTTTTGCAGAATATTCAAGCAGTGCGGACATTCGTTTTTGCACGAGCATTCTGACGTCATGTAAAATGCTGATTGATTCAACGGTTTGCACCACGCCCAATTCCTTCTTACGGCAAGATTCCAACTCACTTTTTCTGCAGCTTCAATGTCCTAAAATAAACCGTTCGATGGTAAAATTAGCACATGAATGTGGTCGGTTTTTTCTTTTTGTAGACGATGAGTGCATTTTTTTGCATCGTTCATGTAACCGGTTGGTCAGTCCACACAGGTAAAGAAGTTTACTAAAGCGTACTTTCTCTCCATAGCACAATTGCTATAGCTTCCTTCTTTTTCTTCTTATCCGGGAAAAAAAAAACAGATAAAATATTCAAATTTAGATTTCGTTTTCTTTTTCAGTGGATTATAGGGAAATGAATCCAAAAAAAAAATCCTCAAGGCCATAATTGGAAATTTCAACTTTTCCTGCATTAGAAATGATAGTAAAATTTCGGAGCAAGTATTTTATGAATGCGTGAAAGTATGAGGTTCACCTTTCTTTTGATATTCGTTCAATGAAGTGTCTATGGAATTGTAAGATGCAATCGTCTATCTCAAAACAATCGTCCATTGGCGATCGCATCCGTTTTGTCACGTGTGCACAATATATTCGCCCATTCACAGGATGACACCACTTTTATTATCCTCTTCATTCTTTTATACCTATTCCCTAGGGAGTTACTATTTTATTTATTAGCTAATTTTTTAAAACTATTTTGTAATCTTTTTAAAAAAATTATCTTCTTTAAATAATTGTATTTTTTTTTTAAATTAACACAATTAATGTTTGTAATTTACTTCTCACCTTATTTTGCAACACATCTAATCTTATCCGCTAAGCAATAGTGATAGCATCCAAAATGATTTTCAAATACGTTGCGACTAGAATAGGGTGGATTATTTCAAAAATAGGCTTACTTTCGGATCTATCTTCTAATAATCATCATATCCAACGAATACGTAAAAGTGAAGTTGTGATTATGCATGAAGCTATATCTGTGATTAAATTAGGTTGTGCTTAGCTTTATAATTGATTAATAAATCGAGTCCGAGTGGATAGTATGCTAGAGTGGAAAATTTATTCACCAATGGGATCGGAACCGCTGTGAAATGAGACTTTTTTTTTTGCTCAACTTTTCGTACTAAATTCTTTTGGTTCGTTTATGAGCAAAAATTATAATTAATGAAGGTATATTTTTTGAATTAAAACAATAAGACTTGAACATCATAACAAGGCGTCGAAAATTTCATCGCAGAGATATAATTATATTCAATGGAAACGAGAGCATTCATCTCTCTTTTACCTATGCAGTTGATATATCCATCTAGGAATGTGAACAATGTCATATATTTGCATCAGATTAAATTTATTTAATATACGATATTCGATCCTCTATGTTCCATGGAAAATATTTGTTCGTTTACATATTTTAAAGCGCTTATATGGTTAATTCAACGAAGGATGATTACAAAATGCGATGGTACTTACCCGATGGCATCAAATCGCGTAGAGGGTATTTTTTGAAGTGGATTATGTCAAAAAGTAGCTGCATAATCGTTGATGGAATATCATCGTATTTTAAAAAGGGCCATCCGAATCAACGAGGAGTCATCCATATTGCTTTCAAAAAATAGCACCCAAAATTTTCCACTGGTTAGAGACTATATTCTGCAACACCTTTATGGTATAGCGCACCAACAAGCAAGATCATTCGACCCATCTGTATATGTCCCCTTGGGGGTATCGATAGTTTTTATTGGTTCGATTCGCGTGCATGCACTCTACTCTTGGTGTATTCTCTATGACAGCACACATCCCCCAGTAAGAGCTTTGCATCTGCGCATCGACAGTCTGAATGAGTGCGTTGGTTGGCAAGTAACGCATACGCCTATTCCTTGTTGTTGGGTGTTGGCGTGCCTTGTTGTACCGTGCATCTTGCAATGCATTCCTGCCCTCTTAGACGATCGTCGCTTCAACTTATTCCAATACCCGAATTGCCCCATTTTCAATCATCACTATTCCTCATGCTCTCTTATAAGTTAAATATTTATTTGCATGTTCGCGTACTTGTAAGATATATTTCACTATTTAGTAGACATTGAGTAACCACCTAGTTTAACTCCTTCAACTGTTTTTTTAAGGAGTCTGACTTCGGAATCATATATCATTGCTCACCACTGCTAACTCTGCTTTTCATAAATTCCCGTCAATTATTGTAACCGAATATCTGTGTGAATGTTGTACTTTTTGAGTATTTCTGTTGGTTGAAGGATAAAACATTGGATCGGAGGTATTAAGAAGTCTTCGTATGTGGCTAGCTCTAACTCTGACCGAGTGTCACCCTTCCTGCTGTGCTTTTATATCAATATAAGCATAGGTGCATTAACTACTTATTACACAAATGAAAATGAAACTTTTTCTAAGTTTTCTTCATTTTGTTGTATCGGCTTCATCGACTTTTCACTAGCTAACTCTAATTGAAGCAGCTTGCGCTCGTTGATTCAGTATATTGTTCAAGTAGATCAATCTAAGAAGCTAGTCATGCTGATCAATCCAGGATGCTGATCAAGCTTGATCGATCCGGAAAGCTGATCAAGCAGATTGCTCGTGAAGTTATCTCCAGTGAAAGGGGATGTGATTGAGTTGTAGCCCAGTAATGCAATGTCTTGCTAAAGTTTTGTTTCGAATAGCGTACATAAGCGTTGAGAAAATGTTGTTTTTTTTTCATTAATTTTTCCATACGATGCAACCCATGTGCAGTTGAATGCTAAAACGTTCACAGTGTAGATAATTCGATGCAATCATCTTGTGCATTTAATGATTGATTTTGCATTTTAAGATATTTTAATGAGGATTGTTTCAACTACTTTTTTTTTTAGATATTCCTGTCATTGGAGTAGATTTCAATTTGCACAACAATTTTGTGATATTTTTGCAATGTATTTTTTGTTAGCGGCAAATATCTATCGCTTATTTATGCAATTTTGATATCTTCAACAAACGTAGAGAACAGATCTCAATCTCAGGTGTTGTTAAGGAGTTAAGTGGAAGATGGGAAACTCCTCCTCCCCCCCCCCCGTTCTGTATTGAAAAAAGTAGAAGAAGTTTTATCGTTGACGTAATAAGGCTGCACGTTCACATTATTTAAATGCATTTCTTATGAGATCAGATATGATTCATTAAGGTGCGATTATGAAGCCCCAACCTGGCCCCTCTTCCCTCATAAAATAAAATATGCTTCATCCCAATGAGGTGCCTTGAAGGGAATAGTAAAGAAATCGAGTCAGTATGCTGTAAATAAATAATAAAAGCGTAATGTATAACTATTGGTGAATAAGGGCGATAGATGAACGAGTAAATTGCTGGCAGGTGGTCAGAGGGGAGTGTGCCTCGACGCACAATTGTTTGCGAAAGCTGTAAGCGTCGTCCGCTTTACTTTCTGCGGCATTGCAAAGTTAGTTTAACACAAGATACAGCCGCCGTGCTCACATCGCTTCTTCTTTCACTGTTATCTAGTTCGCCGATTGCCTCATTTACCTTCATCGAGTTAATTTTACATTAAAATATGCACATATATTTGCATATAATACTGACTTTTTTTGCATTGATTGATTCTAATTATGCTTCATTGTTTCATATACATGCTTCATTTAGAATATTCTAAGTGTTCTTCTCTTTTCGTTTCATCATATCTTAAATGGTTTTGATTATTATGATCATCTGAAATCTGAATCGAAAATGTCAGTAGTACCATGAAGTTGTTTTGAAAATGTCAGTAGTACCATAATCGAGAACCACTTAGTTTCATTTGCTTTATTTTTAATAAAATTTTGAATGGTGGGTGGTAATAATAGATTTCGAAGTGAGTTGTTTTGAGAATACAATTGATAACAGATAGGAACGAAGGATGTTTGCAAGGCGAGAAGCGAGAGGATTAACGAAAAGTAGAAAGTTTTCGGCCTATTAAACGGCTAAGATTAAGATTGTTTAATAAAACAATGGCAGCATTCATTCACATATTTCATCTACACCTTCATAGAATATGATATTTTCTTCCATTTTATAAGATATTTTCGATTAAGTCAATCTTGAAATATTCGAAACTCTACCTAAATCCATCGCACAATATCCCGTTCTTAAGAAGTGATTGTTCTATAAAACGAGTTCCATTTGCTGTCTAGAAATTCAGCATATGAGCCTAATGAATACGGTGGGATGATGGGTGGTCGTTAAATGGTGGTTTGTGTGTGTGTGTGTTATGGTAGGATTTTCGAGGGCATGTGACAGTGACATAATTTCTGATGAACGTTGTGCCAGTTTGTGTGTTACTCTGTTTACTAAATTCTTTTGTTTTATCATCGTGCCCCCCTTTAACCTTTTTATTGCATGTATTCACAGAGTGTTGTTGAACGTCATTTATCGCTCAGATTAATTCACCTCATTGAGAATTCAAATCCATTCTTAGAATATCGTTATCAGTTGCATCAACATATATTGGATTCGTATCTATAGATTTTATAAATTTAGATATATTATAACAAATAGACTTGTTTACTTTCACGTGAGTGCATCGTGATATATCGGTATACCGACAAGAGAGACGTTTTTTTTTGTTACCTCATGGTATATTTTCAACTGCTGAAAAGCATCCGGATGATATAATAAGCAGCAGAAACGGTTTTTTTTTTCTGTTCACTTCAAAGGATTGACGAGTTGAACAATTTGCTGAAGCTCTTGCAGACTACTAAAATGCATTTTTTTTAAATAGTTCATTGATTTCATTGATAACATATTGAACGTCAAGTATGCTGGATGCGAATTAAATACATCAGCTAGCTTGATTTCCTATTTGACGATTCTTAAGCAGATACATACCATAATATACTAATAATGAGACTAGCGACTGAAGCGGTAAATGCTAACCAATTGTGGTGAATGTAAAGGCTTGCAGACAGACAGACAGACAAATGCATAAACTGATACTTGGAAGTAACAACTAATGCGTGAATTAAAGCGTTTCTTTTCGAGTAAAATTTCATGAATTCGAGTTCACGTTTTTGAGTGGGGTTTTTTTTTTTTTTTGCTTAGTGAAGTATATAGAAGATTTCGAAAAAGGTGTGCATCTAAGAAGAAGAAATGGGGACGTGATTCGTACTTAACGCCATCGTCAGTCTCCGATAGGGCTCCGTGCAAACCGATGTGTGTCGTACATACGACCTCCTAAAGTACCAATTCCTAAACTTGTTCTTCCAGCTCTCCGTTCATTGCATATCGTATTGTCGATTCTTCGACTATAATATCCCATTTATTCAATTCTCTGCATAGATGAAGTAATCGAGTAACTGTTTTTTTTTTATTAAATTTCCGTCATATTTCCAATATTTTTTTTCCACATTCTAATTATATTTTATAAAATTGCATATCAATTATCGTCTAATTACTACTTACAGTTTAAGGGACGAGTATTTTTGAAATGATATTTATTGTTTCTTCTATTGTTTCATATTGATGAAAAATTTTGTACGCTTAACAAAAATCTTTTTATTAGAGTAATATTGCTATTGGGGTAATAAGATTGCAAACTTAAACATAAACATATATCTATTTAGATCATTTCTTTAGTGATATCTTAAGTTGCAACTATTTAAAATTGAATTTTGTAAGTTTAAATTTCATATTTTTAGATGTTTTTCTTGAGGCAAATAGACAAATATAACAATAGGTTTTTGATTAAGTTGTATAGATTGCTTCAATTGAGGATGCAATATGTAGATATTTTTATTGAAGACGTTTCATAGTGAATTATTTGCTCTCGTTTATAACATTATGAATGCGAACTTTGTGTCAGTATTGCGTCGTTATTACTTCTTTGTTCCTTATCATTTACTTTGATAGTATCGAGCAATAGGGCATCATGGTTCACCTCTTAGGGCTTACTAGGTCTATTGTTTTGTCTTCCTTCACCAATCTTGCATCGCTTTCCGTTGCCTAACTTTATTCCGTTTACTTTCTTTTATTTCATTATATCCGATTTGGGGAGCTGATTATTTCAATCCTCTAAACATTTTTAATCCATTGCCGATATAAATTCCCCCAAATGGACTTCTATGGGTGAGAAATCATTGAATTGAGTGGACAATGGTCATTAATGTTGATCAACGCGTAACGAAGATAGGAGTTATTGTTTAGTAATTGCAATCCTCAGGTTTATCTTCGGGAAATATTTTGATTGAATGCCCGGAAAACCATCGTTAAAGCTTTATAAAATCTTATTGCTGGCCAAACTTTTTAAGCATATCATATTCGTAGCGAGTAACGTTAAAAGAAGCTGCTGATATCATCACATAATTGGCCTATAGAAGAGAAGAAGGCGAGGGAGAGTTCTGAGGTTATTAGGACTCGCATTAAGCCTGCTGAGGAAAAATTCTTCAGAGTATTTTAATCAGCGATTTATTTCTTTATCAAAGCTCTCAAGAGCAATATCCCTTCCCCTGCCTCTCTCTTGCTCGTGAGTGTGGGGACATTGTTGCTTTAAATATTCTAAATGTTGAAATATCCGCCCAAAAATTTCTTCATAGACATAACAATTTGTCATTTCATAGTCAATGTGGTGTTCACCAAATGCAGTTCGGCGTTACCACTTGGGAGGTAATCAAAGGGAATTTAATTGACGTTCATGGACTGAGTCGTTGAAGTCAACGGATCTCATAATTGACGTTATTTACTAATTATTACTGGTTAAAGGTGTTGAATAATCGAGTAGGATGATGCAATGTTGCATTGTTTGCTGCAATTCACAATGGTTTTAGCAGTTATCTAACTGCTACCTATAGAGGAAGTAGAACAAGCGCAATGCAAGTTAAGCGAAATTTGGGAGCAATCAACATAGTTGAAGGAATCGTATAGCGAAACGCTCTCTCACATATTTATTGCCCACTTGCACGTGTCCTGCTGCTAATTCTGTTGAATTTTTTATGCTTGTTCAACGTTTAAAATCGAACCATCCCATAGTTGAGCCCTATGTGCACGCAAAAGATCGATCCGATCAATAGACCTCTATATGAACGTTGAAATCGATCCGCCGAATAAGTGAGCCTTATTATACATCCTAAAATCGATCGGTCTTATAGGTGGACGTTATGTTAACATTCAGATCGATTCGTCTGATAGGTGCATCTTATTTCAGCTTTAAAATCAGTCCGACTGATAAGTGAGCCCAGTGTGAATGTTATGATTAATCTACTGTTAATATTGCAGTCAATGAACGTTATATTAGATCTGTTTAATGAACGCATCCCTTATGTGATCAATTACTTACATTGTCTTCAAAGAGAATGAAACGAGCATTGAAAAAAGAGCGTTAAGTAAATTTGTCGCTGTCGAACGTCATATCAGCGCTTATGTATCTACAGGATTTTTGTAATGGGTCGTTGACTTTCATGACGTAGAAAGGGACCACTGGAATTGGTTTTAATAACGCCAAAAGGAATCGATGTAATTGGCTTTGATATCTAAAAAAGAATCGATGGAATTGATTTTAATAACCAACGAAGAAATTAATAGAATTGACTTTATCAACAAATAAAAGAATCGCGGGAATTGAGTTTGATAACGTAAGAAGCAATTCGATAGCATTGGCTTCACTAATATAAGAAAAACTCGACGAGATTGATTTTCCAATCGAAGAGCAAATTCGGTGGAAAACATTTGAAAGTTTTCACTCGAAATAAATAATATGCTCTTCGAAAGGAATACTTTTACATTCTGTTCGCTAAGTGTGAAATTTTCTTCCCCTTTCAACAGTGAATAAAATTTGTGGTAAATATAACACAAGCGTAAAAATTGCAATGCTCAGTAAGATTAAAACTGTATTTGCAAGAGCTCATTTTCGACACTGAGTAAATTTAAAATATTTGAATTCGAACATCGATACTTTTTTTTTTCATCGATGGTTTATATCAGTGATAAGTCAGCTGAAGTGATAGCGCAATTTCCACTGTGTTATTTGTCGGAAATAAGTGATACAAACATGAGAGCATTTGCGTTATAGGTATCGAATTTAGCGATTTATAGAAACACTTCATTTCCTTCAGATTGTTTTTTTTTGTATAGTAGTTTTCAGAAGAAAGCAAAATAATCAAATTGTGCAATTAGTAATATTTTCCGATAAGTAACTGAAAATTCTTCTATCATTGTTAGTTTTAGATGATATTCTATCTTTCAAAATTTCATCAGTTTTTACGAAAATTATGAAATACGCAACGTTGAGAGGATTTTTTTTTTCTGGTAGTCGGGGGTCGTTTTTCTTGAAATATCGACTTATTTGTAGTGCACACGAGGGAAATCGAATGTATTATAGAGAGAGCTGGCGCTGGTATAGTAAATACCACATGTCTGAGCGACCAGTTTTACAAATTAGCAACAAAAATGATAAAACAATTTAAGATTTGAACCGATCCAATCGCACACACAAATCTATGAAAGATTGCTTTTTTTAGTCAAGCCGGCGTAAAATAAATATTCGACCGGTGTAGAATGCATACAAAATTTTCGATTCTTTCAGATAGCTTTAACTCCGTTCGATGTTGTTAGTACGTTAATGACTAATCGAGTAATGCATATCGTAGTCAGCAAAATTCATCACGTTGCATTCAGTGGCGCGGAAGTTGAAATTGCCAGACTACAGACAGACACATGCAGACATATAGGTACACACATGGCTAACAAAATGTACTTTCGCAGAACAAATTCGTCAGTTTAGAGGCGATGAAGTGAACAACATTTATGTGTGAATGCAAATAATAGACGAATGTATGCGGCGAGCAACTTTTTGCTTCTTTTGTCCTTGTGGAGCCTAGTTGTTGCCAACTCCTATTCTAGTACGCCTTCGTATCGACACTTGACAATATTAGCTCAATAAAAGTTTCTTTTAATGTTTCGTAAATTTACTAGATTCCAGGACTTTATGCTGTTCATGACGTCATCCTACGTCATATTAGATTCTATAACTTTTTTCATAATGAAATGTTGCGTATTTTCCATAGTTATTTCAATGCTCTCATCAACGAAAAGCTGCTAATATTCGATTTAGGAAATGAAAGAATTTACGATGCGTTATTAAAATATATTTTTATCTGAAATGGAACATCAAATGTGCAGAAGTGTTTGCATAGGTGTTCAGATGTTTAGAAATAAGAGCAGCATATCGAGGTGTTGGCAATACAAGGATATAGGCGTAGATGGAATAGCATCGTTATTTCATCCTATTTTCCGGTGATATTCATCGTTATCGATAAGCAATCCATCATCACGTATCATATTGGAAATCAGCTAAATTGGCAACAGAGAAATTTTAATCCATTTTCCTTATTTTTATATCTAATTTATTTAAAGTTTATGAAAATTTTTGTATATTTTCAAATTTCAGTACAATCGAAACGTTCGATTTTTCAATGCAATCCAAACAAAGTCATCTTAGGTTGACTTTTACTTTACTTTAGATTATCGGAGGCCGTTCGAATATGCTCTTCAATAGATAAAATCGTTGCAGCTGCGGGAATTTCTTCTCTTCCAGTGAAATCCTTATTATTATTGTTATCGTCGATCAATTTAGAATTTCTTAATTCTCGTTAATATCGCAGTCGACTATTGCTCGTCTATCATTATGCATTGCTCGGTTGCCTTTAATGGAAGCAACTTTTTAGTTCTTTAGCATATTTTTATATAAGATTAGTTTTTAAATCACATTATGTAATACTTTTCAAATATTATTGTTATTATGTTAAATGTCTGTGCTTTTTTTTTTTCGAATATTTCCAAGTATGGATTAGATTTCTTCGTTTGTTTACTATCCGCTAGCAAGCATTATCGGCATAACTATCAATTAGTTGCATAACAGTATCGTTATATAAATTAAAATTTATTCTTCCATCCTCTACCCACATCTCTTCCCGTCCCCATTCTCTCTCCCCTCCCCCACCGCCAAGCACTATGAATAGTAATGCCTTCTCATGGTAAATGTAATTTTTTGAAGTAATCTCAATTGAAAGCACATGTTTTTTTACCATCGTTTTGCTCTGGCATTGCTGAACGATGGTCACGTGCTGATGTTGTGTACTGCTTTCTATTTGGCAGTTTTTGATTTTATCGCAATCGTACTCACTTGCTCATAATTTGACTAGTATACATTAAACCAACCATTGTTTTCCACAAATTGTTCTTTGGAGCCTGTTTATCTCGTGCTACTTTATGATGCATAATGAAATTCCCATGTTTGCTGTTTTTCGAAAATATAGAGAGAAGAGGGGGAGAGGGAAAAGAAGAGTTAGCGAAGTTTTTCTCGCAAAAGATTTGACAGGATGCAAAAATTCTTTGAAAAGTTTTTGAGATTTGTGATAAAGCAATTCGTTTTGCTCATTTCGTGATACGAGGAGGCGGAGATGGGAATAGAGGTGATGGTTTGTTGACGAAGAAGAAGAGGTTATGTAGCATCCCTCTAAACCTGTACAATAAAAAGAATAATAGCTTTTATTTGTTATGATTTGAGTGGACTGCTCGTTGTTTATTGCACCTTACAGTGTGATAGTTTCGATTAAGCTCAAGTGGACCACCATGATGCCGTTTTAGTGATCTACCCATTTTGCCGTGTGACTTTACCTTTTTATGGACTGTTATGAACTCTCAGGTGGCCTTTAATAATATAATACGCCAAATTTGATGAATGTCTTTAATGTTGATCCCATGTGAAAGCAAAATTGTTCACTTTTATCCGTTTGGACTGAAGTATCTCATTGAAAAGAAGTTAATTTTCGTAAGTTTTTTCACGAATTTTTCTTCGTTTTTTTATATATCTCTTACCTGTAGACAGCTTACTTACGAATATCCCTCAGCAACTTTCCCGTTTTGGCTTTTTCAAAGTAAATTTGTTAATTTCTCCTTATTTCAGCTGTCATTACAAATGACCTTTCCATTTGTGAAGATCTTGCTTATTATATATGATTCAAGCTGTAAGAATTGCTGGCCATAATGGTTCATCACAAATTTGTAATTGTGAATGGTGAAATTGTTAGCCAATAGTAATGTTGGTAATTGGATTGGATATACCACTGTTCTATGCTCATTAGGGCTTTTTCAAACTGGGAATGTATCCCAACTAGACATACTCGTTGAGACATCACCATTCTACTTCCGATGTGCTTACATACCAACTCAGAAATGAATATGCAGCCATTTATTTATGCACTAATATATTCGGCGATGAATTCATGAAATCGATGCAACTTCCTTGTTTGACTCTTTCTAAGCAAATCTTTCAATTTCTTTTGTTACAAAAATATGCGAAGCAATCTTATTTTTATTTTGGTTTTGCTGTTTCTGCCTTGTTAACAGCTAATAATCCCAAAGTTTATTCACATCTCTTCAGCGCATTGATTCGTCTTTCCGTATTCATTCCTTGCTTATGATGCGTCATAGGTTTAATAAAAGTGCTAAACAGACATAAATATGTTGATTTCATATTTAAATGATCTGGTATTACAGCTTTAGTATGCAGTTAGTAGTCATATAAATAGGCATGTACTATTCAGATGCAGCGCAATTCATGAAAGTGGCATGCGTTTATTGGTATTTGTTGTATGATAGGCAAATCAAACGTGAAAAATATCGATTTTAGAATGTATTTTTGCATGAATTCGTTATTGACATATGACCACTTTGGTGCATAGTTTGAAAATGATTGTCACTAATTTGATGTATCGTCAGAGAAAGGCGTAGTGTTTTTTTGAAAGGTATGTGAAGTTGCGATGATGGCGAGAGCCCTTTATCCGGCATGAGGTTGTTCGACATTATTGCTCAGTGAATCGACGAAGGGAACTTCCAATAGTGTTTGAAATCTTACATATTTTAGTTCCTGGCTTTTGTGCTGTAAGAAAACAGAAATGTATATATATATATATATATATATATATATATATATATATATATATATATATATATATATATATACATTTGGTATGGTCCCCTGCTTATAGCAATCAGTTAGACATTCCTCAGAGATGAGCAGTATATTGGTATGTAGTACCACGAGCAGCGTTCCCCCATCGATCCCCCCACCCCAAGATGTGCGTAACAAGTAAGATCATTCGCTATTGCTTCGAGGTAATCATCACCTAAGGACACCACTAATGCTTCTTTAAGCATTCGGAGTGTTTAAAATTATCGAATCATTTCTTCACAGATCTCAATTATATTTTGTATAACTCTTCCACATCGTTTGAGTCACTAACTTTACTGCTTTTGAGGCAGATGAAATAATTTATTAATCATTTATGTATGTTTATTGTGTCTATTTATGTCATTTTTTAGCATTATATTTAATACCGCATTACGTTAGTGCAAATGTATCATGTGTATTGCTTTAGGCACCGTGTTTTCATTGAACAATCCGTAAAAGAAATTTCATTTACCTATTGGAAGGTATAAAAAAAGGTGTTTATGTAGTGATGCTTATGCATCACCTTAAGATTCTTTTAAATAAAAAAATTTCGCAATTTCTTCTATCTTTCGTATATGAAAACAAATATAAACCAATATGAAGTTCAACAAATTTACTAACAGCTGTGGACAAATGCCTGAGCCGAGGAGGTCTAACTTATAAATCTATCGATTTCTGCGGTATTTGGCCAAATCTGACCCCTCCCCCAACCCGTCCTCCATTCTGTTCCCCTCTGGTCGTTCGTCACCCGTTGAAACCGCATTGCATTGGTATGTGGACAATCCATTGCAACAATCTTTAAGTGTGAATATTTATGTTAAATTGAATTTCATGGTCATTTCGAATGTGTTGCGATGTGTCCTCACTCAGGACTTCTGCATTTCGAGTAACGAATAACTGAAATGTCGTTCACCTTATGTCCCAACTTTCAGCGATGACCTTCGTTGTTGGCACATCGTTGTGAACAACGTGTTGTATTGATGACATTGCACGCATAAACAACTTCATAGTGTTTTCGAGTTACTCTCAATTGGGAAATACGTTTTTTCATCGTAGATTCATTCGTTGATTAAATTTTGAAAGAGAGACACTCTTTGCGGAAACACTTTGAAGATTTAGCACCCTCTGGATTATCTTGCATTATCTTGATATTACACGCAAGATGTGGAATCATATAACCGACAAACAATTCCTATACCATAATTCATAAATTTCACTAGTGCTATCGATATCAATTTTGAAATTTTTCATTTATCGGAATGAATTGAGTCGAATGCGATGAGGGCAAAGAGGAAGGAGGGAGTAGGAAGTTGATTTGATTCAATCGGCGATCGCCTCATTTTCCATTTTCGTTCATCCGTCGTCTTTCATCATGATGCCGATTTACTTGTTTATTTATGAAGTTGTTGATATGATTATCGATGAAATGTTATGTTAATTAATTTAAGAATTCCGCCTTAATTTATTATCAATGTATAGTTATATATATGAAGTTGTTCTCTTTCGCAGAACTAAAAAATATATTTCACAAATATTCAACTAAACAATGATATAATTTCAGATCTCAAGTGAACGCAATGATCTCCGCCGAAAGTCCTTTGGGCAATTCATTCTCGAATTTGAATCAAGGAGATAGCTGTAATGATGCTGACGATGATAGATGTGTATTCCTTCCTGGTGAGTTTTTTTCCCATATTGTCATAATTCCCTATTTCTTTTCTAATCGAGAAGGAAGGGATAAGTTTGGTCCAATCGAATCCGATTCGATCCGATGAATTGTTTTAAGAAGCGCTCTATTGAGTCACAGTTCACGTTCATGTAATAATGTGGATATGGATTATTTCTTTGACAGTTATAACCTAAGTGGGCCAATTTTGGCATTTTATATAGCACTTAGAATGTTGTTTATGAAAAGTTAAATATAGCATTTGAATTAATCATTTTTAGTGATTATGTTGATGATAGGTTATCAAAGATCGATCGATCGATCATAATTGATACTATCATGCTTCGTCAATATTCCGTTGAGCTGTTGATCTATTCAAAATCGACTCGTTATTGAATTTTACTCTAATTATTTTATGAAGTATCAAAGTAATCATCGATAAATAAGTGAATTCGTTAATTTTGAGGAAAATCTCCGAAAAAGGAAATTCCAAGCGAAGAATCGTATGAGAATGGAATTGAGGATATTATCGGATCCACTAATGGTAACAATTTAATGCTTCATAGAGTCTATAAATATTATTTTTGCATCAATTGTTTTTCTTTTCAAAAAAAAGTTTTAGTGCAAAAATTCACCGTCACTTTAGCAAATATTTGTGGATATATTATTGGTATTGTGCATAACGTTCATAGTGCAATATAGGAGTTTATCGTTTAAGAGTGATAAAATGTTCGAGACGAATCTAACACGCATTAAATTTGTTTTTCTTTTCTTTTATTTATTTTTTTTGTTATAATTTTTATATTTTCCTCAATATTTTTCATTTCTTTAAGGAATAAAGAATTTCCGATTGGAAATTTAGCACATTTATATGAAATTCGGCTTTTTTAACGCTATAAGAATGATGAGTATCAACGTGTTTAAAAGAACCTCGAATAGAGAGAGAAAAAGAAAATGGAAATGGATTGAAAGAAATTCCTTTATCGCCCTTCTATCAAAATTCTTGTATTTGGATTTGCTTAAGTAACGTTGTTGAAGGGTGTCTGTCCTGTCTTTATGAAAGGTTTCGTAAAAAGTAGTGAAAACAAGTCTGTGTATAGCATTTGAGATATCATCAAAACTATTTATCTCTCTCAGTTTATAAGAGGGATTTAACACATTATTGTTGTATTTTTGTTGTATATGTATAGGTACATCACGTGTAGAAGAGGGGAGTGCAGCGAGCAGACTTGAAGAACAGATACGTCAGATCGCCGAACGTGCTCGATTGGCTCAAGCATCCAGGTATGATCGTTAACTCTATGACCATCGTCTTCTCTTCTTTCATTATTTGTCAACCATCCAAGAACCCCTCTCTATCTTGAATTTTTAAAATTTAGTGGCTTCTCTTTCATTATTCCATTCTATTTCATCATAGCGCTTGAAAAAAAAGGTTTATTCGGGTCCATGAGAGGCGTTTACGTTGCTACTGAAAGTCATTCCAACAGATGCCTTCCTCCTGCTCCATAAAATTGGGAGACGGAAGATAAATGCTATGTGATGGGATAATCGAATCATATCCTTCTAACTAAATAAGCATTATATGAGTCGTGCCTGAAATAAGATACACATTTTTTGGAAATTGAAGGAGGCAGAGGAAAGAAGGGGATGGCTTGAGAAAGAGGAGAGAAAAACATCATTGAATTCATTCTGTTTTCATTATTGTTACGATCGTATATCGCTAGAAGCATTGCTTAGGTTTGGATATCTTATATCCAATAAACTTCAACGCCTTCTATAAGTATCATCTAGCAAAAATATTTATTTTGAATGCCTAATCTTTAATGAGATATCATTTGTTAATAATTTGGTTTATAGATCTCAGCAATCGGTGGTAACAGTCAACGAAAGTGAAGTGGGTAACTCATTTTTGGGTGCATTGATAAAACAGGAAGAAAATTATCGCCTCGATGTAGCCAACGATTTGAAATTTCCCACCGGTATATTTCACACTCTTCTAATTCTATCGATGATATGTTTGTCTTTATTGATATATGCATGTGGGAGTGTATCTGCAGCTATAAAAATCGATAGTGAAAAGATATAGCTGCTTTTAGGGAGTGGCATTATTATCGCCGTCCATCCTGTCTCTTGAAAAGTAGCTAGAAGGAACGAAAAACAACTGATCACTTCCCGAAGTTTTGCATGGACAAGGATATTTTTTCAACATTTTATGCAATATTTTCACTCACGAATATGGATTTAATTATGATTGTGGTATAAATGTGCAAAAGAATTCTATTTGAACAGATAATTGATGTTAAACGATGATCCACTAAATGTAAATTGAATGACCGGTTTTTGGAGATGTTGAAACAATGCGGAGATTAGTTTGAATCCATACGTTTATGATGAATCGTTGAAGAGGATTCAATGAAATGAGAGACTTGTTTCGTTGAAATGAAAAAGAAAGAAGAAACGTTTAATAAGTACATTTCGTTGAGTTGCTGAAAACTCGAAAATTAAATGAGAGCGCTATAGATTGGAGAAAATCTCTATTTATTGTTTTATTTTAAGTGCATTCATCTTTATAGGTATTATATGAATTTACTTCAATCCTTTTTCGTACAAAAAAAAAAAAAAAAAAAAAAATGCAACGATGATTTGAATGTCGATGTTTAGTTGATCCGGTTCTTCTAAGTCGTTTTTTTTTTTTTGCGAGAAAATTCTTCCTATTTCATTAATCGATCGACATATTTGATTTTAATGATCATCATATGTGTAAAATTGTTTTGTTGTTTGTTTAATTAGCGAATTAATAGCCTCTTTGCAACTTTTCTTGATGTTATTTACGAAATTTCTAAAAGAGCGATATTGCAACTATTTCTGGTTTATACGACTATTGATTGCTTCTATATATATTATTATCTCGTTTATAAGTCGTATATCTTTCCGTGTTTCCTCGCAAAAATTTATAGTTTTTTTGAAAAATTACAAATTTTCGAATACCATATCTCTTATAAATGTGAAAACTTTCATTATTGTTCAAATTATTTTTTCCTTTTTTTTTTTTTAATGGTAAAATTTTTTTTAAAGTTCTTAATAGTTAAAGTGGAATGAATGTTTTATTCAGAAACAATGGAGCCACAACCAAAGAAAAAGAAACGTCAACGACGAAATCCCGTATGGCCATATTTCGATGTGAATGATGGCGTTGCAAGTTGCAAACAATGTAGCTACAATACAACCTCAGTCTTCAGCACGAACCTCAAGGTCCATCTTAGGACACATCACAATGCAACTTATAAACTTGTAAGTTTCTTTTTTTTTCTATATTATCGCTTAGTACTCTTAGTTTTATGTGCTTCTTACAACAACTTACATAAATTCATTCTAATAAGCTAGCGTTTAACTCTAATCAATTAGTACGTGTTCAAATATAGAGCAATATTGTGGCTTTTGATAGCTTTTATCTATGTTTTATCTATGTTTGCATATTTTTATATCTTTTTACTTTGTATTTTTATAGAAACGTTTATTCATCATATGTCTTATTATTAATTATTTTCTAATGTTTATTGAAATTAAAGAAAGACTCTAAATTTAGAATTTTTTTTTTCAATATTTGTAACTGATTTCAACATAATTCTTTCGTAATTTGAAATTTATTTATGCATACTCATCGCATTTATTTTTATATTTCTTCACCTTTATATGAACTTTATCGGGCGAAATATTTTGCAATATTTGCAGTCTAATTTCGAAATGACATTGAGAGGAGAGACATCGTTGACAGTTATTATATATTGGAATGATTCATCATATCAGCCTTCTTGTTTCAAATTTCAATTTTCAATAAAATTTGCAACAAATCTTTTGTTGCACAATGTTTGTTGAATGCTGCATAACATCATAGTGGAAATTTATGACTCATTGTGTAATTCGGTATTCAGCTCATATTTGATTTCGATTACTATGAATTCTGGGAGAGGTTTATAGAATTTCTAGTTAGCATTTTTAATAATCTTTTTATTTCGTATCCTTTACAGGTGATTGAAGCAGAGGAGCAGCAACATGCGGCTCTTCAAAAATCATTGGTCAGCTCACCATCGGCTACTGCGCTTTCTGGCTCGAACCCTTTCATGCATAGAGTTACAACTACAGCGTTACCCTCTCTACCGTTGACTAACGTAACACCTAATACAAGCGGTGGTGATCTTTCGTTGGGACAGATTCTAAGTCGAGTGAGCACATCGGAAAGCCGAAGCGCCACCAGTTCAGGACCTGCGACTCCAATTTCTTCTGTTGGAGATGCCGACAATATTTTTGGTGAATGTCAACGCCTTTATCCATTCTCACATCTGATTTGACTGTTTTTTTTTGATGAGCAGATCTGATAAACCATACATCGTAGATATTGTTTCATAATGCGCTAGCTGTGATGCTAGAGTGTTGAGCCATCACTTGTATTAGATGTAATGAGTGCGGAGAAAAGAAAGGCAAAAGTGGGAATTTTTGTTGCTTGTTCTCAGCCGGATATTTTTATAAGGGGATGGGAAGAGGAGTGGTTCGATTTGTTATTTAACTCTTTCTTCGTCGCCATAGTAAAAAAAAACTTGAAAAGAATTGAGGGATTATTTTTTAAATGTTAAAACCTTTGACGAGCGCTGATTTTTAAACTTCTTTTTTCCTCGCTTTTTTGTTATTTTACACTTGTCATAAGTTTCATTGATGATTCTGTTACAGAATTATTCCAAAAAACTGGCTAGTGTTGTCGTGTAGGATAATAAAAATCAACTGAAATAATGACTTGCATATGGGAAAAGAAGTAGATCGAAGAATGTTTGAAGAGATTTTGGATGATATTTTGTTTAATTGCTCTCTAAGCAAGCGCATCTTGTAATTTCTTTGCTCCTCTATCCTATTAAAGATAAACAATCGAAGGGCTATGCTTTTCTTCAGATACTGCATCGACGTCTGATTACGACTTGACTTATTCCACATTGCTCAACGGTGGGCGTATCGATGAGGGTTGTTTACCAGCATTGAATCAGTCGACATCAGCATCAAAGCGTCGTCGTGTTCGGCGTCATCCTGTTTGGAGGTTCTTCAAAGATGTAGATGGCACTAAGGTGACTGAATAATTTGATATTTTCAAGAAACAGATTTTATCGTATTATCTTAAATGAACTCCCACGACGTATAGATTGCTCAAGATTTTCGACAGTTAGTTTTAGGGGAAAGAAGGCTTTTGCTTTTGAAATTTGGTACCGTGCGAATCGACATACTGTTTTTGGAGCCTTTGGAGTATCATTCTTTTTTATGCTAATGGTGTAGAGGACAAGAAGAATTTCTGAAGAAGTGTTATTGAAGTGAGGGTTACATCTGTTGCCATTAATTCATATCGAAGGGATTTATTTGTAAAGAGACCTTAATCGATGCATAGAGGCAGGCCACTCTCTATTTTTTGAATGCCTTCTCTTTTTGGCACGATATTTATCTCTATTCTAGCTTGTAAATAGCGCGTTTATTGAGAAGACGAAGGACACTGTTTATATGTTATGCTAATTTTCTGCGCATGATGATTTCAATATCTGACTATCAGTCAGGTGATCTTGCAATAATTCTAATTTCTAACGATTATCCAAACAAAATAATTTCCTTATTTCTCACACCGTTGTTTCTTGTAGAACGATGGGATGGTGTCGGATTCAGAGATGGGAACTAAAGAAACGAATGTATCGTTCACCACGAAGACACTAGCACCACTTAGATTTACATCGATGATGGAAATATTATATTTAATATTCAATTATATATTTCATAATGGATATTGTTATTTTCAGTCAGTCGGTTGTGTGAAGTGTTCGTTCAGTACTGCATCGCCATTCAGCACAAATTTAAAGATGCATCTGAAGGCACACCACAAAGACGATTACACACTAGTGCTGCGACTTGAAGCACAACAACGAGAAGAAGAGGGACTTCGTGGGGGGACATTCGCAACAACTACTAAAAGGTATGCGATGCTTTATAGCATTTCTCACCTATCCATCCATTTATGCTTATCACTTGGTCCCTAACTCATATTACGATGTTGATTCCCTCTAGTCGCTTTTCATAGACATTAGAGGTTCGGAAAAATTATCCGATCAAGGCACATCCGCTTATTATTGCTCACTGAAATATCATAATCAGTTTCTAAGCGATACTAACAATTTGTTATGTGAATGGCTGAATTATAGAGTTCTTTTATAGCTTTTCATATATGCAACTATATCCGGTTTGGTATAGGGGATTACAAATGCGAGGAGGTAGGTGGTGATGTTGTTGAAAGTGCATGATGGTTCAGGCAGTGGAGCTGGGATGAGGGTACGACCTCATCGGTTGGTGGCCACCAACACTTAAGTGGCCTACTCAACAAGGCGACTGCTGAGGGGCTGCTAAAGAAAAGCACCAAGTGAGCAATTTCAGCGTTTTAGGCTTTCACTAATTCCACTTTGTTTTTATGGGCTATGAATTGTTAAATTAATATATTTTTTATGCATTCATCGGACTGAAATAGGAAATAAGGTGCATCATTTATAAACAGTATGTGTGAAATATAAGCAGTATATAGGAATTTTTTAGTAAGGACGCTTTCTGAGAGTTGCCGTTAAGCTGTACTTGTCTGTATGAGTAGTGAGTGTTGTTATTTCGTATAGGAAACGTATTTTTGATGATGTCAGAAGTACACCTGTCCACTTTAGTATTAATAACCTTGGAAAGGGATTGCCATTTTTTTGTGACATTCTGAAAAAGGATTACAATTATGATCATTGGTCAGTACGATCATTGGTGATGATCATTGGTCATCACTGGTCAGTGATTTTTAGAATGTTAGCAGGATTTTGTAACTGTTTCTTCACTACTAAATCTATAATTTTATTTTTTGCATTAATTAGGGCATGTTAATTGATTATTTTGAGGATTCACTCGTAAATTTTTTATTTTCTATCAGTGAGAAGATTGCTATAGGACGGTATCAGTACCACCATTTCTATCTTTAAAAAAAAAGCAGAAAACGATATATTGTTGCAAACGTTTCACGTTTTGCAACTATCGCTTCACGTCCACAAATTCTTTCAATAATGCTGAAAAATTTTCGTGCGAAAATTTTGCAAAAGTTATGTTGTATTTGTAAATAATATTTTAAAAAATGTTGTTGCTGAGATGATATATTTATAAACTTTTTGAGATGTGATCCATTACGGTTGAGTTGGCTCGCGTGAGCCTTTTTAGACGTGAGAGATCAAGAGGGAAGGGAAGTTTCAGTTTATGCGAAATTCAGTGATTATTTAAAATAAGCAGAAAAACATTTTCTTTCGTAGATTTTATTGGTTATTTCTCTATCCTTTAAAACGAAGATTTATTCAGTGGAAATAAAATTACACCACTCCGAACCCACCCTCATCTCCCCCCACTCCCTTGGCTTCCATCATTACCCGTCCGTTCCACTTCCCCACCGCAACTGAAAACCTCTTCTTCTGTATATCTATTACGGCGCTGCATTTGTAGTAATAGCAACATTGCAGCTAAATCGCTGATGCGCGCTTTACAGGAAATGCAAAAGCCGTAGTGTCAGTGATATGCTTTTCATGTGAGTTTTGTGCGCTTATTAAATAGAGTTCGATGAGCACCAATTGATCTTTGATCTCTAGGAATTGGAAATTGATTAACGATATTAGCAATTAACATTTATAATGTAGGAAATTTGTTATTTTATTTACAGTGTTTTTGAAACGGATGAAGAAAGTTTGATGTCAATGTCAACATCTGATCGACTCGCTGCAATGGTTGAATTCGCAGCAAGTGGTGTTAATAGTGAAACTCCTAAAGAACTCAACAAATGTATGCATTCAGTTAATCTTGTTTTGCAAACTTTTTTGCAAACTTGTCGAGCATGATGAAGAACTTGTCAAAGGATGAGAGGGGCGATAAAATCCGATTCCTGCAAATTGATTTCATTGAAAATTGAGAAAACTTTCTGATTTTTATTTGCGTACTTTGTTCATTTGCGTCTTTGATCACTTTTTATTTAGATTTAATAGGATAATGCATCCCTTCCCAATTGAAATCTTTTTGAATTGCAACCAAGCGCCTTCATTTGTGTCTTATCTTTTTATCTTTGTTTATTTCTCTCTACTGATTATGCATTCAGTTAACATATATATATATATATATATATATATATATATATATATATATATATATATATATATATATATATATATATATATATATATATATAAACAAAGCGCATTATATACGTGGATTTCTATTTGCCCTTTTTATTGATTTGATGTATACGTCACCTTCAATCAGTGTTTCACTTTTTATTTGGTTTTTATACTAAACTCTTTTGAGATTATTCATCATCATCCCCATTTTCTTCGTTATTTCTGGAAATTTGTTGGCTGGTGTCACCTATCTGTCACATATCATTTTTTAATGATATTCATTTTATCTGCTTTTAAACGGCATGCCTACTCTTGGTGCAAGAAATTGATATTATTTGTTGAAAACATCTCGAACATGGTTTTGCATATTACCGTCGCAACAAGTTGAAAATTATTTAATCCCCAACGAAACTTGCCTTTTACTTCTTTTTTTTTTATTGTGCCATTATTATTTCATCGGTTGTTGAAGTGATCAGATTTCGCCCTATTTTGGAGACGTTGTGTGTCTTAACTTTTTGACTTTTTTAGGGCAGTACTATTTGTTGATTAAAATTCACAAAATTCGAGGGATGCGGTTTTATAGGGTATGGTTTCTGAAAAATTTGACACCTTCAGACAATATTAGAAAGTTTTAGTGAAAGTAAAATCCTATGTGAATATATTTTCCACGATAGGTAAGTAGGCGTTATCGACGATTAACAATAAAAGCTTAACACAATGTTTTTAGCATCGAAAGTCGACACGTTAATCAGTTCCGCATCATCACCCGCATTGCTCAATTCGTCATTAGGCACGCCGACGAGTCTCGACGCGATGCAAAATGATCTATTGGCACGTTTCGGTCTTACTGGATCGGATCTCTTGCAGAGTAGTCCCTTATTGCAGAGGAACAATCTACTCGGTGGACATACGAATAATGCGACAGCTATGCGTCCACCAGCGATGTCTACGGCAACGACACATTCCGTTGACAGTACCAAGTCTGTTAGGTGTGTGTGTGTGTGTGTGCATGTGCAATTTTCTTTATTTGAGCGGAATTGCTTTTTTCTGCTTGAGCGATGCTTAACTATCCCGTTATGAATAATATCAATTAGGGTCGGGTGTTCATCATCCTTAAGTTAAAAATCGACATCCAATTAGGTCACATTATTACATCTTTCGTCAATTCATCAATAGCAGAAGGCAACCCTCAATATTGAGGCAATAATTCAGATACCTGTAACAAAGCAAATACGTGCGGTTGTAACGATATTCCTGCATTCTTCCCGAATATATTTGTGATTATCGTCGCTAATTGCATGATATACACTGAAATTGAAATATTTAGTTGTTATCAGTTTAGTTTTTGATTTGAGCAAAGATATTAATTATCGTCATTTGTAATTAGTTTCTCGATTTCGGCATAAGTGGATATATTTTTGTGAAATTGATGTTGAGTTTAGCATATTTAGGTCTTCTAGTTCCAGAGTTTCTCATGTTTTGTTTTCTTGCCAAATCTTATTTTTCTATATGAGTGCATTCTTTTATATAACACCTTTTGCCTTATAGGACTGTAAGCAAAAAGTTGCCAACGGGTGAAATCGTCAAAGTTCGTATGATGCGGAAAGATGTTGGTATGGGCAGTGAGATAGCACCAGTTGCATTGGAGACTAAGCCGGAGGCAATCGTGGTAACACCAGAAAGCGCAGCAATTGATGCACCTATTAGTACAACTTCATCTGCGTCAACCGAATCTCTTGCGGCTCATCTAGCGAGCACCACTAAAGAGAAAAGCCTTCTGAAGCCGTTGGAGTCGCGAGTTGCTCGTGATGAATCTTTGGCTAGATTTATGGATAAAAGTAAGGCATTCCACTTGCTTGGAATGCCCGAATTCAAGGTCTTAGTTGAACTTTTTTAAATATTACTGATTGACCAGCGTGAAAATATTAGAGAGATTAATGGAGACTTACATCGTTCATCCGTTTGCTATCGATTTCTCCCCTTCACTCCTATGATTTGTTTTGATTAAGTTTTGTTTTTTAGGCACTTTTATTCTGAAACAAAAATAATTTCTATCTCGAAACGTTTGATTGGAAATTTGTGGTGTAATCGCGGTATAATTTCATTTGTGGTATAATTTCATTTCAAAAGCGATGATCATAACGAACCGATAGCTCGCGGTTTCTCCTTCGCCTAAGGGCAAAAACTCTACGAACGCTTTATTAGATTATTGATATTTGCTGTTTATTTACTTCTAACAAAAGGGGCTCTAAGCTAGCTCACCTTTATTATGTGAGTCATTTTGCAGAAATTTGTGCAAACATTGGCTCCCGATTACCAATTGCCAAGCAGTGGCTCATTGAAACGACTTGCTGAGACGTTAAAATAATGACCGTGGATGGGATATCCGGGGATGCATCGACCGCATTTCGTTGAGTATTTCATAATCGACAGCATACCGATTGTGGCCGATCAGCTATCAACTATCTGCTTATGATCAAATCTGTATTTTTTATGGATTTTTGGACGAACTTTATACAGCCTCATCGACTAAGTTGAAGTTTTCATCTCCGTGAAGGTCGATATATTTTATGTGGTTCTCATCTAAACATAACTCATACCTGTGTTTACGGACTGTTCGAAACGCCTTAAAGGTTATAACAAGAAATGACTGATCGTAATATTTGTTTGCAGTTCAAAAAGAATCCAGTAACTAATGCGATGAAGATGGCAAAGGTTTTTTGATGAATGATATGATAGTTTCGCAATTTGTTATATCAGATAGCATGATGGAAATTGCGTTTTTTTGGGGGGGAATGGGTTCTACTATCAGAGCGTCTCCTTTGAGTTGCTTGTACTCGATGATATTTAATCTCTAGCCAATTTCCCTCGTTCATCGTTGTTCAGTGTATAGCGTCATTAAATTAACGATCATTCTACCTATTTTTGGATCCATACAAAAAGCCAACATCCAACCTTCCTTAAAATTTCGCATTAAAATATTTTTATTACGATTTCTTAGAGAAATTGATTCGGGGAATGGAGCTATATAGTAGAACTAATCATTGCGAAAGGACTATAGATGATGATTCGGGGAGAAACGCTGTTTAGAAGATCCCTTATATTCAAGGTTTTAAGAGTCTCACATCTCATTTGGACACGCTATGCTAGCTAGCTTCACAATCAAACGCATTGTTTTCTGGATTGCTGATTGAAATTTTTTTTAGCTTTTTAAATTTTTTTCTGCGCATTCAATTTTCTATTTTTCTTTCGCATTTATCAATATCACCAAATGAAACATTATCATTTCAATATTCTCAATATTTTCTCTCAGCCATAACTTCCGCCTCTACCTATTTTTTTTTTGCGATTGTTGCCAGTACCAAAGGAAAACATACTCCAATATGTCATAGAGGAGATTGCCTTTATTTTATGACGGAAGCCGCATAAGAATTTTAATCGAATATCTTCACTTAGTGTAACAATCGATTGGTTTTCTTTAATTAAAAGTAGACTGCTTCCCAGTTAATAATGGGTATTTCTTACTACCTACATGATGTCATTTTAAAATTGAAAGTATTGAAAATTTTTTAAGGGAATCCCATGCTTTCCAGATTATTCGGAGTTATTCAGTCGAAATAGCTATCGAAGAAATGAGTTAAAATTGAAAAGAATATAAAATTACAGGGAAATTCGATGATTTTTTCTTTGTTTATGGTTTATAATTTTATGTGCTATTATTTCCAATACAATTTGGCTCAATATTTTATTATCCATCGCATTTTTATGTGTGTTCGTTTATGTATAAAAATATTGATTGACGCATTTCTCAGCCATTATTCTATCTGCTTTCTTAAATTACCAAATTATATTCGATTTTTCTTATGTCAATTCGTTATTTTTTTTTCATTTAATCGTCCATATTAGATAAATTATATGGTGAAAGAAGGAAACGATTCGTTTCCTCTTTCTTTCTCTTCTTTTACACGGATACTTCTGTTTATTTCATTTTCTATATGTTTCAATTTCCAGATTTATTTTCTATTACGATTATTATTATTATTATTATTATTATTATTATTATTATTATTATTATTATTACTATTGTATATTCATCGTTATCGAAATTTACATCAATATGCTAGTGCGTATTTATATTGCAGTAATGCTCATATTTGTTTTTAACACAATCCCGGGGTATGAAAACAGTGCAGAGAATAGCAGATTAATGAGAGGAAAACTGAACACTTCCTTAGGCCTTCTTCATATGCACATTCGATAGAGGATAGGAACAAGGAGAAATTCCTTTTACAGCCATAATTACTGCATTTTATTTCGAATTGCTGCTTGATGTAGCATTATTTTTCGATCAGTTTGCCTATATTATAAGTAACCATTTATCGATGCAGGAAAAGAAATTCATGCGGCGGAAATTTTACAGCAGAAAATAAGCATAAAATGCAGCATAGATTTGTACTAGTAGAACAAGAGAAATTTGTTCAAATGAAAACATGAATTGTCATGAGAGGTTGGAATGAACATGAGGTTGCTAAGGAGACGTTATGACTTTGTTCTGAAAGTCCGCATAATCAGAATTGTACTCATGAAATATCCTTCTGAATATTTATTTAATTTCTGATTTGCTGGTACTAACTAAGCTGCGCAGCTTACAGCGTCAAAAAGATAGTCTCCTAGGGCAGTGGAAAGACTGAGAGGGATATGCTTGGGGGATTTGTGATATATCGCTAATTAACGGGCTACGCATAAGATGTTGTGTGTTTTTTTTTCATTCTCTCATATCGTTGAATGCTTTTGTATGAACAACAAAACTGCCCTTTGAACGCTTTTAAATTTTTATTTTCAAGTGCAATTGCTCTGTTTTTCGGTATATGAAAGATGCAACTTTGTTGAAGCGTTTATGAATTTTTTTAAAAATATTTTTACAATTTTATGAAAACGTTTTTCGTTTGTTGTGCATTGCTTTTCTTTTGTTTATTTCTCTGAGCCTCATCACTACTCAATATATGTCTATGCAAAAATTTTTTCGTGCTGCTTCTTCAATTAAAACAATTTTTTTGCTTATATTTGACATCGTTCGCAATATACATTAAGGTCAGTGAATTCATGCATGAGCACTAATGGTGACTAGATTAAATTACTGGATGAGTTAACGAAAAATGAAGTGAGCGCAAGCGCCCGTCGGTTACAGAGCAGATCAAAACCGACAAGGTTTCGACGTTAGGGTGTTACGTGTCTACCACCTGTGCGTTAGCTATTTCTGTTGCCGTTGCCTTGCCTATCTACTTGTTGCTTTTCCACTGTTACATTTTCCACATCTCCACTGCCAACCTTCATTCAAAACATTTCGAAAGTCATATTTCAAAGGCAATGGGAAGAATGAATATGCCAAGTTAGGGATGGCATAAATCTTCACTCATTATCGCTTGGTTTTGAGTTCAGGAATGGTAAGGAATTAAGGGGGGGGGGATTTTACAGGTGATAGGAAGCTCCAGACAGTTCCGTAAAAATTAGAACGTCTCCTGGAGGATGTCTAAAGTGCAACATATATGAAGGTCTGTACATAGTCAACCATTAGATCTGTTCCCATGCGTGCAGCTTCATCTAGAGGATGCTCTAGAGCTTCGAAAGTAAGATTTAGAAACTTCATATCATTATCAGATAAGAATTTTTGACGAGCTTTTTCGTTTCGCAAGGAACTAGAGCCATTCAAGGTCGAAATCTTTGCGAGGAATGAATTCGTACATGATCGACCTTTTTAGAATTGAAGACACTTCTCATATTCTATGTGGCATCGAATCAAAGCTTCGAAAAAAGTAAAGATATTTAATTATGGTAATTTTACATCAATCTGGAAGTGATAGTTAAAGATAATCACAAACTTCAAAAGATTAGTTGCGAAAATAACGATTATTATTTTTATTTTGAAGACTTAACGGAAGATATCGTTAACGCATGATGACAATATTCTGAATGTTTAATTTCTTGCTGGTAATTTCTGCATGTGGTTCATTGGATGAATGACGCAAAATCATAGTGGCTTTTCTCTCATATTTATTTACTTGCTTTTAAATATAAACTTATTGTATCGAATATCAACAAAAGTCATAAGCGTTCATTCTGGGAATCGTTCGATGAGGCAAGGCTCCTGAGGTGCTAGAATATTTGATTAAAATGGCATTAGATTTCAACTGAGCATTCTTCAAAAGCAAGCGCTACCAATTTTACTAAAATTTTGATAATTTATAGTCATTTACAAAGGAGAAATGACCAGTAAAACGACCGCAAGAGTTCTTTTCAAAAAATTTCATTAAATTTGAATTCGGCTTCGTCGTAAACGCATTCATGGCAATCTTTTGTATGTCTATGTGCTTACTTCAAAAAGGTTTTTATTTGACTGCATCCTCTCTGTTGAACTAAAATGCATTTTCCTCCTCCATTTTATTACATAAATAGAGGAAATCGATTTTCATATCTTTGTGATATTATTTAAATATTTCTCACAAAAAAATGTTACTGATATTGTCCTTCGATATCACTGATAAGGGAAGTGATTTTAAAATATTAGGAGAATTTTTGCATTTGCATATGGTTTCTTAGTGAATCAAAAAAAAAAAAAAATTACAAATATTTGGGATTGTCTAGAAGTTCATCTATCATAGATGGGATATTGTTCTCAGAGCACTATATTCATCGTTGAAATTAAAAAATATTTTTTAAATGGGAATTATCGAATAGTGGAATTAAATGAACTTTAGTGACCCATTTATCAATTATTGTCGACGTTTTTCTCTTAATTTGTTTTGTGAACTTTTATTGAAAATTTCTCATTTGCTGCACTGATTGATGAGGAATTCGCATCACATCAATAACACTGATAAAATCAGTTACACTCATTATCAGATTGTTCATCCAGTGGTGATATGTGGTCATTCACTAAGCGTCTAATGGTCAGCTAATGGTCACTTAATGAGATAAATAAACCTATAAGCGATAAATGTTTGACCAAATGAAAGTGTTCAAGTTGAATTGTCACAGTTATCAGTATATTTTCTTGCAAAACTATTTATTCTCGAAGAACGAGTGACAATAATTTCCAGTCAACTAGTGCTTGTTGCATAATTAAATACCAATAAATTTTTAAAAAAATTTTTTTCGCGTTTCGCATGTCAATTCCTAGCAATTTTCCCACGCTATCTACCTGTTTACCGTTAACGCAAAAAAAAAGGTACATTCGTCACTAGTTTGGGAATACCCATCAGAACTCGAAATTTTCACTGTAAATTGTTTCAAAAAATTTTTCTTAATTTGCACGCAGAGCGGTTAATTCGACGAAATGCGATGATGGAATTGACATTAACAGGTAACCACGTGTGACGGACTATTTCTCGTTGTGGTATCGCTCGTGATGTCGTTACCTACATGAGTAACAAAATTGTGCACTTACCTGTGACGTCGCGATTTTTGGTTCTACAACATTTATACATGAAATATATTTCGATCTTTATTCTATACCTTAATTTTATCAAAACTTTGGCAAAATTATCGATTGATTAGAAACTTGATAGTGATTGGAATTCAAGAAACACTTCGTCGATCGCTTTCATTCACCGATTTCATTAACTGACTGGAGAATAGTATCATCGCAATAGGACATCATTAACGCAATTCTTCGGCATTAACCTAACATCAAACACAACAACGACATACAATAAAACAATGAAAATCTTGCAAGTTTATGCGTTTATGCGACCGCTGACATAACTCTATGCTCTATTACCACACAAATAACGATGAAATTTTGAAAATTGGCGATCCATTTGTGTTTTCGTTGAATTTAATGAATATCCTATGCTTATGTTTTCCTTTGCATGGGATGTTAAATAAGTAAACAAACAAACAGATAAATAAACTTTATCTTTGTAGGCAAAAATTTTGTCTCTTCAAAAACAGAAAGCAACAAACAACTTCGAAGAAACATTTCGATTTGTAGGAATAACACTTTCATGTAACTTCTAATATATTTTGCAAAAATTTACGTGCAAAACGCTATTACTGTTTGTTTCTTTGTTATGAAAGAAACAAGCGCACATGTCTCATCTTTTGGCATTTTGATTCCCCAAATGTGTACTTTTTCTGGGCATTTCTTTGTTTATTTTATCAACAGAATTAATTCGTTTAACTTCGCTGAATTGTGCATTACTATATTTGTCGATTGTTAGCCAACATTCTAATTGACTAATTGATGCGATTTTTGTTTAGAAATTAAAGTTTATCATCTTACTACCTGGACATTATTTAATGAAACATTTCCGCTTCGCTCGAAACCATCCAACTTTTATATTTGAAAATGGTTCAAATGAGAAAAATCATTCAAATGAGAAAAAAAGCCGATAGCTCAAAAAACTTTCTTACAAAATAAGTTTTTATATATTGAGAGTATATTGAAATTTACCTCGTGAGAGAGAGATGAAAATTTAGCGTTGCTGATTGCAATGAATGCTTTATTGATGGGCACTTTTGATCGTCGAATTACACCGATCATTTATCGTTTTAATAACAATCCTTCTGAGTGTTACAAATCGTTGAGACAAATAGTGCAGAATGTTCGATATTGAGTTCATTTCAAATCAGTGCCACTTTACATATGTATTAATTTACACTCAATCATTGATCTCGGAGATGTGCATCATATTTCAAGCGATTATGCAAACAAGAGAAGAAGAGTTGCTAAAGGAAACACAAGCGATGGAGGAAGGGGGAAAGGGGAAGGTGTGTGAATGTTGCTGCTTGTAATTTTCGCATATTTGTTCCTTTATAAGTTGGGGATAATCCACAGAAAACATCGATTCCCTCATATAACCCCCTTTTTTCTATCCTTTAGACAGTCTCCTATCTCCCAGATTCCTCCTTCCAGATTATCGATGCATCTTCTCTCTACAAAACATTTTGAGCTTTATCGATCAGCATAACCGCCGCACTTATGCACATATAGCACTTATAAAGCCACTGCGGAATATAGCGAATGTTTTGATTTTTGGGGTGAACGCATTTACGTTGCTCTAGATCAACCCTATGGTCCAACAGTCGAGTGACTGATGCAAGAGATATGCGAATTCCCCCCTTCCAGGTAGACTCCACCAGGTTTCTGTTGCACCCATCTTTGTTTCGGAAGCGTTTACCTATCGACAACACGCTACTTATAAATGATATAGTGTTTACTTAATCAAACTTCCTTTTCTCACACAATTCGTCAAGAAGATGCATTTGATGAGACCGACGAATGGAAAAATTCTTAAATCGAGAATCTCTCAACACTTTACTCGCTTCGGACTTGCACACTATAATGAACATAAGTGAAAACCATCTTCATAGGCGGGCGTTTGTTCGCGTCATGTAGACCTATACGAAATACTTCCGTAGGGAGTGACGTCGACATCTAGCTTCTGAAAAGATTTCGATAACTATAGTATTGTCCGCAGCGACATGGTCCCCACCGGCAGAGCAATAAACACGGTCGATCGCTGCCGTACTTTCACCTCAATCTCAACCAATTTTCACCTCAAGGCATCAGATGCAAAGGTTGGAGATTAACTAGCAGCCATTTCTGTCAACATCACTTTGTGCAGTTCAAGGATCCTGTCGAATAGTTGTTGCTGCATCGCAGGCATTTGTTTTTGTGCTGTAACCGTCCATTCCAAGTACGATCTCACGATCAGCTGAATCAACGGCTCGACCGTAAGTTCATCTCTTGTCGAGCTTAACGCGATCTTTTAAGCCATCCGTATGGAACGACAGAATAAACGATGAACACTCGAATTCTCGTTCGCAAGATGCAAAATATCAAATCTTGCATCGCCGTCTAAACATCGAACGTTGCCGGTAGACGCAGGGTAGGACACGACTATCTGCGGTCGCAACAAAACTAAAGAATTAAAGAATTTGGAATGCTTCACAAATTCACGCGTTTTTCATGGTATTGTTGCTGAGCTGTGATTTGCTACTCAATGCTTCATTATAAGATTAGCAAAATCATCAAAAAATTATGCACTAAAATGCGCTAAGCAATCAACGAACGCATCAATAAAAGTAATACTCATCTCTATTGATATTAAATTTTAAAAAATATCAGGGAGGTTAGGAAAAAATATAAGTTGTTGTTTAGGATAGCAAGTAATACGTAACCATCATTTCTAGAAATTTCATCGAACATCCATTTTCGAGCAAAAAGAAAGAAAACCGGTAAGAAACTCGAATAATTTTTTCAACCAATCACACCGCGGGTTTTTTTCCGGCTCAAAGGTGATGTTCAGTATTGAAGGACTCAACCAATCGTACAAAGCAGTATATCATTGCTCCCTTGACAGACGACAACAAGAACCAGCCGTTTGTGCATTCCTTTAACTAAGGCATCATTTCTTTCTTTTTTTTATGCAAGTGCAGGAATTCAAACAAACATACGCCATCAATAACAAACATTTCAAGTCTCATGATGCTCGTTAATAGGCCGTTTTTTTGTTCGTTAACACGGAAAATTGATGCACCGATGTTCTAATTTGTTGCGAATGCGTTTTCCTAATGTATCTTTGAGAAGAGGTGGGCACGTGCTGACATACATCGACAGTATAATCTACCACCTTCATAAAACAGAATGTTTTGAGGTTGATGAAAAAAAAAAAGATTACCGCTTCAATTTGAGGTTTCGCTTCCTTCGATGAACACACATCTCCAATTTTATTTCCACTCCGACCGAAATGTGGCACACTATTTCTATTATTCATCGTTTCGTTTTGATTAGTGCGTAGTCGGTTGCAAGTGGAATCCGACTAGACTGTTTGACTTTGTCCTACGCGCTAATTCGGCCAGCATTCTCATCGGAACGACGGCACTTAAGTAAGTTCCAATCCTCTTCCTAAGCGAAACAACGGTGAATAGCTCGTCCAATCGTAAGCATCCGATTCATGCAGTATGAATGTTACAACACAGAGAAAGCTGTAATACAGCTAGACTTATTATTGCTCTAGTTGCTGAGAACTATCAAACTTGAACGCAAGAGATGTGCCATATGGATATGGTTGGAAGCAGAAAATTACGGGCATAAAATTTGTATGAACGAAATGTGACATTGTCTGTATACATCATAGATCCATGTTGCCACATCTTACGTATCAATTAGCCAATCATACACCTCGAGTGGTGGATTCCGTCCCATATATTAAAGAGGAAGTATTAGATAAGATGAAATGAAAACATTAAAATAGCTGTGTCACCTTAATCGTGATTAGAACAGGTAAATTTATAAATTCCAACTGAATTTAATCTTGAAAAGTTGGCGGCTGATTGAAAATTTACGTTTGACGTCAGTTCTTTTGAGCGTGCATTTCTTATCCACCAACTAAAACGTGCATATAACATCCGGTACTAGAGCCATAAAAAAGCAATGCTTCCTATTGAAACGCCGATACGGTATTTCAACGCTCATCAAGAATCGTGACGACTGATTGATGTCATGGTGCAAAATATTTCTTTCAACATCGCATTTGCCCTGGAAGTTTTTTAGGTGACCTTTATGAGTTGGTAATGTGGGATAAAAAATATTAAAATTTAACGGCACTATTGCTTTAAAACGAAACACAAGAAGTGAAAATTACTGGTGATCTTTCATTACAAAATGTCTTGAAATCAACCTACGTGAACTATTTTTCATCGGTTTTCCAGAACTTTCTTGCAACGTTCACCTCAAGTATGCATCACAGACCTTTTATTCCCAAAATGCTTGTAAGAGTATTTAAGTTGAACACTTGTTATCAAGTAACACACAGCCTGTAGGCCTTTTGCTTCTAATTCCCAACTGGGATATTCTTACGCGACAGAACTATCAAAGAAATGAAGATTTATGCGAATGTAATGTTGCGAAATGCTCTCACAGTTCTATGATTACAGTTCTATCGGCGGCAATAAACTTTGAATGCGAGGTAGGGAAGATTTTTTTCTTCCACTAGAAACGAATACGATCGAAATGAAAAAGGAAAACCATTGATAAATTTTCGAAGTTTAGATCACGTGAAGAAATGTGAAATGACATCTGCGCTCGTTTATTGAATTTTTCTCGTTATCAACCATAACGATTAACAAATATATTCACATGAAAATCATTTGTTGATTTGCTTGATAAGTGAATGTAAGATGTTACTGCTGCAGTGGAATGCATTATGATATATACATACACGCCTTATATATATATATATATATATATATATATATATATATATATATATATATATATATATATATATATATATATATACTCGGCTACCGCCTGCAGTTAAGGTGTCCGGAAAAATTTCAGTTGAAAATGATAGAAGAAATTACTCTCGTAATTATTACGGTCGTTACATAACTGCAGACAGGATGAAAATAATACAACTCACAAAATGTGAGTTAATTGTCGGTATTTAGAAAGTAAGCAGAAACATTCAAACGTACACATAGTAGTTTTATGAGAAACGTAAAGGAGATCACATAAAGCAAGAATTAGCTAATTGTATAGGATTTGATAGAATTCGGAGGTGCTAGATAATTCACATCTCATGTTACTATGAAATCGAAATTTCGGTTCAATAAGAAAATTGGTTAGCTTAGCGCCTGCTTTCAGTGATCTCAAAACATAGGAAGCACGTCGTAAATCACGCTTAGTCAGAACAGTAAATACATCGTAATATGTGAATACTTTAGAATAAGAACACCTATTCTACAGTACATCATTTACAAATATAGAATCGAAAATAATAGTCAGCAATGCCATATAGCCTTCTTCCCTTATGAAGAATAATGAATAATATGTACTTATAGCGCATTCTGGAATTGCTACCCATGTACATCACTTAGCGTCGAAATAAACACTCAAGTTGAGTGCACGTCTGGGTATAAATGTAGTATTCAAAATTAGAATGCAATTGGGCTAGTAAAATGAAAACTGAGAAAATTATAATTAATAAATATTAGTGACAAATAATATGATTGTTTAGAAAACATAATTGAGAAAACAAAAAATAATAAACAAAATTAAGAAAACACTTCAGGTATGTCAATGTGCAAAAGGTATTCATTGGACTATAGTTGGCCCACTACATATAGCCAATCGATCCGTTAAAATTTACCCCATATTTGCAAATTTCCCTTCAAAAAAAAAACTTTAATTGAGCGAAAAAAAGCGCCAAAAGATCGATGCCGATTGCTGAAGAACTTTGTCAGTCACAACTTTCCTACCGGAAGAAATTGCTCCGCTCTTTTCTTGCAGTTCTTTATTGTCAGACACTATCAAAAGATTTTTCCCATCCAAAACCTCATTCATCTATGAATTGTGCACCATAGTAGAAAAACCTTTTTTTTTCTGAGCAAATATAAGAAAAAATTGATTAAAAAAATGAATATGATACCTATGCAGCAGCAATTTTTGTCTATATTTCATGCACTGAGAACGTCGACAATGGTAACGACTGATGAAGACAGACCAGAACTTCTACCCGAATCTATCGTTTCCTTGGTAGTCCGTTGAATCATTTGACGGGCCGAGCAATTGGGACGTGTAGAGTGGTGATTCATTGAGTTGGTTTTAGGAAGTCGTGCTTTCCTCGCCTGCGTTCCCTGAATAACGGCAGCAGCCAACTGTTTCGGGTTAGGTGGTTCAAGAAGTGACGTCTTTGCAAGGCGGGCAACACGTTCCACTGGTCGTTCAGTCTCGTCATTGATGGCATTCGATTCCGCAACTATTAAACGATCGCCGCAGTCTCCGCTCGACGCACTATACATCGAAGAACTATGTGAGCAATTCGCAGAATCACATTCGCTATCAGCATCAGATTCCATTTGGCTGCAAATGGAGTAGACTTAAACATAGGTAGTTCAATTAAAAACTATAGTGGGAAACTCTGAGTGCAATGTCAGTGTTTTTTGTGGCATTAGGAAACTATAGGCTTTCCTTTATTCAAATTTTCTTTTGTTTAGATCTGGAAGGCTTATGCGATTACCACATAAGATTGATAGAACTTTGATTGAGAGAAGTGAAAAGCATTTATACAAAATCATCACAATGCATTTAGATAAGTTCTAAAATATAGCTTAAGATAACGAAAGTTTGTTGTAATAAAGAGCAACAAGCTTGTTCATGTGTGGAATACCACATTTTCCCTTCTCTTTAACGTGTAGAGCACTCTTATAGTTTATAACGTTCCAGTATAGGGTTAAAGCAAACGGGTGGCCACTCAGAAGTGCGTCTAAACGTTGTTTCATCTTTATCACTAAATCAATAAAAGGTTTGATAAGAAAACATGGAAAAGATATTTCTCTAATGGTGGGCAAAAGGCATTTCAGAGGAATAATAACCACACTAGTTATTGAACATTCCTGTCAGTGGTGATTATAATCGCTGATAGAAAGAGTACCTTTGACAGCGACTGCCTTCGGAAGTCGATTCAGATGTGTCGCCTTGAGTGTTACGATCGACTTGCTCGTTGCTAGTTTCATTAGTGGTGGCCGTTAGTGTAAGCCAATCAGCGGTGGTCGAGAGCATCCATGGATGTGACATCAGCTCATCAAGAGAACACCTTGCAAACGGATCGAATCGAAGACATCGCCCCAACAGATCTTTCGCTTCTGAACACCACAAAACTTTGAACTAAGAGCAGAAACCTCGTAAATAGCTTACTTAATTATATAAATATAAGAAATATAAGAAAACTTTGATGAAAATTAAAATAATAAAGGTTGCAGTCCATTCAACCACAATAAAATATCGATTCAATTAAAACGCCATTTGAGGCAATAGAAATCACTTTATAAAAATATCAGCATTACCATCAGTTAACGGTGCGTGGAAAGGCAAAGGTCCGAGCAGGTGGGATGTGCAAATATCTTTTTCGTTGCGGAAAGGTAATTGACCATTTAGCATATTGTAGAGGAGTACTCCCAATGACCACACGGCTGCCTCTTCTCCAAGATACAACGAGTGAAGGAACCATTCCGGAGGACAGTATAGCCTTGTACCTGAACATCGAAATATGAATGTGTGCAATCACGAAAACATACTGTTTCAGCACAAAATATTGATGAGAATCTCTGGAGTACAAAAATATTCGAAAAAAAAAACCAACAAATAACACTCGTTGAATTAATCTGCTCATTCATTATTATAAGCATATTTTTTGAGGACAACGTATAATCTTTTCAATTCTCACATTGAAAGCAATAAATAAAGGAAATGAATTAATTAACAAGTCTATGATCTTTAAGAAAAGTCATGTAGAAACACTCTTAAGGAATTTGTAAAGAAAACATGAAGAGGATGCAAAATACGTAATAAGTGAGTATTGTTCACAGGAGTATGCAAAGGAAGTTTTATGCAAAACATCTATTATCAATGCAATTATCATTAAGGTTTGTTAGTTTAGAACTATTGCATTGTATATGCGTTAAAATGGTTTTTTTTTTACAATAAACATCATTTGATGCCATTAAAATCATCAAATTTATTTAACTTTTCAAATCAACTTACTGCAAACAGTTTGATTTACAGTTAAACTTTTACAATTTATCAACTTCAATTTATTGATCATTACGCTAATTTTTCATTGAATATGAGATGTGCCTCTCAATTGAGAACAAATAAGATCGTTCGTTTCATTAAACTACTACAGCTGTTCGATGAAGAAATTCTTGAGAAGATTAGTAGAATGAAATACAGACGAATAAAGTGAAATATACATATTGGAGAGAAAAATAGCTGAGAAAAGAGCAAGAGAAGAAGAGAGAGGTGCATGATGACAAAGAGGGGAAAACCCGTCGTTGGCGAAACGTGTTTTTAAAGATGCTCTCATATGATTTCAGTGCTCAATGATCTGAATAAAGAGCTCAATTTACAACACCATCTCTGCTTCCTCATACTCCATCCCCTCTCCACTTTGTGTCTGAATGTGTATCAATTGTTTCATTTATGAGATAAAAAGTACTTTAATATGACGTTTTTTTTATAATATGATAATATACTTTTAAAAAAGTTACTTTAGTTGATGAGCTTAGATGTGAACAAAAATTTTTAAACAGAGGGGGGGGGGGGAGGTGTGGAATTAATACAGGAATAAAAAAATCTTTGAACGTTCTACGCATCGTTAGCCCAATAGTGCCTTATTAGACAGGTTCTACACTTATTGCGCTGCTAGCTCCTTAATATCGAGTAACTGCGAAGCATACTCGTCAGTTAATAACATTTCAAAAAAAGGATTCGCTTCCAAAATGCCAGTGTTTATGGTGTTATTTGAGCATTTCGATACGATTACGGTATCGATACCAACTACAGTTACAGTATTCTATATACACTGAGCTTCTAGGATCCACATCCAAAGGTATTCGATTCGCTTTCAGCTAAGAGCTTGTTAAGCTCGTTAAGTTCATCGGACTTTCGGACTTTTAAATCTGAACAGAACCCTAAAACGATTTCACTTTGAGCGCCCATGCAGTTCTCATTTGATTGATTCGATAGATTTTCGATCTTGCTTATATGAACTGATCAATCGATTAATGAGCGATAGAAATGGACCTTGAAAATCGGTGTAATGTGTTTTCTTGAGCAATGTGGCCGCACCAAAATCGATGAGACGTGTTTCACCGCTAACCAGATCAATTACAACGTTTTCATCCTGCAATGAATATAAACACCTATCAGCTGATTATACGGTCGCAGTGAATGCTATCGATGAGTTCAATATTTTCGATGAAATACTATACGGAAAATCGATCCGGTTTTCGGATTTTTCTAATAAAATCCTCTAGAAACCTTCTAAAGAGTACAGAAAAAAAAATATTTCTAAGAAAGTCGCTAAAAAAGAATGAAATTTGCAAAAATCACAAAGAATGGTTTCGAGATAAATGAAAACAATATCACTTCTTTCGGGAAAAATTTTATCACCCTCAAGAAATCATTTAAACTAATATATATTAGTAACTGTAATTGATGAAATTTCAGAACAAAAGAAAGAAAATTACTACGACCAATCATGTAGAAAGTATATAATATGCTAAAGTCATATCGAAATCAAACTATATTCAGATGGAAATATGAAAGGTGCGCATACTTTAATATCCCTATGTAGTACTTTGTGACGAATGCATTCGAGAACCGTCTCCGCAACTTGATGGAATAGAAATCTTGCAAGCTGAAAATTTATAAATAATTTTTTTTTTTTAAAAAAGATGCATAAAATGAGCGCTCAATTCGCGAATAAAGAATCCCTCTAATTGTTTGAGTTAAATATGGTATCGTTGCATCAACATTAAGAAGTTCATCCACCTTAGATCATAGGAATAATCCATTTCTCTAATCATCGAAACACTAACTTCCATATACATGGCGATACACTAATTTAGAATAATTCTTGAGCAAATCAATTTTCATACGGTTTCGAATAGTGTTAAATCTCTCAAGAGTTTCGCTGGAACATCTTGGAGACTGTTGATATTCCCACAAACTTAGGGTTGATAGAAGTTCAGAGATCCCTAAAGAACATCAACTGAAGGTGAACATTAGATGGAAGTCTGCGTCATAAATATGCTGCATTCACTTTGTGAATGTGAACTTTCATTTTTCTTAAACTTTCGTTTCTTTTATTTTACACACAAGTACACAAAAACATTTTCATTCTTATTGAACTTATGGTGTTTTCATTTGTATTGTATTGATATTTGTTTTTTTCTAAATTCGCAAACTACGGTTTCCACATCACTCAAAATGCGTTCATGCACTCTTCTTTATGTATTATTAATAAAGACTCAATTCTATTGCTAAAATCTCCGTTTTTAATCTGAAATTCGAAAGTGTTTTGTGAGAAGCAAACAGATGCTACTGCAATAAACATAAGTTTCTAAGAATGCAAATCAGCTATATCATTTTCACTTCATCTCCGGATAGCTTTCGCAGTTGTCATGTGTTCAAATTCATCACCTAATCGACTATTCCATACAAACGACTTTTTCGACCATAACGAAGAGTGTGATTTTTGCAAATGTCGTCGATAATTTTGCAAATTTTGCAAACTTCGATGAGATATTTGCATTATCACTCACTGCTCTTAAATGAATTAGTGTTCATTTGAGAATATTATTGAATGTCCGAATATGCACAAATCATAGATCACTTTCAATTGCATATAAGCAAAAAATTAAATCATTTGAAGGTACTTTCATGCAAAATAAAACACTCTAAGAAGATTGAATGCTAAGAAAACTGGTATCCATATTAATGAGTTGAACAAAGAACGCTCACTTCTGAACATTAGAAAAAGAGTAGAAATTTAAAATTTGCATGCTCGCTAATTTTTTTATTCAATTTGATGTATAAAATATAATGGAAACAACTGTTTAAGGAACAATATTCAAATGTTCTTTAAAACTTTCTATATCCTTCTCTTAGAATGAATGTCGTCGAGAGGAAATTTTTTCTTTTTTCTTGAAATTTTAAGTCTTTTTCTAAAGATTAGAATAAACTGATTGTCCTGTATAAGAGAAGTGAAGAAAAATCTGAACGATATAGGAAAGGCTTACTTCTTCATCGAGAGTGCCTTGACTTTTGATAAAATCGAAGAGGTCGATGCATGGGTATGGCCTTTCCATAACGATCAAGAATCCCTCGGGCATGCTATACCAGTCTAGTAGCTTAATGACACCTCTGATGCGAGTACAACGTGCTAGTATGCAAATTTCCATCGGAACTCGTTCATCATTCAACTGAAATTAATCGTTTCACCTATAGCTCGAGAAGTCAAAATTTAAAGACTACTAGAAATCGTTGGAAACATTAGCTCACCTCGAATACTTCTAAAATTTTACGCATTACAAACCGGCTGTCAATAAAAACCGCCCATGTTGAAGGATAATAAAAAAAATGCTATCAAACATCACTAAAAGCATTTAAAAAGGATATAAAATAAATGACAAATGCAACAAAATAGTGACCTTTCCCCAATCACGTACGTGTCTTCGCTCGATAAATTTCACTGCAACTGGTGTCTCATCAGAGATTCGAACGGCACGATAAACGATACCGAATCCACCCCGACCGAGTTCGCCTTTTATTCGATAAGTTTTCTTGAACTTCGAGAAACCTCGTCCTAATATTCAAAAATTGAAATTTGAGGATGAGCAATAACAAATCTGATGGGATCATAAAATACGCTGTAGAAATCAATGCGAATATGACTTAAATTATTAAAATTTAAAAAAGAAATGAAGGCTGCGCCGCTAAATTTGAAATATGCTATGACTTTTTGAATATTCCGAAAATTGCGTCAAAATGAATATTCCTTTAAAGATGTTTGCAGCATTAAACAGAAGCAGGAGCAGAAGGTACGTGACATCTATACCTACCTCAACGAAACTGCGTTCTATTTTCGGTTACTGCACTCCATATTCCCACCGCCCATCCCTCCCAGCTTGTCGAGCAATACTTCTGCCGAGTTCGACTATATCATAGCCTAATGATCAAAAGTTTTTGAGGCAGGAATCAATTCGATGCAGCTCAAACCTAGACAGTTTCAAAGCAAACATAAACATGGTCGTGTTAACCAACATTAACCCCGCTTAAATTTGATTTATGAAAACGATATTAGATCTCACAAAACGTGGCCAAGTTGAAATGGTCATTCAGAAAGGAGAGATCATCGAAACTCTAAAATTTGCATAACTCTCATAAATGGGGCCTAAATATCTGAAAGAACAACAGCAAGAATTGCAATAATATGAAGCTATCACTGCGTTGTGATAAGCATATTTTCATAGACATTAATGTGGCCTAAGAATTTCTTTGCAACCATAATTGATTATAGCCATATATAGCAACATACCGTTGAGTAGAAGTTTAATATTGAAGAATTGAAATGTAGCCAATTTCTTCATTTTCTTTGCGAGCAAAGCCATCTTTGCAATCTTCTGAGGGATTTTCCTCTTCGCGTCTCTTTTTTTTTATTGTTTCACTTGTTTTCTACAATATTTCATTTTTAAATCATAAAGGAATGATAAAAAACGTACTCATTAACGAAAACGATTACTTCAATTCCTCAAATATTGCACTAATAAATACTGCTTAGATTATAGACTGATATATACATCAATAAAATAAACATTATAGTTTGAGATGAGTATGATGAAATTCACTCACAAACTGAAAGATGATTTTTAGATGAGAAAGTAGGAGATTTTTGAAACAAAAAAAAATTGTTTCACTTCTTTAATTATTCTACGGCCGAACACCTACCTATTCGTTCATAATTGCAATCATTTTGCAACTGAAAGAGAGTTCAATAGACCACATTTAAGTGATTTGCATAAAGAACATACAATCGCAGCAATGTCGAAACATTCACTTACGAGCATTGATAGCAAACACTTCAATATGCAAATTAGTCATGAGATTGCATTTATGCAAATGAATGTTGATGATGCTGTGCTAAAAGCAAAGAAAAAAATCACATATTAAAAGTCAAGAAGCTTAACGAACATAATTAACCTTTCAAATCGAATGACGTTAGAGGTAAATAGGGTGAAATCAACTTCCAAAGTGAAGGGCTATTTTTTTTTATTGTGACGCTCGTCGGCGCTATCGAAACACCATTAGAGATTTTTTTAATGAAATTCAAAACAACAATGCTAGGAAACGTGATCATCTAATTTAAAAAAAAAAAAAATAGAAGAATTTTAGACAAAAAATATAACCATCATAATTCATCATTGGCGATGAAGAAATTGTTTCAAAAATTTAAGCGCATAGATGGTTGATGTAATAAGTATATTTGGTTGTTCTTTCATAAAACAAAACAAGAGAGATTCTTTGGTGTTTCCCTATTTGATTGCATCATTAGATGACTCTAAAGGGGCTAAAAGAATAAAAAGTATGGGAAATGAGTATGAGAAGTGGAAGAGGAGGTGGGAGGAGAGGGGATAAGCGTGAAAAGAGATTAACAAGAGAAACAAAATAAACTAAATAAAAATAGCACCAAGATTAGAAAAAGATAAACTTCAAAGGAAGCAAGTAGTTTTTTTTTTTTTTTCACAGAAAGATGAACAAATGAGAAACCTTCCATTATAGATAAACGAAACGATGCAACAGCAAATTGCATTTGATTTTTCCGATTCAGTTCAATGTGTCACTCAGCCTTTCATTGGCCGACTGATGAAAGGCTTACTTATTTATTCGGTAATTTTACGAGTCTTATCAATTTCTAAAAATTTTTTACTTTTTCCTCGAAATATGCAATAAGTTTGAATGGAATAGGGGATCAATGACTGTATATTCTAATCAGCTGTTATGTATGTAACGATCATTTTCTAGGATACAAAGTTAATCAAATTGCAGCTCAAATATTTCGATCAACAATTACCACTTTCAAAATAGTAATTCCGATTATAAGTAGGAAGTAATAAGGTTGATTGATGTATGATTAAATAACCAACGTTGTAAATAAAACGATTGCTTCTTTAAGAATGAGGCAAAATGATAACCTTTCCAATAACCTTTTTAAAAGAGATCTACGTAGTAAAAGTTATATGACGCGTTTATCATTCAATCACTAACAATACTCAGCCAACAATTGCTCTAAACAATGCGACTGTTGTTCATTAGTACAAATATATAGCGCATAACATTGGCAGCACTGTTGGAACATGTTCTTTGAGATAATATCGAATATATTATTATTGGTGTCTCATTTGCCAATCACAATGACTGCAATTGAGTGAAGGACATGCGATTTTTGATCAAGTCCAGGAAATTGAATGAATAGTAAATAAAGAAACAAGGAAATTAACTTGGAATAAATCGGAGATCAATCAGATTTCTAATGTGACCTGTTCCGAATAACGGAAGTTCAAGAAAGCGATTCACATATGAACATATAAAGGAAGCAAGAGAGGAGGACAATATCACTATTCAGATCTCTTCAATGAACCTGCTCGCATGCGCCTAAGATGACTTCTCCGGCGATTTGAACTGCTAATACACAACAAGTACCTCAGGTCAATAAAGAAGCGTATAAAAATCTGAAAGATTTAATTATATGCAAACAATGACATTATTTAATGTTTCAATGAATTTCTTTGTGAAATTATAAAAATTAATGCATAAAGTTGATGGTAACTTTTTTTTGCTCTTCAAATCAGAAATTTTACTTAAAACATCGAAATCGACGGAACAAAAAATTTCAAATTTTCAAAAAATGAAGCAAATATGAACGACGTCAAGCATAATTATTATCTAAGTTTATAAATTTTTGGCGTGACACAGTATAATGGGAGTAGTTTATGGGAAACATCGCAACAATCTCTTCAATAGGAGTGCGAAACACTCTGTGTAATGAAATAAATGTTGCATTCCATGAATTCCATAACAACAGTAAGGGTGCATGCAAAGTGGAATGTGTATAAAACTTGTCGCTAGTTTGCTCATACAGCATACACACCCAAAATTGGAGAATAGTCAAGTTGAGAGGGGGAAAGGAAGCGGAAAGGAAGGCGGAATGGAAGAGGTTGGAAGCATACAGTAAGGATTGAAAAATCTGAGCAGTTAAGTTTTAAGACGAACAAGTGCCGAGTGTGGAACGAAATGGTGCACATTGCAAGACGGCACTGAATGGTGAATGAAGCGTTGACTTTTGATGAGCGCAGCAAGACGACTGACTCCACCTCTTCGTGACTTCTTTTGCATCATTAGACAGCAGCAGATGACTTCATGCATCATAATCGCTTATTCGATTATTTGAAGGTGATATACTCGATTGACCTGTCAACAAAAAACAAACAATGTTTTAATAAGTTTGGAAAGAATTTTACAAAATATGTTGAAAATATTGAGCAAAAAAAAAAATTTTTTTTATTTAATCAAAAAGAAGGTTGTATTTGAATATTAAATGAAGTAGATTGATCTCATTTCGTGTAGATCGACTGCTATTCAAAGATAACCAAATTGATAAATAAACCAACAAAACTGATGATTAAAAGAGATCAAAATTTGAATTTAAGGGCATTTTAGAAACGGATAGTTGCAACAATCAAATTTGGAGACAAAAGAAACAGACGTAGAGCAAAAAGACTGATATGATAGGTACTCTCACATTAGCGCACATTTATATATTACAAGTGCAAAATGAAGAATGATCTTATGCGAGACACAGATTCCAAATATAATAGCATTTTTCAACTGATTACAATTTCTAATAAAAAAGAATATGAATAATTTATACTGAAGTATGTTAGTAAATTTATAAACTTTCGAGGTTCAGATCTCGAGGTGTATGAAAAAAAGCTGAAAAACGTTGCAAATATCTTCGATATTCAAAATAAAATTAAATATTCCGAAGATTATAGAATATTTGATTAAAAAAATCAGAACTTTAACTCATTCTTGAGTTAAAATAACTGCATTTATCGAATTTCAAAAGCATCATAAACAGAAAGCACTTATGTATTACAGATAGGCCCATCGTAAGCAGAATGTATAATTCAACTAAATAAACTTTAATTTATGTAATTTATTCGATAAAGAAGTTTTGAAAAGTCGCTCTTTCGAAGGAAAAATTTCAAGCAACTCATCGCAATAGTTCTTAAACGAACATATATGAACTTTTAAAAAATACGAGAAATCAGCTTTATTTATAATATACTCATAAAAGAAATATATCGTAACCAAATAGACAATATTGATATTACGAGAAAATAGAAGAAAAGAATAAAAGTTTCATTTTAGATTATAAATAACGATTGAATGTTATGCCAAAATTGTTGGCGATTGATACCGACACAATTTACAATGACTATGCAAACAAAACTGCAAATGAAAATTCTTAATAAAACATTCAAGTGTTTGTTTAATTGTATCAATGCGCCTTGAATGGCGTAATATTTAACAGCGAGGTAATAAATAAATAAATAAATATATATATATATATATATATATATATATATATATATATGATGTATGTATTCGACGACACCAATTTTCGGTGACAAAAAAATGCGCAAATCACTGAACCAAACAGCTGCTAAAATAAGTTAAATGTGAAGCAAGCAACAGTCTCCTTTACAGTAAAACAGCGAAAATACTAAAAACACTGGAATGTAGCCCATCAACTTCGCTAGAAATTCACTCCGAAAAATTAAACTCCAATATCTACATTCATTTGCAATACTCTAAAGAAAGAAGAGGGAGCAATAAATGAAATATGCCATTATGGATGAATCGAAAGCGATGTCATAAACCGAATGGGTAGCTCTTCCCCCACAAGAATGCCCATCGAAAAGTGCTCTCGTTCTCTTCAAAATGACTTTTAAAATGATGTGTAAAATATCGCTCTCATAATCAAACATTTTTCAAATCACAACCACCAAACAACGCCCAATGTTCATGATATGCAAAAAACTGATCTTTAAGCTGTGATCATCATTGAATGCAGTTTTCCGTCATGATCAATAAAGCCATATATCTTAATGGATGGCGAATTAATAAAGATGAAAATGTGACTTGTAAACGGATAGAAAGAGATGAAAAGATGGTGCGATGGTGGGGGAGAGGAAAAGGAGGGACACTGCATTAGGAAAGGATTTGGTGGAGAAGGACCCTAGAGTGAATACATGGAGGATGAAGATGTCATATGTCATCTGACTTGCGCTAAAGTTTTAAACGAATGAATATTCACTTTAATGCGAAAACAAATAATGGTGAAAAGAAAATTTTCGAACGGGAACTGAATTTTTACATACATAAGGTGATTTAAATGGAAGAGTTTAACACGTTTTGCAATGCAACAATTCAGTGCATTTTGCAAACTTCATTGCATTTTTTTTTTGAAGAATACTGTGCAGTATTTTGCTAACATGTGCACATCGAATGATCATACCCAGAGTGAGAAGACTTCCCTATATGGGTGGGAAAATATGCTAAAGAAAATTAGACACCTATTTTACTAATACCATAAATTGAAAAAAAAAAATAAAGACCGCACCAGTTCCACACCTATTTTGTATTGGACTTGTTGTATATGTGAGTGTATACGCTTGACAGCAACGTTTCAATCATTTAGTCGAAATCCATCGTTAAAGCTCATTGAAAAATTTAAAAGCACTAGTGATATTTGAGTAACAACAACTAAATAATGGCGCAATAATTGTTATGAGGATTTTCTTTGAAATTCTAATAATTTCCTGTTCATTTGTAGTCGATGTAACGCTTACAAGTCTCAGAAATCAATGAATAAAAATTATAAAAATTAATATTGCACACAGTATATTTCATTTTTTACAATTTCTTCGATTTTTGTTACATCAGATGTTGCTTAATGTTTCTCCAACAGGTTTATCTTCTTAAGAACAAATAATTAACGAATGAAACCTTTAGAGTTGGGGCGAAGATAGTCTTGCAACAAAAGTAGTTAAGATGTGAAAGCATAAAAATGCGTCTTCGATGTCAACAACGAACAAGTTTAATTTATCAACAATCTTGCATCGACTTGAAACGTCTCTAAATGTATGAAAGCGTTTTCCCATTATTATATATTCACTTTAAGGTTATTGCAATGTTCGGATTTAAAAGCTTTTCGTAATTCATTGAACACGTGCTATGCGCCTAATTCTCGATAAACTAATTTCCAATAAATTCCCATTTATATTTTCTCACCTTCCCGAAAAGAAGAGGAGATGTTAAACGTATTGAAAATTTATTCATCGTGAATTCAGATACTATCTTTGCAACTCTAACAACTAAATAACATCTGCAGAGGAGACGATCGATGAAAGCGATGGTCTACAAATCTTGATGCAATGATTTTCCAAAGAACGCAAAGCAAATGAACTACATTATGTTGCCAATAGAACTAAGCATTCGATATGTCAACCTTTAGAATTTCATCGTTTCTTCATAAATCAGCAAACTATAACTCCCATGATAGTTGAAGTTGGGAAATCAATGCAATAAAGCCGATTGAACAAATCAGCTACGAGTGACTATTTTGTATTGCTCGAATTTTCTCAACACTCAAATATCCATGTGGCTAATCATTTCCTTCGATCTGTAAATTACTCGATAAAAACTCCACAAAATTACCACATAATCTGAAAAGCGTTCTCATCTATTCCAGAAAAATTCATTTAAGAACCGAAATCGATAAAGGGGCACTCATTAATTTTGTTGAATTTGCGAATGATTAAAATTAAATCTTTAAGAGCTTTGAAGTTTTTAATAACTCATCAATATTCGTTTAGAAAAGGGAATTTTCTTTGCAATGATATAAAATTTTATCAGCGTTAAAAATTTCCGAAGGGTAGTTCTTTTTCTTTCTTTTCACCAATAGATCGGAATAAATCTTATCAACGTTAAGGTAAGTTTTAATGGGCACTTCAGAGTGCAGAAAAAAAAAAAGAAAAATTGCCATTTCCACTTCAACGATTTTCTTCGAAATGAATGTTTATAGACATTGAAAAAAAAAAAAAGATAGAATTTTCCAATAAAAAACCGATCGAATACGAAAGACTGACTACTTGGACGATAGGTTTAGCGCAAATATCTCAAAATTGAATTCGACATTGAAAATAATTAGAAAATAATGAATAATTAAAATGTCCATTAAAAATTCATCAAAAATTTATAAAATTTGAGAATAAACGAGCAAGTAAAATCTATCTTTCAAAAAATTGTATAACTTAAAGTACATATTTTTCAACTGAGAGTCATTTTTAAGATAAAAATAATTAAGTTTTGTTTCAGAAATTTAGCAAGAATTTTTTTTTCTTTGTATCGATATGATGAAAGAAACTAGAATGGATGTCAGGACGTAACATGCGAATGCGTTTTATCTTTAATGCGTTTTATTTTTTTCAATTTGAGTCATAAGCGCTAATTTCCAGTTTGAAATTGATAATTGATATGACAATGTCCAAAACATATAGCACTGATATGACATTGTTATGACATCAAACAAAGTCAAATACACTGATATGACAGAATATGCATTAAATATCTTAAGAGTTCAACTAAAAGCACATAGCATTATCCAAAACAATGTTGAAAGCGAAAAGAAGTCCGGAAAATACGAGTATATATATATATATATATATATATATATATATATATATATATATATATATAATCATTTCTGATATCCATATTCATATTCACACTTTTATTTATTTATTTATTTTTTGATTTATACATATGTATGGCCTTCGTCAATATTACCCTATTCCTCTCTTCACCTCTCAACCCCAATAAGTTCCCGTTAGCTCATTAAGCATCGCTGCTAGGAATCACTATGATCCCTTGCAACTATCACCTTCTAGTTTAGTTGTAACTTCCGCAGACTTCCTCTTTCCTGCAATCTTCGAAGAACTGTACATCTGTTTGCCCATCATATCCAATGTCAGACATAAAAACTGTAGGAAGCGTTCACAAATATTTCACTTAAATTACCTTTCAATCGTTTCCAGTGCCTTACAAAGCCGATTGCAAGCTCGCCTCTAGATCTCCTACCTGGGATATCATTTCGCATCTTTTTCCTCTCATCTTACCCTCTGAGCTTAGCGACTAAACTTTTAACTCAGATCAATCCGCAAGTTATGCTCCTTTAAGAGCGCTTTAAACCATCTCGAGTAGAGGAATCATTCACGTTTAGAACAATTCATCAAAAATTATTATAACAATAAAAAGTTTAAATTTTTCCATCCTCTAAAAGACTCCGAATTTCATAATGCTTCTAATATACTTTTTTAAACATTTAATATCAATGTTACAGGTGAAGATCGTTTTGCGCTTTTCTTCTTATAGTATATTTTTTCGTTTGCCTCATCTCACTTACGTATCATATGCATCGAAATCTTCAACTATTATTTACTAATGCGCTCGTTAATATCTATTTTTTCGCACCTAAAGAGAAAAAATTGCTCAATTCTTTTACCTTTCGGTTTTCATCTTACAGTATGAACTATGCGAGTGTTAGGAACGCTTTATTTCGCATTGTCTATGTTTGCAGGTGACCTATGTAACCAAGTGGTCAGAGGAGAGGAATATGAAAGCACATATCGTGCAACTTCTCTGAAATGCTTCTCTTCCTGTTTGAAATTGTTGGAATGAAATTAATGAAATTCAATATTGAGGAATGGCAATAAAAGTTTGATAGAGAATTTGAAATGAAAGAAACAACGAATGAGAACAATTTTGGTGTGACCGAAACAGTTCAGCGTCACCGATACATTAATAACGGAAAAACATTTTTTTAGTCGATAGGAAGGGAAATTTGTGTCGCTTTGTGAGTCGATCGTTTGACATGAGGATGTAGTTGTTTAGTGTTTATGAATTTATTTATGACATTTTTGACATATGGATTATTATTCAATGAAAACAAAATATTAGAAGTAAGCAATATGAATCTCGAAATTCATCTGTCTATAAAATTATCGCTCATGTCATCTTATCATAATTTTTCTCTCAAGCATCATAAATATCTATTAAACAATAAGGCTCCAATCCTCAAAAATTGTATGATGACATTTTTTTTAGTTTTTTCTCTTTAAAAACTCTACCTTTGTGGATTTTTTGAAGAATTTATTCCGGTAAAAATCAGGGGGATTTGAAACTCCGAAAAGCCCATAATTTGATATGATTACAACAGTTTAATCGATGAATGCTCATGCTACGAGTACTTTCGAATGAATAAATTTCACAACTTCAAATAATCAATTCAAAATTTCAATGTAAATTTACTCGTAGCTTGGCAGAAATAGTGAAAAATTCATAAAATAACCTATAAAAGGCCTTTGCATTTATCTAACAACAAAGAAATTTTTTGTGTACCCGTACTAAATAACAGAAATTTTTGTAAATGGCAGTCGAAAAACCTTCAAAATTTGCACATAAACATAAATTCCTTATCAACAAGATATTTTGGTGCAAACGTTGAGCAGAAAAAAAATTCTTGAAGAAGATTGAATAATCGGAAAATATTATGAAGGAAATATTTCTGTAAAATGCATGCATGGAAAAATGAAACATTGAAACAAATTATTCCTATATTATCGATATTCGTGTGAAGCCACATTCATCACTGAAACGGGTTGTGCTATACTTCTTACAACTATTAAAACTACATAAAGATTGACTTGATCGATGACATCGTTGCAAAAAAAAGCATTCTGCAGGAAGCAAAAGATTAGAAAATGCATCTTTGAATGCACTTTTGGAATTCCGCTCATTGAACAAGTAAGTTTTGAAAAAGAATTGAAGGGGAATAATGTCATCAAATTTCGAATGAAGACAAATGCATAAATTCTACCAAATCCAGTTGCCTCTGACCAATGGGAAGTCCATGTAAATATGGAAATCGTTAGGCCACTTAAGTGACAACAGCACTTTATAATAACTTTCGGTCGATGGATGAAGCTGAAAATTTGGAACAGTCGGTCATCCTAAAGCGTAGATTATACTCATCAAACGTCATAACTCCAGCCTGAAAACTTCCTATGTTGAATTCTTGGGCAGACAGACAGACACAGACGGACGGACAAAAAGACACATATTCATGCGGTCGACCTCATCATCAAAATATGATTTGGAAAAATGCACAATAATGAAGGAAACATGACAAAGAACTTGTCCTTTGAACGTTAAATATGTGGTCCATATTTCTGGTGAAAAAATGATGAAGATTAATGCAGAGGATGATGAAAAAAGTAAGTGGTGAAATAGATATACACGTCATATGACTACAGCCAGCCAGCTGCAATCAATGAAACGCCATCGCGCACACAAACCGTCCACACCACCGAATTGGCACAGCGATTATCTACGAAAGAGCAGTAGTGCGTTTCGCAAGCGATCTACTTCGTTACATGCAATCCGTTCATACCATTTAGTGAAACATTTCATGATTTTTTTTTTACTTTTGTTAGAAAAAGCGGTTTAGTTCCCCACATCTCAGTTTAATGCTTCTAGGATACTTCTGAAATCAGTTACCTTTGTCAAATTACGGTACCGAATATATCATCGGTATTCCTAAAGAAGTGCGGGTAGTTGAAGGGACGCCGGGAAAGATATCGAAAGACGAACCGGATATAAGAAAGCTGAACTGTTCGGTCCAAGCCTAAGGTCCAATCTTCATTGGATAAGATTGCAGATACATTTCTACCTATATGTAGTGAATAATTAAAGTCAAAACGAAGCGATAAAATGAACGCAGATGGATGAATTTTGAAAATTGGAATATAAGCCGATTCTTGAGCCGTTTCGAATTGGAATATATTTCACAAGATATTGTTCGGACGTTCATTGCTCGAACGTATTTGATGATAACATAATAAATCGTCTCATTAATATCTAAATTATTTTTCTTTCGTAGCTATGAAGAGTGTAATATAATTAATGTTATATAGTCACGTGCCTAGAAGTTTACCTCTTTTTTTTTTGCTTTTGTCGTTTTATTATCGAATTAAGGCAAATTGCTTCGGGCGGTTTTTTTTGTTGTTAAGGGACTCGTTTTTCACGATGATCAATGCACCTTATACGTAAATGACGATCATTATGAGACAGGATGATCATATTTATGCGAGGAATTTACGTTCATTAAAAAACATTTCAATAAAAATGCATTGATTTAGCGCCTTTTTTCTGTAGTAAAAAATAAACCACAAATGACTAGTTCAAAACAGATGCGTCATATGGCTGTTCAGTGTTCGCAATATCCGCTTAATATATCAGTATCAATTTATGTTTCTAGTCGATATAACCGCGTGGTAATAACCGTGCAAATCAACAACAAATATGCAGAAATTATGTCAATTTAATGCAGCGACGAAAAACCGGATATTTGTGGCCATGTCAGCAATGTTTCGCTAAAGACCACCTCGCAATGGTTGATGCATACGGCGCTCTTATCATTGTCGTTAAATTCAGCCATTGATTGCACTCTTGCTAATTTTAACTCTATTTTAAAACTCTTTATCAGCATATTTTTATTAGCCTTTTTTCATGACACCGAAGTTTTGATGCTTTAATTCGTCTAAGAATTCCATCCATCTCAAGATATTCGTTTAGGAGCGTAGCTAGAAATTGATAAAGAAAATGAAAGAAAGAAAAAAGAGAGAGAACTTTAGAGAGTTCATTGTGTGAAGAAGAATCTTCGACCCTGACGTCACCATTACAATTACTATATGATGTTTTTATGCCTAGTTGCGCAACTCGTAAATTTATATTTGAAAAATTTTTATAACAAAAATATATTTAAAAAAAACTCACACATTGTGTTTTACTAAGTTTTTTCTCTAGAACGTTGCATCAAATCCAAAAGAAACTATCACTAAAACAGGCAAACACATAAAAGCAAAAGCAACCAATGCGATGTGTATTCGTTACGGCATTAACTTACTTTTACTGAGTTATCAAGAAGAAAGCGAAGAAAATATTTTTACAAGTTAAATCGTTAAAGAGTAATAAAATTAGCATGGGAAAGTAATCGCCTTAATAAGAAAACATTTCGATTTATTTATTATTGCTTGCGTTCCTGTGTAGAAGTTGAAAAACGCATTGCATAATTTAAGCTTGAAGTATACGCATTCCACTATCCAAAAAACTAGTACGATATTGTAGATCTTTTTTATACGAAATATTTATTTCGTAATCGATATTACCTGTGCAAAAAAAAAAGAACAAAGAATTAATTTACAAGTACACAAGCATATAAATTTATAAATTTCTCTTTTCAATTTATACATCATAGTGTTTGTAATCACAAATACACGTTAATAATGCAATTTGCAAAAGCAAAAAAGTTTGCAGCTGGAAAAATTAGTTGGATGTTTGTTTGATGAATATGCCTAGGGCAATATGGTGTTTGATATTATTTTATGTATGAGAGAAGCTATTGGAAACAATGAAATTGCCAAAATCCTACGCAAATATTTTGAAGGAACATCGATCATTTATATAGAAATGTGGTCGTTTTCAGGTACATCCTACTTTTTTTGGATGGTCCCACTTTTTGCTCTCTTTCCATTAGTCCACTTATTAAAATGCCTTAGGATTGAATCGCATCTGATGAAATTATATTTACAGGTGCGATGATTTTGTCAACCTAAACCATTATGTGACAAGTGTCGATGAGTAAAAATAACTTCTTGCAAATATATTCAAATATTTGCTAATCGTAAAATGTGCTCGATTATCTAAGTACATTTCCTAGTATACAAAATTGAGCGTATGTTTAAATGCCTAAGAAAATGACGTCATTTTCATAAACATCATTGTCACATGATGAAACGTTATGAGGTGAGTAAAAAGTCGATGGAAGAACAGACTACTTTTATAGAGAGGTATTTGACGAATAGAGGAAATTGCCATGAGGGAAAATGTTAAAATTTTGTAATTAAATCAAAGATTATTGAAAACATGAAGATTATTTTATCTGTAAATTAATGTAATTTTAATGCCGAAAAAAAAAAGTTGAAATATTAAAGGCATACAATGGATACAAATTTAACGTATCGTTGTATGAGCATCTGTCAGAAAAGTAAACAGTCAAATTCAATGGCAAAATGTATAAACAACAGTCGATAATAAAACATCAACGCTGCGCAACCAATATGCGTAGAGAAAAATTGATACTCTGAAAAGAAAATAGAAAACAGTGACATTGGAATCTATATTGCAGGAATTGTCTCATTTGTGCATGAAGAAATTCGACGTTTTCGACGTTTTTGGAGGATATAAGCTAGAAAAAAAAGTGAGATATTTTTTGTCACTTGTTATAAGCGTAATAGAAGATATTTTCACGACGATTTTAACAGGTGGATGAATGAGATTTAAAAATAGCCTTAAACGTACTAATAAAATAATTATACCAACAAAAATTATTTATGAGAATTAATGAATATGTTTGTCAAATAAGATGCATAATAATTTTCTTATACCAATGATGCACTTGTACAACTATTAAGATCCAGAAATATCGTTGACTTTCATTTCACCCTCCCGCCTTTCAACCTTGTTCCATTCTTCCCTAGCTTTCTAATGTCTTCGATTCTCCTTCCTCAAGCAGTCGCTTTTATACTAATCGAGTGCGATAAGCAAAAATGTATATTTCGATTATTTCAACTGTCCCACATATCTGAAATCTAGGCTTATTACTACTTGACTGAATATAGAGGCTGCTTCTTTGACAGGTATGGAGGGGCGGAGGGGGGGGGTGAGATTAGAATCTTTGGTTATGCAAGCGCAATATTAAATCGTATATTGTTGATCGAGTAGCATTTTTTTGAAATTATAATGGAGGCATCAAAGATCGCTCACTCACAATGATCTAGCATGAATTTGACTGATGGCTATTTGAATCGCAAATATGTGAATGAGATAAACATGAAATATTTCACATTCCTCAAATATTCTTTCATAAACCCAAAAGTAAAAATCCACAATATCGATCTCTAAAAGTGCTTTGATAATAAAACCTTCCACCAAGATGATGGGTAATTTTATTTCGGTCAGTAGAGGAAAGCATTATCAAGAATTTTCAATGGTAATTGTCGATTGGCATCGTAGAGTGTCGCTTTAATGTTTCTTCTCTTGCATCATCGTGTAGCTAGCTGTCTTCCTTCCAGTTCAGCATATGTTTACCGATGCCGTACTTGTTCGTAAAGCCTTTTTATGGTTTTGATTTGTTCTCAATATTGCTGATTGTTGATATATATGCGTTTACATCACCCGTCATGATGATGTCAAAGAACAGCTAATCGAGTTCTTTAATAAAAGTAAACATTATGAGTAGAAATCATCGTCTCACTTTACGTAATGCACATTTTTTTTTAAATGATAAAAGAAGTTTAATCAAAATTGATGCCATATATAATGACGAATTTTTATGCAAAGAACAATTATACAAAACGTATGAATGAATCGTCATTGTGCTTGAGATTGTTAAGTGCATAATAAGCTGATAAGTGCACTTTAAACTTTTTGCGCTTATAGGTCGTACAGAGAAAGATAGAGTGAAATTTATCGGCATAGAAAATCACATAGAGCGTTGTCTAAAAAAAACATTGCTGACTTACCTACATCGAACCTTTTCCAATAATGTAAGCACTCGTTCACTATCAGTAGCATTCTGAAGCAGCACCTTGATTAAAATGGATATAACAAGTTTCAAATCCTTGATTTATCTTTCGCATTTCATTGAATTCTTTTTTTGGCGTCAATAAGTTGAACAATTTTCCGCCCACTAAAATACAACCCAACATTTTTCTACCATAATGCCCAAGGAAAACGATGAATTTCGTTTTCAAAAAAATAATGAAATAACAAAAAATGCAGCTTTAAAAAGAACAAAACCTCAAGATGTCATGTCTCCAAGGACAAAATATAAAATATTGGATACTGCACATTTCTGCCCAATACAGCAGCAGTACTATGCGCCATTGCAGTGAATTATTTGAAGCATGTGCTCATTCTACGAAGCGCTTAAGTTCATTAAGACGCACAATCCTGAAACAACTTTCCTTCAGAAATAAAAAAACTGACATACGCTCTATGAATTACAACCTCGAAAATTCTCAACCACAACGTCATAGAAAATTTGAATCAGAAAGAGTGCAACTTTTCTTTCACAAAGAAACGGCTGAATCAGCATGCACAAGACAACGTTCGTCATATTTGCTCAAGCGTCATTCAATTGTCAAATATCACTGCGCACCGTTTATCATGCAGTGGCATAACCCTACGGAAATCGACAGCACATGGATACGTACACCACCCACCAGTCGATAAACTATACCACCAACCTGAAAATATGCAATGTTCGTAGAAGGCCGTGAACAATGAAGCAATAATATAACCGAAGTTCGGGTTCCCATTCTGGGAAGGATGATGCAATCTAGTTGGTCCAGTTAACTCCAATTTGGTCAAGACCCTTCACGTTTGTTTTGCATCAAAGATTTTCACAAAACCAATACACAGATTCCTTAATAATTTAATAGCTTAAGGTTATTTAATGGGCTAACGCCAAATTGACTGCAGTTAAGCATATTTAGATTGAGTCTCGTGAATTCCGATATAATACGGTCATGGTTGGCGAAGGACCTGATACAAATCACAGCAGAAATTCAGGAAATTAGTTTTCCCAACACTTAAGCTTGCAAGGAAATGATCGTAAATTGGCAGGAATGTCCTCAGGAACCGACCCCGAACTAAAGACCGGAAATGAAGCAAACTGCCGGAAACAACTCGAGCAAGTTAAAGTACATTAATGAGCAAGTTAAAGTCAAACATATAAAGATGTAGTTGGTACCTCCTCTACGGATCCAACTTCGTACGACGTCATCGGCAAGTGCTCGACTGAACGTCGATGCCGTATGTCAGGTTTGATCTGTTGTCCCCCGCGGATTAAATGAAGTCGAATTAAATGTTGCCAGAATCGCGGCAGTGCACCTCACGACCCAAACGATTCTCGCACACCAACGATTTCATGAGTTTGATTGCAAATACTCCAAAAACCTTTATCCTCGTCCGAAGACGAGTCTGCAGTCAACAAATGCCTCCAAATAAAAAAAAAGAAATTCGAAAGAAAAGCTCAATTTAACTATCATCCAACACATGGCCACAAATTAATGCTCCACTCTAGCCAAGTCTTGATGATGATAGAAAAGTTGTGCTGATGCACTCTACATTGTATCATTCCGCAAAATAATTAATAAAATACATGGCCAAATAGCCATTATATGCACCATCCTCAACTATGCTTTCTCAAGACTTTAACATTCACTCCTTCTTTGCCCACCTTCATTTTCAACTCTCCCAGCTTACTGACCTATCATTTATCGAGCCTGTTCTCACTATTTATAGAACTCTTTATGGACAATCAAAGAAAATGGCTCCATCCTATCACTGTTAGCTGCCAATACAAGATGGTACATCACTCGACGTATAAGCATCGGCAATTTTCCAACGCAATAAGCTAGAGCTGGTCATCAGATCATGATATTAATTAACGACTACCACTCATCCTTGACGATTGCCCCAACGCTAATGACTCTCAGTCACATCTCATGATCACGCTTGATATTATCGCTAATAAAGTCACGGTTCTTCACGAGTATAGGATCTATGCTTTAGTATCCCCAATTTTTGACAACAACCAATCCAAATTTTTTGAAACCAAACGGATCGCTTGACTACAAAGAGTTAGATTAAATAAAAGATCGAGACGAACGTACACAAAGACCGCATGCAAATAGAAAACCAAAAGCATCTCAACTGACTCAGAACAGTCAAACACCAAATTTACACCAACAGCTTGGAAGATCTATTAGAGAGGCAAAACAACACAAGATGACACAATAATAACAAATACGCAAAACGAAGCACATAGAATATACTGGGATGAGTAAAACTGTGCGCGCGAATCGGACGGTTCATCTCCGTAAGATGAAAATCAAAGTAGTGAAGTTCAATAGTGTATGGGGAAGTGATGATCATAAGATAAAGCAAGCGCTCTACAAATGCGTTCATGGAAAGGTCACTGCGTTGAAAAGTAGACCATGTTTGCTTATTGTGCATTAGTGTGCTTCCAGCTTTTTCGCAAGGTCTAGTCGGGGCGAGGGTCGATTCGTGCCTTAGCGGTGCGCTATACTCGGTGCTCGTTGGCATGGAGGTGGTACTATTGGTGCGAAGGCTCTGTTTCCATTCCGTTGTGCCTCTCTCCCTCCCTCCGAAGTTTCTATTGCTGCTTTTATTAAGGCATAATAAAGACCTTAACCCCTCATCTTGCTTCCAGGTTACACAGCACCTGATCAAGCCTTGGAGAAGAAGGAATTTCCGGATCCTCCAGGGACAAATTAAGAGTGCAGAGGAAAAAGGGACACCCTTACATGGGAACTCAACCGATTCGAGGCAGAATGACCAGCTATTGTGTATTCTATGCTATGAGCTTGCTGATTATTGTGTGGCTGAATACCATTAGTGGATTGCGTGCTTACTGCAGGTTACTTCGAATTTGAAACTTTCTCGTCCGATAATAATTAATTTTTATTGATGATATGTCTAGAATTGCCTCTATCATCGAATGGGATTGAATTGCCTCTATCATCGAATGGGATTGCTATTTATGCTTTATTCTATATATCTTGCTTCTCTCTCAACGAAGACTTCCCAGAACAAAAAATCCTGATGAAACGTTCCGATGATAATTGTTAATATCGTTGCTTCTTGAAGCATCTTTTCCGCCAATTAAGAATTATTTCATTATTTTTGATGAACTATCTATCCATCGTGGATATTATCTGCGCTCTAGCCATAGCCAATGTGTAGCCCATCCTTGACAATTGACAAGGCTTATGAAGGATAGATCATAGGTAACAGTCCTTGACTTACGTTTACATTCGAATTCACTTGAAAAAAAAAATTATTGCAGTTCAAAAACAAAACAAAAAAGATTTGAGCTCAAAGCAATTCAAACTGCAAATTTATTTGACCCTCTGAATTTCAGTCGAAATGAAACAATCGAGATAAATCTGTTATAAAAGTAATAACAGTAATAATCCTATTAATTCACACGAAGCGAATTTCACCGATCTCGTTGTCATTGACAGCATTGCAATCGTTCAGATAATTGAAATCTATTTCCAGATTGCTTCCTTTGGAATATTTTAATTTTGAGCCCACTAGATGCAATGTTCTCATTGGTTTACAAATTATTTTCCCCATAAATATTACTATTTTGAGAATTCTATTTTTGCAGTATTCAAACAAATTAGGCATTTAGAAAAGTGCAGTTTTCGCATGCCAAATGAATTGTTCATCCAACTCAACAAAATTGACTTCAATTTATCATTAATCAATGAATATCATTCAATAAATTTTATTCGAAATGTTGATTACGATTTCGAAAATTGTCTTACATTCTATAATACTCGAATTAATTATCGTCATAATAGACGTTATTCTCATATGACAATCGCTAGAAAATTCCAAACAATTGCTGCATAACAATACGATATATTTCTGTTACAAATATTTTGGCTTACTATGCAAGAAGAGATATTTTTTTCTCGAACGATGGACTATGCAAGAAATATGCACCAAAATTTGGGCGTAGTATATTCATTAGTATAACAAGACGTTGTGGGGAAAAATGTTTGCCATGCGGAATTGTGGATATCGGTTTCGTCACTTGAAATAAAACCTTCTCACTCGGATCAATATAGCTTTCAGATGCATAATTGAGAGCAATCAGTTCACTCAACGCTGGCACATCCTGCAATTAACGTTTTAATTGTTATAAATTATGTAACGTAATGGAAGATTCTCAGAAATATTCCTTATGGAACTTGAATATTAGTGATGCAATAAAATGAACACTCAAAAAAAAAAAAACCCTCAATAATAGCAATCATATAATAATATACGCTAAATGAATCAAATTTTTATCTTAAATTAGTGCTTGTCGATGTTCATCGAAAATTTTCAATATAGAAAATTGTTGCGTAGCGATATTTGTTGAGCACCGAAATTATCTTCCGCTCGATGGCTACTGAGAAAAATTTCTGCAATTATCAATACAATTTTAAATCACTCCTATAATATCAAACAATTTGATAATCTCTCCTTTCATCGCATTTATTTAAGCAACATATTCGCTTTTTTTGTGTTCCAACAACGAGAGATACATATGTCAGATTATGCACTCAGAAAACGAACTGTTTATGGAATATGCATATGCGCTCTTGCAAATCAACCTTTATAAAGCGGTGTTCTAGCATTCTCCTGCCTGCAAGTATTTTTGCATATTGTATGTCCGCTAGTTTCTACTATCTAATGGCCACAAGGCTACAAAATTTGATGAGTACAATGTGCTATTATATTTCATAAGGACGAACCATATTCAACATGAATTATGGACACACGAAAAACCAAAAAGTTGCGTGCATTTTGCAGAATGTGGAGTTTTTTTGTCTTGTATCTTTCGCAAAACTAAAGAAAAACATTTTTTTTTGGGGGGGGGGGAGGGAGGGGGGGAGAAAGATTTGATTTCATTGAGTAGTTACGTCTACTAAATTATGCACGCAAATTTTCAAAAAGTTTTTTGCGATTCATGACATTAGTTGATGTACTGCGTAAAATGTACTATAAAATGAAAATTTGACCGATTGTATGTTGAGGCAATTTCTCTGACATCCGTTTTATATTGTGGTGATTACGCTGAGAAATGTCACGCTTGCTACAATTATTTTTTTTGCTCATTTGCATCACCTGTCGAAGATGAAGTTTTTATTCCACTTCCGGTTGAATTTATTTTAAACATATTCACGATCTGTTGGTCTATTATGGATGACGATTATTGCATAGACTATAGGATATCAACAACGTATGATGCAAAACTGTGCGATTTTTGAAGGTTTTCAAACAGCTAAAGCATGCAACAAAATTGAACTAGGCTTGGGGATCGACGCGTCCCTGATAGGTTTATGATCGAATAAATTATCATTAAATTTTATTAAGTGATGTTGACGGTTCCATATGAAACTAACAAATAGAAAGTTGTATAAATGCCCATAATGAGCTCCTGAAAGTATAAGAATGCGCAATCTAAAGTATTGGAGGCAATGCAAGCAGGAATTATTGCTTTTATCTATATGAATAGGTTTAAAAACTGCTTAATTCCATAGTCCCCTAGACAGAACATAAAAATTGACTGAAAAAAATATTTGTTCATTTAGGATGCAAATAGGAAGGAAACGTAGCAATTCATCATGCATTTCGAGACAACCGAGGTTATTCAACAACTTCACACGAGAAGAAAATTTCCACCATATGATGCACTCGCATAAAAATGCAACTAACACTGCTAAACTGATAAGCTGATAAAAATGTTTGCTTTCTTTCCTCTCACCTTTTTGAAAAGCTGGTTTTTAAATTCGCCAAAAATTTAACACTGCCTGTGTTGGAACTGCAAATGCTAAGATTTTTTAACAAAAGGATCACGCAAATTATAGATAATAGAAATATAACACTGCTAAGATCTTTTCGATTCAGGTGATCGGGTTTTGACAAGACCTTATGAGTGATAAGGTAGGCGTTAACCGTGCTGGCATCGCGGTAGCGAATTTATTCAAATGTCCGACTTTCAAATTTCGGTTTCACATAATCGAATTTCGATGAAACTTGATGAATGCTATTATGACTCCAAATTAGGCGATTTAAAAAAAATACACATTGCTTATTAACATAAAACAATGAGATGTTGGCCCGTAACATAAAGGATTACAAATAAGCGACGTGTCCCGACGAAGAATTTTCGCAATGTGCAGTCTACATGCGAAATGAATGGACTCGAAATAGTTAAAGCGCTAATGAGTTGATGCTTACCAAGTCGACTGCAAACACCATTGTGGTAGCCAATAGAAACGGTATAATTTCTGCAATCCGCATTCCTGAAAATAAGGCTATTACGTCTTGATGGGTTCGAGATAGGTGCCTAACTGCGATTACTGAATAACGGAGTTGCTACAACGAATTGCCGCAAATAATAAATTTACATTTTTGTAGAATGAAAAGTAATGATTTAAGATTGTTGAAGAATCGTGATGGAACTCCTCCCAAATTATCCTGACGTTTTTTATGAGACGCTTTCTTTCGCATAAGATCACCTCTTCGAATTCTTTGGGAAAGGACCCAACTCCTCCTCCAAGGAAAATACGAGTATTCTGGAACGCCATCATAAAACAGATAAAATAAAGCAGCTTAATATTGGGAACTATCCAATATTGTTTTCAATTCCATTATTGTAGGATTCATCATCCACATTCCTCTTTCTCACGACCGATTTCTGAAACGATAACGCTTTCACCTTAGACGAGAACCGAGATACCCGTCTTCTCCCCCTCTCCCCCCCCCTTCTTCAGCCCTATCCCTCCTCAACAAAAGCGATTATCATTTATACAAAAGCTGTTATGTTCCACATATTCTATAATGAATATATCAGTGTAAAGGATTTCCTCTAACTTTTCGAAATCTAGATGGAAGAAATATCTGTAAATAACCATTGTGATCGCCTCTGACGTACATCGTTCACATCATTAAGTCCATATTCACAATGCATGATCTATCACCTTTTATTGAAAGTACATAATTTCATAAAGGTTGAGGAAGTTGTATTTTTACTAACTCCATTTCATAGCATAAAAATTTTCTTTCTATTTAAATATCACGTGGAACTAGTATAAAAAATGTGGGGCAAACAATTTATATAGTGAATGAAAGTCTGAAGTTCGAAAAGGTTCTTCTATCTAGTTGCTTAACTTGACCGATGCCTCAAAAAACTAAATCCCAAACTCTCCCATCGTTCACGGAACTGTGAGGCAGAGGGGATGGGAGGAAGGAGGGGATTAAGAGGAACGCAGCAGGAACTCAAGAAATTCAGTCTCGTTTGCAAATTTTTCAAACAGATGTTGTATCAGTGCCTCAACTTTAAAAGCAACGCATATCCGTCACTCTACTCTTCAATTATACTATAAAATGAGAGCATCAACGAGTTTCAATTGTTAGATAGCTTCTTAATCGTCCTCATCTTATGCAAATTTCAACTATTTTGAAAATTTATATCAACTAGTAAAAGAAATTAACCTCTGCAAAAAAGAATTGAAATCATTCCTAGTTACTAGACTTTGACGTTCGGCGGTTGAATTACCGCAAATGCAAAAAAAAAAACGATTTAAGAAAGAAGAATGTGAAATTTCCCGAATAAGTGAATTTCTGCGTATTTTTTCCTGAAAAAATGTTATGTCACATTTAATAAACACAAAAAAACTATTCCACTTTTTTTTTTCTGCCTAAGTTCTCGGCAGACTGTTGCGTTATTCTTTCATAAGTGAATTAAATAGTCACGCTTCATTTCCTCAAATATGTTTTTTTTTCCTCACATATATTTCATACCACATCTTTCCTAACGTATATTTATGAATGCATATCGAAAATTTGATTTTTTCTCTCATTGAACTGAAAGCTTAAAAATTTGAATTTAAAATATTCAAATCAACCCACCTATACTTTAAATAAATTGTGATTAAATGCAATAAGAATTGAAATTATGCATCACGCTAGCATAGACTATTACCATGCGACGAATAACACCACCGCAACTTTCATAATTCACATTTTGCAACTATCGGGCAGATATATAAACGCTTTGAAGTGGAGCGTGTTAATAAAGTATTGCATTCGATTTATTAGTAAAATGATCAACTTTTGATCAGAACATCATCGTAAATTATTTCCCACTATAAACTGAATTACAATCATTTCCTTATTTTCTTTCTAGTTGATAGATAGCGTAAATATCAATTCAGTGTATCGATATTTATTTACTATTCAATTCATTTCAGCTCAATCATTTCAGTTCATAAAAATACTAATGAGAGAATTATTGAACGATGAGTGCAATAAATGAAATATTGCGATTAGCTATGAGTGCTGTTGAAAGTGGTCGTCAACAATAACAAGATTCAGCCCATTTGATTACATATATGGATGGGCATATATAATTCGGTTATGATAAATAAGAATTTCCTTATCGTTTATTCATGAAACTATACAATTAAATGAAATTGTTTAAACTAATAAGCTCAAAACAATATGACAGAAATTATTCATAAAATTAACACTAAAATTAGTGATCAATGAATAAGCATACAATAAAAGTTGAGTGATTAAATCTCGCTTGATATGTGTGTATAATTTAAATTGTTCAAATTTCAACTCTTCAATGATAGATATGAAAGGCAACTATCATGTAAGAAGTATGTGAGGGAGATCAGCAGAATACATATCAACTGCCTTCTTAGACAGCGGGGGAAAGAGCGACTATGCGACAGAGTAAGCCATCTATCAATGCTTTGATGATCTCAAGGTAGAACAACTTATCTATAAATGCCTTGAGGCAAACGTTAGCGAGCCTTTCTTTTCTTTTATTCTTTCGAACGATTAGATTAAGCACTCTTCACTAATGCACATTTGAAATGACGTTAGATTGTTAGACGTATTGTTTTGCTTACCGAATACGTTAATGAGCTTTCTAGTATTATTTTTTGCTCAATTTACTTACTACTTTGCTTACTGCTATTTCTACGAGTTATTTCAATCGTAATGAGTTTATGGCAGGTGATCATATAGCTGAATAGATGAATTATTCTTTCTCACTTTGTGAGATCGTTATTAATCTTTCGCATCATTATTTTGTAAGGTAATGATTTAACACTGTCTGCATCTTCAAATATTTTAATGCTTCGAAAATATGAATGCATTATCGTAGGTAGTTATCATAGATTAATGCACCTTTCATGCTAGCTTTACTTTCGTCGTTTTCTTTGGCAATATTTGCAAACATTGAGGCGGAAGTACAAGATAAATATGCTTTTACGTTGTTATTCCCTTCATTATAATAAAATATTTTATTGCTCAACAGATAAAACGAGTATTTCTGTAGACTTTCGACAGCTCTTCCTATATTACATTTTTGAGTGTATACTATTTTTTTTTCTCTCAAGTATCATTTCGTTTCGACGATTATACTTTATTTCTGCAAGTATCAGTTTTTCATAAACATATGGCAATGAAAGAAATGTCGAACACAACTTGCTTGATTTCGTTTTCACATCGATGCATCATTAAATACACTAAAAATTAATTATTCAAAGCACAAACATGGCAGCATTTATAAAATAGAAAAACGATGAAATATTATAACTATAGAGGAGTTATACAATGCAATGCAACTTATAGTTGACTAATCGAGATTTGATCTTTAGGCGTGTTTATCATATGAAAAGAAATTGAATATATCGATGATAGCGATATAAAACGATCAGAAAGAGAGAAATGTTTGATTGAAATGAAAACCATTGATGAGCTGTTATTAAAGAAGAAACTCTCTCATTCACAAAATCTCATAGTCGATTACACTATAATTTAATTACTTATTCTTAAGAAATGATGATTAAAACTCTCATACTGAGCAGATCATTCAATTTGCACCTATTGATCTAAGTGGATTTCTCAATCGAATAAATGCCATTTACCTTAACAATGCTGTATTGTGTTGGAAAATAGTGATTGATTAGCACTCTTAATGTCTAATTAAACTGCACCTTCCGAAACCCAACTCAATAGGTATTAGAAGTTATAATTTACTTACTAATTAATACTTGCGCGCGTTACAGTCATCCTCATCCACTTCCTATCTGAACACTACCAATGATTCAAGTTGAATGGCAAGGAGATTCAAATTCAATGTTTCCTCATGAATTTACAAACTACTTTTGATTAATTTTTTCATGAATTTACTGCGTAGTTCATCGATTATTTGAGTGATTTCAGTATCATTCGTTCAATGCTATGTGTTCGAAAAATCTTCCCTCAAAATTACAAAGAACTTTTGTTAAGGAACTATTTGGAAACTAAAGGAGGTGAAAAGATTTTTTTTGACAAAGTTGCTGAGAATCTTTCATGATTTTATGGGCGATTAATCATTGCACTCTGAGAAATTTGAACATCAAATATTCACCTTGTTCATCTTTTTCCGTGTTAATTACAACTTCGTAATGAGCCGTAAGGAATGCCGAATAGTGGTCATTGCAATGCGTTCAGCATAACGGACGAAATGTCTTCGAGTGGACACAATGTCGTTGCGTCATGTGGCGTTTGTGTGACAGACATTTGTACAATACCATTTCCGATATGCAGAGGTCTTCATATTGAAGAGACATTTGCAAATGGACACTTGAGCACTGAAACGTTCAGAGGATGAGACAATTGCGCCACGGATGGGTGTCTACGTTGCGCTAACTCGTGACATGAGGTATCCGTGTCTGAGAGATATGCTCTGCAAGCACTCGTCCTCAAAAAGTTTATGAAATTTTTACTTGTGCTGTAAACCGTTTAATGCAACGCTTTCCCGATGTAATTAAAGTAGCGATCGTTTCAATACAGTTTTTGTTTTAACATCTGAATAAAAAAACATCCTTTTCTATGCGTCCACAACAAATGATTTACCTATATTGTAGTACCTGTGCTAGCAAACAAATACCTGAAAAACGTTCCACGGACCGTTCCACTCAATTATGAGCAGCGGCCTCGTATTTTTGACTTCAAACCTTTGTGGAATCGCAGAGCTCAGTTCGATTTACATTTATGCTTTAAGATCGTTAAAGGTTTCTCAGGCATTCCGTTCGAGAGTATTTTCTCTTTAACAAAATTTGCACTGCGCTCGACGCTTCACCATCTTCAAATTGAAAGGAAATCAACTAATCGAACTGATGTGCTCAACTCTTTTGCTTATCGTGTTGTTCCCATCTGGAACTGTTTACCATATGGTGTGGTAATGGCTGGTAATTTACCATGCTTTAAGAGACGTTTGGCGCAATGTGATTTGTCGGCGATATGCGCCTCATATCAGTTATGACTAATCATCATATATACATATATTACTCATCACGTATATATTACCTTTTCAACTGATCTCCAATATTTGTTCTCACTATCCTTTTGGGTTTTTAAAAGCGTGGTTATGTGCAATGCTGGTATTACATATGTTATGTTTGTCTGTAAATATATTGTGCATGTAATTCCACACTTTATTGTACGAATAAAGATTATTATTATTATTATTGTTATTGTATAACACCTTGGCTTGCCATCATAGGAAAGTTTCCAATTGCTTGAACAACTACTTTGTAGGCATTACTAATAAATGTGAAGAAAATAAATCAAATCTATAAAAACGAATATTTCTTTAGCAGAATCCAATAAATTTTAGATTACATATGAATGATAACGTTTCCGCTCACTTGGATTGTCAAAAAAGTTTTTTGTCATGCTTCTATTATTGTTCTAACTTAACTATACTACAGAAGGTAGCAGCATGTGAATGTCGTTTAAGCAGTGTAAGTGTACAAGAATAGAACTACCGTTTGCATAATAGTACTCTAATATCATTAATTACGAAAAACACAATATGTGCTTTTTGCAGCGTGAACCAAAATCAATGACCAGTTGCATTTTTCTTCTGGCTGTTGCAGTACAATGAAGTTTTCACATTTTTGCTAACTTTCTAAGAACAGTGCTGCTATTTTGCGAAATCTTTGCCAAAGCTCATATTGTCATACCTCGTTGTACAAAGTTCCATGACCACTGTTATATTACAACAAAAACTGTGATGCATTCAGACTTTTGGCGAAATTCTAAAATTCGTGTCGCTATTTAGATCGTCAAGAAAAGTTCTTCCTAACGTATTTCACAGGATTAAGTTTCACAAGCGCGAAAGAATTATGGCAAACTTTGTGCGATTTCAAGATTATGGATAATGTGCATGAACTAGGCTCATAAAGTGATATTTGGAGATGGTCCGTCCTATTTCATGCTTTCGCGTTCTATAAAGAATTATTACTTGTGGGTGATGACAACAATGCATCGACGTGAATATTTCGATGAAATGATCAAATGAAAACATGCTTATCGCAATAAGCATTAATATAAACGGTTTTAGAAATCCCATCAATTCCAATATCTTTGAAATATTTCAAGACGCATATCTTGATGAGGATGGGGAGAGAGGGGGGGGGGGGTATGTGGAACGCTAATCGCTAGCATATCCGATCGTTTTTTTTTTAATATTAATTTAAATTTGAAATCGAAGAATTTCCCCACTAATATTTTCCACTGATTTGAGTGCAAATTTTACAAATTATAACCTTTCATTTTACACTAGTTTTTCTTCTACTATGAAATAATTCAACATTAAATAATCCTAATCTGCTCAAATAAAATATCAAAATGATCGCAACTCTTTAAAACTTTAAAAACAGTTTTTTTTTTTGTTCTAGAAAATGTTCGGTGAATTGAAAAGCACTAATGCATGCTTTCTATTCCGCTTACGTTTCACGGCTATAGATGCCTCCAAGCATATTACATTTTCTTTATATATCACATCAATTTTCTAATAGTCGAATAAATATATTATTTACGACTAAATTTTTTTCATTTATAATCACGCTCGATGTTATACGATAAAGTATTCACATATTAAATATTCAGCACATTAAATATTATAACAAATTAGCTTCATTTATTTTATGGATTATGAAATTTATAAGAAAAAAGTAATTTTTTATTCACGATAAATGTATTGAATACTATGAAGCATTTGAGCTAAATGTGAAAAGCATTTCACATATTGCCAATGCTAAATGTAAAACAGCGAATGGTAAAAATTGTCGAATTACTTTCAACGAAATGAGCAAAAGATTGATTTAAATAATAGTGAAAATGCGTGCTAATATATGATCGAATAGTAAATTTGCATTTATAAAATTTCAAATATTAAATGATTAAATAATTGATGAAATGCTACGAAATTTTAATATTATATTTTCCATCGTTAAAGAATCTTTTTTATTTGTGCATAAATGTGGTAAAAATGAAACAATACCTAACATGAAGTAAGAAGATCGTAGGTTGGTGTGTGAATTTGCAAACTTTACTTGAGAATTTTTAAAGAAAAACTACAACTGAACGATCGGTGAAAATTTACCTTTAACGAGACAAATGCAAACATTATCGACCTAGATCAACACAAGAGCCCATTGAAGAAGTTTGAAATATAGAACTTGCATTGCATATTTTGTTATTGCATTGCATATTTCCATTATTGCATTGCATATAATGCAACAAACTATGTAATAAATTATGTAATAAATTCACTCAAATAATAAATATTCTTCACTTGCTTTTTGCTTTATTCCTTTTAATGAACATTTGAAGAAAAAAAAAAAAAAACGATGCGATTGTTACTCCAATTAAGCGCTTATGTGTTTGCTGACATTTTGCAAAATGCCAAACTACATAAATCAACCAATTTCTTGCAACAAATTGTCACACATTGCATTTCCACTGGGAAATTTGCATAAAAGGTTGCAAAACGTGCATCAAAGTTAATACATTCGAAATGTTTAAAAAGATCGCAACATTTCAATAGCTTAGACATCCATATATAAAAAATTGCGTTCATTGGAACAAAAACATACTTATATTAAATAAAAATTCCTTTATTGAATGTTTAATTTGCGGATTGCTTAAGGAGGAATTAAATCGAGTAAATTCCCTCATGAGTTCAAATGCATTTAAACGTTGATGGGAAATGCTGAAATGCTAGAAACATTTCAGAGGAGAGAGTATTAATGATAGATGAAATTTAACTATTGGAAAAAAAAATCTATTGAAACATTGAATGCAAAATGAAATATGAATAAATTAAACGAAGAAAAGAAAAATTAAACAGAAAATAATTGGAGGTTTTATTGAGCGAAAGCGAAAAAGTGGGAAAAATTCCAAATTAAATGAACATTTGAATGAAATAAACGAATGGAACTTCTTTCATGAGTTTTAGTACGTCCATCATTTTATATTCGAAGTTAATGCTTGTTAAGATCTTTGCCTTAATGCGCAAGATCTCAGCAATGCTTTCTATCCGCAAGTACCTTAGGGATCACGCATGTCCTCAGGGTCGATGCAACTGTGACGTTATCAGTGCTTTTCATTCACATGTGAAACCTACGGTACTCATGCAGTAAATTCATGACGAATAGGTTCCTTCAAGTTCAACTTAATCAATTCATCTGTTTTCCGAGCATCTCACACTGTTTTTTATGTTAGATAGTAATGTTTATTTTCCATTTGTCTTCATTAACGGTGTGAATGTCGCGCTTCCAAGTTTCTTAGTGAGATTGTTATTCTTCGATTTACGCAGTTGACAACAAGGACTCGATGGCGATATAAAGATGACATTAAAACCAAAATACATATATTTTTAAAAATTCTATTTTTATATAAGAATGTACAAGTTCTAAATGGAGGCCCAACGATGAAACGAACCATTCTGAATTTTGAATACCCATTAAACTTGTATGAATCAATTCGATTTTATTTATTCACAAAGGTGGTATGTCGGACATGTCGAACATGACTCGAAATATCGAAGTCACATTTGCAAACGTTTGTATAACAAAGTGTTCCTTGACCGAACAAAGGTATGTAGACATAATATTCATGACTAATTCCTTCTTCATTGCTTTAGCGATGTGAGAGTATATGAAAGTGTGAATTGATAGTTTTATAAGTTGATGAAAGAGTGACATTGAATACGAAGATGAACAATCTTAAATGAGAGATAATATCGCAATTTGAGGGAAATGATATTCAATAAAGGAAGAAAATGGAAATCGTACTAAAATGTCAATAGTTCTACAATTCTTAAATGACAATTTTGCAATTTATGAAATGTGATCTCGGATATAGAGTGAAATTGAACTTAAAGGATTAAATTTTTTTTTTCATGACTGTAATTATAAATTCATTAGGGGCACAAATGTATCAGGAATTTCTTCCATTGATAATGTAGTTTTCATTGTTCGTTTAATTTTCAATGCAATACGGTAATGAATCAATAAGCACCTATTTAAATGGATTTATATTAGTTTTTCGAGTAATTAATGAGTGATCACATGCCTTAAAAGAGTCGTCTCGTGAATAATCCTCATTCATAGTCGTCATGAACGCCGCAGGCATTCAATGCTATTGCTGCTCCGTTAAATTTATGTTCCTCATAATTCATGCAATATTCACGTTGATTGCTGGCCTCGACTATCAACCAATGTCCACTGAAGATGAAAACGACTATCCATTTATCGTCAAATTGCATATCCTTTTTACAGAAAATGGTAATGCATGTTTTGTTGCGAATAGGGAAGCATCGTATAGTGGATTGATATATCCTAGCCATCTCACATTCAGACAACCTTCTAGGCATTCAATTCAAAAGGATTCTGAAAATTCGAGCAAAGCTCGTAAAAGGACAAAGTTTTTTCGTAGCACTTCTCATAAATCGAATCTATTGCGTTGCTTTTGGAATAATAGGAGAGCGAAGCAGCAAGCATCCATTAAAATCGACTTATGTAGCTTTTTATGTGACCACTCGGCAATTATCGGCTGACACTCAAAACGGAACTTAAAGTATCCAAACTTTGCTTACGATCTCAGCCATACTTCCTCTAACCGATGAGGAGATCCGGAAATTTGCGTTGAAGCTTAAAAATCGAACGATAAATTGCCGGCAAGGCGCTCCTTTTGATATCGTTTTTTAGCTTGTCAACTCCGTTTGGCATTTTTCGAAGAGGTTAACGGTGGTACCAATTTTCCAACGGGTTAATATCAATAGCCGTTTTGTAACACACTTGCATTATCACCGATTTTTCAACATATTAATGCCACTATCAAATTTCCCAACACGCTAACGAGAGTACCGATTTTCCAGAATGTAAATGGTACCACCAATTTCCGACATATTAATGGCAGTATCAGTTTCCCAATGAATTGATGTCAGTACCGATTTTTCAACACAACGTTAGCATCGGTTTTTCCACATATCAAAGAGTGCATCGCTTCTCAACATGTTAATGCCACTTCCGGTTTTCCGGCATGCTAATACCAACACCGTTCTGCAACACCTTAATGCAATTACCGGTTTTCCAACCTATTACTGCTTACGCCTAATTTAGAACAAGATAATGCTAGTATCTATTTTCCAATTTGTTGCAATCGTTACCGATTTTTTTGGTCACGTTGATTTCAGCATTGGTTTTTTCCACATAGTAACATTCCATCATTTCCCAATATGTTAACACCGACATTAAATTTCTAACATGTTGGCACCCACATCAGTTTTCCCTCACGTTGACGTCACTAGCGGTTTTCCGGCACGTTGACGTCACTAGCGGTTTTCCGGCACGTTGACGTCACTAGCGGTTTTCCGGCACGTTGACGTCACTAGCGGTTTTCCGGCACGTTGACGTCACTAGCGGTTTTCCGGCACGTTGGCGTCACTAGCGGTTTTCCGGTGTGAATGCCAGTACCGTTTTCTGAGCATGTTGACGTCGCTTCTTTAATATGGTAGTTACATCATCGGCGTTCCCGATATGTTAACAGCATCTCGATTCTCTCGTCTGTTAACGCCAATTGCAGTTTGCAACCTCTTCCCCTCTTCAATCCATCAGTCATTCATAGATAGTCATTTCCTGCATAAATGGCACGCTTTACGTGACGAATTTCCCATTGATAGAATTCTCTCGAGATTATTTCTGTCAGATAGTTTGAAATACTTTTCTGAATATTTCTTCATTTCCGCTCAGTGCATTTCATTGTCTGCGGATAGTGGAAATCACTCTGTAATGTATAATTTTAGTTACGATGATTCATTGTATCAATTCGATCATATGTGATCATCACAACAGATGTCAAGTAGCAGACAGTAAAATATTTTGTTCAACAAGATGCTTCCTCTGTGTCGATCTTCCCTCATGCCCTTCTTATGAAATTTTTTCTTATTTTCCAGATGGTTCTACATGAATTTTTCCACTTTTGAAGTAGAATTTAGATGGTGCACGATATTTTAGTAGATTGCTTTTCTTTTGCAAAATTGGAGTTGCATTTCTATAAACTTTCAGTTTACCTTTGCTTACGCTTCGAAATGAGAATTTCATTATTGAATTCCTAAGTAAACTAGCAATTTTACGAAAAATTATACAGAATAAAATTCATAAAATTTCCATACACAAAATTGCGATGAAATTCTATCAATTGCGATATATTTCCTTGCATTTCCTAGATGAATTTCGTTCATTGGAATGTGGCGGTGCACTGATTTCAAGTCGAGTGGTTCTCACGGCTGCGCATTGCTTAAAGAGCGATGATGGCAGTTTCCTTCACGTAAAAACGTTAGTTATTCTCATATACGCCTATAGGCATAAACTATATTCTGAAGGTTTTGAAAGTAATTATGAAATTGATATCTAGAATATACAAAAATAAAATGCTAAAATAATGCAATTTTGGAAAAAATATTCGAAGATGGTACCAAAATTAAATTTGACGAAGGGCTTTGAAGCATCCTAAAATTTGCCTTTCCTCTATCAAATACTCTCATTTGGCTATGAAATAGGTTTTACTATAAAATACTATGGGAAATTATTGCGCATTTGCCTCGTCAAGAATATATCAGCAAACATAACCGTTGAAATAAAAATATAGATTACAACCGTATAGAGAATTTGCATAAAGCTTTTGCTAGCGCAGACTCTTATCTTATTTCCGTTACGGGATTTGCCCATCTCAATTCCACCTATACATGCAATCAATTCATATAGTTAATTATTGCATAATAGAAACTTCGTGAATTTATTGTCCATACGAAAGAGCATAAATCACTGACAATAAAAAATACGACACTCCCCCCCCCCCTTCTTTTCATCGAAGAACTTCATTGTCACCTCTTTTTATACAATTAAATGCCGATATGTGAAAAAGAGGATTCGTTGAGCATAATGCTTACGTATTCGCTCTGTGATATATGTGAACCGTAATCTATAAAATCCGCGATAATCCGGCTGTATTACCTATGTAATATAGAGCATTCCAACTGTACCAGCTTAACAATTCACATTTTTACCTGCATAAATAGATGAACTCCAGTTGACATTCACGTGTATGAATGACGAAAAATGATTGAAATCATCAACCTTTCCACTGTCCATTCACCGCTCATAAAATACGAAAAAAATTCACTTCGTTTTTTATTTCCGTGCGAGACTCAGTCGGCACTTCGATGTGAAAGGTTTACGAAATGTTAGCACAAGGAAATTTCCAACTGGATTACTTCGATTTTAATATCAAATTCTCAAATGAACTTTGAGTGAAATCAAATGGATTCAGACAGAGGTCTTTCTTCAAAATACCTTGTAACTCAAATAAAGGCAATATCAAAGAATTAACGGAATTAAAGGAAATCAAGTTTGATTGCGCTAATGCAGCTCTATTCAGACATCACTTCACAAGTTGTCGACCCATCTTTGCAACAAATTCATTGATCTCTCATAGTTCATTGCTAATCGATCGTACTATGAGGCGTACAATTCTTTAAATGACCTCACGTTTTCCCTCAAGTGAAGAGCAAAACTAGATATACCCACAACAGTTCAAAGTCGCTATTTTTTATTCCTTCAATGTCTCTATCAGCGAGAACTAATGATCAATGCCATTGTAGGTCATTCATATAATGGTCAAAATTAAAGGCGATTTGTGCTTTTTTTTTTCACCATACCGATGGGAGTGGGGAGAGAAGATAACCAAACAGGGCAGAAAAGAATAGAATTTGGCAGCTTTCAGGGAAACAATTGAGGCAAGGAAGCTATAAACTCAGTCCGATGCAATTGAAAAATTCAGCGATCAACAAAATGTCGAGGGATTCACGGATTGTGCTCTGAATTTAAATTTTTTTTTTTTTTTGCTGAGAGTTAGTTTGGTCAAGATATCGTTCACACTAATGCACTTCCCTTAATTTCCTCTTATACAGTAAAGTTTAAATGTTTGAATCCCTCTTCATCGAAAATGTGTTCATCAAATCGCTATGAATAGCTCTAATAGGCTATATGCAAATTAAACGGAGAGAATGTTGATATTTTAGAGTGACAGCGATGTTCACTATTAACGAAGAGATCGATTTTAGTATATCGACAGTGCAGTGGGTTTACAAGGTAAATGTTGATTTCATATGCAAATCTCTTTTCATATCGTGATTATATCTCTTCAAAATTGATTCAATTTCTATACATAACTGAGATGGCTTATTTGGAAATGGCCATTCATTTATCTGAGTGAATTTCGCTTCTATCTGAAAAAGAAACGTTGAAAAATTTTTACAAATAAAATGAACAATTGGGCAATGTTCCAGTTTATGCAAAAATAGAGTGAAAATACGTAAATAATCGGAAATCTCAAATGTCCTAGATAGCCCGCTATGTTCGTTCTTGTCACATTATTACATTGAGGAAGTGCATCGATAGAAGGAAATATGACAATAAAATACGTTTATATAATAGCATTAGAGAAAGAAAACCAGTCAAAAATAACATGCGATGCTTTGAAATAATTTCCTATAGTATTATAATTGAGATTTAAATATTAAGATCTATTATAGTTGAGATAAAACTAACGATTGAGAGATTTAAATATTATAACTGCAATGCGAATATAGGTAATTGTGTTGGATCTATGAGCGCTGACGCCATCATCCCACTTCCTTCCTTTCGCCTTTTCCCCCTCCTTCCTTTTGCCTGTTTCCACCTCCTCTCTTCAATACCTCTTCAAAAACTTTCCCGTATATGAGGAAATTATTAGGCGTGTGCACTAAAATTTTCAATTTGCATATGCTACTGATTTAAAAAAAAAAAAAGAATTTTTGAGACATTAAACAAATAGACGCAGATATGTTACAAAGGAGTAATTTTCAGTATGGAGATGTCAAAGGAGGTGATGATATTGCGTTGATACTTCTTCCAGATCCCGTTCCATTCATCTGTGAGCATAACAATGGTATTTCCTATTCAAAATTCATATTCTCATCAAGTGTCCATAATTGACAGCTGATTAGTTATAAAAGTCAATTTTCAAGTTTATGAAATAAGTGGTGAATATGAGAAATCATTGAAAATCTTCTTTTTTTTGGAATATTCAATAAAAATTAGAAGTGAAGAATCAACCAAATATCTCTACCTTGTCATGAGAGATCAGCAATCGCTATTAGAGCTCACGGAGAAGAAGTACTATTACAAAATTCTCATTGCAGTTGCAAATAGTTTGACAAGTGTTAAAAATGTTGTGTATACGACAAATCACTTATACATATACCTGCCCTATTTCCGGTACTGTTGCAACAGTCCTCATTGCTTAGTGAAGTCGTCGTTGCCTTTGAGTGTATTTTGTTGCTGCGGGAGAACCGAGCCTAGATCTTATGTAAGTTTCGGCTTTATTCGCAGATTGCATATTGTATCGTCTTTTCATGCACTGCGATGCTAATTATTCAACACCAAAGCATCGTCTAAAACTATTTAAGTGGCCAATTCATTGCAGTTAAGCAATGTTTGACCTTATCGTTCTAGCGTTCGGTGCCAATAATCTGTTGCCAACCTGACAAGTGCTTATGCGCACCGTAGATATCCTCCTTTACCTTCCAGTGTTACCTTGCCGTTGCTGTGGATTATGCCTGCAGAGATTGGTTGTGCGAAGGTAATAAAGCGACATGGTCGCTCGCTTTCGTGATCTTGTTCAAAACTATCCCGCCCGGTCTGGCTTGATGTGGTGCGGTCCGAACCTTAAAAGTGTGAGGAAAATCCGGTCTGACCAGGGGTATATTGAAAGGAGGTTTCGCAGTCGACCTTCTGTCCTAAGCCCTGTTAGCTTTCAACTTCTTTGAAGCCCAGCCATCTGAAGTCGAGATAATGACATTGGGCAGTTGAGACGGCACTATCCACGTACAATTTTGGGACCACCCTGCACACATGGGAGTCTAACGCAGTTTCGCTTCCCATTATTCTCTCGGTTACCGATCAGCCCCATGTTTTTCATACTTCGGCATAAGAACAGCTGAAAGAAAGGGAGCGTGATAGCGGACGCGACCGGAAAGCTAGCAGGTCACGCGCGTCGCGTTGCGTCCCTTAATGCCTACAGCAGCAAAGAAATATTCTACGGGCAAGGAAATCTAGAGTCCTAATTATGGAGTATGACCGCTTAACACATCACATGACAAATCTCGGGGAGGTCTGTTGAAGCCTTTGATAAGGAAAATCCGTATCTTGAGCAGAAGCCAAAAACGAGGACTTTGGAAATCACAAAAATCGAGATTCCAGAAAATGAGGCCAATGAAACTGGAGATGATTAAGTAGCCGGAAGTATTCACATACCTCTTAATAGAGAGGAAAATCAAGTTTCAGATAATGTGAAGAAAAGAATTTGTGCCTCTAGAAGTCTCTTGATGATCACTAGTATTAATTTAATGGGAATTTGGCGGAAAACTCCTAAAATTTTTTTAAAAAAAAGGTTCATAAAGGTTATATATGTGAAATGGGATTCTATAAATTACGCAACAAATTTGCATAAAGCAAATTGAGCGAATTCTATTAAAAAATCGTACGATAAAGTATTAAAGAGTTTAGAAAATAAATTATTCCTGAAATGGAGTCTTTCTTTGTATTTTTCTCTCTTTTTTTTTAAATATTTATTTCTTATTTATCAATTAGAGTTGAAATTTGCTTTTTTATAGTTGAAAATCGATTCGTTATTTGCAAATATTCATTGGCTATTTTACTCAGAGTTATTAATTTTATAGATGAACGAATCGATGAGCGTATTGTTAGCATTATACGTCTACCGATCGATAATTTCGTTGATACATTCAATATATTGGATGATGAGCAACTGGAATATGGCAAATGCAAAATTTTCAGCTATGGAGGATCTGAAAATGGTCGCCGAATATGTTGCATAAATAAATTAGAGTATGACGGGAAAGGGGTGGGGATTGTTTTAAGGTCTATTTCATTCATCAATGAATATGAAATGAGATGGACCTAAAAGTATAGTCAAAGAATGAAAAAAAAATGAAATGGACTATAGAAAAAAGTAAACGAGAAAAAAAATTTATTTCATTCTTATTTCATTGAAATATGAGAAGAATAGGCATTATGTAAAGTGCTTTTCTGCTTTTCAGTTCTAAAATTAGGCGCAGGAAATGATTCTAGTTTTATTACTTGCTATCGCTACACGCAATTTGACGCATGCAATTTTTTTTTCTTTTCATATATAGTTCATGAATTAAATTTAAAAAAAAAACCTCTTTTCTACCTTCTCTCTCGTCCTTCTTCTTCCCGTTCATCTTGTCGCAATATTTCGGGAAATTTTGCGCCCCGCAACATTTTCAAATGAAATTTCCGACAGAATATATTTAGCAGATATTTGTGATTCGTTTCACTCAAACATTTGTAGCGTAATGATTGCTAACGGATATTCACTATCGTTTATGAAATGAAATAGAAATTTGAGTATTACAATAGAACTGATTAGATTAATCTCGTCTGAGAATCCTCCAAATGACGCGCCTTAGTCCGAGTTAAAGAAAAGGCATGAAAGCGTTGAGAATTCTCCATTTTTTGGATAGTTTTTGCTTGAAATCTCTGAAATTTTCAATTTTTTCAATGTTTCATCATCCTTTAATTTGCTGTTACCTTCCGAAAAATTACGGTAGTTGCAATTGCACTAATTCCTTTAATTAGAAGAAATGGGAAAGAGGAATGGGAAGGAATGATTACCGATGAATAGTTCGTTCAAAAACTAAAACGAAAACGCAATTTTTGTACTTTCTCAAAATATCAGTGGAAGAATCTCGTTGAAATAGCTTCCATAATCAATTGATAATGGCAGGAAAGTTTTATGCTTTGGTGATGGAACAAGATGTCAATGAAGTTTGAAATTCCGATGGATGTATAGAGATCCGAAAGCATCCTCACTTAAGCAGCGTTTGGGGCATGCCACAGTTCCATTCATCAACCACTATGGATTATGCAGCAATATTTTAAAAAAAAAAAAAAGAGTTTTTATCACCTACAATGAAAATATTTAATTTACAATGAAAGATTTTGAACACTTATCTCGTACAAAGAAAGATCGAGTGCAATTTTAAGTGCAACTTTTGAGGGAAATTAACGATGATTTAGGTTAAAAACTTTCCCGTAGAAGAAAAAATCTATTAGATGGCTATAAAAATTCATAAATATATTGGAATAATATCTGAGTTATTTAGATTCACATCTACGTGTCACCTTGAAGAATGTTTCACCGTTTTCGATTAATAATCATAGCTTCATCGGTTTTCGCAATAGATTGGACAATTCTTCAGAGATTTCAATTTGTGAGGTATGTTTTAAGTAATATTGAAATTATTCCCTCTCCCCCTAACTCATCCACCTTCTATTAAGGAGGGAACGACTTCCTATAAATCTGCTCAGAAATATACGAGCAAAAAAGAATAATGTAAAGTTTAACAAGTTTTCTCATAAAATGAATTTTGGTCATTCTTATTAATCAACGATTCTTTGAAAAAGACCGCAGGAACCAACTGGATCAGAGAAGCATTGATTCGGGACAAGTGGAAGCGATATGAAGAGACCTTCATTCGTAATGAATGTTACGTTGATTGAAATAAATAAATAAATAAATAAATAAATAAATAAACATTCTTATTACAGAGGATCTATTGTTGATTTATTGCAATGCAACTTACCCTAGAGAAAACAAATGCGATGATATAATATGGAATGAGAAACAAATTTTCAATCAATAACTATGCATACATGAATAATCTTACTTTTTACACATATATTGCCTTACTTAGGTTTATTACATTTAAATAAATTAACATCGAGAAGAAATAGTATGCTTTGAGAAGTGCAACAGATACTAATTAATAAGGAAAAGAAAATTTGCATATCATACGTTCTAGAATAATTCTCTAAAAAGTTGCTAAACGTTGAAACTATTGCGTTGATTTCTTTATTTTGCAGTTTTCTATTTTTTGTTGATACGTTTTTCAGGGTGATTCCGGTAGTCCATTAATATGCATCCGCAATGATGTTAAATATATTATTGGCATTGCTGCATTCACGGCTGGACGCAATAATCAAACGAAAGCGCTTTGCGTTGGAGATGTTGGAGTGAGTTGACCCGATAAAATTTGCATATTTGTTAAATTTTAATTCTTATGCTTCGTTAGGAGATTTGAAATCTTTTCATGAATCTTTATGTTCTTTTGCATTCGTTATACTTTATATAGTTCCATATCAGTGTATCTTTTAATTTCTTTTTTAAAGAATCTTTTAAAATATTTTCAACGAAATGCAAATTATTCAACTACTATTTGCTATGCATTCTACATGTTTAATTGCAATAAAATTGGCTCTAATTAATCGTTGAATTAGTGGTAAACACATCACTCTGAGAATGTTGCATTGCATATTAATGAAGAATAATGTGCATTATTCTGTAATGAACCATCCATCTCACTAAGACTATTATAGGCTGATCGATTCGGCTTCTTTGAAGATATCAGACAACATCTGAATTGGATTCGCAATGAATTGATCAGTTATGGCTTGTTGGATACCCTCAGGCAAGATTATAGGAAATGTGGATTTTGAGCGATGAGAGTGATGCAAATCCATCGTCATGCCGATATTCGATGCGGGCATTCTTTTGATGTCTATATAGCATATGTGTGCATTGCTTCACATTTAATACTATATACTCGTTGATGGAGTTACTGCATAATAACGATGTGTATACAATTGAAAGAGATTGCATTATTGTTGAGGTTACACAATTGATCCTATAAATCAAATAATATTTTATATATATTTTTTGAAATTTCTTATAAAAAAACTTTTCATTTGAGGATAGTTCTTTCCGCCGATACGGCCAAAAACATGAAGCATTCGAGCAAATTTCTATGCTTAATGCCGGTCATCTCCATATTTGCAAATGAGCATCTTTGGTTGCATCGATATGCAAATTTCTTGAAATTCTATCACATACTTCCAATAACATCCGTTCAACTCATCACAACCACGTATATGTCCTAATATATCCTACTATTATCATAATCATAGATAGGAAGAGAGGGGAAAAAAAGAAAGTAAACTTTTATAAATCAAAATAAATCTATAAAATATATAGAGAAACGAAAATAAAGAGGAAATTAAATATTTAAATAATGAAGTAATATCGAAGAGATTGCAAAATCAAATATTTTATGTTTGATAACTCATATTTTAGGGTGTTTTTTTTTAGGTGTATTAGACGGGTTGTCACATATAAATCGGGGAAAGTCGAGAAAAAAAACGAAGGAGGAATTAGCGTGAATTTTGAAGAGACGCAGAAAATTTGCATATTAAAATAAGAAGTCAAACATCAACGGAACTTGCTAATTTCTTCCAATATTAATAAAAATTTATACCAATTTCGTTAGCACAATTTCTCCTCTCTACTTTCTTCTTTCATGCTCGTCTTTTTCTTCTAATCCTCGTCTTTTCTAATACTGCATCTCGAATATTTTCCTATCTATCCAGCGAGGGTATGCCGTACTATATATGTAAAGAACTAATTTGCATAAACTTGTGTTGATTGGGACTATTTGCATATTTAAATATTTTACTCATCGCATGAAAATGCACCAAAGAATGGGCATCTATCAAATATGTTTAAATCAAGAACATGTTCTAAAAATCTTAAAAATTGAAAAAAAATGCTATTATTTTTGTATTTGCAGTCTTTAATTTTTTGTAATTGCTTTTCTCAACCATTCCCGTTTATTCAATTATCGATCGTCAAACACAAATAAAAAGAAAATGCATATTCCAATACGCTTTCTAAATTTTGAGACCAGGCTCATGTTTTGGATTGGCTAGTTAGATAGGCCATTCCAGCTTCATTCCTATCTCGATGGGAAATTCTGTATTTAGTGATAAGTGATATCACTCTTATTTTGAAGTGATCTTCAGTGTGATCGTCTTTTACTCTGTTGCTGAATCAATCACTAAGCAGATTCCGCTTCAATCATTACGAATCTTTTCGATATCTTCGAAAATTCCATATCGTATTGACTTCAATAGTATAGTAATATAAAGGGCAAAATAATGCTCTTTTTGTAAGAATTTCTTTTGAATATCTTTGAGGATGAATATTGTGATTAGTGGATTTGATAGTATCGCTTTGATTATTATTGAGAAAGATTTAATTCTCTTTTTGAGAAACTTTTATAAAAAAATATTTATGGTGATTAATAATGATAAAATAAAAATAAATTATATTTATTAAATTATATTATCTTATAATATTTAAAAAACTTATTCTTATTCATATGATAATTTTTTTTAATACGGTGATTGCATCACTTATAAACAACCCATGCTTAAGCCACTCATTTTCATATATCACTTATGCACCTCTTTTATATACGCCATTTTCAAATTGAAATTCTCATGATTGTTTATTATTATGTCTAAATGTGGTTACTGCATATGTAATAATTTGAATTAAACTTTGACGAATAAATATTTTATTTAAAATATTTGAGGGAATATAACTTTTTCATCGATATCGTTCAGTAAAAATAAAAAAGAACAGATATAATGTAAAATCTTGCATAAATTAGCATAATTTAAATTTTTTAAATTATATTTTTATACGAATTTTATGCATAGAAAAACCCTTCAAAGATCTATATACTCTATTTCGGTGGAAAGTAGATTGTTGAACTTCTCTGGATTGAACGTCATAAAAATTCGCCTTAAAAAGCCGTTGTTTGTGTAGAGAGAAAGTATTTGATCTTTATACGAGGTATTCAAGCATCGACGGCGAAGGATTTATGCTGGTATCCACTCATCAGTGAGATAGGTGCTAAAGAATAAATGGGAAATGGCATCAAAAAAGTTGGCACGATATGTGCTCTTTGTAATTTCGTTCATCAAATACCATTCCCAATCCTCAATAGCCGAAAAATTTTAGAATAAACGCAAAAGAAATGCTTTCATAATTTAGCCGAATTTGGGATGTCTATGTAAATTTTCTGTAAAAGAATCGTTCTTCAAATCCAAAATCATCGATGGGTTTTGAGTTGATCGATGTAAGATGCAACCAGATCGATTAGACGAAGTTCATGCAGATTTTTGGGCATATTTAAATAGCTTAACTTCTTCGAGTTTGGCTGGCTAACTTCTGAGCAGATAACCAATATACCATGTAGATTACACTTGCAAAGTACGTAATTATGACTTCAATCACTCCCGAATTAAAGCAACCGGCCATAGATATACATACAACCCCACCGTAATGTGGTTTGTACTTACAGAAGGACGGCAACAAGTGCAGCTAAAGCAGAAGAAAGAAGACAGTCGGAGGAGAGCAGGAAGAGATGGGACAAACAAGTAGAAAAAGGATTGATGAGGAGATGGGGGAGGGGGAGGGGGAGGGAGAGAGAAGAACGAAAAACGGATATCATATGTCCAAATAATGCTCCGAAAAGGATACGTTTAAAGGTTGATATCCTGGCAAGAGAGAGTACTCTTCCGATCGTTCAAAGCGTTACCGTGTCGCTCATTACCTGAGGGATTGCCTGATACATCACTAAATGCTAGTGTTGTGGAATATATTTGAGCGATATTGTTGCATGGATAATTGTCGTTTTCATTTTACCCATTTTTCGTCGCAGTTGTCCAATTCTCATTTTTCCTTTGCCATTTCGATTTTGGGCAACTTTTATATACGGATTTCCGATGCCTTATCGAACGTTTACTATGTCATATTTTCCCGGCTATTAAATTAAACATCATTAGCTAACATAACCACCCTTTGTTTTTTCTTGCGTATTTGAGTTGACTTGCATAATTTAGGGTTTTTTGTGGGGAACGGGGGGGGGCGGGTGGGGGGAGGGGGAGGGTTGCTGTTGTTGAGTCTTTTTTCCGATTCTTTGCGATTCTTCGAAGTTAATATGAGGAAGGATTCTCGCATATTTCACATCATTGTTGGAATATTTCTGCTCTCTTTGTTACTTATTACTTTTTGCATAGAAAGATATAGTTTAACGAAATCTGGATTGCAATTTTTTTCACATATGAAACAAAAAGTTTTGATCGTGACTACAACAGGTCGAGTTTAAATAATTACCATCTGGTGATGAATTAAATCCTATCCCGATCCAGCTATTCTCTTTGTCCTAGCCATGATCGGGATCAGAACCAGTATATCCTGAATGGGCAGTGTGTTAAATTCTGTTCGATTGTTGGTCGGACCCATGTTCGAGAGTGGATTTAATCCAGCCAATCACCTGATCGGTTCTGATCTTGATTGGGCTTAACTCCTCTGTACATTATCCATAGACATGCTATTCCTTATTTTAGTGCTAGGGAGTCCTGTCGCTATCTTTTGCTTACATTTAGATCTACCCTTTAGCAGCCTCACCGACTAGACGAAAAAAACCGCACAAAAATAAAAGTTATTAATCATTGAAATCGGCCTTCTTTTCTTCGTTACAACAAATTTTGCTAACAGTCAACATTCGATCTATAAAGGATTAAGCAATTTTGATCGTGCCGAATTCTATGCGTCATATTTCTTTAAATTATCAAAATCAAATCAGACGCTGACTCAATTTCCTATCAAGCAATATTTTCGTTGTTAAGTTGTGAAATGTTTTATGATTATTGGTGAGAAAATTTATTGAATTTTTGTTGAGTTGTTTTGAGAGATATTCGATGTTTAATTTTTTATTTTTTTATTTTATTTTTACTTTTTATTTTATTTTATTTATTTAATTAATTTTTTTTTTTTTTTTAAAGGGGAGGGAGAGCAAAATGTAGTCATTATCATCGCTTTGCTTCCATTACTAAAGTCCTATTCGAAATTTGCTTCTGTTGGTAATCGTATGCAGCTTTTTATTGACATCGATAGAATAACTGAATGAAAAATTTCGATCTTCGATGAGATATTTATTTATGATTGCTCATCATTTGAAATGAAATCGTTTTTATTTGTACGATTCTTATTTTGTAAAAATTTCAAAAAAAAATTATATTTTTTTTATTTGTAGATTATTCTTTCACTCAAATCAAATGGGGAGCGGCTCAGAGATGGATTCACAAACAAAGATTGCACTACGTGCCGAATTACTTCAACGATGCAATACTCTTTGGGAACAAGTTCTTTGTAGTTTACCATCTCCGAATACCGTTGATTTATGGAATGAACATGTGAGAGTACGTCTTGAACTCGAACAAATCGCTTATCTACAAAAGCAATTAGCACCAACCGATATGTATGTTTTTACATTATTTTATTTTGTATAATTCCTAACAAAACACCATCTGCAAAAAAAACATTTTTTCTCTTCTATCTCTTTCGAAGGCGAAATTAAAAGAAAAGACAATATGTTTGAATTTAATGAATGAAATGGAAAGAACGTTTTGATCTCTCACATCAAAATTTCCCACCCATAAACTTTGTTTATATTGTGCATACTTTCCACATTTACATCCGTATTAGCCCACTTAGTAAATCAAGCTTAAAACTGATGTAGATCAATAGTACATCATTCTCACGTTTTAAAATGCGTCGTTGAAGTGACGTTTTAATGATGAAAATAAATAGAGAGTAACAAAAGATATGAATTATTTCCAGTCATAAATGCTTACTATTGAAAAATTTTCCCATTCATTTATGAGTATGTGAAAATTCTTTATGCAGTTCTGAAATCGTCAAAACTTTCTTCGTTGTTCTATGTTTTAACTTCTTACTCGCTGAGTAATCAAACAATGCATTAGTATAGCACAGGAAGAAAAGGCTATGAAATAAGAAACGGTGATATTTTGTTTGTTTAATGCAAATTTAGCATGCGAATATTGCATTAATTTCGCATGCGAATATTGCGAATATTGTATTTTAGCAAAGTTGGCAAATTTTGAAACGTTTGCAAAGATTGCAATTGAGATGGCTGAATGAGTGTTAAGTTCATGTGAAGCAAAACTTTGAAGCTTTGATCCTTACTTTTATTCCGATCATTTCTTTGAATGTTAGATTATGTTATCATTTTATTTTACTGCATAATTTCATGCATCATCCACTGCAATTGTTTCCTCTTATAATGACTAATCGTTATCACTCGTATATTATAGTTGATATTTGGAGCTGCTAAATAAGTTTAGTAATTATGTATAAATAAAAACATTTCGTTTTTGCATCAATTTTGTAGAGGTTTTAGTGGGAAATGAAGGATAGAGGGTTAAATTACACTGAATGACAATGGTTTTTTTTTTTTTGAGTGAACCGCATTTGGTGCACAATCGGCGTGAAGCAGTACAACGTTTTTTGGAATGGGCTGATCGTATGTGCATAGAACGAGAAGGGATCACAATTAGATGCTCGGATGGCGCAATGGGATTCGGTCTTGAGGCTACGCAGTCACTCAAACAAGATACCGAACTACTTCGCGTTCCAAGAAAAGCCATGCTATCATGGGACCAAGCACGCAAGTCGGCCATGTTGAAGTATGTTCGCTTATAGCTCATATCTTTTTTTTTTCAGTAATGTTTTCCTGTTGTTGTCCCAAGTTGGTGATTGATGAGGAAGTAAGGCAACGCTAATGGCTGAACCGATTTGTGAGTATATCTAAAATTTAACTTAAATCTAGAAGTGTGCTAAATTATCGATATGGGCTTATGATGATGATTATGCCCATTTCATTTCTTGCATTGAATGAGCTGTGGACACCCCTTCCTCCCTCATTTTTCCTTGTGGCCAAAAATCTCTGGAATAGAATGCCAAAAGGTGAATATTCTTGAATCCCCTCCCTTTCTCATACTTTTTAATGATTAGGTTGCCAATCATAAGTAATGATTGTAACTGTTAAGCGTGATCGACGTGTGTTTCTTTATTTCACGCTTCATCTACTACCGATTATACCACATATTCTGCAAATTAAACGGTCAGTGCAACTGTAATAGCTGCTTATATGATCATTAAAGATGTACTTTATTTAGTGGCATTATTTTTTCTCGTCTAATTCAACCTTGATAGTTAGCAATATCAAATGCCAGCGACTGTGTTATATCCTTTGAGAGCGGTGATAGAGAGGGGGGGGGGATGAATGGCTGTAGCAGATATCCCAGTCGCCCATTTATGCGCTACTATTCTTCTTTCATTCCCAACCGATGTGAGCAGATTGATATCGATTATTTGTGTTCATGAATGATACCTGTTGGGTTACAGGAAGTGCTTTGAGCATGATGTGATTGTGAAAACAATGGACAACGTTGCATTGGCGTTAATGGTCTGTTGCCAGAAGTTATCGCCCGACTCTAATTGGCTCCCCTATTTGGATGCTCTCCCACAAACTTTCTCAACACCACTCTATTTCTCTGCCCTCGAATTGCGGGTAATTTGCTATTCATTCTTAGATATTTTATAGTATCATAATGCTTAATTAATGGTGGTTATTGTGCGGCGATAAGGTTACTCAATTTTCTTCTGTGGAATTGATTTCTAAAGATGGTGTACAATTGTATGAAGTGGGATATGGTGATGGGCAGTCCGTGATGAAAATGGGGATTTTATTTCTCTTACCCATACTTCTTAGTGCCACTCAGAGGATGAATTTAGGCTGGAAAGAGGGGGGGTGGGGGACAAATGAGCGGTGAATTATTACTTTTAATAAAAATGAAAACAAAGATGTCGTGCTTCGAATGGAGACGTTTTTTCTTTGCAGAAAATTTGATATGTAACTTAACAGTGTTCATATCTCGAATATTTTTTTTATGCTTTTTCTCACTTTATTTCATTCTTTGGCAAGTCAGTTGTTTTAAGATTATGGTTTTATAGATGTTTTTTTTTCAATCGTTCTAATAATTTAATTTAGAAGTTATCACCATCACCGGCTTATGAAGAATCATTGATAATGTATCGCAACGTTGCAAGACAATTCGTCTATTTCCTTGCGGCCATTCAACGCTCAGAAGGGAATCGAAATGCTAAAAAGGTTGGTTTTCTATTCTCAAGAATGCAATTATAATTTCTTTTTTTTATATAGGGCATTCCATATGACTAGTTTACTTCTGATTACTGATGGAGGTGAATGAGAGAGGAAGAAGAGTCGTTTGATTGGATGTTCGGAAGGGGAATTGTGTATTGTCTCATTGAAGAAATAAAGCATTTTTCAGCAAAGTTTGTTTCACTATGAATTTCTCTATTCTCTTTCAATTTTTTTGGATCTTCTTCCACTCATCATTGTTCTATAATATCTCAAAGCCTCATAGTAGAATATTTTAAGCGGAAGATGCAGCCGCATGTTGAGAGTATATAATGGTAACAAATATTTCAATCAATTCGTTGTTTTTTATTGAAGCGAAAGAGATTTACTTTTAATCTTGTTGATATCTGCATTTGATTGTAATAAGTAGAGTAGCATCTCTACTAGTTAATATGCTTTGCAGATAAGACATTATAATAGCACTACAATAATTTTTTAATTTATAAAAGAATAGAGTGGAATAGAATTAAATGTACAATAGGCATGATTGCTGCATTTATACATAGAAATAATCTTGCGATCACATCTACCTTCGTTTGTCGATTGAGGGAATTTGTTTGTTTGATTCTTAGAATGTTTTTCATCCAATTTGTTTCCTCAAAAGTTTATTTTTACCCACCATTTCGATTCTGTGATAATATCATTTTTCAATTTTTTGTTAGAGAACCTTATATTGATGCAATCATGATTGAAGGGGAAGTGTGCGATACGAGAGAGGAGAGAAAGGAAATGGATTTGGGTAAATGATTGTAGATGACCATACCGCAGATTTCACACATTCTTTTCCTTCAAACTGTGATGGTGTCATAGCATAAACATTTGCTGTTCATTGCTCTTCTGTCATTCTTGAATAGGTGGCTATTGCTTCAAAGACAAGGGAGATGATAAAGGAGATAGGTTGCATAGGTTCGTTATTTGTGTGGACGCCGACAACCTTCTCTGCTCTCTTCTTTTGTTATGCGCAATTAAAGAGTGCGCACAACGGCAGGAAGGATAATTGAAATGTTCACTTTGTTTTATCCGTTCCAAATTTTCTTATGTGGCTTCTTCATGACGAAATGTGAATGAATGATCTTTATCTCGATCGTTCGTTAGTAATTTGATATGAAGAGAATCAATTGTTGAATCCGAAGGATAAAGGCTTAAAACTGGCGATAATAATTGATGATGGAGAATTGATTGATGGGAAATCTGCCCATAAACATTTTGAAGTGAAAACACTTCACTGATCTGGATCGACTGTACCAATGTTTACCTTCGATTGGCGCTTTTCTTCACTAATGGAAGAGAAAAAATTACTAGAAATTCTTGTGCTATGTCCTCCTTTGTCCTCCTCCATTCATTTCACTTATCTGCTTATGCAGTTCGATGTTTTCTTATAGGTGTACTTTGTTGTGATAATCGTTTAATTTCAGGGAAAAAATCAAACATCAATGGGCATGGAGCCTTTATTCTTGAATGCACCCTTTACAGTATCAAATTTCACTTTCGATCTCTACAGATGGGCGGTTGCGTGTGTCACAACTCGAATCAACTTCATTCCGAGTCAATATGCTAAGGATAGTAATGGACAGCCGGTGGCCGTAAGTGGATTTATTTTTCGATTAGATATTTCTTATTGATTTAAGGCGGAGAGGTAGAGAGGCGTTAGGGGGAGGAACATTCATAACTTGTGAATGTTCCTTCCAGAAAATAGTTGTCCTGTTTAAATCTGTTGTGTTGCTGCCGTGCGGACGAGGCGAGCAGTTGAAGGTTTACTGTCGACTGACTGAAACGGTGCACCAACCGCACCGGGTAACTGAACCAGTTGATTGAACTGAGGAACACGAAAAACCATCAATATATCAGAGTCAACGCACATAACAGCGAACGGGTTTGAACACACAGATAACCAGAGAAAAGGCACAATATAATAGAACAGATATCACTGAGGGTGATTTATGCAAATTAAGTCGTAGCGCGGTCGTTCACCACAACAAAATCAAACGTGGTAATATAACTTGGAGTCATATATAATATATATATATATATATATATATATATATATATATATATATATATATATACAATTTGCCATAGGCTTTTAAAGCAGTATAGAAGCATCATTACTTAGTATGTAGAGAGGGATAAAATCGAAAACTGCAGGAAACAATGGGCCTTTCCTAAATCATGCAACACAATGCAATAAATGCGTTTATTGAAATGTTTTTTGCTTTTGCTTTATTTTTATTCGTTATTAAGTAGTCCCATATATTCTTCTTTTTGAGTTTTCAAAGGCAGCGAAAAGAAGTTTCCACAACAATTTTTGAAATTGAATGAGTCAAATATTCCCAAAATTTCGATTAAATGTTTCGAAGTTATCTTTTTGCGTTATTTAAATAAATATGCGCAATGATGAGGATCGCTGTATCTATTACATTTACGATCTACTTATATATACGCGTTGTGTATAGTAGTAGGTTAGAAAATTGTTTTCAAACTCTAGATCGAAGGAGTCCACAATATTTGTTAAGTATTATAAGTTGTGAGAATTCAATTTGCTACAAGCTTCTTCTTTTAGAAATTGCTGTAACCTAAAAACTTCCGATATTTTTAAATGAATTATTATTGAGGCAATTAATCTAAGAAGTATCACCTGTTGTTGTGTGCTCCTTTATTTCGATTTCATTCATTTTTTTGGTATTTTTATATATCCATGTAGATTCACCGTTTTTGCATTATTATTTATATTATTGTTGTGTCTGCGGCGTTCCTTTCCACTTTTATTCTTTAAAATTTACCCGATGTAAGTTTTTTTTTTTCATTATTTATTAGTAGTTTTTCTTTATTCGTCGTCGCGAATAACGATTTCCACTCTCAATTTCCCTCAAATTTCTTTTCGATTATGAATGCATTAATGAGTGCAAAATAACGTAGTTTAATCATTATATAGTATTACTACATTATTATCGTAGAGCGCTTTTGTGATTGATCACATGCCAATATAAAGTGAAATTTTTTGTGAGAGGATAATGGATTAAGTAAGTGGATGATCCACAGATGGGATTTTAGGTGCCATGTTTGATTCCCCTGTTGGATATGGCAAATCACCAGTTCGGCCATCCTCTCACAGTGCATTTCTCAACGGAAGGTGATTATGCATCTATAAAAGCGACTAAAGACTATGAAATTGGTGATGAGGTGACAATATTCTACGGTAATCGAACGAATCGCCAATTCTTTCTACACAATGGATTTGTTCCTGATGGTGAAAATAAAAGTGACACATACAAGTTGAAAATTGGTAAGTTAATATAAATTTAAAAGTTTTCTACAATTCCCGTCTTTTATTTTGTGAAATCATGCATGCTTCTTGATGTGATTACAAGTAATAACTACAACTTAAAAAGGGGATAAGTTTCTTAAGTTGTAAAGTTTTAAACGAATTTTGGTACGCCTGTTTTATTGTTTTTTTGCGAAATTATATGATTTCCATAGCGTATTCATATGGCTTCGGAGAATCTAGTTCCTTATGCTAGTAGTGATCGTTTTGATAGCTCATTTAACTTGGTGCTGCATGTGAATGTGCAAAAGGAAAATGCTTTTACTATAACAATTGTAATGCGATGATGCCAAACGGTACTAGTAAACCTTGTATTTCTTCTGTATATTGCGTTCACTATTTATAGGAATAATTTTACAAGAAATGCTTACCTGTAGGGTCAAAGATTGAAAAACGACAATCATTTTCCTTAAAAATTTGCATATTTGCATTCATCGCATTTTATTTTCGTGTGATTTCCCCTTCAGTTGTTATTTCTGCTCACTTAAAATGCCGCTAGATTTTGCTGATAAATAGACTATGAGTCGAATAAAATAATAAGAACAAAATGAGTAAATTGTTGGAATTGCAGGTTTCCCGAGAGGTGATAAACAAGTGAGGGCAAGATTGAAGTTGATGCATGACGCTGGTTTCAATACTGAATCGAGGGTATTTGTATTTGAAGTGAATACATCCGAGCGGCCAATTCCTCTTTCTTTACTCGATTTTGCACGTGTTTTCTTAGTTGAAAATCCAAACTCAATGTCACTCGATGAAGTACGTTGTCTTCATGAATTGGAATGTAAAGCATGGCACTTCTTGAAAGATCGTTTCTCACTTTTACAACGCGCTTATGGAACACCTGAAGAGGAATACGATGTGACGGATGAATTGGATAGGATGATTTTGAAGCTGAAACGTTGTGAATTACGCATTCTACATAATGCAGAACAATACTGCCAACAACAGGCTCTTATTTCTTCTTGAATCTACTAATAACCAAAGAAACATTCTTGGATTCTATGGTGATGGAAGGTGATTGTCGAAAGTTCAACTCGTATTGTCCATATTGTTGCTGCATCATGCTGTATAAGCATAGTGTGGAATATTGCCGTGGAAAGCTTAGAATATTAAAGAGAAAGGTGATGCTGGATACGTGTAGAGACTTTCATTGCTGTTATATGCTCCTAGGCGGAAGAGGGGGGAGCAAGAAAGAGTGGTTGCGTTTCGGAATCACCTACATATCTCTCCACCGCCATTTTCTGAATACCAAAACCTAGGTGCATTTTGACCTCATATTCTTGTCGATGAGAATGACACGTTGTTGGAGCCTTGTATTGCCGTTAATTATTATTTTATTATTGCTTTCTGGAGTTTTTGTTATTTCATCTCGCTCAAATGCGTAAATATATATATATATACCCAAAGAACAAGCTGATATATGCAAATGAATTGTTGATTGCTCAAATTTTATTGACGTTTATTGCTTTGTTGAAGTGTTTTCTAGATTTCTATACGTCTAAGTATTTTAAGGACAGAGTTCAATCCAATCGCAATTGTGTTTAATCCATACCTTATCTATGAGCCTTCTGCGATCGAGTGTACTGTATTTGGGAACTGAAAGTTTTATAACCCCTGGGGCAGAAATCTTCCGTTAATTTGAACAGTAACGAAGCAACGAAACAGTAAGCAGTAAATTGGGAATGCATTTGGATTTATATTGCTATAGATATATTGCGATTTACATCCATTTGTGTGTGTGTTTTTTTTTTTAGTACAATGCGAAACGTATTGCAGTCTCGGTCGCTATATCTCTGTTATCGATTTCAAAGCAGCTCAACGGCAGCTAGAAGAGTCCTTCGGTGGTTGAAATCACCGAAGCTCTCCTACCTTACTTTCTTATCCCCTCCCCCTCCCTCCTCAGCCTTCCTTCCCATTATTCATTCAAATGGCCGTTTTGGGAATTTCTATCTCAGGATAGTTATGCAGACAATTGCTTAGATTTAGCACAGCTGCAGACTTTGGCTAATGAATGGGAATAGTGATATTTATGCTCGTATGGGATATGCTTTGACATATTTTACTACTCAAATAACTGGTCAGATTTTGTTATCGTTATTGTGTGCATTTGATATTATGTAGCATAAAAGTTGATATGTGAAAGTATAAAGCATAAACTCTAATAAGGTAAATATTTAACAATAATAATTGTCGTAGTGAGCATTTTATTTTTCTTATGAGTTTAGACCGTAATTATGGTTAAGCTAAGGCTTTTGATATGGTCTCTCATGAGACGATACTCTTGAAATTCGAAAAATTATCGTATCATCGGCGCTCTTTTCTAAAGTGGATTAAAGCATTCTTGTGTAGACGAAATATTCAAGTAAGACATAAATGAAATTAGATTAAAACACCGAATTCCTAGTGGTATGCCACAAAGAAAGTCTTTTCGATCATGCCTGTATTGCTAATAAATACAAAAATATTTCTAATAATATACTCGATAGTATTAAAGTTCTTAGATGAAAATCTCAAAATTTATTGTTCGTTATGATGATTTTGCTTGTGATTTCTATATGATCAAAAGCACATTGTTGCATTTGTTAATTGATGGAAAAATTGCAATTCATATCAACTTTCGGTATGAATGTCTTCTCAGGCTATAAAGTGAGATTCTTTCTACTATAGATGATGTTCGTGGTAATGATAATATAATCGAGTCGACATGCATATCAATTTCAGCTCACCAAAATCTACTGCTATGCGAACAATGTTCTACTTAGCTTTTAAATTGCAGCTAAGTAGTTTCGATCTACGCACTATTTCCGGTCTTTTGCATAAATTGTAGCCTTGCGAATGTTTCACTTCCTGTTGCTTAAACTCACAAATTTTTCTATGCTTTCTTGCTTCGAATAGTGTAGTGTTATAACTATTTGTGGTGATATGTGGACTTTTTAGGGAGAGGGGGGTGTGGGGAGAATATGGTCGATTTTCTATGGGGTTTGATGGAGTCAATTTGTATATACATACTTTGAACTCTAGAGTGGTGATAAAAAGTTGGGATATTTCTTATTTGTTGTTCTTAATAGAGGCGGTTAGGAAAAATAGTGATAGAATGAAAATTGAAAAGTTTATAGAAATTATAATGAAGATATTCAGAGGTGATTTCTTTCGCGGAAAAATTTGAATTAAATAACAATGACAATTGAGCGCATTTCAATAGGTGAACTGTAAAGGTAGGTATATTGTTTATACTCGTATATAGACTTTCTAAATCTCGTAATCATAGATTTTTGACAGTAAGAATTGAAGAAATTTGGCAAATATTCATTCATTTACATCTATATTTCTTTGTTCTTTAAAATAAAAATTTCTCTCTCTTCCTCTCTCTCCCTCTCTCTCTCTCACATACACATTCAATATTCGATAATAAAGTATAGCTGTAGTAATGATGCATTACCCAAAGATGTTTTTCAACCGATTATAAAATACAATTTATATTATGCGGCTTTCATACAAACGGATTGTATGCTAAGGATGAGATTCTATCGAAATATTCGGTGGGTTTATTTGAGATGAAGGAGGAGAATACTCAAATAAACATCCAATTATGATTATTAAATATAAATAATATAACAGTATAGAGTAACGGGAGCAGTAAACGACATTACATTTCTATTTATTTTCAAATATTGATAAGCTGCAAATTGCAGTGAACATGTCTTATAGCGAATACAATTGTGTCGTTCATAATGTTTGCATCGAAGTAAAAGCGCGAACGGGTGTGCGAGTGAAGGTGAGGAAGGTGTTGTTTGAGTCTTCTTTGTAGAGTGGTGTGGATGGTGCTGTCACTTGGTGGTTTTTCTGTTTTTGCCAGTTGTTATCATCGTCTAAGGGAAGACAATTGGAGGGAATTCCTTCATTAAAGTGAAATTAAGGATTTCGACTGAGAAATTGAAGCTTCTATATGTCCTTTTTCCGGCACTCTTGCATTGAGAAATTTCTTCGATGAAATTGCGACATATTTGGACTCATAGCTTGAAAGTTTGACTTACTGACGATTGCATGAAGCGTATTTCACGTTACTAGCTTCGTATCTCTCACATACTGCCCATCTTTGTTCAGTTGGCTGTCATTAATTATGTTAAGGAAAAGTAGATGGAATCAGATGAAGCAGTAAAATTTAACCCAGCTTAAATCTATTATGTGCAATGTAATCGTTATTCCTCCACAATTTCCTGATGCTTCCTAAACTAAACTCGACCGCTCACAAGACTATAGCCTTTTTTATTGTAAAGAGTCGGATATGGTTGTGCTTAGTTATAGAAAATCCGTTGGTGTTTTGACGTCAAACTTTGCTAATTTTTTCATCTTATAAAATGTTGTCAGGTCGCAACTATGAACGGGTCTAGGTAAGTGCTTCGTGGTCGCATGGAAATGAGTTGAATCCCATCCCGGTCGGTCAGTCACTTTTCACTCATCCGGAAACGGATTCGCTTCATTCCCCTAAACTCGTGGATCATCTTACCTTTGTTGCTGACCAAGAGGGAGAAATAAAGTTTACCAAGAACCAGCAGACCGCGTTGTCTTTTAGTTCTTCAGATTTGATTCGTTTTGTTAGTGCTCATAACACAACAATTTTAAAATGCCCTTATAAAGTATTTCGCTAGTAATTTCTAGAAAATATAAAATATCGTCATTGCTTAATGCTTTGTCAAGTTGAGTTGTTGAGCGCCCTTCTTTCATTTATTCGGCTCCATCCTTAAACCATTACTCAATTTATGCGTCTTAAAACTAAAGAAAATGCTTGCATTTATGGAAAATCATTGAAAAAATTTTGGAAAAAACAATGAAATCAGTGTAATTGATTTTTTTTTATTCGTTCCAGCGTACTCCTCTTATATATTTTCATCAGTTGGATTGGAGAAAACATAGAAGAAACGATAGAAATATGGTTTGTGATGCTTCCTAAATGATATCATTCATCATTGGGAAGATGCATTTACCCGAAAGAGATATCGTTTAGCGCAGTTTAAAATTTTCAACAATGTTTTTCTTAAATAATTTGCCAATAATTTACAATAAAAGTCTTATGGCACTATGTTTTAATACTGATGTTTTTTTTCACTTCGAGCCTATGATCATTGTAGAATCTGCCGAAATACGTATTGCATAACTGTTTGAGGTAAAATTGTGATATCCAAATTGGGTAATCTTTCATGTGTAATCTTTGTGTAGTATTTATACAATGATAATCTTTTTGATATAGTATGTTTGGGTAATACTTACACACTATGGGTAATCTTGGGTAACTTTTTTGGGTAATTGAACTATGGGTAGTTTTTATACAAATTTTGATTTTGCTATGTTTCTTCACATAAATTTTGAGACAGTATGTTTTCAAATTCCTTTTCGCCTCATCCCTACGTTTTTGGAATTGTAATCACTTCGATGACGTTTTGCATTCATCCTTCTTTACTGACTAAATAACTGCAATTCACTCAACGCAACATAGTGATTAGTGATCCCTCATGACGTTGTTTTTTTTTTTTTTTCTAATGCTGATGTTGATTTTATAACTTCAAATAAGCCCTCTTCAACAAGCATCGCAATCGATCGCCCCATCTTTCGATGTTTTTTTTGGGGGGGAAGAGGTGACGTCATTGTATATAATTTTTTTACTGAGTGCATAATTCACCGAATTTTATTCAAAGTTCCGCAGGTGTGTCATTGCTTAGCTTGAAGAAAATATCTTTTTTTTTATTAATTATTGTTGATTTACCGTTTACTTGTTCATCATTTTTCTACTTCATCTTTATATCGATCGTTTCTATTAGTGAGACTTGAGTTTATTTGCGTATTTGGGCGCTTTGCAAGATTCCGATTCGATTTGAGAGAAAGACGATCGCCCAATCGGAGTGGATTTCATCCATTTTCATGTAGTTATAGACAAAATTCTATCCCGTTTTCGATTTTATGGTCATGAAAGTTTTTAATGGATGGCTTAAAGAAACTTGTCTTTGCTGAACGTGGAATGCAGTGTGGCCGGTCTTGTGTTATTTATATTATATCAGTTTGTTTGAACAGTGAATGCTTCACTGTTCTAATGCGTATCGTTTTGTGCGAAAACAATAAAATGCAACCTTTTATTTTCCACTAGAAACAACTTGCCGAGGTGAAGTTTTTCGATTCGCACTCATCACGTCATTTTCCTTCATTTATTTTATTCCCATCTTTATTTTATACCTTAACATATAGCCCCATCAACTGCTTTAGATCAGAGGATGGGTTATGAGGGATTGGAAGAGGTGAGGAACACATATAGAGAGATTTTTTGACAAATAATAGCAGTGGCTGATAAGTATTTTTCTATCATAGTCATTTTTATTGTATGTCTCAGATTTGTAATTCCATTATGTTCGGTTCGATGTATTTGATATAGGGATAACAGAGTTTTTAAATAATCGCTGGGAAAATTACTTCACTATGAGAGGGTAGGGGGAGGATAGGGTGCGGGTTAGACACGATCGGAATCGGGTTTAATCTGCACCCGAAAACTTCATTTGTATATTTTTTTTCTTTATTGATTAAGTTCAAGTTAGATCGGATAAGCAATTAAATCTAGTAACTATGCAAATTATATTGTATTATAAAATAGTACCGAATTGGGATTGAAATTTTGCGTAATGTGTTTGATCAATGCAGTTATCTTGATTGGCATATACATTACTGGGACATTGAATGATTATTTAAGAAGTTCAGAATTGTTTCCACCGAGAAGAATCTTTTCAGCCTTCGCATACGGAGCGTTATCGTCGATTCCCTTTTATTTAATTTTTCTCTTGCATATATTTTTCTTTTCTTTTTTTTTTTAAATGACGCATTAAAATGTTTATTTCTTCTAGAAATATATATATATATATGCTAATTTAATTGACTTATATTATAATTAATTACAATTTTATAGGGTGCGAATAGAAAGGATTTTTTAAAAATGGATTTAAATTTGGCCGGATCAAAGAAGAAATACCGCGAAAAGAAGAAATATAGTATTATAACGCTCGATCTATTCAAGCCGAGTAAAAATTCCTATCCCGAATTCGATTATGAACAAATCTGCAAAGAGTATTTGGTATGTTGTCATTTTTGTTGTGCTGAATCTTTATCCACTCCGGAGCGAAGAGGATGGGAACTAGATAGGAGAGAGGGAGGCATTTGGTTTTAATGCAAAATTTCTTGTGTCTATTGACATTCGAAATAAACAATGACTTAAACAATCGATAGTAGTTACACTTTTTCTTGAAATATCTTCTCATCAGTAATGAACATCCCATAGAAGCAATTATATATTGAGGGAAAGGCAAGTAAAATATAGGCGAGTCAAGTTTTTTTTTTTTGTTCACTGAGAGCTCTCTGTTTTCATTCGTTTCCCTTTCTTTCTTTTTTTTCTCTCTCTATTTCTTTTATCCCTCTTCCACTCTTTGTTACTGCGATAGTGACCAATATCTGCGATTCTCTTTGTCATCACAGGAACTTTATGCAACGAAAATAAATATAAATCGTCTGGGAATGGCGTTTTTTTTGGTAATTTTTCATAATTTTTTAATCGTTAAAATTGTATACGTTAACTGTAACAGGTTCATAATCTCTCTAACTGTTGTAAAGACAAATAGAAAAGTAACAAATAAATAAAATTTCACTTACGAAACGATCCGCAGGCAATTCAAATGAATCATAACTAAATAATTAATCAATAAACAACGGCGACCGCCCGTGCAGCCACTAATAAATATGCAAATAAGTGGGCATATAGAGGTATGAATTAACACCAACAGCTATTATTTTAAATTGAAGTGAAAACAGACATGGCGATATGCAAAAGGAATAGGATCATCAACGATCAGAGGGTATTACTTGGTTAGATACATAAAACGAATAGGTGGATTGTTCTTCGATTAACTAGGGAGGTCTTCAAATGCAATAATCGTTTCAGTTATGACTGACCGCAGTATTCTCACACTCTTAGTTCATGAATCTTAATGAGCTTGAGAAGTAAATGCAAAATTTGCGTAAATTTGATGTTTAAGTGTATAAAAATAAGCTAAGGCAGACTGCGTGATACTAGACGAAGCAAGAAAGGCGTTAATATTGGCCACAGTGAATCATTTCTACCGATATCATCTCATTAAAACCCCAGTGAGCTAATAGATCGGTATCTTCTGCCAATACTGTAGATATCCAATCGAGTAAAGGAGGAAGTTTAACTCAATTCATTGTCAGTTGTTTTATGGAGCGCTTCCCAGTGTATAGATGATATGGGATCATTTCATTTACCCTCTTCTAATTTTCAAAATTTGTGCAAATATTTTCGACGGTTTTAATGCATTCATATGTAACCGATTTTTTGTGGCTATACAGAGATTTTCATTCAAAAATTGATCACATATCACAATATTGACCAATCAAAACAATCATTCGATCATGTTAGTTTCTATTTTATCGGCAGTAATGATGCTTCTCAACAATTTTTTTTTTTTGTAGTTCTAATATATAAGTGGACGTTTATAATCCTTAAATTTTATATGTGTCAATGTTTATTCATTTATTTATTTATTTATTTATTTTTTTTTTTGGTGTTCCATTATTATTATAGCTGATTGTGGATTAAGTAAAGATTCGTTTATTGAACATCTCAAATCTTCACTTCAGTTAATATTTGTAGTTATATCTAATAGTAAACGCATGTGGAAATCGTTTTTTTTTTTTTAAAGATTTATGTTAATTTAAAATGTATGTTCTGCTTTTTTTTTTTAATTATATTAATCCAAAACGTATGTTCGACTATGCTAGGATGTGCGCCACATCTTGCAGAGAAAATATTAAATGAGCAACTTATTGAAGAGGGGGCATATACTGGAACATACTCTAAATAAAGCATTGTTATATAAGATTAATATTCATATAAAAAGAGTATTTATATTATTTATATAACATTATAGTTAAATTTTTATCATTTAATATAGATAAATAAATAAAACATTAGTTATAGGGAGACATATGTTAAAGAATTAAGATCAACCCTCAGCGCTCTTCTAGTTAAATCCATCAAGATGAGCGTCGTTCATTCAGCTTTCTCATCATTTTCTATGATTGCTTTTCCAGTGATTTTAAGGAATGTAGTAGTGTTCGTAACTTCCATAAAATGCTGCTTTGATATATCCTCATTTCCTGTCTCATTTAGCCTTTGTTTTGTTCTACAGGATTAATGTGATTCACAATATAGCATATACCGTCCACTTATACTATACCACTGTGTTCTGTTAGAGAACTTTTTCAGGCTGGGTTTAATGTTAATATTTTATTGATGATCGTCATAGCTTAATTATTTATATACAATCAGTTGTAAGCTCAGTTGTTAATGGAATATCACCAGTCATTGAATCATTTAAAGGGATTGTCCTTTATTGGATATGATGCTCAAAGGGTGAATTAACTGTTTTTTTATAGAACGAAGATGAATCAAGTGGTGAAGATGAACGATTCCATGATAGAGAGGCAGAGCAGCTGTGCAAACGGCTTGAGCAAAAATATGTTAGTTTATTGTGAACCTTATATGTATTTGCAGTATTTGCAGTTTACAGATTATCGAACAATACAGTATCAATGAAAAGGTAAAGAACGTCTCCCATTAGTCATGTGCATAAGTGTTTTATAGAGTGTATCATTGAACATCATTCCTATTGGGTATGAATTTTTCATCGATGGTGGGTCTATTTTTTGATGTGAGCGGTTACAAATTCATCTCTCTCTGACTATGCATTCTTGATATTTAATTAGGAAATTATTGGTCCCACATCGATCGCAAATCTTTTTGCTGGGCTGATTCCTTACCTATGAGAGTTTCCTCAGCTTTTCAAGAATAGAAGCTACTCTCCATGTGTAGTTTGGCCTTAGTGAAAATCTTGTGATTATAGGCGATTATAACGTTCAGCAATGTGTTCATTTATAGATGTGAATCGATGTTTTTAAGGGTGGCAAGAAAGACAAGAGAGGCCGTAAGATTAGATTTGGAACGCCGGACGATTTCATGGACAAATCGGCTGGCTATGATCTCAGCGACCCTTTCATTGACGACTCCGAAGCTGTTAGTGATTCACATACTGCTTTACCCTTGTCTATCTTGGTCTTGGTTTCTTATGAAGTTTTGACAGTATAGCTACTTGTTAGTTTGCATGGGAAATTATTGTATTTGTTGGTTTCAGTATGACGAGCATGTACCTTCAACGATGGACACAATGAAGGGTGGCTTTTATGTCAACAAAGGCACATTGGAGTTCCGACCCAAGTACCCGCTTGATTCGGATAGTGAAGGTGAACAGGCAGTTGCGAAGAAGAGAACAGCTGAAAAGGTACATCGTGAGCTTTTCTTTGTTGTGCTTATTTACAATTACATTGATTATTCAAGTTTTATCAACCATTGCTAATTAAGTATGTTCTTCTCTTCCTCTCGTTCCCCACATTTTCATTCTGGAAGGTTACAAATTTTATAAGATTAGGTGGGGTTCGTTGACAGTTATTGCGGAAATAAGGGAGGGTAGAAATATTCCCCACAATTGTCGTTCGAAGTGAGTTCTGATGGCCGGGAAGCAGCATACCTTGGGAAACACATCGTTGGAAAGATATAAGCTCACCTATTTAATTGAATGGTAGCATATGTTTGTTCCGAACTTATTTAAGCAAAGTGTTTGGGCCAATTTGATCGGTTTTATGAGGGGGTTACTGTCATTGATTACAATAATTTAGTTACTTTTGCATAAGCATTCTTTGTGGTTGTCGTCCACTGCATTGTATCGGTTGTGATTATCAGTACTGTATAAATAAAAGTGATAAATTGTGTATTGTTCATTGGGTACGATCAATTGCGGAATTAACGTTGTTGTTATTGGAGAGGATTTCACATAGCGATTTGCTTTATCTCTCTTCCTAGCGTTATGTGGTACCTTGTGATCTTTGCTGCGTACTTTGAACTTTGAGTGCAACGAGAAGGCTTCGCTCATTTTACGTGGATTTGATTAAGTGTGAGAGAAGTTTTTACGCAAAAAAAAAAAAAGAAACTTCAGCGACGCCGCATACAAAGCGATGAGGAAGAAGAAACGATGAATAGCTCGTTGAAGCCGTCAACGTCAAAAGCGATCAGTGAGGACAAGAAAGCTGATAGTTGCGGTCCGGAAATGAATGCCGAAAAGAATTCGCAGCAGATGCGTTTATCTGCTGCTGGAGCACCACCTTCTTCGAGTAGAAATGTTGCTGTTGCGAATCGTCGCCTATTGGCACAACAACTCATTAAACGAAGAAGACTCATTGGACAACCACCCTCAACCAAAATCACACCCTCACCTGCGATGAAGGCAGCTATGGGCGTCAAGAAAAAGTTTGTTGATCGTTTTTTTTTTAATTTGAACAATTTTTAGTGAGGGTGATAAAAAGCGAATGAGGGGAGCGAAGTATTCGCTTGCTGGCCAGAGCCGTACATTGAATCATAGATGAAGTCGGTATAAATGTTCAATGTTCATCGGTTCGATTGCAGATGATTGGGTTGATTGTGATACGATTTGTTTGCTGCCTTTTGTTACTTGGGGGAGTGTTTTGAATGCCTGTGATCAGTTCGCTGATTTTCATTCTACAAGATGGAAGAATTTTCTCCATCGCCACATAGTTTCTTACGCATGTTAATCACGGCTGCCTTCTTTATTCGACTTATGGACGAGGAAAGGAAAGAATCAGTTTTGAGAGGATGGGTGGGACACGTCTCTGAGCGCATCTTCTGTCCGCATAAGGTCCTTGAAATTACACAATAACCGAAATGAATAAGCGAGTTAAGATGTTTGCATAGCGAGTGCTGATTGATAAAGCCACTCCTAGCATTGTAAGCTTTTGAAGCTTTGATATTTTCAAGGTTTTCCTGTTTTTATGTTCGTATGTTCAAAAGTATGGAAAGGCAACTAATGCGTTCTCTTGTGATTTCCTTGCTTGATCAATAGCACCATCCCTATCCTCTTCCCTAATTTGAGCCTTCAATTATGAAGGTTTTTGTTGCATATACTGCTTTCGGGGTTAACCACACTGGATTTCTGAAAGGCATGACGGGTGGCGAAGATACGAATATATGCCGTTTGTCGATTGTCGGGACACCGGAATTGAGGAAGAGGATTGAGATAATACGCATGTGAGGATGTTGTTTCCACGCTAAACTGGATTCATTTTTAGGTTGAAACCGCCAGTTAAGAAGGTGCCGACAGGAGACGGCTCAACAGAGGAGCTTGCTGGATTTCTGAAAGATATGACAGGTGGCGAAGAGATTGCCCTTGATAATTTCGATGAGGGAATTGACGTCTTGGTGGAGGAAGTTGCACGTGAGTCGCCGAAGGTAAGGCGCATTTTGCATATTTTCGTTTGCATCCATTGATAGCATTATTTGTGCATAATGCTTATTTTTAAGAGGCGTAATTATGTGAAGTAATGATTTGGTATATTTGGATGTTTATTTGACGAATTGATTTGACCGAGATCATTTCTTTATTCATTACGGTATTTGTCCAACTTGTCCAACATTTATTAAAGTTTGTTTTTGTTAATGCAATCACCCTACCGTTTAAAAAATTACTGCGCAATCAAGAATTGAAAGTGAAAAAAAAAATGTATTCTTTGAAGGAATTTTTCGATGCGATGGTTTGTTTCATGCATTTTGTTGACCACTGTTCTCTGTGGAATATACTTTATAGCCTCGTGCAACATTCTTTCGTCTGCAGTCTTTCATTATGTGTGTAAATAAAATATTGTGCAACAACTTTTTTTAAAGAGATCTCGATCGCCCTCAATGGCTCCAACAGCCAGTTCGGAGCCAAAAACTGACAAAGAAGCAGCAAAAGAAGAAAAGAAGGAAGAAGATGTACTGGGATCGAGCACAACTACACCAGGTCCAATCAGTCCAACGAAACGGCCGCTTGGCAGACCGCCTGGCTCCACCAGCTGTTCGATTGTAAGTTGTTCGCTGCTAGACGATTTTTTGTTGCGTTGTTGCATAGTGAGCGTGGATGCCTGTTGTTTTTGTCGTTGACACGTTGCGACAGCTTTGAAAGCGTTGCGTAAAATGACGTCACTGTGTTGTATGTGGGAGATTATTGTATGTTATAAGAATGATGCGGCAAAAATTTATATGAAGCTATACTTAGAATGTAGAGGACAGAGTTAGCATGGTTTCGCTCAATAAACTTCTGGTTTTATCGTTCTTATGAGTCATTTGTCATTGAATTTCAGCCAAGGCCAATGCCGGAAATGTCGGATAAACTGGCGTCAATGATTGAAACGTTCAAGCAAAGGACGAAAGAGTTTGGTGCACCTGCGAAGAAGATCCGTATCCCGCCGAGTCTTGTTGAACTATGCATTAGGTGAATATCTCACTAATACACTCAAGTTCAATTTTTTTACGAAATTTTTTAGTTATTTTATCAGTTGATGGAAAGAAAGAAAGAGCCGTAATCGGCAAGGATGTGTTGGATGATCGATAAGTGACGTGGATAGCGTGCTGCTATTGTTCGCTTCCGTTGCGATGTTTCTGTGATGACAATTTAATCTTATCGAATCGATCGAAATCTTTGATTCTTTATTATCCTCTTCTCAGCTTAACGTGGAGAGTTGTGCATTCACAACAAAAAATGTAGTTGCAGCAGTGATGTCATCGTGCCAAAAAATATACGTTTCATTACTTCACTTCACTCACACCAAATATGGCAGAGTATTGTACTAAATCTGAAATCGCAACAGTAGTACAAATAGAGTACAGTATAGTTTTTTGGAGGTAAGTTGGCATCAATGAGTTGGATTATGTAGAAGGAGATAGGGGAGGTAGTGCTAAGATCTTTCGAGGAGATAGGGGTGGGACAATTGGGGAACTCAAGTGCCCAAATTGTTGCATCGGTGCTCTTGCTGCTCTAGTTAACCAAAAGTTTTATAAAGACAATGCTTGAATAAAATTTCTTCGTAATTTATCACTTAATGCACATTTGGTATTGGCGTCAATAATGGATTGTCAAATTGCAGGATTGAAGAGCAATGCTCAGCAGAGGGTTTCAGTCATCACCAAAAGACACGTGTCTTTGATATGATCTCCGGATGGGTTTGTGTGCAAAGGAATTCGTTGTATATTCGCATGAAAGCATTCAAAGATCGAAGAACAGTCAGTTCTTTCGCTGTTCAAAGAGGGCAGGTTATTAGAAAGTGGTGTTATTTCTATGCAGCTAGGATTTTTATTTTTATTTCCCAAGAACTCGACTTTTTCTCTTGCATTCCTCCTCCTCCCTTTCCTTCTCTCCTCCTCTTCCTTCTCTCCAGCACTTCCTTATCTTGGGCATTGTTATAGTATTCTGCTGCTTTGATTACCTCAACCGTCTGGATCAAATGTTGGTGATGGAAGTTTTTTGTTCTCATTGTGGATTTCTTGTAAGCAGTGAGAAAAGGTGAAACTAACTTCCCATAGCTGATCTACACTGCTTTTGTTCTTCTGATTTCTGTCATGGTACCACGGATATGTTCTTTGCAATTCACAGGTAATGTACATGATTTTCTGCGCGATTAACTTTTATCCATCTTAGCACCACTCCTGTTATCTCTTTTTATCATTGGTCGTTTCCCATGACAGTTGCTGATGGATGCTTTCGTTAGTATCTCATTCGTCAATGGAAATGTTTCATAAAGCAGTACAACTGCAGTCTTTTGTTATATATATACATATATATACATATATATATATATATATATATATATATATATATATATATATATATATATATATATATATATTTGGTTTCCCACCCTTAGAAATGAGATCAGTCATAGGTGGCGTCAAATTTTTATAGTATGCTAGGTATTCCGCAATCATTTGCATTGTTATATCTGGGCTATAGTCACTCTTGACCTCATTTGTCGTTTTTGATTTGTTGATTCTTCTAAACTTCGTTTCTAGTTAATTAGCTCTCACTATGAGGTGGTGACAACGGTTGTGCGCTTGTAAATGCTAAGAGAGTGAAATATTGCACCACTTTAAAGGAATCATTAAATAGGCAATGAGTTCACTTAATTTTTCGTCAGGAATCTGCAACAACGGAGAGTGGGAATGCGAATGTACGTCCGGTATCATCGGCGGCAGTTGCACTCTCATCTTCATCTTCTGAAGGACCGGAAGAGTTGGAAATGAATAGCGCATCTTTGAACATAACCAGTACAAAAACATCGAGCACTCTTGCACAGAACGTGGTGAAAGAATTGGAACGCACGGTGAAGGAGAGTGATGCATCGTCAAATGGAGATCACCATAAGTCGTCGATGCCACCCACTAGCGGCACAATGATGACGGTCTCACGGGGAATTGTTATGCCAAATAAGGCTAATGCAATCAATACAACAAGAAATACTGCTCACACGATTGAAATACCAAAAACAGCACTCGCTTCAGCCACCACTACTTCCGTGACTAATTTGACGCAATTAAAAGCTGCTCATCCCACACAGAAGACACAAGTGAACAGTACAAAAAGTGATTCATCACCTGCAACTACGAAACAGGTGAGATTTCGATTATCATTATGTCAAAAGATATCTGTATTGGTAGGATTGTTGAATTGGAATGACAGATTCATCTTGCTAAAGGTTTATGTTCCGAATTTAGCTCACTATCTCAAGATTGATCATAGATAGTGAGGCTATGGACACAAAAAGAAACAGAGTTGTCTTGGATATCCTTCTTACCTCCGTTATTTTATTGTTTGTGGAAATGTGTCCAAGGGTATAAAATATGGTATTATGAATAAAGCATTGTTGTTCTCGTTTTAGGTGGTTAAGAGGGGGACTGCAAGAATAGATAGGAATAGATATCTAATTGTTTTCTATTTTTCTGTCCTAGATTGTTTGCAAGCGAAAGAATGATTGCAGAGCGCTTTGTTGAAGACCCCGTCCTCGATGACGAAATCGTCACCACAGAATCCTCTCGCCTCATTGGCTTCAACTAACCCTCAGATGCTGCAATTGTTGACAGCATTGATTCAGCAGCAAGCGCAAGGGGATTCTCAGCAACAAAATTTGGCTGCTGGTCTCGCTGCGTTGCAGATGAACGCAGCAGTGCTAGCCGCTAATCAGCATTCTGAAGTGCTTGCACAGTATCAGCTAGCTCTCAATAATTTAGCAAAGTTTGTTTTACTTTCGTGTTAGTTTTCATTTCTTTGCCAAAGTTGTTATAGTAACTCATTTTTCCTACTGTACTTCGAAACCGGATCTAGTTTATTATTGCCAGACAAGATATAAGCAGTCTGTTTTATGCATCGTTACATATCTGAGAGCTGCTTGAACGTTTTCGAGCAATCTGTGATTGCTTACGGGGAAATGATATCATGAATTCTGTGGTAGTAAGTAATGTTTTCAGAAATGCTATGGGCAAAGATGTTGGAAAGCTAAGGAAGATGGGAGATGATGGGGTTCTCGTTCGTCGAATTTCATCAAATCTTGTCGGTGTTGAAAGTGCATTAGACCTTAGGTCAGGTGGGAGGAGATGTCAAAGGGTTGAAAGTGTGCTGAATTTGGACGTATTACGAGGAGTGAATAATGGGGAGAAAATGTGCTCATTAATCTGTTTTGAGTTGTTGAAATTGTTTATATTATTAAGACATAGAAAGAATGTGTTGAGCTTTGCAAACAAAGTTTATGGTTGGTTGTTTGATTGAAGTCGCGTCATATTTTGGTATGTCCTCGCAACTCTTTACACTTGCCTTTAGACGGTGTTTTCCCTTGAGGGAAGTTTTTTGAGACGGTATTAATTGTGCACTGTCGTTGACGTATTTATATGAAGTTGCACTAGTACTTAGCTGCACTTACTGAGATAGATTCCAGAACAAGTAGATATTTTTTTAGTTGACCGGCCAGGAACTGCATGCTGCTCTATTCTATTAATAAAACAATGTCATTGTTGAAGGTTGTCCGTGGTAGCACCGCAACAAACGTCAAATCCTCAAAAAAGACATACGTCATCGTCTGCGAAGAGTGGTGTCGTAAAACAAAAGAAAGTTAATCCCTCAACACCCGTTTCTACGCCATCCGCATCGAGATTGGTAAGAGAACGTTTCGAGTTACAATCATTAGAGTTTTTATTCGAATTGCTTGAGCTAATTAATATTTTTATATATTTGTTTTCTTTTAAATTAGTGTTATTAAGGAAAGAGAATTGAATTTTTTTTAGTTTTTTATATGTGTATTTTATTTATTAGGAAAATCGCATTTCATCGATACGGATTAAAAGAAGATTGCTGTGTATGTATGTATGTATGTATGTTTTTTTTTTGCTTGATAGCTTCAAGTATATAAGTCGGATATGAACAATTTGTAAAATTGCGCAGGATAAATCTGTAATACTGATATATACGTGAGGATTATAGCAAATTGAGAGGATTAGCCAATAAATGGCTGCGATATTGATTATTTGACTGCAATATACGACAGCATCTGCACTTACTAATTTCAGTTATGTTGTTTTCGCACGGAAATCTCAATTGCAGTCATGTATCGTTGGCTTGTTTTGAACAAGAAAACCGCTGCAATGCGATAATAGGTTTTTTCTATTTTATTTGAGATGAAGAGGGGTGTTGTGACGCTTAGCTTAAGTCCCGCAAAAGGTGTGGCATGATGCCTTCGAGATCGAGCAGTGGATTGATATTTGAGAATGTGGGAGCGCTAGAAATAATTGTCATGATATCGCCGAAAACTATTCGATTCAGTGGAGTTCAATTTTATTTCTTATAAGATCGATACTTTATTCGGAGTGAATTGAACTTTTTTTTTGATTCTTAAAGATGCCTTCTACAATGGCCGAACGAATGGCTTCATTATCGGTGATTAATCCTTCAAAAATGGAAAAAACAACTGCTCGAAATGACGGTAATAAGCAGAAGGTAACACTTACGTTTATTGCCTTTTTTCTTTTAATCCGAATCATCTTAAGAACTAGTTGAAGAAAGAAATGGACCCGTTCTGCTTTGCTGACTTTTGTTTTTTTCAACTGTCTTCACTTTCTTCTTTTCACAGAGTATCTAAAAAGAGAGAATTGAGCGTCCCTTCTTCTTCCTTATATATTCCTCCATATATTGGATGTTGTATGTGGAATGTTCATTTGACCACAAGCAATGGAGGAGCCGAAAAAAGTCGCTCTCAAAATGTCTCCATTTTTGTCCAGTCTAAGCAGATATTTATCTCAATTTTTTTTTATGTTTTAAATTTGAACACGGTTTTCAGTCCTTTTTGATTGCATCGTTATCAGTTAGAAAGCAGTAAGAATTTTCTTTCTTCTTTACAAGAAACCTCGAAATTTTGAAAACGAGCTTTGAATACTTTACCTTTAATAAAGTGTGCCTTGAGTATGCATTTTAAAGGCGAAGAGGTTAATATTTTTAAATTTTTTATATAACGACATCTGGATTGAAATAACAATAAACTCATTAGAGCATATTATTTGAATTAATAGAAGAATCGTCCGTGGTGAGCAGCAATACTGATTTCGGATGAGAGATTCAGATAGTGAGACTTTGAGATCTCGAGAATATTGAGAAAATAAATGTGTTTTTGAATTCTTCATCAAAAGATTTATCAACTGAGGCGCAGTTACCGATACAACATTTAGAGACAGCTATACTTCGTACTTATGTATGACTGCAGTATTCAGCTTGACTGACGCTCACCGATTATCTAGCGGGAGGCATTCCATCACCTCTGGTCACAAGCCTAGTGGAGAGTATGACTAGTGAACGCATGGGATTGTTTTTTTTTATTCAACGTTTTATAGTCAGCATCAGTGCCAACGGTAACGACCACTGCAACGTCATCTGCATCCTCATCAACAACGGCAGTGAGTACATCAGGCAAACAAAATGTGATACGTCCATCTGACCAGGTGAGATTTTTGAACGTTAACATCGATTAATTGTGCTCTTATCTGAAGTATTGAAATTGTGCGGAGGAAGAGAGTGGTTGTGAAGATGCGATTCTCTGTAAACTTTTTATTGACTGTTTTTATTACTTGATGAGAAAACAAAATGTTAGTCTAACAAGAAACTTTTTAACGAGTTCTATCATCCTCTCTTTGAAGTTCTAGCAGAATAGGTTTCTTTTCCCCAAAAATATTCATTCTAAATTCGCCCAAATGTGTCACTTGAATGAGCTTGATTTGCTAAATTATAATTCCATCGATTTACTGTTTTTTATTAGATAACAAAAGATGTTGCGGAATTTTGAATTATAGATTGCAATATTGAAGGATCTTTAACTTTCTTGTTTTTATGAGATATGCGGCAGCTCTTGTTGAATTTGCATATTAAAACATTCTCTTAAATTATCTTTTGTACCGTTTTCGTGAGCTGGGGATCTGAGGGACATTCTTTTCCGTGAGGTTTTATGTGCCTTAGATTCTTCACATGGTTCAGTGATCGCCAAGTGGTGTTCAGTTAAAAGTTCCGAGTGGCCTACAAAGTTTCCGGTTGAGGACAGTAATCGTGACCAGTTTATGAAGTTTTTCTTTAAAAAAAAAATCGAGAAAAAATTGCTAAAGATCAAACTTTTCACTCTGCGATTGCTCGCAGTCAGCTGGTTGTTTCGGGTCCATTTACGATAAAACTCATGTCATCGCCTTCTCCCACTCCACCTCCACCGCTCATCTCCTTTTCACATACTGTCCGCCCATCTTCCACTGGTGCCTTATTGAGTATAACGGGATAAGTAAGCAAAAACCGTTTTAAGATTGTTTGCATGAAGTAGATTAATAGTGTTTGTTTTACATTCATTTTTCAGAGTCCTTTTTGTATTATAATGCAAATAAATGCTTTGAAAATGTTAAATGCGGTTTGATTTTAGACAGAGAAATCAAAATTGTCCGCCGTAACTGAAGAGAAGGTCGCACAAGCCCTCGCATCTATTAAAAAAGCAACTGAAACTCTCTTTATGGGTCAGTTTGTTGAATAAGATTCGTAATGTTGTGCATTTTTGTGAGAACGTTAGTAAATAATTTTGAAGCAATGAAGAAGAACGTAGAGGATATGGGGCTAATTGATAGGCAAACGAATTATTGATATAATAAACATCTATTTATATTTCCGAAGGAATGACTATCAAATATTATATAAAGGTGGGGAGGAAAAGCTAACAACATGAGAAGTCACTCTGCGTTTGTATTGATTATCGAGTGCATTTCACAAGCTAATATTGTCTTATTGAGGTTCATGAATAGGATCGGTATTCTCGATGTTTTCTCACTCATTCCGCACTTAAAGAAACTCTTGCTTTTCGCACATTTTCTCAATTTGTTTTTTTTTTTAATTGGATTGGAATTTTTTGAAAAATCTTTTTCACGATCTTTCGAGTGGATATAAAGGGAATGCAGAGGGGGGGGGGGAGGGAGTAAAAAAGAGAGATGGGGGAGTTTATGGCTATGTTTGCTCATAGTGTACATATGTCGCCTCCAGCGCACAATAATTTTCAGCAATCGGAGTTGCGATGTCATATTCGGACAGTGAATACGAAAATGAAAAGAAGAGGTGAGATATTATTATCGAATTACATGTCATCGGGGAGATTGCATTTGAATTTTTTATTGTTTTATTTGTTTGTTGTTTTTTTTTTGTATCAAAGCTTCAAGCAAGTGGTCATATAATTGCAGCTATTCAGTAAATGTTTGTTATGTAACTTTAAGCCTGCATCTTTCACGTAAGCTAATGAAAGCATCGAGAGATGGGAAGCACACGCTTGCTTCATATCTGAGAATCATTCGAGGTGGGATGGAAGTGGGAGTAAAAAACAGCTTCAGTTAATTTGCATATGAGAAAAAAATTGAAGATGAATTGAAAATGAGTAATTATGAATGTTGTGTCGTATATCAGCAATCAGTGAATGTTCTGTTCTTTCTATTAAACAAGCAGTATACATGATGATGGCAGTAGAAAAGCATGGATGGTCATAATGACTCATAAATAAGGGCGTTTCTCGGTGTAATTAAATCAGTATCATTACCACATATTAAGAGAGAAATTCTTTTCACTGAAATTGCTTATTAGTGAGGTGATTGTTCAATCTGGTTGTGGTATTCATGTAGTTTTATGTTGTTTTAAAGTGCTATAGCACTATTGTCGCAATTATGGGTGAGCAATGGTACCGTGAAGGAAATTCTACTGAACTTTTATTAATCGTACGTATATGAACTTCGTTATTGCAGGTGTGAACGTGACGGGTTGCCGATACCAGCGAAACGCTTTCGATGGACAGAGAGACTTCGGTATTCATTGGTGTTTTTTTGTTTTGCCCGACTACTGTTAAATATTTTCATTTTTGCATTGTTGGTCATTTGTGAAAGTTTTGCAGTTATTGCGGAATTAATAAATTTCATTCATTAAGTTAAAAATATTTTGTTGTTGAGGTAATTTGTGGCTAATTAATAAAAGGTAGTATTCAGTTAATGCAATTTTATGGTAAATAGAATTGAGATTGTGTGGGTAATGATGAAGAAGGTTTAGACTATGATTTTATTGCGGACATCCTTTCCTGCAATAAAGTTTTTTGATAAGCATCTACACTTTGATTGACTTTTTTAATTGCTCAGTATTGAAAATGCTTCATTGCTTATTCTGTACTATGAGATTTAGTTTGCTCATCTAATTCCATACAAGGCGATTAATTATATCGAAAAGCAAGAGTTTCATACGCGTAATTAGGATAATGCCCTGTTTCATCAATGTAGATATTTTTAATCGATTAGGAGGGGTCCGTGCACACCCGTTTTCTCCCACTTCTATCGGATGTTGATAGATGTTTAGGATATTGCTAATTATCTCATAAATGGAATAATCTCCTTCATAATTAAAAGACCTTTCATTTATTTAGTTCATCACTAAAGCAGCTTGTTACGATTTTATTCTTCAATCTCGAGATGCAATGTACGAGTGCTGGGGATATTTATCCAACTGTGGTGCAATATTTGTTCGGCAATATCCTTCCATCTTTTAAAGGACGCATATCATTCGAGTTGGTTTTCAAAATGTTCTTCTTTTCCTTTCTTTTCTTTTCATCAGAATTGAAGAAGTTTAAGTGGGAGATAATATATCGTGACTAGTTTCAGTATTTTTCATTCATTACTCGTATTATATTTAATACGAAGCAGTTCCTGATCTCACCGTAAGTAAAACAGTACTGGTTACTAATTCGTTTGTCATGATGGTCACTGTTAGGCAGTTTGGTCAGTTAAAAATAAATTTCTGAAGTCTTCGATATAAGTGGTCACTGAGTAAAGTTGAGTATGTTGTGGTAAGTTTTTCTTCTTTCACTGAATATGCAAAAAGCACCTTTAAAATAGCTGAAATATTTATTCATTAATTTTTAAACGCCAAGATGGTCGGGAGTTATGTAAGTGTGGGAGTTATTGTATTGGCTTATACTTCATCACAGTTTGCAAATACGATGCAACTTATATTGATATTACGAGAAATATGAGTTTGGGTCAGGGGCTCTTCGAGCAATAAGGTGGCACCGTTTGATTAAGAAGAAGGGTTTAATGTAGTGGTCATTGAACGGCGTAAGTTCATTTAAACAGCTATCACTTATAATTTCATTTCCACCCATCCCTTTGTCTTCCAGTGCCAAATTTTAGTTGAAGTATCTGAAAACCTCATGATGTACTAGTAAGCAAGGCTTTTTTCGATGTTTTACTACTAGGATAGTGTTGAATTTTGATGATGCAGTAAGTTGGTTTAGGGTGATGTGCACTGACTTGAGTGGAGATATTTTTGGAATTGTGTTCATGATTTTGAAAAGTTTTAGCGACCTAATTACTGAAATATTGCGTTTGGCACCGGATCGAGCACAACTACGGACGTGTTCTCGAGCGATCGCCCTTGCAAAGGGAAGCGGCAACGACAATAAGAAAAGGTAAATTACATCTAATTTCACTTTCTATTCTTATTTACATATTTTTAATTCTAAGCAGAAATGACCTTAATTGCAGTACTAATATAAAGACGCTAACTTGATTATAACACCGCAGCAGTCAGGCAAAAAAAAAAAGAATTCGAATTTTTCAAGCATCTGATTGTGGCAGTTTTTGTTGATAAAGTTATGATTTTGTGACTTATATATGCCGATTTTTTATGACACTAAAGAGTTGCTATTTTATGGCGTATTTAAATGAGTTTCCTAAAGTAATGATATCCATTCAGTTGCCTTTCGTACATTTTATAATGATGCCTTTATTAAAGTCTGGAATAAGTGACGAGCAAGGAAAAACTGTTTACTAGAAGAGTTCAGCCAATTTGCCAAATAGAGCAATTCTAAATAGGTTGTCTAATTTGCACAATGCCATAATCAGCTGAAAGACAGACCAAGAGGGGATGCAAGACATCAGCAATTAGTGAGGCAGGAATTAATTGTTGGTTTGAGGGGGGAAGGGGGGTGTGGGGAGGCGGAAAGACACATGATCGGTAAACTAGACTATAATCAGTTATTGCATGGTTGTAACCAATTGCTGATTATGGTCAAGAAGCTGCTGTTGGATGTTGTGCTCCCTATTTGTGTGAACGTCGATGAATATTTGTTTGCTAAATTTTAAGCGTTTAAATTCATGTTTCGTTATTTCAACCACCTTTTTCTATTTGGTTGTCGGATTTGGATCACGTAGCTGACAAGGAATTCAGAATCTATAGAGAAGTTATTCTATTGCAATAAATAAGTAAACTGGTTTTCAGTAATCCCTCAAGTAGTAGCACTACGCATCATATTACTACTCCTTCATCTAATGCGAATTCCCAAAAGGCACATCTGGAACCGAAGGTGACGCCAACTGCACCTCAGAAGAAAACCGAAGGTGAAGTTCTAAAGTCTACGAAATCTGTTGTCGCAGCAAATAAACCGGATACGGTGAGTTTTATTTTCCGTAAGTGCTTTTAAACTTTTCCTCATACGGCGCTGATCGTTTTGCTTACTTTGTTTGTTTATCAAATTTCTTGTGGTGGGGAAGTTGTTTCTCTTAGATAAGTCGTATGAGTGCCAAACAATGATATTTGCTTTCCGGATTTTTTCTGGATGAGATCCGGTCCGCAATGTTAATTAACCTTTTATCACAACCTTGAGCAGATATAATTGAATATTTCTCTCAACAGGGTCAGTCCGATGTTCGATCGCATGATGATATTGGTGCTGAGTTAATCGTGCAGAATAATTCCCAGTCCACAGCTGCCAGCAATATCGGCGAAATTCAGGCATGCGATCTTTCAACTTTGATTGATTGATGTGCATTGCAGGTCATACTTCATTTCTAAAGGTCACTCACTTGCAGCTTGATGTGTTGTTGTGGAGGTAGATTTGAGATATTCGTTCGGCAAATATATTTCATTGCGTTGACTTTGTGTACACTTCATATGCGGTTAACTTATAGTTTAGGCACCCTTAATGCTTCATTACCGAGGTGTGCGCTGTTATGTTTCTTTAGATTTTATAACATTCGTTTCTTCGCTTACGGGTTAGAGATTTCTCTTTTTGGCTTGTATCATTATTTAGTTGTTGCCACTTGGTAAAGCATATTTCTAACTGCTTGGAAACTTTTTTTGAGAATAATCTAGAAAAGCCTTTATTAAGAAGAGATTGAGGGGATGGACGATTGCTTAAGAATTAAACACATAGCTGTGGATGTGACATTTGGTTTTTATTAGAATCGAGCGAGACCCACTATGCGGTATTTCTTTTTGTTAAGGCCGAACGAGTTGTTAGGATCGTTTTTTTTTAGATTATTGTATCGAGATGGTTACTAAGAAATTTTTGAGAATAATTACAAATGAAGTGCATTTCGCGAAACATTCTTTGTTGATTACCTCGATTCGTTCTTTTATCGTTCATAAGTTGATATTTGCGTCCTCTCTTCTCCAAGATTGCGTTCTTTTTTGTGTTTTCTACTCTTTCTTTTTTTTTTGTTTTCGTCTTAAATATTTGCACATATTCCTTGATCGTTGAAAATATCCCATACGGTTTCAATCATATAAAGTTTGTGAAAGTGATTAGGTGACAAGGAATATTAGGTGACAATGTGAAAACCACAATTGCATATAATCAAGGAATATGGGCATCGCTTAATGCAGCTGTGGCCAGTGAAAGGGATCCACTCGAGCACTGCGTCAACTTTGTATGCGAGTTTTAGCTATATCGGATATATCCCATGAGATCCGAACATCGGTTTCTTCTGATGGTGAGAACGATTGATTTTGATGGCCTCAGCGTAATAAAGAAAGATCTTATCTTCTTTTTAAGCTCTGTTAGAAGCCGTTTCGTTATCCAGGAGAGGGGAGTTTCAAGAAGGATGTGAGATGAAAACTGCTACGCATTTAAAGCTAAACAGCGGTTTATTAGCTTTTTCTTCCGTTTGAATAGAAAATATGAACGCAGTAAGCATTTGAAATTTACAAAATTTTGCTGTTATTGTTTAAGATACTTCATATAGTTTTAAATTAATGTTCTCTTCTTTGATCGCAGCTATATTGGGTGATATGGGTATAATCTTGGTTATCGTATTGCTGTGGACTGTTAATCGCGAGGAGAAGGACCAACTTTGAGAGATGCTTAGCCCATTTTCCAGAGGCAAATGGCAATTATAGATATGTTTTTGCCATTCTTTAGAAAAAATGCTGACGAACTGCTATATGGGACACTTCTTTGATTCATTTGGTGGCTATTGCAAGCTGTGGGAATAACGCTGCTTGATAATCTCAGCGATCATTATTGTCTGCTTTCTTATGCGATACATTCCTTTTGTTTCATCTCTTCTTTTTATTACTGCCTTCGTTTCGAGTAATATTTCTTTATAAAAATATACATTTCTACAGACGTTAGTGGCACTATGAGAGAAAAAAGAATAAGTTTGTGTAAGATTTATTCATAATATAATCTGATTGTGCTAATTGATATAAGTGGATGATGATCACTCAGTCGTTACGTTTATACGAAGGCGTATAGGTCATCGCTAAGTCTAGTAGATTCCTTACTCGATAATGGAGACTTTATTTTTTCCTGCTAGGTAATTTTTGAATTGGAATACTGCTGATTTAATTCTTCTTTAAATATCCATAGAAAATACTCGTTTATTTCGTCAGCGTCTTGGATTAGTGCACTTTTTCTTTTAGAAGTTTATTCGGTTGAGTTCGATACCTCCTTGTTGAATAGTGCTCATAGTTAGGTAACTTGAAGTAGCTGTATTTCTCTTCCAGGTTGCGAAATTTTGATTTTTATTGATTCTCAATATTAAAGATTTCAAACTTATTAAGTCTTTTTATTACTTCACTGCTGTTCCATTTCCGATGGGACTGATTGCTTGTGCAGTTTGTAGTTGCGAATATCGTCGTAAAATGGCGAGAGTATTAAGCGATCCGATGTTGTTGTATCAGTTCTTCTTTGGTATCCCAAAAGCAGCCAATTATTGCGTAGCTTAGGAATTAGGAATGCCGTCTATTGCGCTCACCAAAGAATAATGGCATTAAAGTATTTTATATTAGATTTGTGGCTTCATTGTCAGTCAAATTCAAATATTTCCTTTATGCTAAGCAATGAACGCTATAAGCAAAAGTTGTGCCTTCTCCTCGTCGATATATTTTATTACATTTCATGGCGATTATTTACGGTCTCAAATGATATTTTATACTCAAATTTTTTGATGGTCTCTTCGTTTCGATTGCCTCCATTGATTGAATTTATTGCTTGGATGCTGCCATTTGCATTTCCATCATCCGCTGATACTGCTTCATTTGCCCTGTTTACGCCATCTTGAGGTTACATACGAATGTTTTTTTTCTTATAGATGGCACAATTTTGATTTTTTTTTTTTTGTTTTATTTGATTCTGATTTAGGTGGCTCAGCATTTGATGATTGTGTGAAACGTTTCTTGATGCCGCTCGAATTTTTGTTGATATTGTTCTGTATTGAGAGTACTAAACAAGCATTCTACATTGATCTATCTTTACCACAGAGAAGAATTAAAACAACACGAAAGTGTTATCGTGAATTAAGGTCTCACTTTTTGTTGGTGCTCGCATCACCTGCTTATCAGCCAAAAAAAAAACTTGAATAATAGATATCAGCTAAAATCTAACTCTCGCATGCTATCTACTGCTGATGATACCTTCTATAAATACGTATGCGGAAGCTTGCTTGAATTTTTTTCGCTTATAAGAGGGAGGAGAGGTGTATGAAGAAATGGGGAAGACTCTGCTTTGGCATCTCTCATCGTAGATCATTTACGGCTACATTGTTTCAACGTGAACACTGATAACTATGCGGCTATCGTATTGTCAGCAATATGATAAGTGGAATAACCATCTTCAGAAATGATTATATCAAACACAGCACAACAAATATTCTTATAGATTTTACTAATATTGAAATTAATGGTTTCATGAATAGCAAATGGGCTTGCTATGGTGTATGATCAGCGGCCGAATAGTGTGCACAGTACCTACTTTCGTGCGATATTCCTAACTCGTTATGAAAGAAATAAACAAGAAGTTGAGCAGTGTTATGTAATGTCATAAGTTTGCATGAATTGGGTTGACCAATCAACCACATTTAGTTGGATTTTCACATCAAAAGTCATTGTTATATTGCAAATATTTCAGTAGTGTTTCAAATCGACGCTAAGTTAACGGCTTACTTAACAATTGATACTATGATTGAATCTTGAGTCCTTCATATTGCTTGAGATTTGAAGTACATTACAATCGGCTAAGTAATCGTTAGCTGCAACAATCGAAAATATAAATACCACTTGATTTATTGTTATTTATTGAACGACTCAAAATTCATACTTTTATTTCTAAGACATTTTTGAGAAAATATCGAAGAAAAGAGAAGAACGTAAAAAACGCTTATAGGAGTTTCTCAGAAACGCTTATATGATTGTGATGCGAAGATGAAATACGTATAATATGATATGGAATTTGGTTTTCATATTTAAGTTGGAAAAGTCAAATTTTTTTATGAGAGACTAAATTCAAGCAAAATTTGCGCATAGGCGGCGTTGAACCATATCTGTGAACACATTTTTATGACGTTTTTTATCACTTTTTATACCGTAAAAATTCATAACAATTATTTGATCGCTTATTTTGGCAAGCTGTTAACAAATATTATGCGAATTAATATCATTTTCAATGATATAGATATTGAAAAAGATTAATGCAACAAGCGTACTCTTCAATGAACAGATTTAATCGAGCCATATAACATTAGTGAGTTTTTAGATACGAACGTTAAGCAACATACATCGAAATTCTATTATTTTGCAACTATCAGATTTGTTATACATTTATTTATAACATATACTGTCAAAAATAAGAGTTAGCTAGCTAATGTTGCAATTGAAGTGTTTTACTACGGTTCTGAAAACGTATATGAAATGCCGTTCTTCATATTAGTGCCTAACTATTAGCATGACGTCATTTGCTGTTCAAAAAAAAAACGCCCGAGTTATTGACTGATTGTCTGATCAGTTTAATTGCATATCTAATTTAAAAAAAAAGGAACTATTGGTAACCAATTTCTTTTCATATCTGTCGGTTTGTATTGTTGAATGCTGTTTCATCGATATAATATTCTCAAAAATATTTCATGATCTCCTACCTGAGGTCAAGTATCGATTTACGTCGTAGAATATAATTATATGAGAAGATCATGAATATCAAGAGATGATCTATCTTTGTGAATTTTATTCGTCTAACTATCAAACTATTTCACGCTATTTCCACTTAATTCTTTCATAGGTTTTTTCGCATTATTTTGATCTTTCTTCGACACTGCGCGATAGGGCATTATTGTGTGAGTGATCGGCATATTGATAAGTGAACATCGATTTCTTAATGAGAAATGTTTTATTCTAAAGAAGACAATGATCGATATGACTAAAAATCACCATTTTTTTCGAAGTGTTCACCGTTCAACAACTTAATTCATCAAGTAACTTGCAGGTGAAAACAAATCGCAACTTAACGGCAAATGTGCAAAATCAACAACAACGATCGAAAACGGATGAATCATCCGATATGAAACGGAGCAATTCGACTTCATTAACACAAGTATTCTTTTTAGAATTCGTTTAGCGATATAGAGCACATGTGATAAGATGGATTTTGTCACCTTTTTGCATCGAAAAATATAATAACTCTTCTTATTAAAAGTAATATGAAATTACAAAGCCATACATAAAAATTTAGAAAAAAAGCATTAAAACATAAAATGCGCGACGTTTATTAGCATTCCGAATATTGGTTGGTTTGAAATTTAAACGATTTTAATTTTAATGACGTCATCCAATTGTTGATGATCTAATAAATTTTTTTATTTTTTAATGAAAATCTTACAAATGAATATGAACCTTCTAATTTTGGGTCAATGCTATCTGTATATAGGAAGAGTTATTTAATATGCATAATTTTTTGAAATGCTGTTTTGAAATTTTCTCCTCCGACACCCCAGCGCCCTCCTCTCTATGTTAGCTAACGTATTGCTGGTTTTTTTTTTTCAGGCGGTTAACGAGCGTCCGCAGCAGCCAATATTTAATCCAAAATTAACCCCCGGCCAGAAGATTATATTAGCTCGTGAGGCTGAAGAACGCGAGAAACTTTTGGCTGAAAAAGCTGCAAGAGAGGTAACTTTCTTCCTTGTTCATGGGAGATTACTGGGAATAATAATGACGAAATAAATTTCAATATAAATAAAGTCATTGAAAATTTTCTCCTTGAATGGACTAAATAATATTCAAATGCTTTCTAATTTTTCATTCAAAATCCGTTCGATGACATTTTTATATATTTCCTGTCATGTTTCTTTTTCAGAAAGCTGAGAAAGAACGCGAAGAAAAAGAACGAGAACGACAAAAAAAACTTCAAGTAAGAAATTCTATATTGATGATGAAAATCTCTTTAAAAATCTTGCAGAGTTTTAAGAATGAATATTCGAGAAAATCAAAATCTCAATTACAGGTATTTAAGGTATGCTCGATGACTTATTTTGACTGTTTATAGATTTGGTATTTTCAACTGTAAAAATGTGATATTGTAATCATTCACCAAATGGAGTTAATCGCATTCAATGAACCATTAGAGAGTTGATGGAAAATGGTAGTCATTACGTTAAGCTTATGGTCGCAAAATTGTACACTCATATCAACGGTGTAGTTGTTTCTGAGTTTGTTTATTTAGAGCTCCACGAAGAATAGCATTATTGGTATCTATAAGAGATACGGAGAGAGGGAGGGAAGATCGGCAATACGGAATGGGGATTCTTTCTTACTAGATATGGTGAAGAGTCAACGAAGAATTTACGAATCAGTGAAACGGAATGATGCGGTTGTTCTTGTTTGTCTGGATAGATGTCTGTATGTGTCGTAAATTATTGTAATCTTAGAGCATTGTTATATTTGATTAAATTATAGCACTAAAAATATATACGACACTTAAGGATGAGATGGAACGTGAAGAGGCAGAAAATAGGAAACGAGATGAAGAGGCGATTAGAAAGTGGGAAATGGAGGTTGGATTTTATTGCTGTGATAATAAGTTTTCTTCACACATTTTTCTCTACACCTTTCGTGGCAATAACCATCTTTTTCTCTTATCGTTTTATTTAACCTTTTTTATTACGTTTGCTTTCTCTGCTCAATTCCATGTTTCCTGTCGGTATAATTATTTTGCATGGCTGTGGGCGGATAATGCTTACTACGCGCACGAATACCGTGTTCCCTAGAATAGATGAGGGGCACTGCTTCGCTTGATCTGCAACTGTCACAATGCCTGAAACAAGCCCTAAGGCAATCTCGAACAACGATCGTGTCTGTTGAGTGAAAATTTCGAATAATGAGGCAGTTTTTAAAAACATTTTAAGGAAGCGGAGCGTTTGGAAGCAGCCGCTAAAGAAGAAGAAGCCGAAAGAATAGCTGCAGCGGAGGCTGAGAGGCAACGACTAGAACGTGAGGTATTCTTTTTACTTGCAAATATTTTTCCCGACATTTGAAATCACATATTGGAAATTCAATGATATTCTTTCGTTCTTTTCGGTCATTTTTTCCGGTATTCTTTAATTAAATGGATTTTAAAATCTTTTCTGCCCTATAATCTCATAGTTTGAAAATAACCGAACTTCTTGGGTGTTATACCCGAAAAGCATTGATTCAAAAGCAGATTATATAGTCGTAACTAATCTTTTTTGCCCATTAGGTTCATAATTTCTTCAGGAATCTGAAAAGCGCCGACTATTGGAGGAAAAATTAGAAGCCGAACGTTTAGAAGAGGAGCGAAGAAGGCAAGAGGAGGTTGTAGATTCCCTTATTCAATGAATTCACTTAAAACTTCTCACAGAATTAGCTTTTCTGCCACTTCCATTCGTAGTGAATATGAAAATTTGATGATAAAATTCTTGTTTCTCATTCTTGCTGTTCGCTTGGCAGTTTAGATTGTTTCATAAAGGTATTTGAGTTGTCGATTTATTCACAGAGTTTCATTCACGTCGTCTTCTGAAAGGTGAATGTATCATTGCTAACGAGGGACTCGAATATTTAAATTCCCTATCTCACAGTGAGAGGAGATGGAAGGGAGGGGGGGGGGACAGGATTCTATAGATAATTTGCTGGCTTAAATGGGATTTCTAAGCGATAATTTTGTGAAAGGTAGCAATATTGTGGCTTTAATCGGCTGATATGAATAATCTCTCTGTATTGTGCGGTTAGCGTGCTAGCCAACGCAGCTGTTCAATTCTTTAATGTTATGTCAACGCTTTCAAAACATAGAAAACTTGCCATTTTGTTGAACTAATTTTGCTCATCTTATTTTGATCTTTAGGCCGCTGAACAACGGCGATTAGAGGCACAACTTGAAGAAGAAAAGCGGCTTGAGGCCCAACGAGAAGAAGAAGAGAAACGAGAACGTGAGCAACGTGAGCTCGAACTCAGAAGACTTGAAGAGGTTTACTATAAATTATCGAGATCAATTATTAGCTTAGAATGACAATCTTTTTCACTGCAATAGTCATTGCAAAAATTTTTGTGATGCAGTGGAATAGTATGTCCTCTCAACGTTCATGTTTTTCAACAAAAAAAAAAAGAAAAAAAAAGAAAAAAGAAAAACGAACAGTACTTTAAAGGAGAGGACAAAATGAGTGGAGAAAAAAGTTGGCCCTTAGTTGTCCCATCAGTTTCTCCCCTTTAGATGATCTTCGCTGTTTCATATAGCTGATAATTACATCGTTGTTAATAGTAGTAACAATTATAATAATAGTGATAATAATAGTGATCATAAAGCAATAATAATAATAATGGGATAATAATAATAATAATGAAAACAAATTATGCACAATTTTTCTAGGCTGAGCAGAAGAGAGAGGAAGAAATTGACGAGTTTTTAGAGCGTTTATCACCGCTTGATTTCGTTGATGAGAGCGCAGATGTTGATGACAGGAAGGTGATCGTTTTTTTTTTGATACCTTCTTTGTTTGAGACTATTTGTTTCTCAAAAAAAAAATATCGCTTTTATTTAGACTTAGATTTAGAAATGTGGATTTGTTACTGCTGTTTTTAGTTCGTTTAATTGCAGAAATTCCATCAACAGTATTTCCAGTCATTTTATATCCTCCATTATAAAAAAATTATAATGTGGTTGTTGCGCTTTTTTTGGTGGTGGGGGGGGGACGGGGGAAGGGCTGATAGTATTATTATTATGATTTCAATATGTTCATCTGTGTGACGATGAAACGTTATGACGTCAATAGCATTTGCTCATAATCTGTAACTTTTTGTCCTGAATCAGGGATCAGCGTTGTGACATTATGTCGTTCATTAAGGACGAGAGTTTCGGCGTTGAATCACAACAGCAACCACAACAAACATTCGCTACTGTGGAGCAACCAATGAGTCATGAAAGTCTTCACAATCCATCTACTCCATCTAGTTGTGGATATGCTACGGTTATTGAGGTTCAATTTGTCATTTTTTAATGCGTCCAATGGCAATTGTCCCACATATTTTTTTTTTAAATTCATTGTGCTATTATTTGTTGATAATTTATTGTGTTCTTTGACATATATTTAATAAGCGGTCGCAGTTTAGGTAGGGAAATTTTTATGAATTAAGCATATAGGATTGATGTTAATGCAGCGATGGCTTATGATGTTAGCTGACTTTTGTGTATTTCAATAAAAGCTTCGTTTTGGCCGTTCCGAACCTCCGTTTGCAGTTGTTCCCGAAATTTGAAAAACAATGCTAATTTCCTAGTTTAAAAGAAGCATAAAATTTAGAGCAGATAGACCCTTTAAAAAAAAATTAAACTCTCATGATCAAATAAAACTTGCAAAAGGTGAAGGTTATTTTAATGTAACAGTTTGAATGGCGTGTGATAATCGAAAAATTGCGACTTAAACTTGTGAAATCGTAATCACTTTAAGGTGGAAATCTAGAAAATAGAACGCTTGATTATAAAGTGGATCGGAAGACACATTTTCATGAGTTGGTCCCTGTCGTAACACCATTCTGCTGTTTAGATGTATTTAGGAATCGGTTGATATTCTCAGAAGTTTTTGCTTTTATAGAGCTCTCCATCTTCGCGAGATCAGCAAAGAATATATGGGACATCTTTTAATGCCACACAGCATGGATCGCCAATGTTTCAACAGGTATAACCTTCTTTTTTGATAATCCAACATTATGTTTCATCGTTGATTTGATCATGACGTTTAATATGATGCCTTTATGAGTTGCTTGTTTTCGCTTCAATTTAAATATAATAGTGGTGGATAATTACCTACGCTATATGGTACAGAAAGTATTGTAATATTAAGGCGGAACTTGCTTGGCGATTTGAATCTAGCGTTGCTTGGCAGCTCATTTTGACTAAAGAAATCTGTTGCTTTTTATGGTTGGAATTTAAATGACGTTTGTATTGTTCTATGGGAATAAAGGAACCCTCAGATAATGGCAAAAAGTGGGGACCGTATTCCTTAGCAAGCTTCGTTTCATTCATTAATTACAGGCATCGACGCCAGCAACAGCGAGCCCGCAGTCGGTTCACTCGATTCCTGCCTCACCGTTGCCACAAAACATACGTTCACCGATGCCGACGATCTCCTCCTCACCCTCACCATATAATCGCATCCAGTGAGTGACTAATACCAACTGATTACTTAACAAAAAAAAACTCATTTAATGAATTTATCGATACTGAAATCCTCACTTGTCGCATACATCGCATATTATGACGATTTAATGAGTTTTGGTGATATCGAACATGGGAAAATTCACGTTAGAAAATCAAAATGCATATATTTTAAATAAATTAACATTGTTGAACCTTGCTGTTCATTCAGATATTCGCCAGCCGGACCTCCATCTTTGCAAAGGTACTCATCCTACCAGCAGCAACAACAACAGCTGCCTAGTTCACAAAATGTGCAGCAGAATTCATCACAGCCCAACGTTCAAGGTGGTCAACAAATAACGCAAACGTCGTGGAATCAGATGCCGTCGGGGCAGAGCGATTCATTTAGCGGCGTTTTTGGCAATCAAAGCCAAATACAGCATGGCATGACCATGACCCAGTCGCAACCAATCTTGCAACATTCGCTATCGAGGCAAGCAACAACGTTGAGTGGTGGCAACATCCGTCAGCCGAATACCCTCACTCAGGCACAATATACTTCCGATCGTCAACTGCAACAGCCACAGCAGCATCACAAGCAACAAATGCAACAACAACTTTTGCATCAGCAACCTCAAGTTCTACCTCAGGCCGTATCCCAGCCGCCATATCAACATAATGCACAGACTTTTTCTCGAAACGTAACTACGGGTATTCATCTGCAACAAGCTCAGCCGTATCGGCAGCAGCAGCACGCACAATTCCCTAACATAAGCGGGTATGGCAATACCAGAGCGGAATTTCAGCGCACGCAAACTTGTGAGCAAGTAGCGGCTATGCAACGCGGTGGCACCTCTGTTCACGAGCAGAGTGCGCCATCTATGATCCACCAAGGGGTAACTCCGATCGTCCAGCAAAATGTCGTATCTACGTGTGAGCAGGACATGCGCCAAGCACAAACACAAGCTCAAGTATCTACATTTGCACCAGCCAACGCAAGTGCTTATATGCAGGGACAGTGTATAGGCAGTCAGCAATCCCCAATTTACAATCAACAGCAGCGCCAACTCCTTAATCAACAACAAGATCAACGACGCTATATGAATTACCAACAACAACAGTATAATAGCTCTCAGCAGTGGTGACAGGGTTGAGTTCAATCGTCTTACTTCTTCTTATTTGTTTTTAAGTTGTTACTTCAAACGACATTCATGCAGATTTCTTTCCCAAGGGCTTTTATTTTCTGTGAACTGCAGATAAAACTTAACATCTATTCTCAAAGTCCATTCATATTTATGCTTCCGCTATGGGATGGAGTAAAAAATTTGCGTGTTCATTTTACTTATTTAAATTGATAGATGTTTTATGAACAACCACAACCAACGTTTTCAAGTTCCATTTCGATATTAAAGAAAATTTCAAATCTTGTACTACGCTTTATTCCAACCTTCAACTTACTGCTGCAGCTATTGTTCAAAGAATAACGGTATTTTATTTATTTATTTTTTATTAGTGAGCTACTCACATTAAAACCAAAGAACGAATATTTTCACATAATAATTCATCAATTGTATTTTTGTTATTTATTATATTTCATTGTTTTCATAATTATAACCATTTTTTAAATGAATTATTCTCATTGAAAAAAAAACAATTGAAACTTAAAAATTCTAAAATTTTCGCGATAGTTCAAAATTTTGAAAATTGATTGTTCGATCTTTTTTTCGCTTAACTTTTCGTTATATTCCATTTTTACCATATTTTCGTTGATTTCTAATCTTTAAATGTCTCATCCAAAGTATATTTATTTCATTTGGTACAATGCTTTCAATCATTCCCCTTTCTTTCATCAATTACGCTTTACATACAATTTTTAAATAATCTCCTTCAGAAAAATATTTCATTTCTTCTTTTTTGTTTCTTTTTTCTTTTCTTATCACTACAATGATATCTTTCTTATTATGCAATGAAATTACTACATTTTTTATGTTCATTAATTGATTCAGAAAATGATTGAGCCGAAGAGGAATCTTGAAAATATTCCATTAGCTTTTTTTTTGATCTTCAATTTCACAATTTGGATGGGTTTTTTTGGGGAGGGGAGGGGGTTGGAAGAGAAAGGCTTTTCCTTAGATTACCTCTAATTGCCCAAGTTATTCCTTAGAAAGCTAGCGCGTATTACCTCTAAGTTATTCCTAGTTCTCTTTTACTGCTTATCGAGCGCGTGATTTTCCTTAGATTGCGCAAATATGTGCTTTTTGGAAACAGTTTTAATCACAGCATCCTGGCTTAGTGATATGAGGAAGTAAATGGTTTCTTATATGCTTTTAGAATGACTTCCGCTAGCAATTTTGACCCATTAACTTTAAAAACAATTAAAATAATTTAAAAATGCGTAAAATTTTGTGCGCATTATGAAGCTCATGGAATAAATGAGTCTTGTGGGCGAAACTTGCTTGGCGTGTTATCCCACTTGTCTCATTAACAAAATGGCTAATGGATGGACACTTATCGTTGTGATGTGATTTTGCTGATGCACATACACACACACACTTAAACGCTCATACCATGCGTGCATATAGACATTACACAACACCATAAGAAGGGTTTTATGCGGAATTTAGAAGCTATCTAATTGGAAGGCTCACTGATCTTTCGCTTTCTTCAATTTTTTTTTAGCTGATAATGTTCACCTTTTATTCATTTCAATTGGGATTTTCTTTTCAATAAGCATAATAGAGATTCGTTTTAATAAATCGTCTACTGCAATAAACAAATAAATAAATAAATAATGTGATTATTTTTTTTAGAAACTTTTCGGAAAAAAGTTCTGAAATTTTTGAAAAAAAAGTTTGTGAAATTTCACCTCTTCACTGGATAATGATGATCTGAAAGCGCTAAAAACATAGAGAAAAGGCAAATTTTATTCTTTTTTCCATCTTTTGGGGACTGTCCTGATTTTCCGATTGACTTATCCTATTTTATATGGATATAGCCTCCTTTTTTTTGCTTGAAGGGAATACATTGCGCTAATTATCGCCACTCTTTAAAACATTAAAATACACGTTGGCGTTTTATATTTTTTTGGGTAATTTCAAATTTAGCCGATATTATTGAATAGTATCCGATGAGGGAAAAAGTGTCATTTATTTATTTATGCTTTGAAATTATGAATATTTCGCTTAGCGGTTTTTTTTTTTGAGTCTTCAAATGTTTTTTTTTCAATAATACCCCATTGTTGCTCTATTATATTGATAACTGTATCGATTATGCGCTGTTATCTTATGCAAATGAGTTTATTGCATTGTAAACGCTATGAAATTGGGCATAACCTCTTATGAACTCTTATCATCATTAAGTATTCAACTAATCACATACTAATATCGCTTAACACAATTCATATGTCAAATTAAGTCATATACTTCTGCGTTTATTATCGTCTATACACTTCGATACGATACGCCATGTATTTTTGAAATTTTTGCTGGTACATTAATCGAATATATCATGTATAAATTTATGCACTTTTTTTTCTATTTATCTATTTTCCACTTTCATAAGAAATTTTTCAATATATTTTCGTTGAGAAATATATTCATTGTAGAAAATTTTCTTACAAAAGTCTTCATAGTTAGGGAAGTGAATTTTTTTTTTCAAAAATTTGTCGACGATTTGATCAAGAAAAGAAAAACACTACATCAGTTGAATGAAGTTTTTCTTATTTATTTGTATGTGTTTGTGTGTGTGTGTTTTCGAGCTCATATTTGTTCCACTACGCAGCTAGTCGGTTCTATCACTTCATTTATTATGTCAATACGAATTGAATTACTGAAATTCGATCATGACATTTGAAAATATTCTCTTAATTTTACTACATGGCTTCGACTTCCAGTCTAAGTTCATTTTTATCGTTTCATATGGCCACTACGATTCTCTAGCAGATTTTTTTTTTCTAGCTGTTTTATTTTGAGATAATTGAACCTTAATATTAATTAAGAAGGAAAAACTGTTGCATAAATGTGAATAGCAAAACCTTCCTATCATTGCTTTGGGAATATTCCCATGTTTTGGAGCTTTCGTTAGATAAAATGCTTTTCACATTTTCCGTCAAGTAGTTGTTAAAGCAGGGAATTTCTTGATGGTCAGTGGTCAGCGTTGTCCAGTGACTGTTGAAATTAATGGTGGATGGTCATATGCGTCATTCTTGCAATTCGACATCACAAGGAACATGAATTTGGGATTGTGAATGCCTATAAAATTTCCTAACCCCAAAGGACTGCAAATGAATATTCTTGATTAAGTGTGTGGTCATCGTCGTCCTGAGTGATCCTTATGGAACAAATAATCCTATTCGATTTTAATACCGTTTTTATAGATGGCGCAAGATGTCATGGTCGGATTTGCTGCCATTATTATAAATGTTATTCACTATTTTAACTTCCGTGAGAATATTTGCATATATTTGCGAATTCTTTTGCTTACATATTCTGTTTGTATAGTCTGCCTTTATACTATTTACTCATTTATATTATTTTATCATTTGAAGTCAAAGTCATCTGTGTACAAATAAATCAATCACTGAATAATCGAAATTTTGGAAGAAAATGTTTGTAAATTTTGTTATGTTTTGGTCTAAAGTTTTAGTAATTCAAAAAAAAAAAAAAAAACAAGATTCTGGCTTTATTTCTGATATTGTATATTGCGTATATTCGTTCTTTTTGCACATGAAAAAAAAATTTACTGTGTAATGTTAGCATTACCAAACAGTTACGAAACATATAAGAAGCATTACCACAACTATATCATCTATCGTAAACGGTGGACCACGAGAATGCTTTAGGTTTTCATTATAGATAGTAAATTTACATATCATAAGAGTTATTAGATCAGTTAGTATGAAGCTTACTTCCGAACGATAAGAGGAAATGAATTCACAAATTCATTTCAACGCATCCAAAAATTTGCACTCATTAAATCATTGATTGGGTTGCAAAGAAAAAAAAACTGCATTAAATGCGCACAATAAATCATTCACATCTTAATTGATTCAACTTGTCATGCATGTGTCCTGCAGATGTTTTTACAATCCCATCAGTGTACCATCCAGGGTTTAATGAATGCAAATTTATGGATGCGTTGAAATGAATGTAATTTTTTTTTTGAATTTGATGATTGAATTTGTTTATTGGCATAGAAAATCAATCTACGGTACAGATTACATCCACAAAATTCAATAAATTTAACTTCAATGATTTCGAAGTTGAAACTTTCAAACAGACAGGTATAAACACCTTGAGATGGCAGTGCCGTAAAGCGTTCTACAAATGCAAATTTTTAGGAACATACAAAAAGTAATCTGGAAATTTAATTTATAACATTCTTTCATGCAAAAAAATATACGATAGAGAATGTGAGAATTTTTTTGTCTTGCATTAGAACACGAGAGTATAGCTTTTATTTACGGAAAGCACATCGACACCATTAAGATGTTAGCAAATGATGTTCCCCAGCCTAAAATTGTAGTAATAGCTGCGCTGTATTAGAGAATAGAATAGTGATCTAGCGAGTGGTAAGGCAAGATGGGTTACCAAGCAACCATAGAAACACAACGCATAAAGTCTGCAATGCAATCCAATTGCATGCAAATATGTCTTACTCACCTGAAAATTACTTTTTCCTCACTGATTCTCTGTATGCTAACTAAATGCAGTTCTTTTTTTTTTGCAAACGTAAACAAAATGCTTTATATGAGTCCTTGTATATGATATGTGAACAAGCAAATGTGTCCAATGATAGCTAGAAGCCTAACATTTCAATAAAATTCAACTCGGCTATTCGAACCCATTGAAAAATTTGAAGCGAAAAAATTAGCATATTCGAATTCATCATGTGAACTAATTTTACAGCAAGATAGAAAAAATTTATGCAAGAGGTTTTTATTTGCCTTGTATTCAACTCGTTGATCTGCGGCTTTTTTTTTTTTTTTGAAAATTCTATGACTAGTTGATTTGGACCGAGCGACCAAATTTGCAACTCTTTATTTCTTTTACTGTTTGAACAAATTTTTACTGAGTAATCAAACCTTAATTAAATAAGTTTATTTTATTCGTTATTGCGTAATGCCGATTTCAAGCTAACACTCGATCGTTTTTATTTTTACAGTAGCATGTTTATCGTATTGTCTCGAATGATCCCCGCTCTCTCTAAATATTCCCACCTTCTGTAAATTTCGATCTTTCTCTCTCAATAAACCCCATCCCCAACACACTCTAGATACATCACATCAATTCTCATTGTTTTCACAGATGTGAAATATTATAGACGGCTGGTGGATCTTGCTAAATTTTGACGAAAACAGTACCAACGCCCCTTTTTCTTATTGCAATGAAAACCTCAGCGAACTCACAGCTAAACTGTCTCCAAATCTACGATATTTTAAAGCGCCGGTGATTTTAATAAAGGTACCATGAGGTTTAAAATATTATAGAATGCTGTAAACGTTATCTGCCATCAACACCACAATAAAAATGCTTCTATGGGCACTTTCCCAACATTTTCAATATTCCAGAACTTTGCAGAAATATTTCAATATTCCAGAAATATTCGAGAGTTCCACTTGACGGTCTTGTTTATATTGACGATTACAAATGTATTAACAACTTCCTCTCTAAAAACAGTTCATTTGCATTACCCGTCTGATGTGCTCGTTTGGCATGGGCACCGAATCGGTATGCAGGCCAATAAACCTCAGACATATTCCATAGGCGATGTTTTTTGGCGTAGGGGAGAACATAAACAATGATTTGAATTCGGGGAGAAGATGTAATGAGATGGGGAGTAAAAGAAACATCTTCTTTGTGAGCCATAGTAAGTCTTCAACTTTGGTCACTACACAATGTTTCACATAGACGTTTCATTGTTGCAAAGCGTCTTTATAAGCGTGGAATGATTGCAGAATACGAGAAGGATGTCAAAAAGCGAATGGGACACAACATGCAACCTGGTCTATCATATTCGTGAAGGATTCCCTGGAACGGCTGTGTTACTATGCAACGAAGCGTTAACGAGAGCTCGAGATGACGTTCAATTGCTTCTTCTAAATGCTGTAGCACTTATCAAAATCGGTTTCTTTTGTTTATCGTACTTGCAAGATTTTAACTATTTCAGTAAATTTCCATCGCTTTTCCACTCATCAAAATTACTGTGCAAAAATATCATAACGAACATCTGCATCCTGAGTGAAAGCACATATCCCATTCTCACTTCTTGCATCTAATTGCTCTAGTACACTCTACGTTGCATTGCTTATAACACCGATCACTCAGAATTACTGAAAAAACTTTTTTGTAAAGTTCTTTGTTTTTGATACGGTTAATACTATATTAATAGTTTTATCTTCATCAACATTTGCACTACTCGAGGATAACTTTTTGCATTTCCAAACCAAGTTCGTCATACAAACAAATTTTTCAAATCATTAGCTTCACAGTGTGTCTTATTGCATTCTGCAAACGTTGCAAATATTCTGCAAAAATCTTTTCTTCCATGGGAGAGGTTATAAGCAAGGGAATACGGTGAGCGTATCATAAGGTGAAATAAGCGATCGGTTTGTGCAGTTTGCTTCTGAAGTATATTTGTGCGCCATTTCCAAGCGGTTTTCTTTTCAAATTCCGATTGCAGCTTTGCTTCCTACTTCTTACCGTACTCTTATCATACTGTACCCTCTCTGAAATAAGCACTATCAATTTTATGCATTTTAAAACAACATTACTTGTGTTCGCATCAGAGCAACAATTGGCGAATAATTTTCATCTGACCAAACTACAGCAGCATGGTGGTGGAGGGATATTGAAGGTAAATTGGAGATGTGCAAACTAAATGAAACTAATATTGAAGGTAAAGTGGCGGAAGCGATGCGAATTCTGAACGATTTACGCAAAGACACTAACGTTGGGTTTGCTTCGCTAATTGCTCTACGTGCGGCACATTCGATGGCCAGGAACCCTGGTAATCCACTTCTTCAATTCCCATCAAGAATTAACTCCAATATTTTGAATACTCTTTTATTTTGTTTTTATGTTTTATTTAATGATCGCACACTACTTCGATATTTGTGAGCCAAAATGTGCTTGAAATGACGCAAAGTGATCTTTGATCCGAAAAGTGATTCGAAGTGTTTTTGGCTGACTTCAGTGATCTAAGCGAGCCAAAGTCTGATCGAAAAGGAGCAAATTTAGCGGCGATCGATGTTTGATTAATTTCCCCTTACCAATTTTGGAAGTTTCTCTGATAATTGATTTCAAAGAAGTAGGATGATGAAATTAGTAAATGACACCTATTCCGAGATTAAACTTACAGTATGAAATCTTTAGACAGAGAATCAATAAAAGAAATCGACAAAGAGATCAATTCTCTATGGAGTAATTCGAGTGCTGAGCAAGCTGAAAAGGCTTCGCTAGTGATCCTACTGTTCGATGGTGCCGATAAGACTCGTTCCTTAGTGGAGAATGCGATCACTAAAAGTCCAAACAGTCCGCAGGTTTCAAATTTAGATCAATGTACTTTACTACTTGAAAGTCACTCCTCTCCTTTCAGTTACATCTCGAATCGATATCGATTTCGAAAGAGTGCTCAAATCACAAGCCTGAAGGCATATAAACATGAGAGTAGTAAATTTATAGTTGATAGTGTCATTGCTTTTATGCGAGTAGTCTTCGAATAGTAACATTTCGTTCTGACCACTGTTATACTAGATCTTGGTTTTCTTTCTAGAAAAACACTAGTAATGCTGCTGCTTTAATTGCATCGCAGATTCCTTTACATATATATTGGCTGTTCGCTTATGTGTATTTTTGCATACGTTTGCAATCCAAATGGTCAACATAAAACTCTTAATTAAATTAATTTGTATAATTCGTAAATTTGTATAAATTTGTCAACTCTCATTTAGCTAGAGGGTCATTTTTTTTTTGCTACAGCAGTGCAGTGATAGCGATATAGGTCTATAAGCGGTGAATATAAATTCGTGGAGATTCATCGAGATGTTTGACTGTGATTATTTGTGGTGATTGGCTTACTTAACTGATAGATCGACCGATGAAAACGGAAACTAATTTCACTGTTAGACTCATTTCTTCATTGGCATTCATAATTCTTGATTCTTCTTCACTCATGATTTCTCTTATAATTTATACAATCTTTTTTATCTAAGTGCTTAGCAGAGGAATCTTTTGGCCTAAAGCATTATTGTCATCTTTTGATATATTAATATATTCATTTCCTTAAATCTTTTCTCTTTAGAATTTCTTCAAAGTCAATTTGCAGTTGAATACATTGAAAGGTTGGATCGAGCTAAAGTTGGGTCGTGATGCTAAACTTGCGCAGAAACTTTTCGACGCTGCAATCGAACAAGGTAACAATTATACTCTATCATGTTTGTCGCCTATTATATGCTCTTCAGTATTGGTAAATGTTGAAATGATGTATATATTCACTTCATTGGTGGTCTTTTTTTTAATTGAGTCAATCAGAATTTGTTCATTCGTCTAATGTTTGCTATTTAAGTGTCATCGTTTATAGGCTATCCGGATGCTTATATTGGGAAAGCACGCCTTCTTGAGGAACGTCATAATGTGATCGAGATTCGTCAAACGCTCTATGATCTAACAACAAAAAGCGCTGCATTCCTTCCCGGTCATATTGAATATTGTCGTGCATTAGTGATGAGTCGAGATTGGGATAAAGCTGTCGAGCAAATACAACGTACACTTCTCATCCAGGCTTGTTTCTATTTTACATATTGTTAAATCGATTTACCGCTTGTTTTCAATCTAAATGAGTTGTGCAAAACAATTTTAAAGTTAAAGTCGGTTTCAATAGAATTTCTTATAGATGATGGTTCTAATGTTTTGGTAAACTTTAAAAAAGTAGACTTCAAATGAGAAGATCAGAGATTATCGATTAGCAAAAATCGCTCATAAGATTCATTGTAATTGGTATGCATTTAGCATTCGGAGCATACTTGCGTCCTATCTATGCAACATTTGCAACGATGAAAGAAGATGTTCATGTCCAATATGCAGTATACATATGCAAATATAGTCTCACATTGCAGCCACTATTCAGTCTCTCTATTGTGATCTATTATAATATTGGCCACATAATATGGGCATTTATTGGTCAATAAGCTGAATAATATGCCTTGAAATGTATGTTGCAGAATGAATGCGTGACAGCACATCTAATTCAGACGGTGCATGCAATAGCCATTCAAGGCAATGCACACACCACTGACGCTTGTCTCAACGATCTTCGTGAGGCAGTTGACACAAATGAACCATTCAACCATCACTTACAATTCCAAATTGCACAATTGCTCGGTAGATTAGCTGATGGCGGTACTTCAACGGAACGCCTTGCCAGGTAACGTTGTCTTGCTTGCTCTCAAAAACTGAACGAAGCTCATTTCTCGAATTAATATTTTCAGGCAGAATGTTGAATATTAGTGCAAGCTCTTGCCTTGGACACTGTTGTGTTGATGTCTGCAATGTGGAGATACCAATGACTCTTATTCATAGCCTATTATTTATTAACTCAACTGAACAATTTCAAAGCAATAATCTCACAAGCTGAATTAGAGTCACTAATATCAATGATATATATAGAGTCCAAATTTCACTCAAAAACATCATTTACAATAATAGTACCTGCCTTATTTTTGCTCATATGCACATGAACGCCAATCTGCTGCCTGTGTTTTTATCCATTTTCACCAACCTTTATTTTCCTGTGTTTATTTTCACTTACAATAATACCTGTCTTGTTGTTGCTAATTCACCATTATCATTGATAAATATGCAAACAATAAAGTGAATGAGTCTGCTTGAAGTATATTTCATTTTCCTGAAGTACCTTGGAGTGTTGCTAAAGTTGGTTGGTTCTTAATGCGTTTTCTTCAAGGGATCTACTCGAGAGGGCGATACGAATTGAGAATCATGCCGAGTATTTAGGGGAACAAATACGCATGCTTGTAAATGCTGGTGATGTGAAATCAGCTCGTCCAATTGCATTGGAAGCCCTTCAGATGGATACTTCAGATGAGCAAGTTCTACTTGGTAAGCAATTGATTAGTGCTTTAGATTAAGAAGATTCTTATGCTATGATCCAGTGGAAAGCAAAGGTTTTATGAAGCCTTTTATGAAGGGACAAGAGGGAAGACGGGGTAAATAGCTGCCTCTCTCATGAAAAATTCCGAATATTCTTTATAGGAGTCCTTATTGTATTAGAATAGGGAGGGTTTTATTTTTATGAATATTATGATAAGGGCTTGGTTCGCGTTATATCTTTGAGAAAGAGTTAGAGGAAGTGCTTTTCAAATAGGAGTGGTTCGCTGCTTTCTGGCCGAAGGGCAAATATCCGATGCGATAGCTCAAATGGAATTCCTCTTGGCCACACATCCAAAGGCAATGCAATCAGAGGTTTGTTAGCATTCAAAATTTATTATTTTCATGACTCTTATGTTACAAAATTTGATCACTTGTTAAAGTTTCTGACTATTTCTAGTGGCATATTCGTGACGTGCTATTTGGCTTGCCGCATAGATTGACACATTGCACTCGTTGCAATAAACATTTTACACGAATTGATTACGGTGATGTGGACTTGCTGATTCCTTTCAACGTTAAAGTTGTTGCCTATTACTCTATTTGCCTTAGTATTGTAATATTTAGCCTAAAACAGTAATTTATTTAAGTAGTTTAATGTAATGAAAGGAAATTAAACTCGACAATTATAGCTTTCGATTCAAAGGGAGTGCATAATTTAGAGAGATATTCAAAGACCTATTGTCAATAGTATAGCATGATGAGTGCCATAGATCGAAGATGAGTTTCTTTTGCTACATTCTAATTGCTAAATTATACTAATTGTTGGATTTATTTTTTAATTTTAATGAATTTAGCTCTATCTTTATTTGACGGCATTAATCGATAAAGCTCAACACAAACCTTTCGAGCAATTTCTGCAAAATATTCGCAACGCTGTGAATATACATCTCGCAAAATTACAAGTAAAACTTTCTACTACTATTTTATCGTTTAGCTAATTTGTTCATTTTATTGGAAATTGTAGCTTTAGCCTTAACAATAAACAAGTAATATTCATTTCACTATATACAAATCGTTCCTATCTCATTTCGATATTAATTCAAATGAATTCTAGGATTAAACGTTATTAGTATTAGTGTGGATAGTGCAAAATTGTCTGAATGAGTTAATAAGCCAAGTTCGTATTCTACGCTAGCAAATACGTAAACAAGAGGCAAGTTTCAGAAGCATATAGACACAACAATGTTCACAGTAATAAACTTTAATTCGCATAAAGAGTGAAGCAAAAGCGAGGGATTGCAAATGAATTGTCATACTTGTTATAAGAAACTCAATGGAAATATCATAGTGATATAATGTACGAATCGTTTATTAAACAGCATAAATTGATTATTATTATCAAAAATATTCAATCTGCTCTTCTGCAAAAACATGTTGCAGCGTAGCGATCTATTGCAATGGACCGATCTATTGCAATGAACTGATCTATTGCAGTGGAGCGATCTATTGCAATGGAGCGATCTATTGCAATGGAGCGATATATTGCAATGGAGCGATCATATTGCAGTGGAACTTAATGAATGCTTTGAAGAACTTGAAATGTTGAAATGATTGACTGAAGAAAGTGAGGAAGAAATTAGAAATAACAATAATATTTTCATTGAAGCATTGTGATTATTGTTTCTCTATGGAAATAAGCGAAAATTATCAAAAACAAAAATTATAATTTCATTTTTATTGAATTTAAATTTTTGTTGAGTAATTAATTTGAGTTTATTCGATTTTTTTTGAAAAGAGACTTGGACGAGTTTCGTATAGAAAATTTATTTAGAGTATACCGTTTGGAATAGATTATATACGTCTGCTTGATGTGAACTTCTTGATCGATATTGCTCTACAACTATTCGATTTTGCTCCTTTAAAGGTATTGTATTTTAGTGGTACTCAAATATGTAACGTTACTCAAATTGCAACACTTTTACTTACCTGTTGAGTAAATTATATTAGTTTGCGATATGTTATTTGGATTACGTAACAGTACATCCAATTAAATCGATGCATATCAATTATATTATCAATTTATATCTCTGCTTATCATTTCAATAAATTATCTCTCTTTAATTAGTTATTTTTAGTACAACCGCTTTCCAAGGTTGTAGAAGTGCTATTCATTTTTAACATTCGCGATACAAAAATATTCATATGTGCATTCAAAAATTGATGCATTGAATTAATTAGTCGTTTTTGAAATACAATCAACACAATTTATTTTATTCGATATTATGGTATTTTACTTTTTTTTCAAAATTCGTTATATTTTGTGACTTTCCAATCATAAAATATAAAATATAATCATCCAAAGTGTACCCATATGGAGGTATTTGTGATAGTGGATATATTAACGTTTAGGAAATTACCATATCTTTCCAATGAATGCCTCACCAATGACCAATTGATTGGAATTTTAACATAAGGTTTCCTTTTATAAAATCGATCATCTGCCTTTATTGCCACAAATTGCAGCCTCAAAGTGGTGGTGACATGACATTGAAGGAGATAGATCGAGTTTTGAATATTGTCAACGACAATTGCCCAGGTAAGTATATCAGTGATAAGATGTTTACTTCTCTAAGATTTTCCCGTGCAATGTTTTGCAAGGTTACGATGATAAGACTGATAACGCTCATAGTAATGAATAACAAACATCGTGTTAGCGAATAAGGCTTATAAGAAAGCAAAAAGTGCAATGACTTCTGCTTTGTTTAGTTTACTAGAAAGAAGCAGGTAATAAATGAGGTAAACATTAGACCACACCATAGTCCTATGGGGGTTTATTTCCGAGAGGTCCGAAGGATATATAGAACAGCACGATAAATTGTTTCAGATTTCAATTTCATAACTTATTATGTGTTTCTTTATTGTAATAAAAAATATGAAAATGATGGAATTTAATTTCGAGCAATCCGATTGGCTATTAATATCGCATGTGCTACTAATTTTAAAAGCCCAATGATCCAATAACAAATTTGTATTGTGGATTAATTAAAATGAGGCTGATTAAATAGTGAGATTACCTGGAAGAACGATCAATCATTATCCCTCAATAATGATTTGCAATGAAAGAGTTTTTTAAAGGTATCAACAGGGCGAGTTATCTCCTTGCAAAAGTGAAATATTTATCGATGGATTTGTTGGGTGCTGAAAAATTACTGAAAAGTTGTTTGGAACGAGATGAAACAATAGCAGAGGCGCATCTTCTCATGGCTCAGGTTTATTTTTCTTTGAAATCCATGGAAAATTAAATATTTCGTTTTTTTTCGGTTGAGGAAAAAACTTATGCTCTTATTTATTTGTCGAAGATTCACTTCAGGCAATTATGAGAAATTAAAAGTTTAAAAAGCATAAAATAATGTGATAAACGAGAAGAGAAATGTGCCAAATGTGCTAGCACAATAAGAGCGTTTGTAATCCCATCTAATAGGCTAAATAATTTAATAAACTTGAAACAAAAAATAGAATACACAGAATAGTGCACTCATCTTTAACTATTCTCACCACCGGCATAAGTTTTATGCAAAAATATTTCTCTTTTTCTTGTCCCGGCCGGTGTGCAATACAATCCAAATGGTTGCAAAATGCATGAATCAAGATGAAACTTGGTAACTGTATAAGCCTTCGATGCAGGTTAGAGTCATTAAATTTCTAGACTCTAGTTTCCTTGGTTTTCGACAAGTTGAAACTGCCGATGAGGCAGGTACTCATTGCTTAGATTTGAATATTTTTGACGCAATATATGCGCAGACCTGCTATTATTTTAATATCTTTATAAATGCAAATTTGTAAAAGCTCATAAAAATGTGGGTGTTAAGCTATTCCAATGGTTTTTAATAGCCATACGTTTGAAAAATTTGCCTCTATGGGGAAAAAAATGTGTCGGCATTTGTTTTAATTATATTTTTCCTTTGTAATAAAATTGCGAAGATAAAACGAAAACAGTGCAAAAAATTTAAGAGTTAACATTCACATTGATAAACATCGACGTATAATAAGGGAAATTTATTTCAAATGTTTTTCATTGTATCTTGTATTTGCTGCTATAACTACTCTATTCCATTTGCATATTCATCGGCTACAATAATAGTCTTCCTATTATTACTGTGGATTAAAAATTAAGAATTGATGCTATTTTCGAAAAAATAAGGAGACAGTATATTGTGTTAAGTGAGATGATTGTTTTCAGATGCATCTGCAGAAGAACAATTTCGATGAAGCTGGCAAATGCCTCGATGTGGGTCTCAGTTACAACTTTAAAGTTCGAGAACATCCACTCTATCATCTTATAAAGGCTAAAGTGCAAAAAAATTCAGGACATATCGAAGCATCAGTTGGTACTCTTCGCAACGCTTTACAACTTCCATCTTTTAATGCCGGTAATTTCACTTTTACTTCATTATTATTACTCAGTGATTTATATCACTAACATAGAGGAGTCACATCTCTTTAGAAAGAAGAATTTAAAAAACCACAAAAATAAGTTTACTGTGAAAATAAATATATATAACACAATAACACTCTTAATGTAATATGTTGGGAGTGCTTCAATGAGACTACTCAAAGAAGTTTTGATGATTAAAGAATCACTTTATCAAGCATAGAGGGCTAAAAAGTTCATATAAAAACAAACTTCGGCACTTTTTCGATATAGTACTAAGTTCACTGTGAGGATGACGATCTGCATGAATAAAATGAGAAAAATTTGTTTACATCAGTGAAAATTTATTTGATTGGTTTGTTCTGATTATGAATGGATCAATTTAAATTTTATTTTTTTCGGCATTCATGATGTTATTTTCGAATTTCACGCAGTTATCAGTTACTTATTACATCGTCAATTTCAGTGCCGAGTAAAAAGAGAGAGAAGTGGGACACAACCGATGCGGATCGTATCGCAATCTTCTTGGAGCTTACAGATTCCCTTCAAAAAATCGGACAAATTGTATGTGTTTTTGAAATGTTGTTCTGCTCTATCTATTTGTTACTATTGTTGAACTGAATTAAAGCTTATGAAAATTTTCATTGGAAATTGATACAGGTGAATAAAATAAAGCAAATGTCCGGATATTTCATGAAACCCAAGAATTTTAAAGTTTTCATTCGATAACCACGCATTATCATTAAGTTTCATTCGAATTGAATATGAAAATGTAGATTGCAGATTAAAATATGGACTCGAAAAATGGGACAGTTTTTTTGTTTACTATTTCCTTGTTATGCTTTTCCGCTTTTAATTCTCCCTTTATACTTAAAGCTATACCTTTCCAATAAAATGGCTTCAAAAATATGCTAATTTCCTAATTGCGTTGTCTTGTTTATAATGATTATAGAATATCATACCGAATTTGGAAAGGATATCGATTTATAAAATCACAATGATCAAACGATGAGTATTTTTATAACAAAGGCAGTTTTCAGAAAACTTGAAGAAAAATCGAAATTGTTTCAATCTTTGCATGAATTGAGAGTTATTCTCGAATGTTGTTTAAATTGCATGTGTATGCTTGTGCATATGCGAATGTTTGTCGGTATGTGCATTTATTATATTTATGTATACAGATTTTTATGTATGCAGGTGTGTATGTATGTATGAAAGTGTGCGTTCAGGCATATAGGTGTATAGTTACATATATAGGTATGCATGTATTTGCTTGCGCGTATATTTATGCAGCATCGATCCTAAGCGACTCATTAAAATCCATTTTAATCTTTTTTTTTTTCAAAACATGGACTTGGCGTGCTATAGATACCGTTCAAGAAGGAAGGGAACAAGCTGGCAGTTGCCTCGCTGTGTCTTTTTTGAGCACCCATAATTTAAAGAGATATCAAATCAGCCTATCAGGAAAAAATAAAACAAATAAAAAACACTTCATGAATCATCATCACCATTGATATGTAGAATGCAACTGTATTGCCACCTTTAATGAGTTTGACTATGGCATAGGTAGAAGCGGATGCAGTGATGCGTGATGCGGTAGCACGTTGGGCAGGCAAACCCGAAGAGCAGCAGCTTGTGCTCGTCAACGCCAACCTGCGACTACAGAGGGGAGACGTCGACGGTGCATTGGCTGTGCTCGGATCAGTAACTCCGAATCAACCCAACTATCAGGCGGCCAGAATTCGTATGGCACAGATCTATCTTGACAAGAAGAAGGATAAAAGTCAATTCGCTATATGTTACAAGTTCGTTCCACTATTGTGCCAACTAGAGTTTATGGAATTCATACTATTAGAGCTAAGATTTTAGTCAGATTTTCCTGCTTCCGAAAGCATTGAATGGGATGGAGAAGGCAATTCTTTTCCTTCTTCATTTCCAGTTCAAGGAAACAGACTGCTTATGCTGCAAATGGGAATTGCTTAGCGCACTTATGATTGTATTTGTTTTGAGCAAGAGGTTCACTTTCTCAAATCCTACTTCAAATCCTTCCCAACCCTCATCCACTAGAGTCTTTTTGTCCATCCAAAATGAAATTGCAATAAACTTACTACTTCTCCATTCGTTTTTTCACAATCATAAGTTTAACTTTTCTTTTGATTTACTTATTTTTAAAGGTCGGATTTACTAGTAACGAGGACATTCATTTAATTCATTACCACTAGCATTACAGACAGCTTATTCAACACGATCCATCACCTATGGCCTATGTTCTATTGGGAGATGCGTATATGAGCATACAAGAGGTATGTAAGCGTTCAACTTATCAGACATACTTACTTCAAATGTACAATTTGAGTCAGCTATGGGTTTGTAGCAGTCTTCGTCTGAATAAAGTTTTTGAAAAATTTCAATATAAAATTTTTACAGCCTTATCAGTATCGCGAAAAAAAGATATTCTGCAGCAAAAATCACTTCAGCGACTGTACTATTCGCAGAAAATTATGAAATATTGCGGGACATTTTTTTTTTGCTCGGAATGCATCATTAAAGAAAATTTAATTTTCCAAAAATATTTGTCATATGATGCAAATTGTTTCATATTATTTTGTTGTATTTCGAGTTGTATTGATAAAAAAGAGGGGATTATTAAGCCTTCAAGAGCGATCGAGGTATACGAATCGGCATTGAAAAACAATCCAAGAGACGACGCCCTTGCTGAGAAGATTGGTCAGGCCTATGTGCAGTGTCATCTTTATTCAAAGGCAACATCTTATCAACTTTTATTGGCATTTTCCATTTGTGTTTTCATCGCTAACGAATGTGCTATAGCGAAATATTAATTGCTTTATCCCATTAGAAATTACTGTATCATATCGCCCTTCTTTTCCTGGAATTGAGCTCAAAGATTACTGATGATCCCTCGTTCCTCATTAGTATCTCCCACTATGTCAACCTCGAAATTGATGCTGTAACAACCATCATTGAGCGCAACTTTTTCAACTTATTAATCAACATTTTTTGCAACTTAATCGCTACAAGAAATTATAGACCCGTCTATTGCAAGAAATTGCAATCTATAGCGCTATTAATCGACCCATTATTCAGGTAAAATAACGTCAAAATAAAATAATCGCAAAACTTTTCATGTGTGTTTACAAGTTTGCATTTGCAACGCGCATTATGACGACACTGCTCCCCTGTTTTATCGAGGAGTTTGCGCATCTATCTCCCTGCTAATTCAACTCGGAAGTCATTGAACGTTGACATTTGAAAGGGTTAATGAAACATCTTAGATAGCCTTTTGTGTCAAGCTTCAGGTTCATCTATCAAGCTATCTAAAGTTGAAAGTATTAGAAATCCACGTGTATTTCATTCAGTGGGCATCAAATTAAATATGAATTAGTTGATTTTATTGGGTGAGCAGAATGCAAAAAGCACATGTCGTGCCAGCTTATCTAGCGTGTTTTTCCATCTGTTACATTTTTCCTTGTTGACATATGGTTTGTATTTCCCAAGTTGTTTCATTACGTTCACAATATCGCTTACCTTATAGTGTCATTAACGGATAGCATTGATTGAGTACTTATAGGCAGTGAATTACTACGAAGCGGCATTGAAAAGTGGACAGAAGAGTACGATGAGAATGCGTCTCGCAGAACTGCTCTTCCAGCTGGGCAATTTCGAGAAGTGCGAAAAGGTGCTACGCCAAGCACTTGACGCCGAATCGTGCCCTATCGGTAGATATACCGTTTTCCAGTCGGAGTCATATTCTTGGCGGGGGAGAGCGGTTTATGACAGTGAGGTGAAGTAAAGACGATGTGTACCAATCGCAGCCAGCAATGTTAGACTGACCTAGAAAGAAACGCCTTTATTGCTCGGCCTTTATCTTTGATTCTCGTGCATTAAATAAATTGGCCAAAATTTTTCGAAGTTTTCACTTGAATTTATGAAACTTCACGATCTTCTACCACCTATACAAATTACGATGGAAGAACTGGAAGAGTTGTAAAATATGAGTCCTTTTGCTCATGATACGGGATTCAAATATAGGAGTGGAACGCGTTTGATTGGCCAAATAATAAAGGCTATCCAGACCACCATGAAAGAGCGAGACCATTTAAAAAAAATTGCAGTGTATTTAAAGAATGGACTATCTTCTAAACAAAAAATTACTATAGTTTTGCAATACAAGTTAAGTAGATAATTGAAAAGTTGAAAGTATACTATCAGTAATTAATTAATTGGCAATAAACATGTTAAAAGCATTAAGAATCAATACAATTTGCAGAAAGCTCAAAGATGAGTGAACACGTGTCTTATTGGATGTTGCTTTCGAAGCTGCACTTTGAGAATGGCAATTGGCAAGAAGCAGCCGATGAGTTATTAAAGGCTCATGACATCCAGAAACGCCTCATTGCTAAATCCCCCGCCGATATAACGAATCCTGTTGAACAGCGTAAACTCGCTGCCAAGTAAGCGAAACACTCTTTTACTATCACTGTTGATATCACTTTGAACAATTCGCCTATATTTTTTTATTTGCGCTCACTTTGTGTTTTCCGCTTAGCAACATTGCATACTATTTTCTTGCATATTTAAGCTTAAGATTCGCGTTATTAATTCAGAGGAAGTTTACACTTGAAGTATACATCCTAGTTCTGTTTTCTCGTGCAAAAATCACCCACCTATTTTCTGACTTCTGCAATTTTGAGGCCTTCTAAAGCATTCCATTTTTTGAAGTTTCTGGTTTTGAATCCCACAAGTTGCGAAAACTTTTGCAGAAGGGTAATTTGGATTTGGAATAGATTGCGTGGAATGTTTTACCTGGTAAAATTACCAAATAAGTGTACGTGTTTCGTGACACCGTAATTTTTGGACTGCTGTCCAAGATTTTCAAGATCTTTATTGAAGAAATGCTCGTAAAGGCAACCTCTTAGAAATATCCGGTTGTATTCTTTCACTGGTGAAGTCTAGCAATAATGTTAATTTTGAAACGCTGCATAGAAATTCAAAATGTTTTGCGATGGTTCTTTAAATTTCCGTCTTCATCGGTTTCCGCTTGACATACTGAGTGAACGATCCAATCAAAACATATAACTATTGCAGAATATGCTGTCAATTGGCTGAATTACATTGGAATCGAAGAGAGGCAAATAAAGCGGTCGAATTTTATAAGGAGGCAATAGCACTCAATGAAAGTGATATTAAGGTATATTTTTGGGATATTATCGGAATAAAAATACAATTTTAGGCTCATTTAAAGTTGAAATTTTAATAAAAAGCTATACCAACGAGGTGAATTATTGAACATCTCAAGAAACTTCCGTAAACTTCGAATATTTTTCCTTATTGTCTCATATTTGGAGTGAACACTATATTCGTTGCATTTCATGAATATAAAGGCTTTTATCATAGACTGTAATAACACAATAAAATGCTTATCATAATTGATAATCACAAGACCTTAACGATCTCTATCGTTGAATCAATCGAACATATTTCACCACACTTCACCAGAAAATTTAAATTTGGTGCTGTCAATAAAACTATCCAAAAATTTTTGTTTTTCCCGTCGCAGTATGTAAATTTAGAAGTGTGACTGCCATAGATTTGAAAAATTTGAAGAATTCATTGTCAGTTTTGAAGATTCGATTGGTTAACAATAAAATTTAAGCATTAATGATTATTGATTTAAAGACGATGACAGCATTAGCGTCACTCTATCTATCAATTGGCAAATTGGAAGCATGTAACACTCAATGTCAATTAATCCTCAACATCGATCGCCATAACGATGAAGCGACACTTGTTAGTGTTTATGTTTATTTAATTTTTTTTATAAATACAAATAATAGAGCGTCAGAAAAAATATGAGGAAGTTTTTTTAAAAGACTTCAAAAAGAATTCTGAGAGAAGAGCAATCGACTCATTTTATTGATGTTATCTTATTTCCGAATATTTGTATACATACAATATGCATAAAGTAGTCGAGAGCTTCTTTGATGAAGTCAAATATTCAAAAATGTACTGCTAAATTACTTGAATAGAATACCCAAACTCGCTTCAACATTTCTTAACTACTTTGATATCTTTTTCAGAGTAGAAAAAATGCTTTTCCATAGAAAAGCAAATTTTTTTGCGAAAATTTTCTAAAAATCGGGATCGCTTTTTTTCCTTATTTGTATTATTTTGAAGCTATCTGTTTTTGTTTGTTGAGAAATCATACATTTATAATCGCAAATATTTCCTTAATTGTGTTAATGTTATATTAATTGCTTGAGGAATTTTGATCTCTCGATGATATTTCATAATGCATATTTAATCCGAATAAATTGAAGATGATGGCCGATCTCTTATATCAATCGAATGAAGCCGATAAAGCAACCATACATTTTACGCAATTACTCGATCGTAATCCAAGTAGTATTCACTTATCAACTTCGCATTTATTTATTTATCATTTTATTTCATTGTATAAATATTTTTGACAATAGCGTTTACTCCGATATTTCGCTAAATATATCACCTTTATAAATAAGTGGGAAAGTTCGCTTGAGCAGCTGGCACGATATGTGCTTTTTAGTTTTATATCATTTCTCGTCCTAGGTTAACAACAAGTAATACAAATGCAAAAAACATGCCCTCATATACCAGCGAGCTCGATCTTCCATAAAATTTCAAATCTTCTATAAAAGATTCAGTTTTATTATAGGTCGTCTGATCCAAATTAAAAACCGATCTATGCGAAACGCAAACAAATTTTTTCCATCTTTAAGTTCCTGTGAATATATATATATATATATATATATATATATATGTATATATATATATATATATATATATATATATATATAGGTTTGGAGTATTCTATATTTATGGATTATTCTGCACTTATTCTCATTCCATTATTCAAAACTTATTCAACTATTCTATAGTTGTTTCATTATTCTTTACTTACAGATCAATATCATGCTTTGGCTCGTTGCATCGAATTAAGTTGGCGAAGTGGCGATGTGGAACAAGCTGAAAAATACCTCAAAAACGCTATCGACGCTAATCCTAGAGCAACCGTTGATGCTGGTTACAACTACTGTAAAGGACTTCATGAATGGTATTTATTTATACGCAATTCCCTCAACTATATTTATACATCTAATTTACAAAGTAGTTATGCGTTTTATTTGTTTTTCATTCATAGACTGATCTCTTTAGCACAAAAAATGAAAGTGACCACAGGTCATCGACTCATCTATGCACTTTGAAACTTAATACATAATTAGCACCAATCGTTTTATTCCTGACCAAGTGAATTACCTATCCCTTCCGCATTAACCGGTAATTATTCATTGTACAAGTAGAAGCCTCTTTATAAGCGCTTATGTTGAAATATTTGCATTGATCAGGCCTCTTACAATCTGGAAAAGAAAGCAATAAAAGGGCAATCCAAAGAATAAATGCAGGTATACGGGTGAACCGAATGCCGCCTTACAAGCATTCAACCGTGCGAGGCGTGATTTAGAGTGGGGTGAACGAGCTATCTACAATATGATTGAAATATGCCTCAACCCAGATAATGAAATCATTGGTGGAGAGGTGTTCGACCATGCTGATGAAAGTAACATGTAAGTCTTTAATTGCTGTGCATTTTTTTGCAAAATTGTTTGGTTCAGAAATTTTTTTAATTCCTGACTGAAAAATGCAAAGATTTCTTACGGAAAAACTGATAGGGAGATTATGGGTCTAAAATATGTGTGATATTGCTTCAATCATTTCAATATATTTTTATTGGACTTTTCCCACACTATCAATATCGAAACCATATTTAAACATATAGAGAGATGTGAAATTTTGAAGCAAAAAATTTTCAACCCCATAAATTATTAATTTTAATTCATTTTCGTTTAGTGTTATCATGCAATATGATTAAAAAAATTGGAAGAAAAAGAGGAAAAGAATGCACTATGAGGGTAAAGAAAGTTATCTATAGGGGATGAAATTTAATTTGAAATAAGCACTATCCAAGCATCCTTACATCTGATTCGCATAAATTGATATATGTCAGCATATAGAGAACATTATGCAATACCATTTGTTACTTAATCCTTACTAATAGCTTTATTATCACCGATATTAACTGGTTCTGACTTCTTGCTCAATCTGAATTGACTCATTTTGCTGCTTTCTGTTGTTTTTATTCCGACTTCTGAATATTGTTGTTCTATATGCTATTCATTATCATACTTCTTATTAACTCTGCAATATTTATAACGTTAAATTTTCATAGAATATACATAGATTCGTTTAAAGGAATGAAGAAAGTGATCGCGAAATGGGTACAAGAACCGCAGAACGCTTTCTCAAGGTTACATTTTAACGTCATCTTCACCATTTACTTTTGCATTATTCTTGCAAATTACCCTAATTTCTTGGGGATCTTTCATCGGAGGACAACATAAATGGGCGATCAACGCAGAAGAATTGTTAGCTTATAAATTTTTGCAGTATCGGTCATTCACTAATAAATAATAAAACACGCATCATAATGCATTCATATATTAACGAAATCTACCACTAGCACAAATACTCTGAAAAAAATCCATTTTTAAACCCAGTCGATTTTCTGAAATACAATAAATTACCACCATTTTTATGCAAATTTAAGTGGTTGTAAAGTTGGGGAGAGTGTATTTCATAGTTTATTATGCAAATTATTATGATTCCCTAGTTCAGTGGTTCTCAACTTGAAACTACAACGTTGACAAATACTCGCACAACGCGCACACATACAGAAACACACAGACACACGCACATACATATGCGTACATACATACATACATGCATAGAAGGACACTATGTCGCTTTTGTATTGCCTCACAAATACAAATTTGCGAACTCTTACAAAAAGATTTTAAATTCATATTTATTTCACTGCTTGAAATGCATGCCATCGTATATCGAGTTGATGAGTAGGATTGTTTTCAGGAACTTCGCTATAAACCTGGTCTTGATTATAAATATCGTCTAATGGAGAGTTTTATTATGTTGGCAAGCAGTAATCGTGGTACCGTTCAACAAGCACTCTCCAATTTCCTCGAAATGGCCGGCGGTGAAAATTCGGTAACGATAATTTAATCAATGCTTTTCACATTTTATTCCGATCGTTTGAATCTTATACTCATCAAGCTATACATGAGACAGCCATATAAGAAACATTTTAATTACTATTGTAATTACTTTATTTGTTTCAGCACGCAATATAGATCAAAGACTTTCATCTAGCAGGACGCTTTAGAGAATTACCACATTATTTCGAGTGAAACCTTGGAGTCATTAATTTTTATTACAATGAAACTGTCTTTTTCGAGTTTCATGATAAAAGAGGGTTCATTGAGGAAATGATTTTATTGCGACGGGATCATTTCCGATAAAAAATGTTTAGACTGGAGGAGGGGGTTATTTAGAGCTACTTATTGTAGGAGGGCTTTATTCGGTTTTTTTACATAGCCATCTTCTCATAGATTGGGCTGCATTTTCTGCTTCTATACAATATGCATGCCGTTTAACTACGAAATGTTTGCAAGGAGGTGCTAAGTGTTGGTGCAGTGTTGGGTGTTGCACGCGCCTATATGATACTAAAACAAACACCAAAAGCAAAGGCACACCTCAAGAGAGTCATTGGTCATACGTGGACACTCGAAGACGCTGATTACCTCGAAAAGTGTAGGTCTTTTATTCCCATATATGACTGCCACCTTAGCATCTTCCAGAGAATGAGCGATACATAGGAATGCATCTACATTTCAAAATGTTTTCATCGGAACATCGAAGCAGTCGCGGATCTCCTGTGGAGGAAGATGCAGAATGGGAATCTGCTCAGATTCCTTGTTTTTACCTTTACCTTTCTTCACTGGCATATTATCATTAACACCCTCTTCCCTCATTCCTAACCTTAAAATTGGTATCAAAGCAACCCGTCCATTAGATGGAACGAGAGCTATCATCGCTAAAGTTTGACTATCAATGAAACCTAATACGTCTACCAACCAATTCACATTCAAGTTGAACCGGCCTATGAAAGTGAGTATTTACAACGTGAATATTTAATTGACAAATTTAAATGCCCTAAGCTTTTGGCTATATTGCTGTTTATAAATAATCTAGTTAAAGAGTAAAGCTGTTATAACTGAGAGGCATAATTTGCCGATATTGCTACCCTTAAAAGGAATTTTATTATATTTTATAATTTAAGTTGGAATATGCATTACTGCCTAAATTAATACCTATGAAAATAAATGTATAACGTTTTTAACTGTTTCAGGTTGGCTATTGCTAGCTGACATTTATATAAATCAAAGCAAAAATGATCAAGCCACTTCTGTTTTACGCACTATTCTTCAACATAATGCGGTTCGTATTTATTTTACTTATTTATTGGCTTGATTATTGAAATTATATTGTATTATTCATCTAATTTCATCTCTCGAGAAAAACTATTGAGAAGAATATGTTCGAAATTTTATTCTGCAATTTTTTTTTCTTGTTGAATATTTGCAAAAAAAAAAAATTTTAACGCGCTATTAAACGATTTAAAATATTATTTATCAGTAAGGATAATTTTTTACAATAGTAGTTATCGCTTATTTAATATTTTTCTTTGAAAAGTATTTGAGCCGATAAGACTAGGAATTAAATAATATGAATTTTCAGTAAATAAAAAACTTTTTTTCAGAGCTCTATTAAAGCATTCGAATATATGGGTTATTTGAGAGAACGTGAACAGAAATGGGCAGATGCAGCAGCCAATTATGAAGAGGCATGGAGACTTAGCAGTCGTCGGAATCCATCAATTGGTTAGCTAGAATCATTGCGTACAGCCAATACAATAGCGGAAGGGGAGGTGAAAGTTATTGGAAGAGGTTTTAATGATTCACTTACTGTTCTTATACTATAATAACTTATTAATTCTAGAATAAACAGTAAACATTTTGGGTGATTTATTTTTTCAATTATTTGCAACAATGAGATCACTTATTTACAAATATAAATATTTCAGGATATAAATTAGCATATAATTATCTCAAATGTCGGAAATTATTCGATTGTATAGATGTATGCCATCGTGTTCTTATTCTTTACCCAAATTATCCACGCATTAAACGTGATATTATGGATAAAGCTAGAGCAAATATTCGCATGTGATTCAATCTTACTGGTTGAGTTGATTTCCATCACCATGATTATTTCTCATATAATTTTTAATAAAATAATAAATATGATGCAAACGATTAAGAATTTTTCACACATTTGAAATATTTTTTTTAAAAATCTGATGCACCTTTAAACATTACCATCCCCATTTTTAAAATTTTCTACTCAATAACAACCATTTTTATTTAGGAGATACCGAGACAAAGAAACTGTAACTCGATAAAAATTATTTTCTCATCGATTTCATCAAGCACTTACCTTTTATTTTCCCTTTGAGCATTTTCAAATACGACCGGAAAGTATTTGTTCATATCCAGTCATCTATATAACCAAATATTGTTGTATCAAATTCATTTACTACAACAATCAACCACTACTTCGTGAACCATGCAAAGGATGGTTATTCATATCAGGAAAGCATATCGCAAAGCAGAAAATGCTAATGAAACCCGCTTCATTGCAGACGATAAAAGAGATCAAAGATAGCAGTTACGATCGCAGGCTATGTGAATCGCATGCGAAATAGCCATTGAACCATCGAAATTTTGATATATTGTTGTCGCAATATTACTAAGTCCATTAGAAGACCGTCGAAACGAAGGAAGAATGGACGAGAAGAGAGGGGGAGGATGTTACAATTAAGAGCAAAGTGCGACCGCAATAGATCTACCGCAATATACGATAAAACAGTGGGGTCATTATGATGAGTTTTTCTATGAAAAATTATTTCTTCAATATCGAAATGAATGCCATTTTGAGACGACGAAGAAGGAGTCGTTTTGAGTGTATAAGTAATAATACATCTGCGCACAGCCTAAATATAACAAAAATTAATTTTACTATGACTTTAAATAAAAATGGATTTTTTAAAATTTAGATTGAAGACATTTTTGCCCGTAATGGTTTCTTAAATTCCTGTACATAGTTTAAAAATTCCCAGGTACAAGCATATAGACTTGAGAGTCACTTAAAACATAAGGGAAGTTCAGAGTTCAAGCAGAAGGCAAGGAAGGGTAGACTGCATTCCTCCCTTCCCATCCCCTGCCACCAAAAAGGGTGGTGGGAGGTGACGAGAAGGAGAGAGGGAAGTCGAGAACCGCGAAAATAAACGCAACCACCTTAACTTCGTTTCTATATACTTGTCACTACAACACGGATCAACGTCAACAGCATCCATAAAACAGCAATGTCAGTGAAGAGCAGCATTACAATAAAAATATTCACTCAATCATCACCATGTATGAAGAGAGAGGGAGAAAGGGGAGAGGATGCAGGGGAGTGCAAATTGTTTTTATAAATTATAGAAAACAACGAGCATTAGAGATGACATCTTTTGTTGTGAGTGTTTATATTTATGTATGCCAACATGAGATCACAAATATCAATGAATGCGATATTTTATTCGTTGACTTTAATCTACTCTCTTCGAGTGATAAAGTTATCAGTTATTGTTTTCTTGTTCTGATATGTTGATAATACTTTGGAGACAATCTGCGACATCTAGAGTTTGTCTCATATATTGGTGCAGCAGTCAAGTTGAAAATTTCATCGTAATTTGCATACATTTCCTAAAATAATGTTGTTTTATATGCAAATTTTTCCATTGAATATCCGATGCGTTTATGTGACTCGAATCTTCTCATAAAGGACATATAAAGGATCTCAATGTTTTATAAATGTATGTTGATCTCATCGGGTATAAAAATGGTGTTGAAATAACGCCGATCGCTATTGAAACTGTGAATTGCATCCTTTTTTATTTTATTTTGCAGTGCACTTTTTTAACTTAATGTCTGATCATTTTAGATTATTTAAATTAAATTTGGTCGCCATCTGTGGAAAGAAAATGTTCACTAAAGTGAGTTTTAGAGAAACGTTTCTTGTATCGCTGCAACCAAATTTCGAGCATTTAAAGCCTCTTTGGTCTCATAGAATCGAATTCAATTTGAAATTAAACTTCAAAATCACCGAAAGTTTTTCTAGAGTCTCATTCGAGAGTATTTCTTCCATCACAAAATTAGCACTCCATTTCGCACTCCAAAATTTGCATTAACTAATATTTGCTGGTTTAAATTGAAGGGATGATGACAAATGAAATGTTTTTTCGTTTTGTCTCCCATTTGGAATTGTTTATTAAATGGTGTAGTAGCCTGCTTAACTTGTAACCTGCTTAACTTCAAGCAATGTCTGCAGTAGTGTATTTCGTCCAGTGTGTCGTTCTATGCAACCGTTCTAATTATTTCTACCCTGTTTTACTGCATTTTAGTGCACAAATATTCTCTGTGACCTTCATTTGCGCTTTTTTCAGGTTTTTAAATCCGTAATTATGCACTTCCTTTATTTGAAAATAAACAAATTTTTCTCAGATCGTTATTATCGTTATCGCTTTATATTCCATTGAAGTGCTTCTTTCCTAGCAATGATTTTGTGTATTTTTTAAAGCTCTTCAACAACTATACGATTTACCGGCGCTGTGCTAAACCTGTTCCACCATGCATCTGTCTATGAAAAGAGCATATCGAAACCAGACCTCGGTCTACCATCCACCTATCTGTCAAAAAATCATATCTGAACCCGATCCTATTCTATCACCCACTTATCTGCGAAAAGACCATATCGAAACGCGAACCTGTTCTGCCGTCCACCTGTCTATTAAGAGAACATACATAAACCCAATCCTGCTCTACCATTCACTTATCAATACTTTAAACATCAAATCTAAACTCGATTCTGATCCATAATCCACCCATAGTCAACAGCATATCTCATCAAACCTAGATTAATGCTGAAATTCACCGATTAAATTGGTGCTAAAGTTTATTCGCCAGTGTCGATAATTTAGCGCTTTATCAAACAACATCATCGCAATTCATACGACGTTTTCTCGGAATGCGGTAGAAAATTTTGGCGACTAATTTAGCAATTTACGCATTAGTGCGATTGCGATTATTTTCACTATAATAAGCTTTCAATAATTCCCGGGAATATTTCATTCCAATTTAGTAATTTGGAAAGCAATAACTATTCAGCTATATTTCACACCAATCGTTTATTTGACTGTGCGAAAAAATCTTCATAAATTAGTTTTTCTCTAGCATAAAGACCCGTCATTAAGCATTTCTCACTTCAAATGATTAGTGTGCAAAGTTGTAAAAATTCGCCGAGTTGGAGAATCGCTGACTAAGTTTTTCTTGCCTTCCCACTTCCTTTTTAATAATTGAATATGGTCATATATATGTTTGTAGGAAAGTATTTTCCCGTCTAGATCAAAACGGGTAATAATGTGCGCATTATGAGTATTAATAAAATTATTTAAAATATATCATAGGCGTTAACGAAAAATGTTTCATTTCGTTAAAACGCTGTTTGGATTGATAAGACATTTTAGAAAATTGCCGAAATAGGTGCTGTCGAAACTACATATCTGTTATCTTCTTCGTAGTTTGCGGTTAAATCTGATTTCGATGATTACTGGAAATCGGGAAACGGAATGCCGACTTGATTCAACTCTTGCTGATATGCAGATGTATTAAACTCGGCTGTAACCGAGTGATCAGTTTTAAATCACATAGGCTAAGTGAGTTTCAACTACATGCACGTAGTCATCGATCAAATTTGACACCGGAATGATCTCGTTTGCAATCGCAAATCGGATCAGGACCGTTGATCCTGAACAATTCCTCCTCCAAGCTATTGTGTTCGTTGTTTTTGATTAGAAAATATTCATTGATTACTTTTCTCTCATTGGATTAATATGGTCTTTATAAAACATATTGTACGATTCGTTCTTCTCTTTAATATGTGATTGATTATGTGTTTTAAAAGTGATATTGTTTGCGATCGCAGTGAAAAATTGTTTAATGCGATGTCATCTTCCTTTGATGTGTAAATAATTTGATTTTAACGCAACATATAAGCCATACTTGTTTTGAATGTAAATGTAAACATTAATGCTGTTGTCACGTGAATAATGATTCCCCTTTGCAAATATGCAAATTTTCTCCGTTATTTCGTGTACCATTTTCACTCTACTCTTAATGAGCTGCACTACTTCCTTTTTCTTATTTCTACTCGTTCCGACCGTCTTAGACAGTCGAGCTGTATTTGTACTGGTGTCTGGGTGTGATTTAGTATTAATTTTCATGATGACTTCCCGTGGTATAACTGGTTGAGGAGCTTCGAGGTGGTCGTATCCTTGTTGGCTAGTGTGTTGTGAAGGTAGTCTCAGAAACGATTCCATCAGAAAAGCAAGCTCTATCGAACACCTTTTAATGCATTCAGAAATCTCCTTCTGAGGTGAGAATAGACTCTTCCAATCCGATATATGCATAGAAGCTCAGAATTTTCCTAATTCTTGTGATGCTTTATTTGGAAGGTTCTATAGACATTTTTCAATGGCAATATCTAGCGGTAAACGCGTAAATTCCCACATCGTTACCAATCGGGAGCAAATTTTAGGCTTTTTCAACTCAGTGGGCAACTCTCACTGAGTAGTGTTTGTATCGTCATTGATAGATTTCTTTCATCCGTTATGTTTTTATCAATTTTTAAATGAATTTTATGCGTGTGTCATGTGGAAAGTATTTTTTTAAATTTTCTAATGTGGTGTTGAATGTAAAGAATTATAGTATGATAGACTAGGAGATCGTATTTTTTAAGGTTAGAACACGTGCGTGTATCTGCTAATATCGGGTGATACTTCAAAGAGATCGGGTATAGGCAGATCTCGTTTATGAGCTCAACCAATACGCGTAAGAGAACGCTTGGTGAGCCAGAGAGAAACGGGACAAGAATGGGTACTCGACCGGCGCCTTCTATCGATGAAATCTGGGGTGATCTCGAGAAAGGTCTCAATGAGATATACTCACGTCAAACTATGACACCAACTAGATATATGGAGCTGTACAGGTGCATTGCTTCTTCATTTTTTTTTATTATTCCATGAGCTATTTCCCACTAAACTGCAGAACTTAGTGCATTTAATGTAGCTGAAGACTAAGTTCGTCTCCGTTCACGAAATAAATTAATATGGTTCTATAGGCGGACGTGGTTTGTCTATTTTTGAGCAATCGAGCCTCAACTATTGAGACTTCTTTAAGCAGGTCAGCCGATATAAATCACTGTTGGTGAGGTAATGTAAAATGTTTTTTTGCTTTCAGCCGTGTCTATACGTATTGCACGTGCGTGACATACGCGGGTGATCAGAACCGTATTGGAGGGGCACGTACTAGCAGACCAAGCAGAGCCGCACGAACTAACAATAGTACGGCTGTCGGCGCCGAATTCGTTGGTCTTGACCTCTACAATCATGTGAAGCACTTCTTTCAGACTTTCGTCGAGAATATTCTTTTGGTTAGTGTTGCTGCTTGATAATGAAAATATTTTATTGAGAAAGAAATGCAAAAGCACTTATATCGAAAAGAGAAGATGCGGTTATTGGTGAAGTCGTCGACTAGGCTAATTGCTGTTCATTAAGGCGATACCGGAGAATATTTGAAGTCGTGATCGTTGTATTCGTAATCAAGCGCATTGCCACTTCGCTGTTTGTTCTGATTCGCTTTTATGTAGTTAAAAGTCGTGCCTATAAATAGAGAGATGTTCTTTGATGCAATCCTTTTATTTGAATTGCTTTATAGCACAATCTCTTTGTTGTGTATTTATTTGAAATTTAGCAAGAAAGTTCCATGCAGATGGGTTTTGAATATGAAGGTATTCATCTCGATATGAAGGTATTCATCTCGATATGAAGGTATTCATCTCGATATGAAGGTATTCATCTCGATATGAAGGTATTCATCTCGATATGAAGGTATTCATCTCGATATGAAGGTATTCATCTCGATATGAAGGTATTCATCTCGATATGAAGGTATTCATCTCGATATGAAGGTATTCATCTCGATATGAAGGTATTCATCTCGATATGAAGGTATTCATCTCGATATGAAGGTATTCATCTCGATATGAAGGTATTCATCTCGATATGAAGGTATTCATCTCGATATGAAGGTATTCATCTCGATATGAAGGTATTCATCTCGATATGAAGGTATTCATCTCGATATGAAGGTATTCATCTCGATATGAAGGTATTCATCTCGATATGAAGGTATTCATCTCGATATGAAGGTATTCATCTCGATATGAAGGTATTCATCTCGATATGAAGGTATTCATCTCGATATGAAGGTATTCATCTCGATATGAAGGTATTCATCTCGATATGAAGGTATTCATCTCGATATGAAGGTATTCATCTCGATATGAAGGTATTCATCTCGATATGAAGGTATTCATCTCGATATGAAGGTATTCATCTCGATATGAAGGTATTCATCTCGATATGAAGGTATTCATCTCGATATGAAGGTATTCATCTCGATATGAAGGTATTCATCTCGATATGAAGGTATTCATCTCGATATGAAGGTATTCATCTCGATATGAAGGTATTCATCTCGATATGAAGGTATTCATCTCGATATGAAGGTATTCATCTCGATATGAAGGTATTCATCTCGATATGAAGGTATTCATCTCGATATGAAGGTATTCATCTCGATATGAAGGTATTCATCTCGATATGAAGGTATTCATCTCGATATGAAGGTATTCATCTCGATATGAAGGTATTCATCTCGATATGAAGGTATTCATCTCGATATGAAGGTATTCATCTCGATATGAAGGTATTCATCTCGATATGAAGGTATTCATCTCGATATGAAGGTATTCATCTCGATATGAAGGTATTCATCTCGATATGAAGGTATTCATCTCGATATGAAGGTATTCATCTCGATATGAAGGTATTCATCTCGATATGAAGGTATTCATCTCGATATGAAGGTATTCATCTCGATATGAAGGTATTCATCTCGATATGAAGGTATTCATCTCGATATGAAGGTATTCATCTCGATATGAAGGTATTCATCTCGATATGAAGGTATTCATCTCGATATGAAGGTATTCATCTCGATATGAAGGTATTCATCTCGATATGAAGGTATTCATCTCGATATGAAGGTATTCATCTCGATATGAAGGTATTCATCTCGATATGAAGGTATTCATCTCGATATGAAGGTATTCATCTCGATATGAAGGTATTCATCTCGATATGAAGGTATTCATCTCGATATGAAGGTATTCATCTCGATATGAAGGTATTCATCTCGATATGAAGGTATTCATCTCGATATGAAGGTATTCATCTCGATATGAAGGTATTCATCTCGATATGAAGGTATTCATCTCGATATGAAGGTATTCATCTCGATATGAAGGTATTCATCTCGATATGAAGGTATTCATCTCGATATGAAGGTATTCATCTCGATATGAAGGTATTCATCTCGATATGAAGGTATTCATCTCGATATGAAGGTATTCATCTCGATATGAAGGTATTCATCTCGATATGAAGGTATTCATCTCGATATGAAGGTATTCATCTCGATATGAAGGTATTCATCTCGATATGAAGGTATTCATCTCGATATGAAGGTATTCATCTCGATATGAAGGTATTCATCTCGATATGAAGGTATTCATCTCGATATGAAGGTATTCATCTCGATATGAAGGTATTCATCTCGATATGAAGGTATTCATCTCGATATGAAGGTATTCATCTCGATATGAAGGTATTCATCTCGATATGAAGGTATTCATCTCGATATGAAGGTATTCATCTCGATATGAAGGTATTCATCTCGATATGAAGGTATTCATCTCGATATGAAGGTATTCATCTCGATATGAAGGTATTCATCTCGATATGAAGGTATTCATCTCGATATGAAGGTATTCATCTCGATATGAAGGTATTCATCTCGATATGAAGGTATTCATCTCGATATGAAGGTATTCATCTCGATATGAAGGTATTCATCTCGATATGAAGGTATTCATCTCGATATGAAGGTATTCATCTCGATATGAAGGTATTCATCTCGATATGAAGGTATTCATCTCGATATGAAGGTATTCATCTCGATATGAAGGTATTCATCTCGATATGAAGGTATTCATCTCGATATGAAGGTATTCATCTCGATATGAAGGTATTCATCTCGAAGGAAGGAGAAGGGAACAAGAGTTTTTGACACTCATCTCATTCTAATAATATCAGCAGTTTCAATTTGTGTTCCAATTTTCTTTCAATTTTGACAATGTGTGCAATTTTGCAGAACGGAGGTGATTTAAACGGAGAGGATGTGCTGAAGTATTACACAAGTGAATGGGATGCGTATAGATTCAGTTCAAAGGTGGCAGGTGGTATATTCAGCTACCTCAATCGTCATTGGATCAAAAGGGAACTCGACGAAGGCAACGATAACATCTATGAAATTTACGCAGTAAGTTTATATCATTTCACCATCTTATAAGTTTTGTTGACTTTTGAAGGTTTTAAGAGCGCAGTTTTTCCAACACATGTCAGATTATTCTATCGGACTAAATTCTAGAGGGGCATGCGAAATTCTAGAGAAAAAATTTATAGATTTTGGAGGTTTTGAGAACTTGGTTGGAAAAGTGTAGGGAATGGAGTAATGAATGCGAATATGAAGCAAACATTAAAATGAATTGGAAACTAGTTACGCCAGAAGTTCTGAGGTATTAAAGTGTGCGTAGTATCTTGCTCAATTTTCGGTATTGGGGGAAAATTTCAATGAACAAAAATCTTTAAGGTGAAATACAATATACCGGAAAGGTCCAAGCAAGAGTTTCATGCTTGTTCATCCATTACTTTATGCGAAATAATAAGTTTATTCGGTGTGATTGTGAGGAGGTAAAGAGATATGGGCTGGTTATCGTGAAGTAGGAGAAGTTAATCTGTATCCTGTCCATATTTTCATACTTTCTTCACATACTTTTATAGAAGGCTTTTATTACTCTCATTTAATTTCAAATAGGATATCAAAGTTCTATTTCTTTTATGTGTAATGAATTACTACTTTAGAGGGTTCTACCATTCATTTGTATGTTTATATGATGTTCGCATATATGGGAGCGATAATACCCGTTGTGTTCTATAGCTGGCATTGGTAACATGGAAGGAACACCTGTTCGTACATATGCGACACAGTGTGACGAGCGCAGTACTGAAGTTGATAGAGCGCGAGAGGAATGGCGAGAAGATCAATACGATGCTCATCAGTGGTGTTATCCAGTGCTATGGTCAGTTTCATAGTAAAATGGACTCGTTTTATTTCATTGAAGTCGTTTACCAAAGAATCTGATCGTCAACTTTTATAAGAACCATTTTCCATTTATTGTATTTTGTTTCTGGTTGGCTGTTTTTATTTGATCTCGGCAATGGTAGAGTAAAGCGATGATAGAATCCGTTTTCATTCCTTATTTGCTTATTAGTCTGTTATTAAGCAATGCCTTATGGAGAGAAAAGATCTTATATGTTCATGCGCGTTGATACTTCAGAAATATTTTCTGATGCTTTTATATATTTTCTTAAGTTAGAGAATTGTTAACATCTCTAGTTGATTGTTACTTTTTTGTTTTGATAGGTTTTTAAGGTTTATTTACGTGCCTTTTTTGGTTTTATTTTCTGAGCGATTTTACGCTTCACTGTCTGTGCGAACCGACGGGGAGTTGTGCTGTTTTAGTTGAGCTGGGTGTGAACGAGACGGACACGAGCATAGTTGCTGGGCCATCTTCCGGGTCGACTACCCACTCGGACCGATCACCTAAGCTGCGCGTCTATAGAGAATACTTCGAGAAGCGTTTCCTTGAAGACACCGAGGCGTATTTCGCACATGAAGCAGCCGAGTTCATCCAGGCCAATCCAGTCACCGAGTATATGAAGAAGGTTGTTCACTTGTTCTGTTTTCATCATTATGTCGCATAATGATTGCATTCGACAACATGAGCTAGAACCCACCTATTTGCAAGTACAATTTCGTGCTTGTAGAAACATCATGTAAAGCTGATATGATGACAACTTTGGTAGGTGGTTACTGGTTGCATATCTAACGTTAAAATTCGATACCTTGTGAATATTTGAATGACAGGGGTCTCTTGTAAATTATTTGTTAAGTCATTGATTTATCTGTGGTTTATCATTCGATATCAGTAAAATATTTTGCGACGATTGTTGATGCATCGATCATTTTTCATAGCATCGATCGATGATATTGTGATGAATGGGCAGCCTATCAGCAATCATTGATGAAGTGATCGCTGTTTGATCGAGCAAGTGTTGCTTTGAGATTTAATTCTAGTAAACTTTTTCACATCTTAACAGAGAACGCGATGAATTCAATATTGAGCTTAGTGTTTGCTTTATGATAGAGTACTATTGCTATTCATTCGTTAAGTATTGTTTGATAATTTCGTTTTATTTAGGTGGAAACACGACTGAAAGAAGAGAAACAGAGGTGCGATCTCTATCTGAATCCATCGACGCAAGAAGTGCTCGCTAAAACACTTGAGAAAGTGCTGATAAGTAAACAACTCGAACTTTTCCAGAACGAATTCGGCAACCTACTTGAGGCCAATAAAGTAAGCACTGTTGCTGCGGGCACTTTTTGTTTATTGAACATTTTTATGTCGGGAAAGGATATCGTTTAAGAGGGACCGGGAAAGACAAAAGAGCCTAAAAGGCGAATGATTGTCTTGATTATATTATCATCTTTAAGCATGGTACCGTATTTGAAATGTGTTGAATTTGAAGGATGCCGATTTGGAACGTATGTACACACTATGTGATCGGATCGAAAACGGGTTGGATGAGCTGAAGGCGGCTCTTGAGAAGCACATTGCGCGACAAGGAGAAGCAGCTCTTGACAAAATCGCTGACGTTGCTATCAATGTATAGTTCTTTGAATTGTTTGTTGAAAGGAGGGAATTCCTTTAAGTGAGGAGGAAATCGTTTTACATAATAGCATCGGATCCGCCTCGAATAAAGAGAAACTAATTTCTTCCCTAGTTCAGGTTTCAACAAATTCTTTGTAACAACTAGGATTTTTTTTTTTTTTAATTGGAAGCGTTTAGAGTGTTGGGCGTTTGATTGGAGTTAGACGAATAAAGTTAGAAGAATAAATTCTTGTCTTATATATGCTGCATATCCAAGATGCAAAAAAAACGCATATGTTGATGCTATTTAGAGAGATCTGAATGAGGGGAATGCAGTAAAGATTTATCGTTCCTTCAAAACATCAACACTTATCCAAATCCGATCCGCTGTCCGAATTTCTTTGTTAGCACATTTTGATCTAACTATGTTGATTTGAAAGTTTTGCTATTAGTGGGAATTGGTGCATGGAAATTCCAACTGAACAAAATGTTGATTGTTCATTATTTGCTCTTTAATCGTTCTTATCGTCGTTGAGAAAATTCGTCATTTTTTTTGAGGGGAATTAATTTTCTAGAATGATTTAATTTGAAGGATCCGAAACAGTATGTGTCGACGATCTTGGAGGTTCATAAGCGTTATCATCAATTGGTAACATGCGCTTTCAAGAATGAACCTGGTTTTGTGCAATCTCTCGATAAGGCTTGCACAGCTTTTATCAACCGCAACAACGTCACCAAAAAAGCAAATGTAAGCGATGCGATGAAAATGCTTTTATCGTTTCTATTTTGGGCAAAAAAAAAAAAACCGAAATGCATTGAATGCATTTCAGAACAAAGAAAAGAGGAAGAGGCTGGATAAGTGTTGTAAGAGTATAAAAGTTTTTTTTGCAGTCCTGATTTTTCGGCTCGGTTTTATAAGTGATAGTCAAGAAGGTGGGGTTAAAAACTTTCAGTATTTTTTTGCTTGTCCCATTTCGTATTGCAAGATGCCTATAATACCTGGATTTTTATTCATTGCAGAGCACAACGAAAAGCCCCGAGCTTTTGGCCAGGTACTGCGACCTTTTATTGAAGAAGAGCGCAAAGAATCCAGAGGAAGGCGAAATGGAAGAACTGCTGACTCAAGTGGTTCGTTTTCTTTGCGTCATTTTTTCACTTTCACTCAGCATTTCAGATAGGAGACTGAATAACTTTGTTGCGCTTTTTTTCTCGCCTTCTCTTTTGCACGTGCAAAAGGTCTTTGCAGTCTGCTGCCATCCATTTGTACTAGCATTCTGACCTACAACTTTTTTTTTTCAGCTGCTTATTTTACATCCTCTCTGCGTAAGGTAACAAGCACTCTTTCCTTCGTTTATACTTTTAGGCCTCGGATCTTTCGCTTCTGAATTCCATGCGACCATACGTTTTTGCTTGTGTGCGTTTAACAACTGTAGTGACGATTTATCGTGGTGAATAGAGTTGGGTTCGTCGCAGATCGAAAAAACTCCCTTTCTAACATGAGGTTTCTGAAGAACAGAGCTGAAACTATTAGAATGAGCTTAAAGGCGTCTGCGCCATCAAATAACCAAATTTTGCGCATATCGTGAATTGTTATAGATGGGAAATAGGTCCCTTGGAACGTTTTTCTTGTCATCGCAAGCAGCTTAAATTTTTTCAAGAAACTTTATAGTAGTAAAAGTTATTGGTTTGGGTTGTTATGGTGCAGATATGCGGTAAGGTGTGTGACCCAACATGAAAGACGGTAGATTATTTCTTATTGAAGTCGACCTAATTTTGTTCATGCTCGAGTTTTTCTTTGCACATACTTTGGTATTATGTACAATAACTTCAAGGGTAGCTGTGTTGCATTAGTCCTTCAAAAAGATTTTTACAATTTTTTCGCTACCTGAATTTCTATAACAATGAAGGCATTAATTTTTTGCAATGGTTCATATGTTCAGTTAATGCGTTTTGATATTTGCTGTCAATTTTTCAAATATGAGATGCATTGCTTGCATATTCAGACATTATTTTCCGCAATAGGGCATTAATGCTTATTGATCAGAACGGGTGATAACTAAGTGCAATTTCAGATGATTGTATTCAAATACATCGAGGATAAGGACGTCTTCCAAAAGTTTTACACAAAAATGTTGGCGAAACGATTGGTGAACGAGTTCAGTGCGAGTGATGAGGCGGAGAGCAATATGATTTCGAAGTTGAAGCAAATGTGTGGATTCGAGTATACCAGCAAACTGCAGCGAATGTTCACCGACACCAGTTTAAGTAAAGTGAGTCAATTTACTAAGGGAGTTATTCATCGGTATTACGAGACTTGCTTTAGTTTACAGGGACATATAAGCTTGTTAATCTATAATTTTTTAAAGGGGTGTATTATTGAAAATGGTAATGCAAAGATGTGCTGCAGAAATGGAAAGATTTATGCGTTGTTGTTAGCATTACAACGAGATTTTCGCATTACTTTGTGCGATTTTCCGTACATCAAAATTAGCCATTGCATTTATGAGATGAAAATATGAAGGGGGGGGGGGGGAAGGGCACTCGAATAAGATTGGATTTAGTACTCATGTAATTACATTGGGCGATTGCGTAACCTAATTGACCAATACATGCAACATTTAGACGAGCTCTTAAATATTTCTGTGATGCTTTACGCTTTTATTGATGAGAGGTTAGTTATATGATGAAAGGATTAGAAAATACTTACATTTTTTTAGGTGTCGTATATGTTTATTATAAACACCTTTTTACTTTTATAATTTTATGATAAAAATTTTATTCAATAAAGAAGTCTTTCTCAGATGCTGAAACGTGTATCTTAGTTTTAATACCAAAGAAACAGGACGACGTTATCTTCAAATTCTGAATGAGTGTGTTGTTGCATTTGTAGGATATCTCCGAGAAGTACAAGCAGTACTTATCCTCGTCGAATATTGAGCTGGGACTGGATTTTTCGATAATGGTACTTGGCTCGGGGGCATGGCCTTTCACACAGTCATCGGTTTTCGATATCCCACGTCAGCTGGATAATTGCATCGAACAATTCACCAAGTGAGCCAACTTTTATTTATTTCATCTTTTTTTAGTTTTGAATATATATTTCGCTACAGTGTATTATAAGGGCATTCGATCCGTCTGTCAAGTTTAGAGGCACATCATTGTTCAGTTTATTGCGTGTGCTCATTAACATTGCATCGGTTGTGAAATGAAATTTCTATGCATGAATTAGGCATGAATGAAAGCTTAGCAAGTTATTTAAGCGTTTATGCGTCGAGTTATTTATTAATATTTGAAGAAATTAATAAGGAGGATTGATGTTGTATCATATGTTTGTATCCTAAACTACTGGTTTTTTGGATGGACTTGATATATCATATCCACAGTTAATGAATGAGATGGAAAAGGCGAATAATTGTTAAGAAATTTTAAAGTTTTGGAATTTTTTTTTTTGAAATTTTTTTGTTATTTTTTCGAAATTGTTAAGAAATGAAAGTTTTTTAAACGGGGCAAAGGGGTAGGCAAGAGCAAAGTATTCGGAAATCCTAAGTGAAACAGTCAAAGAATGCGGATAGCGTTCTTGGTCGATGGGTGGCTGCCTTTTACCAATATCAGATATCTCTGTTGTTCGGCGAATAATAAAGCGAAATATAATCAGAAAAAAATTTTGGCGTTGGACAAAACTTGTTTTGTGAAAGAACGGTCGAAGTTCAGTGAACTGTTGACGAAAGGACATGCTAGTAAGCTAGTAAGAAATGATAGTTGATCTTGATATGATGCTCGTAGTGACAATATTTGCAGATTCTACCAAGCGCAACATACGGGTCGTAAGCTAACATGGTTGCTGTCTATGTGCCGTGGAGAGCTTTCAACAAACGCCTTTCAGAGGAAGTACACCTTCACGGTGCGCTATTTCTGAATTATTTATTTATTTTATTTTATTTTTTTTTTATTATTTTTTTTTTTGAAATGATTCTAAGGAAAGCCTTAATTGCAGTGTAACGAAGAGAAGATGCATCGAATAGTCTGAACATCGACCATAGTTTGAACATTTTCAGCGTAATCGTTTTTTGAGATAATTTTATAATAGTAATTGTAAGTATAGTTTTGAGAATGAACACGTCAGCCCAGGAATGATCGTTTATTCATCCGTTTGGGTATACAACTCTAATCAGGAGTAACATGCAACACGATCCAATAGCAACATGTTGAAACGTTGAATGAAGAATCATTTCTATACTAACGTGGTGAAAAAAGGGGATTCAGGTTTTTTTTTGGTGGATATTTCTGCTTTTGTGGCAGTCGACGTTTCTAATGCTGATTATTTGTAATTTTTCTAGTGATTTTTCGTGGATCAGGAAATATGCTATGAAAATACCGCAGTCATTGAGGTTAATGGAAGAAAGGGGAACGGATGAGGCAAGGAGGGCAAAGCAAGAGCCTTTATACCCATTTAATATTTTTGCCTTCTATTGGCCGATGAGAAAATCTCTGTTTTAGACGACGACTGCGCAGATGGCACTGCTGATGCTGTACAACGATTCACTAGAGATGACGATGGCGCAGTTACAGGAAAACACAAAGCTGAAACACGAGATGCTCATTCAGATTGTTCACGCGCTTGTTAAGGTTTCTTTTAATTAATTTTGATTGGGGGGTGGAGGGAGCAGTTACCACGCTAGGCCACCGTGGGTCTAGAACGGTGATGTTCTGCCTTGCTTTCTGCTTCCCACAGCTGATAGTGGGTGCAGCCTGGCTGTCATTTGCAGTCAGCGAATTTTTGTTGTAAATGTACCGTTTCCTCCCTGCGCAAAAGTATATTTCTTATCACAACACTTTGCAGTCCCACTCTCTCATATCGTATTATTGTTTGGAAGATCGCTTGCCTTTTGGGAACGGGAGGTACGACGTTCTTTCTCCCCTCTTCCCCCCCCCCTCCTGTCCTTTGCCTTCGTTTTGCTCTTTTTTCCAGCTTAGTTAATATGCGGGGGTCTTCGTTAAATTATTTTATCCTTCATGCGAATAATGCGTCGGTTATCTGTGCTCGATGTATCATCATTTCTGCAAGACTTGATCAACGTTTTATGAATGCTTAGAGCAAGATGTGGATTAAGGGCAGATGAGACTTGATGGGGCCTATACAGCGAAATCGAATTCAGCAGAAATGGGGAATGGATCCTGTAGAAGCATAAAAGGGGCGTTTTTCACTTACATATTCTCTTCTAATCTTTACTGATATTCATTGTTCTTGCGCGTTCACATAATTCGTTTAAAAGTTTATCGACTTTTAAATTTCATGTTTCTTGAGTTTTATTTGCATCGGCTTGGTTGGATCTTTTATCAGCAATCAGGATTAAGATTTAACTGGCTTATATTTGCAAACATTTCGAATTTCAGGTGGAATTGCTTTCAGTAGTGGGCCAGCATATTGAAGTTGATATGAACACACCACTTACAACCACTCTCAAGTTGAACCTCACTTTTGCGAAGTGAGTTTCACGTTATATGCTCAATTTATGTGATATTAATTCATGATTTTTGGAGAATGGTCTTTGTTGAATGAGGGAGAAAGGGTAAAAATTTCAACGCGAAAGATACAGGTTGTTGTCATTTATACTATAGTATTGAATAAGACTCGCATATGTGAATATTTTACTGTCACTGCTACACAATGATTATGGGTGTACTACTTATCAATTTTTTGGGGTATATTCTTCTTTGGTTCTAATTATGAAGCACTTTTTCTAAGGTCTTAATTGTTTCTTCATAATTCTTCTTTTCTTCATCATAAAATATAAAGAGTAGCCCTAGCAGAGCATCGTTTCCTACTTTTCAGCATATTAATTTTCATGCAGAAGCGCATCGTTTGACCGATCAGTATCTCCCTCTACCTTCGATAATGCTGTGTGTGCCAGTGAATTGCTTCTTTAACTAGCATCTCAGCATTGATGATGAATGATTCGGCGCGTTTAGTCGAATTCTGTAGAAGATTGCTTCTGAGATTTTTCGATATGTGAAACTCGTTGTGCCATTTTTTTTTTTTTTTTTAATTCAATAGGAATTTACTTCCTCTACCTTGACCAGGATTTCCTGGTATTTAGAAGTTGCTGCATGAAAACGATTAATTTTGTTCGGTTTTTTGGATTACTACCATTAAAATACAATGCGTTTAGTATGTCCTATAGAATCATGCTTGGTTGATGGATGAAGCATAGGGTGATTGACAATCGGATTGCGCCCAACCAAGATAAACGTTTTTGTTGCGAATCCCTCATAGCAAAAACCTTTAGATTTACTCTCCAAGGATGCTTAGTAGATTTAATAGGTTTGTTGGCAGTATTTTAGCCGATGGAATTGTTACTTTCAAAGTGTTTTCGTGTTCTGGATGAAATTCCCTTACAGCCACCAACGTCGTGCACATAAGAAGATGCCAGTTGTGCCCGTATTTCCCATCACCCTTTTTTCCCTCTCGTCTCTTTTTCCCTTTCTTTCTTCCCTCTCCCTCCCTCAAAACGGGTTCATTTTTTGCGATTGTGTTGTGTGCATATAAAATAAATTATCTATAAGTAGAGGGATTTCAGCAAGAAGCTGAAGGTCGATTTGTCGAAAACGATGATGCGCACAGAAGTTCGCCAGGAGACGGTTGAGGTGCAAAAATCGGTAGACGATGACAGAAGAATGGTCGTGCAGGTGAGAGTATTTCGATGATTTGATATTCATAACGGGGATAGTCAACCGGCACTATATTTAGCCTCTTTGTTAAGGTCATCATCTTCAAAAATAATTGTCAATATAGTAGATTAAAGGTATATGCGAATTTGAGGTTTCATTTTGTGATCACGAGTTGACGTTTGATGATGTAATTTTTTTTTGCTTTTATAGAAAGTTGGCAGATTATTCGTTGAAGGGTTTAATAACAGTACTGATTGCAGGCTGCAATTGTGCGTATCATGAAAATGAGGAAGCGTCTTAAGCACACTCAACTTATCACAGAGGTTTGTTGACACTTCCTGATTCGAATTGATTTTATACACCTCGTAGAATGCAACTATTTGAGAAACGCCCTTTCATGCCCATAATGAATTTAATTATCGCTTAGCGTTTTAAACAAAACTTCACAAATTACATCGTTCTCACACGAAACCTTTAATTATCGCGTTTCTGCTGTAGTCGCGAATTTGCTTAACTACGTACTTTATTCTCTTTTTTTTGGGGGGGGGGGGAGTGGAATTGGGCTGCAAGTTGATCATGGAGATCCGTCTAGTACGATAGATTGGCGTCATGCCATATCGCGGTGATGATCCATATCTGCGACATAGTGTATCAATGATCTAATTCCACCAATAAATTCAGCTCAAATAATACTTGATACGCTGTAAGGTTTCGGCTATAGCTTTTCCTGTCCCGGCAAAAACGAGACTGCATCGATCATAAGTAATTAAATCCTTAAGAATTATTTGTTTCGGTCCCATTCGGATATATTCTTTCTTTTCGCAAATCCTAAATCGTCGATCATAAATCATTTTTTACTGCTTCCATGTCGTCCTAAAGAAGTGAAAAACCTCCTTTACAAGTTCCACTCACTTGCTTGTTTGGTTGAGAATAATGGAAAATTTTCAGTCCTTTGTGCATAATCGATGTGTTTTCTTTGATAACAAAGAAGTATTAAGGTGCTGGCGCAGCTATCTTCGCGATTCAAACCGAAAGTGCCTATGATTAAGAAGTGTGTTGATGTCCTCATCGATAAGGAGTATCTGCAAAGGGTCGAAGGCGAAAAGGATCTTTACGAATACCTTGCGTGAATTCCTCACTCTAAATGCGTTGGATGTGAGGCACGCCGCCAATTGATTCGAATATTTCATCAGTCTTTATAAAAGCAGAATATTTCATCTTATCGTAATAAACATTCGATTCTATAGTTGGCTACTTGTATGGGCGGCATGTCTCTGATTTTAATTGTTTAAGTTTATGTGATGCTATGCATTTTTATGCATATATCGCAATGATGCATGCACTCGTCATTTGAATTTTTTTTTTTGCCGTCTCTTCCTCCGTAAAATTTCGCTTCCAATTTTATTTCTTCAATTCCATCGTCTACCATTTTTTCATCTTTTTTCATCGACCTTTTTTTTTGATTTTATCATCTTCTTCTATTACATATTCCTTGTAAATGAGAGTGTTGAATGGAAAAGATAAGGTTCGCTTCTTTGGAGAGTTCGTTCAGTCGACAACACTCGAAGATGCTATCGCAATAGCTATAAAGGAGTTTATCTAAGGGATTTGTTTAGTTTCGTGTGATTGTTGCTAAGATGACCTGTTTTTGTGAGTAGTTTTTGCTCTTTGCTATGTGATCACCAGTATTATCTAAAAAGAGAATGGGAAGGGAGCAGTGAAAGAGGGGGAGAGGGTCGTGATCAAATATTTTTACATGCGTATCGTAGAATGTTCGGTTTAGTATTGCAGAAGGGTGCAATTGTAGTGAGAAGATACACCGAAGAGGCTTGATTATCTTTAAGTTTCATAGGAATAGCAGGTGCACTATACATTTGGAATGGCCTATGTTGGAACCATGTCTTGCTTCATGGTTTCTTTGATGGAATAATCGTAATTTTTACTTCTCGTGGATTTCGTTGATGGATTAGCAGGATCAGCTAGCTATTCGAAACATTCTAGGCATATGTCTTTATCTACCAGTTAAATGAGGCTTCGATGTACATTCTGCGGTGATCTAAGTGACGATTAAATGTGCACGCAACAATATGGAGTGTAAATTTTCGATTTCGTATTATCAGCGATGTTGCTTGAAGTGAATTTCATTGATAGCAGTGCAAACGCAGTCGGATTGTAGTATGTGTGTGAGTGGATGATGTGTTCTACCTTTAATGCATCTTGTCGTCTGTTCAACCCGGTATCTTTCCTCTCATCCAAATCAGCTATCACGTCCACCATTTCTCCTCGAACTGCCAAAGTTATTCACATCTGCTGGGTCTTTTTCTGTTCAATTATGAGGGTTTCCGAATCGGAGATGGTTTATGGGGGTGGGGATTACTTACGGATAGGAATTGTTTAGTTGTGAGGGTTCAGTCGAAAATTTATAGAAAACGCTTTTTTTAATATTGAAGTGGCACTTGTCTTGTGAATTTTTCAAGGAAATGGTCGGTGCTTTAGCACATTTATTAAATATATATGGCTAAACAACGATTTCATTTTCTCGTTTCCTTCATCCCAATGTATGCCTCGTTTTTATCCGGTAATGCCTCTCTGCCCGAACTGATTTCATTATCTCGATATTAAGCTGTCATTGATGCGTATTTACTTTTCGGTCTCATTTTTTTGGGGTTTTGATTTTCCATTTTATGCGAAGTGAACCAAAGTGGTAAAGTGCTCATTAATTTCATCGCATAAAAGCTTGATGAAAGCGTTAAAGCGATTGATATGCCTCTCCTGAAGGGTTCATATTAACGCAGCTATATATGGAAACACCTCAAAGTCTTGTACATACCATTTGGAGGGTCTTTGAACGCTGTGATGGATGAACACTTTGAAGCGATGATATTCATTGGAATTGCGTTCAAACTGTTCAAGATTTTAATTTGTTTTGAAATTCTCTTATCATGTGCAATGTGTCGTTGAGAGGAGAAGGCAGGGAGCGGTAGCATGTTATTGGCGCTTGCAGGTAAGCGGAGGGGATTAAGGGTTTGTTGATGGCAAATATAAGCATTGCTTGATCGCCAGAAGCGTTCGTTTGTCGTGTGTCTTTTGTGTACTGATCGTGTGTGTGTGTGTTGACGTTGAAATCGGTCAGTGTATGTTCTCTATTAAATGACGTCTTCTATGAAGTGGACATTGGTCACTCCGCTTGGCTTGAATCGTTTTGAGTTGCGTTCAATCGCATTTTCACATCTACCTTTGCAATAGAGTTGCTATAAATGATTAATTGCAAAAGTAATCTTTTAGAATTCTCTTATAATTAGAAATATATTGCAATAGACAAATGCAAATTGCAAACCGAAAGAGTATTGTTAAACATATTTCATCAAGGAGCTGATAGAAATTGAAACAGTATAATTAATTTAAACGTATTGAAGAATTGAAGATGAAAAAGAAATTACCAGAGGTTTATATTTGAGAATGCATTCATTGTTCGGGTGTTTTGCAGGAAGCGTATTCATCACACGCATCATCTGCGCAGATGTGGGATTTTGTGGTGTTTATTGAGTGGGTAACGTTTATTATCATCTAAGCACATTCGATGGCACATTGTAGCATATATATATATATATATATATATATATATATATATATATATATATATATATATATATATGATGCTAGAAAGTAGTCAGATTAGGTTTCCGAGGATGTAGCCAATAGAACACTCTGTGCTTATGAGGGTTTCATTTGTTAAAATCTCTGCTAAGCGACCGGAACAGAAGTGAAATTTCAGACTCAAAGTAACGACTATTATCCTGTAATATAAGGCAGCACTTGCTATGTTAACGTCGCTGTTGTGGTGCTTTCTATATGCACAATCAACATGGTCACTATTTCCGGGTGCAGTAAGGGAGGAAGGTGACTACAGACATCTCTATCCACTATTATCGTTGAATATCTACTTCGAGGATCACGCACATGCGCTGCCTTATTTCTTTGGCTTAATTGAGAATCTCGATTATCCAAAGGATCGCATCTCAATTAATGCTTTCATTGGAGCACGTATTGATGCAACCTTGGAGAAGACAAAATGGTTTGACTTTTTGATGAAAAATATTAGGCAAATTAGGGATTACCGGACTTCCATTTAAGATGAAGGCGGTGATCGGTAAATTGCCGGCTAGTTTTGAAGTTTTAAAATTTCTCATATGGATGAAAACTGGCTATCTTATTGGTGAGTGTCGAGAACATTGTAGCATTCCTTATCGTTTAGGATTAATAAATAACGATTAATCAATGCTTATTGTCGTTTAATAATTTTGTTGATGTCAACACATGAAAATAATCAATGAAATGATAAAATAGGTTGTGCTTGTTTTATTGCAGAAATACTATTACCTTTTCATTAACACTTCTACTCTTATTTTTTTGCTCACAATGCACTTGTGAGATTTGTCATTAAGTAAGTTTGTGTTGTGATTGTTGGAAGGGCTTTTCCAGTTTGCACGATATATCATCTCAGCGACATTTCCGCCAAAATCCCCTCTCGTCATTTTTAGCACTCGATCGCATCACTATTGTTGTTAATTTTATCCATCAGAAGCAATTTTGCTCTTTCTTGACTCTCAGTAAATGATTAAATTTATTCAAATTATGTATCTAATAGTCGTTTCTTGCGATACGATATTGCTGATAGATGTGTTTTGATCTGAAGCATATGGGGGACATTGCTAAAACTTTATGCTTTGTTTTCAAGCTAGAATCTGGTCGATCTCTCAGTAATATTATTCTTTCACCAAAATTATCCCCCCCCCCCCGCACTCTATCCTAACTATGAACTGGCTTCGAGAATTGGAGTCAGCCGTACGGATTTACTAGAGTTTCTGCAATAAGACAATCTCTTTTGTTATTTCATTGATTGTTTTCATGTCTTAAATAGCTCTCTAATAAAGAAAATATTTCCTGTTGTGATCTTCAGTGTAAATATTGTAGCATCTGTTTTTCGCTTTTCGGCGTACAAAGATGTTAAAGACTTGGAGCTATATATTCGAAGCTAATGAATTAAAATTGAAACAATTCGATGTGTGAAATCAATTTCAGTTCGTTTATGAAGTTATTTAAATATTTTTTGGGAAAACCACATCGAGTATTTTCTCTTTTTTTTGTTTGTTTATTTATCTTTACCTCTCTGTATATTCATTGTGTTTTATTGCATTTTTTTATACTTAGGGTATATGAATAATTTTACCAATGATGTGCAATTACAGTACTTCTTTCGCCTCCCCTTAAAGAAACGAATAAATAAAAATATATTTGCATATTATTAAAATTTGATGCCCAACAGCTTTTTTTCATGAAAATATCTAAATGTTCAGTTGGCATTAGAAATGTTTTCGCACTAGAAATGATTTAAATTATTATATTTTGCATAAATTGATAGAAATTCTATTTTTTAATATATTCTAAGAAAGGATATCATTTATTGAAGTAATTGATATAGAGATCATTTAAAGAAAATTTGTTGAGGTGGTTGAAGAGTATTAATGCTTTATATCGATCGGTGCATCTTGTTGAGGAGACTGATAATTGGCATGAAGAAGCACTTATGCTTTCGAGACTTTCCAGCGTTCGATACGCCTTCCTATTTCGGGTTCGCCTTCATTGTTTTCTTTTTTATTCATAATTTATGGCTCAAATCGAATTTTTTCCCACTAGTTTATCGTCGAAATAGTTGCAATAATTTGCCAATACCTCACCTCTCCCCATCCTCTATCCCGTGCCTCCACATTCTGCATATTTTTCCTTGCCATTTGAAGAGATGTAGTTTTGATGAGCATATGCTGGTATCGAGTGGCATCATAACATTCGTTTTCACGAGGAAAGTTATCTTTATTCAGCTTCTTGTGCTTTAATCTACTCTCTCAAGGGCAATTTTAAACTCCTTCGATTTTTTTTTAAATTCAAAGAAAATTTTGAATTCTTATCAGTTTATTATTACAAAACACATGAAGAACTACTCGTTTGATGCTGCCTTGATTACTGTTATTGCTCTTTGATTGATGTCCATCTCTTCGATCAAATAATTCCTTCTGGCAGAAAGTGCTAACGTCTAACTATTGTTTGTGTATATTTCACCCATAATTTTTATCTCTCAGTAGTGGAGATGATCTATAATAGATGCACATAATTTTTCATATTGAGAGAAGCGTTTGTTGATGTTTCCTCTTCAAAATCGCTTAGCGTAAGGAAGAAGGGAAGATGATGTAGTGGAGGGGGGAGGGGGTAGTATCTGTAAAAGTGTTCCTCGTAATATCCGAACCTCTTTCCAGTGAACGCTTCGGATTTGCAATATTTGATCCATAGCAGTGTTTCTACGAAGTGGCATTAATATCGTTCGTTAGATTTTAAAAATACATTAGTTAAATTGATATCGTTAGCACATAGCAGATCCCTAGGTGATTTATGTAAGTGATGGCGAGCGTTATGTTCGTTGAATAATCTGAATTCCGATGCTGCGTATTTACCGATTCTTTTCTTATAGGTGCTGTTAATCCTCTTTTGCATCAACTTAAGTAATTATGACCACCCAAATCGATTTTTGAAAAAATGTAGCAATAATGGATTATTATTCTTATTAAGCGTATTTGTTGAAGGGTGATCATTTTCTGTGGGATTCACATATATTGCAACATTTGATTGCAAAGAAGAAGGTTGTCGTTTGCCCACTTTTGAATGCACCTTTCGGTGGTGATTCCAATGTTTTCATATCGGATGAATTCAACTCACGTGAAGAGATCGCAACACTTAAGGTTGGTTGCTCTGTAATACTCTTTATTCGTTTATGTTGCAGCAAGCAATAAAGTTGTCATCTTGCTGGCCATATACAATGCAAATCATTTCATGTATTAGCTATGCTGTTTCACCCATCGTGGTGATACATGATGGGATTTGGAGTTCATTCCTCAGTTGGCGACTCTCGTTCGCTCATTCTTTCTAGAAAAATTTATTTCCTTATTTCTTTCTTTGTTTATGAAGTTTTAAATGAGGAAAAGCTAACCGGAGATGATTAGAGGAGTTGCGTAAGAGCTGTAAATGGCAATCGCATTGATCATACCGGAATATTCTATTCTGAGCAGTGAATGCATTCTGTGCACTACGATGTTGTATTCATATTTTTTAAAAACTGAATTTGCTGCGTTGATCCATTATCAAGTTTATATATTTAAATCGAATATTTATTTATTTATTTATTTATTTCAATGAACAGACCATCCATTACGAATACATGTGTCTTCATATCGCTTCCACCCGCTCTGAGCCTATCTGTTACACTTGGTTCCTGTGGTCTTTAGGTCGACGTCTCTTTCTTGCATGTCGGTCGCGTGAAGGTAGAGATTAAGCTCGTCTCCTGCCCGTCGGGTCCTGTCGAGCCGATTCACTGTCGCTCCTCCTATGACTGTCGGGACTTGTTCCACCGCTCTTGACCCGATGAGGGTGCTGGGCGGAGTAGCTCGGCTAAGCGGAGCCAATAATTCTGGTTGCAGCTTCAAAACTGACCGCGCAGTAGACAAGGCAAAACGATGAATGGATTTTGGGAAGATAAATAAATAAATAAGTAAATAAATAAATATATTTAAGTCGAATAAACCAGGTTCTTTGAACTCAGATGTTAGTATGAATTTGCATAATGTCGGTTGATTAAGGTGTTGAATGCAGTTGAGCCATTGCTTCTGGATGCAAAGCATAGTGATGCATCTTATTTGACGTTTTCACGCGAGAACCTTGCCTTCTATGGCGATGATCTCCCATCCGATCCGTTGTCGGTATTCACTGCATCGGCGATGCGTATGGATATCCCACTGTTTATTGATAATGAATTCTTCTATGGATATTTCTTTGATTCATCAATTCATCCGTTACACTTCCGAAGGGAACTGGTCAGTTGTTTTCTTGTTCAAATGTCGTTTTTTTTTTCATTTGCATTTTCAGAAAATTTCTGTTTTCTTTGTTTTTTCGGGTAGTTTGGAAAAAAGAAAAGATTAGTTCCGAGAATCTCATTTATCATCAGGATGCCCAATAAAATAGTAGCATTGATGATGAACCTTTATGACGGTGCATTCAGTTTGCAGTACCTTTCTTTTTGAAGTATCTGCATAGAAGTTGAAGAGAAGCGAGAGATCGGCTTTATTTGGTGACAGCTCGGCTGTACCTGTTTATTGCTTGCTGTTGTTTTTTTTTTTTTTATTATCTTATCCTCCTGCTTATGCTCATTTATAGCGTTTCAAAAGGGCTTAAGTTTGACTTTAATCGGCCAGTAGTGATAGCTTTTCATAACGTTGCAGTTTAGAATCTAAAGCAGCAACAAAGCGATCGCCATATCCAACGAATAAGTAAACAGATACGTTTATGCATGCAAATGTTTATAACGCTAAATTGGGATCTTAGAACAAAAATTTTTTTGTGAATTGTCACCACTTAAAAAACCTTGGGGAATTTTCAAGGCTTTATGAAAAACAAAATCAGTTTTGGTAAACAAAATGAAACAAAATCGCTTATCTTTTTAACTGAGAAAATAAACGTTTCCAAAAATAACCGTTTTGAAGTACTTTTTATGTTGGGGAAAGTTATTGGCCATTGCCATTATCCTTTCCTCCTGCGCTTATAAGCAAACAAATTTGAAGGTTCGTTATTTTGTGGCCGATTTGGTATCGGATTATGGTACGATGCCTATAGTTCATTCCGCCTACGTGGCGCCTTCATATCCGAAGCCATCCTTATTCAATGTCGATAGTATTTACCTAATCAACCTGGAAAGAAGAGAAGAAAGGTACTCTATTTCGAGTGTTGTTTATAAACATAGGTATGTATGTACTCATCAGGAAAATTATGCGATGTTTGGCTATATGTATGTGCGTAAAATCCGCAACTGAAATTTTTTCCACAGTCGGTCAAATGTTATCAAAAAACGAATTGATTAATGGCCTGTAAAAGTGGTCTTTCGGTTATATTAAACGATATTTTTTGCTTTGTTGCCATTGTCTTTTTTTCTAAATATTGATGCACTCGTTAGTCTAACTACTTGAATCACAAAAAAAATATCGTGATAGTATCTGTAGTGTAAATTATGATTTGTTTTGGTTTCGATAGAACTGCGATACATGATTAAGTTGCTGCTGTTTGTTTTTACTTTTCTCTAGTTATCATATGAGGATGTGTCAATACCAGTGAAGAATTCAGAAGAAAAAAAATACATATATGACTATCATCATTGCGATCATTTCAAATATTTTTTTTCTTTTTAGACGACAAAAAATGTCTGAAATACTGAAACTAATGGGAATAGATCACAAGCTATGGCGAGCAACTGATGGGAAATTACTGCAAAACGAGGAATTCGCTGCCGATGTTGTGCTTCTACCCGGATATGAAGATCCTTATTATAAACGTCCTATGAAAACCGGAGAGGTAAGGCACCGTTCAGATTTTTCTTTGAAACTTGCAAACTTCTTTTTTCCAAAGAGCTACTAATAAATTTTGCGGAATTATTTAATTTTTTGTATAAATTGCTTTTACTTATGCATTTATAATCGAATCGTTCGTTTTTCTGCCGGTAATATTCTTTACAGTTATTCATTAATGAGACTATTTATATTAGGTGAGGTAGTGCAATTGATTGGTTAAGTAGAAGGAAATTAGTAAGGATTGGCAATTGATATTAATATTAAGGCCGAAGAGTATATCTCGGATTGTGAAAGATACCATGATGTTGGTTAGAAAATTTCCACCTAGATAGTATTTTTTAAAGTTGGTTGTTAATTGCTTCGAATTGCATATACGAAACGAGTCGTTCTATTGAAGACGAAAGCAAAGAAACGACGATTGCATTTCTAAGAAAGGCATATTAAAGTTTTGAAAGAATAAAGAATGGGTAGGTATGACTGAGAATTCATCGAATTCTAGGATAAGGATACTTGCACAATGTTAATGCAATCATATCTGCGATGAAAAATGTAAGCACCGATTCGAGTACATCTAGGCTATTGATTGTTTTTTGTTGTTCTTTTAAAGTTTGGTCTAAGTTTATTTATTTTAGTGGTTTATTAGTGGTAAATGGTTTTAAATATGGTTTAATGGTAAAGTTCAGTGGTAAATATTAGTGGTAAAATTAAGTGGTTGGAATTTTAAAGTTTAGAGTCGGTAAAATTTTAAAGTTGGATTATTGTTATTTAAGTTGATTATTTTTGATAGTTATTTATAGATTGGTTGTTTTCTGAGTCATTATCGTATATGGCGTGACGTCATCGATAAATCGTTCGAACGGGTTATCGTTTTCGAAGATGATCTTCGTTTTATACTCAATTCCACTAATATGCTGACCGAACTTATTGAGGATCTTGATCACACAGCTTTACCTTGGGATCTTGTCTATCTGGGTCGTAAGCGACTTGAGGACGCACAAGAAAATTGGGTGCCAGGTAAGGTTTTCACTTGAGTTATCAAATGGTTGTTGGAGGGGAAGGTGGGGGCTAAGTTATGCGAAAAATATTTAAAGAGGGGGCAAAAGTTGTGGGTAAAGTAACGATATGACCCCTTCGACAATCACCCGCAGTCGGTTGTTTGATCAAGTTGTATATTGAGCGCACCACCTTTCCCGATTTCTATGGCCTGTGCGACTTCGGCTCCATATTTCGTCGAGAGGGGATAATATTCCAAAATAAGCGGAAATTACGTAATGAATCGAAAATAGATTCGTTCTTGGAATCGTTAGTTGAAATCCAACCGAATTAGATGAAGAATTTTCGAAAGTTAGAAATATTGTATATCCTCAATTTACACAACACTTAGGAATACTCTGCGCCATCGTTATTGCGATCCATTCCGATAGTATCTTGGTCGAAATGCTTCTGGGAAGTGGTATATTTAGATTCAACTTGCATTAGAAAATAGGGCTGCGATTTTTACCAGCAATGTGCCTTTTTTGAAGGACTTGGCAATTACGTATGCGGGGATAGATAAACCCGATGAACGGAACATAGACATTAAGGAATTGTTTGCAGTTATTTATACCCACTTGAGAGAATCGTTTGTAGTTGCAAGTTTATGAATGGATTGAGCTATGCATATCTTACCTCACATTTCTTATGCTTGACCGCCAAACTGAAGTAGTATAAAATATTGTTGAAGATACGTTTCAGGATTTATTCAGGCATCTATGATTGTCATTGTTTTGTTGCGTCGACGCCACTTAAGTCCTCAAAAGCAATTTATCAATATGCAGAATTTTCTCTTTTATTTAGGACACCGTCATTTGAGTACAGTTGGCTATTCGTATTGGACGCTTGGATATATGCTATCGCAAAGCGGTGCCAAGAAATTGGTAGAAGCAGAACCATTGAAAAAGATGATCCCTGTAGACGAGTATTTACCGATAATGTTCGATCAGCATCCGAATAGCAAGTGGAAAGAGGCGTTTCCTGAAAGGAATCTCATTGCATATACTATCTATCCGACGATAGTTGTTCCTGAGAGGTATACCAATGAATATGGCTATATAAGCGATACTGAGGACTCACATATTGTGCAACAATCAAAGGTCGATTTCGATATCAAAGATGAGCTGTAAAGGAGAATCGTTTTATTCGTAAGGGTCATTGATTAGAAGGGTTGTTTGGAAACTTCTTAAAACTATGTTAGGATTGGATTAATGAGTGTAAAGGATATTTATTTTATATTTATTCCGACTCCATCATCCAGTCGTCGTTCCTGGCCGATTCCAATGATGATTAAGTAATAAGTCATATTCGAGTAATAATGCTAGTAAATATTCGTTGATATTAATAAGCAAAATTTGGTCTGAAAAGTGGAAATCAATTACTGAAAATGCTGCATTGCATTTTCTTTGCAATTCTTTAGAACAAATTTATCTCTAAATTTTGTCAATATAATACGATGTTATCAATCATGAAGAATATATTAGCATCTTTTGCAATGTTATGTTGTTTTTGTTGCATGTTATATGAACTCATTTACGATACCAAATATTCTATGTATAAAAAGCTTTATTTCTTTATTGTTTTTTTTTTTTCAAAACTGCCTTGATTGCCTTAATGCAAATTCTCTATTTATATTGGTGCTTTCCAGTATTCGCATTTCTGTTATGTAGGTGTCTAGCTATTCGCATAGCCGTGATGTTTCCATTTTTTACAAATATCACCTTTGTGATCGATAATATTGCCCAGCTATTTTACCCACTCAAATTAGAACGAGCAGTGATGCTTGTAACAAATGGGGGGAGGGGATGGGAGGAAGGAAGGAAAGAGAAGGTCGTCTGCCTTATTGTTAGACTTTTCTATGCTTGCTGTTTTCATTTCTTAATGGCCATTCCCTCTTGGGCAAGATCTTCGCAAAGCTATTAAGCATTATTAAACTATTCGTTGTCAGTTGTCCTCTAATCTATATCAGTGCAAATCTGATTTGCCTGAGTTGTTACAGGTCTCCACCTGAAAGCTTTAAATAAACGATATGTTGTTGCATTGATGATTAATGTCGAATTTTGCGATAAATTTCGCCATTTCTCTACTTATTTATTGATTTTCGACAATTGCAGTCAACGAGTACAATACTCAAAGAGATGAAATTTACGAAATAGTATGTTTTTTTTTTAGAGATTCAGTCAAAAAAATATGGTCCGTATTGATAAATGAGATATGAAACAAAATGGACAACTCCCTTTCTTTTTGTGGCATGACTTTTTAAGATTTATAACCATTAAACTAGTCTTTGAAAGGATTTCGTATTCTTCCAAAATAATAAATATTGTCTGAAACGTAAATTCGCATGTAGATATTCTCATCAGAAATCGCATGTTTTCAGTATCGGCGGATGGGATGTGTGTGGGGCAAGGCAGATGTCGAAGTCGGAGACCGACAGTTCAAAGTAGATAAGCTACTTGCCAAAGGGTTATTCTACAATCTTACTCAATATTAATCAATATCGTTATTATTAATCAGTATTATTTGATTAATAAGAATACATAATTAATTAGTTTAAAATGTGAGGAAATTAGTCGAAATTCTTTGCTTATCCAGTGCCATTAATTTATTTCTAAGTAGTATCCCAAAGAAAATATGGCAATTAATGTTGTTGGCGCGTTAAAAAAAAATTCCTTGAGAATAACCTTGAGTCAGCCGACTTTATGGCCAGGAATAAGGGGAAGGGAATGCATTCATAAATTAGTTTTGATGTTCACATCAAAAAAGAGCATCTTTTAACTCATTAGCAGCATCACTGTAAAGGTTTTTCACACGAAACTCTGCATCTTTAATCTCACTTTGGTCTATATAGCTCACATATCAATCGATTTCATAAGTAATTACAAACGCAACAATTCAGAAAACCAAAATTGCGAGATCTGTAAAATGGTTTGAGGATGATAAACCAACCTGTTGAGGCTAGGCTTGTTCTTGTGTTGAATACGATATTTAATGATTTTGTATAGGATACTGCAGTATTAACTATTAAAGATGTTGTTACGATCTGAATATTGTTTAGCTGTGATATTTCATACAACATTTCTGAAGCATTTTGGAGTCTTTCAGCGAAAGTAATCATATAACTTTAAATATATTGAGAGCATAATAGTTGAGTTAAAAACAAAGCGACTTCTTATTTGGCTTATGAGAACATTTTCATCGTTATTTAAAAACGATTCGCAATTGTCTAATTCAGGGGATTCAGTGAAGTGTTCTTGGTTAGCGAAGTGGGAACATCTCAGAAATGGGCATTGAAACGTGTCGAATGCCATTCTACGATCGATGTGGAACGTGTACGTCGTGAAATCGAGGTGCACGAACGTTTTGGATCGCATCCGAATATTCTTGCACTTGAATGCCTCTCCGATGAACTCATCGACGATATACGACGATTCTCGCTTATTTTCATCTTTTATAAGGTTTTTTCTTTTAATGTGCAACGAAATCATGCCATCACTTCAAATGTTAGTGGACGAATTTCCTAGTGAGAAAAAGTTTATAAATTGTATCAATATGTTTTTCTTGAATGAAGGAATAATTTTCATAGAAAGGAGTTATTTAAAATATATGTTTAACATTGGCCAAATAAATATTATATTTATCAAATAGAATATAATTGTGACTAGCTGCTGAGTATTTATTTTATACTTATAGAATGGTAGTCTTCAAGATGAACTCATCTTGCGACGTGCACACTCTGACTACATAGAAGAAGAACGTATATTGCGGTTATTTAAACAAATTGCGAATGCTATATCTTTTCTACACTCTTCAGCACCTCCGATCGCTCACAGGTTTCTCTCTCTCTTTTTATCTCTATCTGTTTCATCCTCTCTCTCTTTCTTTCTCTTTCTCCCCCTCCCCCTCTATCTCCTTTATCAGTACAACAGTAAAGATTCAATGAGGGAAGATATTTTATATTTAACTCGAACTAATGAATAAAGAGATTAGCAAAAGCTTTACTCTTGGAAATTAAAATGCTACGAAAATATGGATTACGGTTGGTGAATACTTTCCTTTCATAATCGATATTTAATTGCGCATTTTATGGAAGTTTAAGGTGCTAAATTTACTAATGAAAATATCTATTTAGTTACATATTTGCACCACTATGTTTCCATCTAATTGCCTGAAGGCATATTTATATATTGAGGAATTGAATGTGAAACAGTGGTGCATTGCCAGATTGGCATTTATTTCTTTTATTTATAGGGATTTAAAACCGGGCAATATTCTCCTTTCTGAGGATGATCGACCGATACTCATGGATTTCGGCTCATGTTGTGAATGTCCACTCTTTATTGAAACTAATAAACAATCACAATTTCAATTGGTAAGCTTATTACGAAAGAAGTTTTAAAAAGTTTAAAAATAAAGTTGAAAGTCGAGGTGAGTGATTCCTCTTATTTCCCTATTCACATTTCTTCTTTTTCTCCTCTTTTTTTTTTGTTTTTAAACGGGATAACTGTCTTTTCTCAAAAGGGATAGCAGTTTTGAGATTTTATCGCGAAAGCTTTTGAAAATCACTCAAAAATTCCAACTTCTAAGTCTAATTTTCTTTGAATATCGAATTTCGCCGAAGTTCTGAAAAATGTTCATCATTTTCAATTCAGAAAATCTGCGTTTTTTATCTGACTTATTTTCCATTCCCGATTCTGATAGAACGATTTTCATGAGTATGAAGTAGTAATTAAGGATGAAGCGGCCGAGCTGTGTTCGATGCCTTATCGCGCTCCGGAGCTTTTTGTTTGTGCTGTGGGATCAATTATTGATCAGTCGGTTGATATATGGGTTCGTTTCTTAACCACTTTCATGCAGATATTTTTAGTGAATACTCACAGTGTTGACTTCCTCTTTTTTTTGTAGTACTGAAAATATTTCTTCTAAATAATTGATATTTTTTGATTGTGAGGGATGCCATCGGTTTTTCCCTGGAAACTCCTTTTTTTTTCGCGGCGATGCAGTATGAGCATTGAGGAAGTGAATTTCATTGACTCAGAATAAATTAGCCTCAAAGTATTTCTGAAATGAAGCAATAGTAGTGTTTAAGAGGTAACCATCGAAATATGTTGGTTGGGGTAGTGATTTAATTTTGATCATCTCCTTGATAAAGGCTGTTGTATTTTCTGCCAACTTGTATTTCATACGACATGATTGAAATCTATTTAGAATCCGAAATTTTCCATATTATTGTAATGAAGTAATGGTAAGTTAGTTAAATGTGATAGGCAACTAAGTGAATAGACCACCCAATTTAAGTTTTTTTTTAAATTGCCGATTCACTGAATCAAGTTTTCATAAATATGCTGTTATTTTGATTGTTATAAGTTGACTGTTATTTTGATTGTTAAGTTGGCACTTGGACTGTTGTTAAAAACTTATTGTGCCTATGAGTGGACAGACAGACAAATACGTATGCGTATAGGAACACTAACTTGTTGGAGTGTAACTTGTTCCATTTATTTAAATTATTACTGAGTTCTTAGCTGTTTTAGTCGTTGGGTTGCCTTCTATATGCGATGTGTTTCTTTCGTTCACCGTTTGACGATATATATGAACGTGGTGATAGTATCGCATTGGCCGTACAATCCGTCAAGCTCCATTTCGCTCAACAACATCCGTAAGTATTTATGCATATTTTCATAATTCCCCACTATATTTTTGTTTTAAGTTGGAATATTTGAATTCTGAAACAGTTTATGCGTACTTATAGTTCCTTTTTTAGCAGTAGATTTATATAAGTAGATGTTATTTTAAGTTGACTTGCATATCGGCCATTAAAAGGTTGCGTTGTTTTAGTGGCGATATTCATTTTGCTTTCTCATCCGAAAATTTTCCCTCACGTTTCAGGTTCTCATCAAAATTAATCAATTTCATAGAAGCGATGTTGAAAGTTGAACCAAAAGAACGCCCCAATATTCGAGCACTATATGAAATGATATGTCAAGAGAGGTGAATAGGACATTATTTTGTTATTATATAGCAGTGCACTTAGTGATACTGTCTTTTTCTTGTTTATATTCGTTATTTTTTTTCCACTCTAAGAGCGATATAATTTTTGTATGTGAAATGTTATTCACAACTTATATTTTACTTTCAGATATACGATTGTTATATTTTATTTCCATATATTTGATTGCATGTTGTTAGCAACTTACAGTACTCAGTTTCCGTTAACGCTAGGTGGTTAACTCTGTGATTTTTATCTTCACTTATTGATTATTTATATTTCTTTTTTGTTCTCATTGATATTATAGAGGTTTCCACGTTTTCAGTCAAGATATTATACTTTACAAATGTAGACCTCAGAATTTACTCAGGCAGCTCATCGGCTGTTTGAGAGGAGGGGGAGGGGGGAGGCAGGATAGCATGATATAGGGAACTTCAATTTGGAATGTCGTTTTCATTTCGTATTTGAGAATAGTTTTCACGACATCTGATCTAAATGCGTTTTCTTCCTAAGTATGGGCTTTCAATTTTCATACTAGATTTTGATAAAACAACATTACCGGAAATATATAAGACGGTTATATGCTGAACTGCTATGATCAAGGAATGTTAAACAACGGTGAAATAAGTTAATTTGGTATATGCTAGAAGAAATAAGGGAATTGAAAATAAAAGCAATAAAGATTTTATAAAGAAAATGAAAACATGAAGAAATGCATCGAGAAACAAAAACTCATTTCGAAGTTAATTTTCAGAACCCTCTAATGTATATTTCGAACTCGTTTCCCTAGTTATTCTCTTCTCTTTATATATTAAATGACTCAGTTCAAATTGTTGATTTATTTTTTCCATCTTTGCATTATTTAAATTATTTGTCTATTTAAATTTATTATTTAAATCTATTCAAAAATATTTCATTTCTCATTTCAGAAATCATTTTTTCACAGTTGAATTTCTCATTTTTTATTTATGAGAGATTTTAATTGATGAATAATTGTGCATTGTTGTTTATTGTTTTTGGATTCAATTTTATGTTTGCCTTTATACGACTGTGAACTACCCACTCGTTCATTGTTTGCTTTATTTATTGTCAAAATTTCCATTTTCTGATTTTCGATATGAAAGAAAAAAATATTATATAAATTGCTTTGCAATTCTTCACCTCTCCATCATAGTGTTTAAATGAAAGTTGATGAAGATAATCCACATCCAAGACAGTGATTGATAAGTGTTCTATTTTATACGACGGATAACTTCCTAATTTCCTATTGATTTCTTCGATCCCAATCTTTTTTTGTCAGAAGGCACCGTAGAAAAGTATATCCGGCATAGTAGACGGGGAATGTGAATTAGATGAATGAAGCAGAAATGCGGTGGAGATGCGCAATTAATGCGGAAAAAGTTCGTTATCTCTGTGCTTGAAACATCGTCGACGATGCTTGATGGAGCATTTCTAAGATGGGAGGTGGGGAACCAGTAAATGTCGATTGCTCTACTTTGTTCCCCTCCCTTCACTCGCCTTCGCCTTTCCATTGCCATATCCTATCAAGCACCCATAGGTCGACCGTTCGTGCATCAATCTCAATATAATTGCCATTCAACACTCACTCGAAAGATATCGTTAAAGTTTTGCACCAGTGGGCTGACATTTTAAGAAGTTATAGTCAACCAGTTAAGTTGTAAATGAGATAAAGATCGTCGATGTAATATAGATAAAAATATAGATAAAATCAGGTAAACACAAAGATCTGATATAGTGGTCAGTTAATGAGTTTATTTATCATTTCTCTCATTTGTAAAAGAACTACCACAAGATGAGCTATAACTTTAGAAATTCGATGACTATAATGTTAGATCAAACGTCTTGTTCTAACAGTATATAAGCGGAGATATAATCTACTAGATGCATTTTGAGATGATCAAGATCATTTGCTTGTTTTCTTATTTTCCTATCTTTTTAGACGTTTTTGTCACAAAATACATTTGTTAAGTCATAGTTCCTTGTCGGATGTTATTGCTTGCTTTAATAGCGACGATTTATCTTGAATGGTATCAATATTTATGAGAAAATCAAGTCGTATTATATATTCAACTCTTTTTTTTTGAAAATTTAATGTTATTAGATTCGAATCTGACATCTGAATTTTGCATAGCGAATGAATTATTTAATTATTTATCTCAATCTATATATTGCTGCTAATCTGCTAATGTCTGTTAATATGACTGCTAAGTTTTATAGGTCGCAATAGAAAATTCGGAAAATTTCTTTAACGCGATAAATTCAAAAACAGAAATGAGGTATTTCGATCGATCAAAGAGTAACGATCACCTATTGAATGCACTGATTTATTGCTCTATATGTTAACGATAGAGAAAATGAAGCTAGATGCACATAATCAACTCGCATTTGATAAATAATCGATCACAAAAAATGTCTCATTAATAAACAGATCGTTTTTACGTCGATCAAATTGCATTCTTTAACCCACAAAATGACGAATATTCAGTTATACAATTCTGTGTGCGCACACACTCTTCAGTATATTTCGATTGCTGTGCACAGAGTGGCCTCACCCTCTGCTACTATCATTTCGTTCTTTCAGTTTGTTTATTGCTGTCATACCATTGGGGCAGTTATCTCAAATGGTAATCGTGATGGCATTTATGAATATTCCTTTTTTATTATTGATGCAATAATTTTCTTCATTTCAACTGTCTTGGGAATGCTCAACTTTTCCACTTGCTGGAAGAGAAAAAACAACCGTTCGGCAGTTTCTTCTGGCTAGCTAGCTGTAGTTTATCCTTTTAAAATGATCAACCTATATTTGAAATAGTTATTATCCTATATGTTTATGTTCATAAACTTTAGTAAATTATGGAGGATCATCAACTCGATAATAGTGATATTTCATTGTTAAATGATTGCTCGAGTGATATTTGCGCATTCTTTACAGAGTGTGTTCAGTACTTTCCGGAACAATTTTTGCTTTTACTTTTTCGTCTAAATTTATTGCTTTTTTTATTTATTTATTTTTTCTATCGTTTTTCATCACCTTCGAGGATGTTGTCGCAGATTCCACTCTTTCTTTGAGGTTTTATTTAGCCGATTGCATACCAATGGCATTTCGTCGATAGCAAAAAAAAAAAAGATAGGCCACATTGAATGGTTGGATAATCTCATGGTCTATGATTAAAAAATAGGATTTGCAATAAGATATGATTTTTTAAACGAAACATTGTGAGTCCGTTTGCAATTGCATTTTTGCAAAGTTAGCAATCGGTAATACTCGTATATCCCTCGCGCTTCGTCAAAGAACTGTTTTGTTACGTGAGAAGTTTCCCTGGGGCATAACCAGTGATGATAACTGAAGGGCATAACTGAAGGGCATAATCAGTGATAATCTGAACGATAAGATATTTTAGTGGTGCCTTCAGCACAAAATCGCGATTTCGAGGGTATTTTCACGATTAGAGACTGAAGTGGCATTTATATATGAAAACAGTATTTAAGGTTGGTGTGCCGGCAACTTAGAAAAGAATGCTTCGAAAAATGAAACTTACAGAGTGACGGAGGAGAGATGGGGGAGAAGGAAGAGGAAGCGGAATAGGCGGTCGAGGGTTGCCGATAGAGTACAGTATAGGAGGAGAGGGAGTAACGATGAGCCGATTGAATGTAGTATTGGTCAAGAGTTATCAAGCCTAAGAGATGATCACTTGTGCACTAGATAAGTGACTCGTATGTCAAATCCGATTTTCTCATTTCGTTCAACACAGTACATTTACTTTTCTAATGCAAAATGCCTAATTCACATGCAGAGAACTTAGTAAAAGCAACTGAATAAAATACATCAAATAATAGAAGAATGCAGAAATGTGAATACTTTTGATAGAATTAAGAAAAAAATCAAAAAAAAGGGAAGGAAAAATTTTATGGACAAAATTAGGAAGCAAAAAACTGAGTGAAAGCAAAAAACGAACTAATCAAAGCAAAAACTGAGTAAGGCGAATGGTGCTTTCTCAAAAAAAAAAAAAGAAAGAAAACTTTTCGCACTCTTTCTTCATTTTTTCTGCAAGATCGCTTTCCTTTCTGAAATTATTAGAAACGAATTGATTATCGATATTATTGTAATTTTTCTTTCCTCTTCTGCATTCAACTTCAAAAAGACAACCTATCGTAGAGAAGCCTTCTATTCGTGAACTCCATAAAGTCTTCAAAAGTCAATAGCTCTTTCAAATGTTATTTAAAATGTGAAAATCCCGCATAGCAACATGAAGCATCAATTTCGTTCAATTTTTCACTAATTATACAAATCATTTAAGCGCCTATAAGCACTAAAACATACATCCTTGAAATGAAATAAAAAAGCCCTGAGAAATGGATTCTCAACATGAATAGAAACACCTTCCGAACATATTCAATATAAGCTCTTTTGAGAACCGTAATAAACAAAAACCCTGGGCACCTAGTTAAGTCGATCCGTTATTAGTGTTTATACAGGAAATTTGATGCAGCCAATTTGGAATACAGATTTATAATCGCTTTGAAACGATTGCCGTTGATTGCGGGGTGTTTTCTAATTACTGCATTAGAATTTTTCAATTTATTTGAAATTTGTTGAGTTTTTCGTTGAATTTTTTGAACTTTGAACTCAATTTTATGACAATTCACCATTGTAATTTTCTAACAAATAATAAAACGCGCGTAAAAGCTTTCTCATGTATGAATCGAATCAACATTTTATTCAAATCTTGTGCAAAACATTCGTTATTCTAGGATAACCGATTTAGAGGTAGGTTTAAACTCAACGAGTGTGAAATCTGTCTTGAGCTATCATGAAGTAAAATCTAAGACGCTTTCAAGGCTTATAATTTTTTTTAGAAATTTCATAAATGAATTCATGCAATGGTGTTGGTAATATTTGAAAAATTTTCCACTTCTTGCTTAAAATGCTTTCGAATCGAAACTGAAACTCAGATAGATAGGCGTATAAACATAAATGCCTGTATGTATATCAAGAAATGTTTCATTTGCAATATATGGTTTGCATAGAGTGCATAATGAAGATTGAATGCGTTTTGTGCATTTATTAATAGATCGCAATTTTTGATTTGGTTAAATTTTCTGATTGATATATGACAATCTACCTCAATATATGGGAAAATTTGACGAAATACACAAATGGCATTAGTGGTTTCATTGAAATTATCTCACATCATGATCCCATATTCGAAACCGGGTTTCTTATTCATCGGAAGAATTAGTATCCACCTCGTTAAGAAAAACTCTTTTTTATCCGTCCATTTTTTTTTTCAGAATTCACGTGAAGAACATGTGCATCAATTTGAGTCCTATTAAATCATTCAGTGAGGCTCATTGTATTGGAGATTTAATGTTTCTTCATACTATTGAATATTTATCGATTCGATTATGCTAATATTCGATGTTATTAGCAAAAGCGATATTCATAATAAAATCGTGCTATAATCGAGAAATTAGTAAAGTCGAGCAAATAGTTAAGAAACAGTTTGATGATTTGTATCGATCATAGCTGTTACATATTAGCACATTAGAAAAGTCAATAATATGTATAGGATAGATTCGTATCGAAGGATTTCCTTTATGAAATGTCGTTCCTATGAGATAGCATCTTAGCTGTCAAGATTACTAAGTAACTTTTGCAGTAATAATCGATGCCGATGCTTATAACATATATATCAGCATTATTGATGTATATGTGTTCATGGATCGACTCTCGAAAGCGTCGAATATTACGACGAAGACGATTACAGAGGTAAGCGATTTATTTATTTTTTTCTTATTAAGTAGAAGGAGATCGTCGATTCGATGCGGTTATCCGGTTGCGTTGTGCATAACATATCCGCTAATGCAGAAGCAATCTCATGCATTGCTTCCCATTTGTTCAACGTTTCAAATATCTATCACCTTTCACTTTTATGATTATTTACATATTTAATGGGCTTCGTTATGCATATCTTCATTTCGATTTATTCAAATTCTATGAGGATTCGTTACCCTTATCATTATGCATTGTAGTTATTCAATCTACCAATGGGATGGTAATTACATTGTTTCATCGTGTTGATAGGTTTAATGCATAGTAGTTGCCTTATTGATAGATTTTCAAATGGTTTTTTGTGATTTTTAAATGTTGAAAATAATTTTGATCTTATGTGTTCATTAAACAAAGAGTTGCAAGTGAATATTCAATAAATTGTCGACTATTCATTGAATGTTTTTTTTATGTGCTGTTATCTCAAATGATACCTAGCATGGTGTTAAAGTCTATAACAATGTGCTCTTTAAAATTGGCGTTAAATATTGATATTTATACACAAAATTCGTTTGATTTTACTATTTTCTACAATAATGCTTAAGCTAGACGGGTTGAAAATGTTTTCTCTATGATTGATATATTTGCATAGAAATTACTAAAGTAATAAATCGATAAATTAACCGGCTGATGAAATTAATTCAACCATTTTTTCCGCTTCTTCCATATCAGCCTGTTTCCCGTCTTTCTCTCCTCCTTCCTTTCCCCTTCTTGTTCCATTAAATCTTCAGCACTACAGAATTGATACCAACAAAATTTCTTCGATTGTATGACAGGCTTAATAATCCAGGCTGAGTTCAAAAAGAGTTTAAAAAATTGCAAAAATTTATGGAATCAAAGAAATCGGAAAGCGAACTTATCGTCTATGGAATTAGCCCACACCAAATGATAAAAGTGGCATTTCTTGTCTGACCACTATCGACTAGTACGATATTTCGGAATCATTGATGCACTCACAAATTTTTGCGCCTTAATCATGCTGATTTTATCACTGTGTTACCAATGTGTTCGAGAATATTTGAATAAATTCACTGATTATGCCTTCATACCGAAAATTATTTGCATTTAATATTTATCGTTCTGTTGGTAGCATTCAGCACTTTGCTACGTAACCTTTTATTTCCTTTTTTTGGTCCGGAATTCTAGAAAAAAAAAACAGGATTACCGTGTTTTTATAAAGTTTTTGGCATGTTTACCAGGCGAAGTTTTGCCAGACGGTAGCAATGAGGACGCCGCATTTATCCAGGGCAGGCTTTAGCAGCATTTGATCGCCGACGTCGTAGGTAAATAAAAAAGCAACATTTTGCAAATCTTGTTTACGAGACCGCCGCCTTCAACTTTTACTTACTCGAAGAAGGTCCAAGACCCTGAAGAGCCTTTTTTTTTCTATGAATTTAGCAAATTTTTCTCTATCAATTTCGAATGAGTATAACCGAGCAAAGCATTAGTAAGTAAAACATCGAGCCAAAGCATCAGTAAGTAAAGTATTTTCATTTGCAAGCGGGGATTTTGTCTTCCCGGGTAGAGTTCTATGCTACTTCTTTTTCTGCCCACCCGCTTCATTTCGCTGAAACATGTGAAGTGTATCCTAAAAACTTACCTATAGACTCATCTTTGTTCGCTGACATTGTTTATTTCAACTTTATTCTATTCGCGCTACTCAAATATTCTGTTATTTTTTATATCCTCTGCTCACTTTCCACTCTTCGAAAACTCTCGAACGTCGCGACTATGAACACTTTCATAGTAAAAGGACTGAAAATTTCGACAAAGTATTAGGTATTGTATAGAAAAAATTGAAAATTCTGTGAACAAACCACCCCAGTCTCCCCTTTATCACCTTGTTGCCTTCCTTGCCATATTAGTGTCGCGATTCTCATTCCTGAATTCAATCTATTCACTTCTAGCTGCGTCGAAAAACAGCCAGTCGACGTCAAATTCATTTAAAAGAAGTTGAATTAAAACGATGCAGCATATATAATATTCACAAAAAAATCCATCAATTTGCATATTCATTTCAGTTGTGAACATTTAAGCTTACATCTATTTTTCTTATTCAATAGGCGTTCACTATCCGTTTGCAATTGCAATAAGCGACTTTATCAATGTAACACATCAGATTTGCATATTAACCAAATGTCATATGTTAAGTATTTAATTGTCGTGCATAAATGACCTACAATCTGAACGCCTTCTAATGAAAAAATTTTGGCACTTAGCGATCTACAATACTATCTACTAGAATTACTTTGAATGGTTACAACATTATTTTTGTAGTAAACAATCTCATAATCGTTTTCCTCATTGACTGTGGGGCTATATTTGTTGGACTACGGTAGCGCTTAAAAGTTGCTAAGTTTTATTCCGAAAGGAATATGTTAGATATGGAAATTGGTTGCTTGCACAATTTAAAGTAGTAGTTTAACGACGAGTTGTTGATGAGGTGACTGTGCTAATTCAATATAACTGATAAACATTGATTAGTTTTTTTTTCTGAAAAAATGTCAATTAAGGTGATCATGATGAGTAAATGTTTTATTGAAATTTGGATATTATTTAATGAATAATATTAGTAATGTGATAGATTTAATAGAGCTAAAAGGGGGTAATATTTATTTGAGAGAATATCAGAAAATTTTTGCCATTGAGCATTACTTTTACTATCAAACTTTATCAGTTTTTATCAATTTTTACTATTTATTAATTTTATCGAATGCGCTCAAAATATTCGTAGTAAAAACATAATTACCACCTATCTATTCGCCTAAACTATGATTTTCCTAATATTTTGTTCTTTCTTGCTCTTCATGCCCACATATAAGTAAATAAGCTTCCCATCTCAGGATACATGATAGTTCACTGCACCCATATTGTCGAAAAAAAATTGTTTGCGTTAAATATTCCTTACTATGATTTGACATGAGCGAATGAAACGAATTGGGATCGAATTCGATACCCGAAGATCTTTGCATAGTGCAGACAAAAATGGCGATTAGTAAATATCGTAGATGTTATATGGAATTATATGAGAACAAAATATTGTAATATTTCACAAAATTTGGAATTCCATTATCCGTGATATTTACATATATTTAAAACATTTAGAGCGTTTCAATGTATTTAGAATTAAGTGATATGCAAAGGTCAATGGTGATATACGAATAGGTCAGTGTTGGATAATGGTGCTATCCATTAATACGCCAGTCTTCAAATAAATATTCTTTAGATTGGATTCAATGGTGAGGATATTTTTGAAAGTTTAATAAATTCGCCTAGAGCATTTTTCAACTTTATCTAAGCGTGCAAAGAATGCGTAAAGGAGCATTTGCAATAAGGGCTCTAATTCTCTTAGCATGTTGCTCTTCGAAACAGCTATCAATTTTCAAGTGAATAGAACACTCGGAACCCCTTTAAGTTACTATTACTTTGCAACTTGAATTTTACAATATAATCACTGAAAATGTTTATATTATTATTAGTTACTAATTACCGATGATTAGTTATTGCAATGCTTAGATTCCATGCAAATGCAAAATGATTGTTTCAGCTCAATTAGAAATCGTAGTGAACGAACGATGTCAAGAGGAACGAAAAGTTGTGCAATGATGGACTCGATGAGTTCGTTGCATAGCGTGGCGGAGATGCAATGTCGACGAGATGATGAACGCATCCGAGAACAAATCGTTACTGATCAAATCCTCGCATATAGCTCGGATCTTCCACAGAATCCGCATGATTTCAGTGAGTTCAACTTTGATAACGGCACCCTTCTGCTTTCAAATCTCGTCTTCTTCTTATGCAAATTATATTTGGTTCAATACCAAGCACTTTTTTGTCTCTCATTTACATAAACATCTCTTAACCTATAAGAGAGCATGAATCTTCTGTGTGCATTTAAAATATATAGGTGTTAAAGATATATATATATATATATATATATATATATATATATATATATATATATATATATATATATATATATATATATATATATACATCATGTTGTTAATAAAGATAGTTAACTGCCTATTGTAAGAGGGAAAATAAGAAAAAAGAACGATTAAAAATGTTATTATTTTTAAAGGCTCCTGTACGTCTGTATGTTTTTGATTAAAGCTTCATTAAGCATTAACTGTTTGCATTGTTCTTCCATAAAAACGAATGCAATAAAGCATATCAAAATTAAAAAGAATTGAAAAAATTGAAAAACTGCAGATTTTATACCCAAAATTTGCATGACATTTTCCGCTCAAAAACTTTATAAACTTGCAAAATTCAATAAATTTGATGAGTTCATATCAGATACGATTGTAAGATGTAATTTGTTTATGTTTCGACTCATCAAATCATTGTCATAACATAGAATCCTTGAATGCAACATCGGATCGTACCGTTAAACGGCAACCGTAAGAAACACAATCTATGTTTAGGAAAGAAAAAAACAATGATAGAGAAAGCAACGAAAAATATGTTCAAAGTATATCTTTAAGTTATTAGAAATAAGAGAAGAATAAGGGGGAAGAAAAGAAAATACCAACAGATTTATTAAGAAAACATAAGAGACAAAATGGTGCGCATGCAAGTAGGATAAGGAGTGAATGTTATAAGAGTCAAGAAAGAAAAGGTGATGTAATCACTTCAAAGGTGATGTAATCAATTTGGGTTTTAAGATGACCAGGTGGTGGTGCTTGACAGTGATCCATAATATATGTGGTGGAAATTCTGAAAAAGTATTTACAAATGACTTATCCGTAGTGTAATGTCTACTGCATGTTGCTGCCAATATTTAATAAAGTGTGCAGCATAATCCAACGATATTTTAACGGATTCGACTATTTGTACCCATCCACAAAAAATTTTTTTTTTTGGCTCGATTCATATAGGACACAACCGAACCCGTGAATATATCTGGAGTTTAAGGCATCGTTAGATAACTCATAACTCTTTTTGTATTAATAATTGTTTTCAAATTTGATGAATTGACTTGAAAGAAGTTCTGGTTGTAATGTACAATATAATCGTTCAATTTCGATATTCTAGCTTAGTGGAACTTAAGCTGGAACTAACAAATAGACATGCACGTATCTAAGTGTACATACGCTCCATGTCATTTGAGCCATAATATTTTCTGCGAATGCATATTTATAAAAATATATAAAAAATGCACCGTAAAAGATGAACAAAACCAAATACTTTAAAAAAACTTCATCAAAGAATAATGGGAAATTAATTAACACTAAAACGATAGAAATTTGCAAACCGTATCATTTTTTTTTGGAAATCTGAGCTGATATTATACACCGTTGTATCCTCTATTATCAGTTAGTACCATGATTTTTCTAAAAACGGCATCGAACTCAAAACATTTCATCAGTGAGACAATTCAGTCAGTTAGTATGTAAAAATCACAATTCAGTCACTATAAAAACACTGTCCATCTCCATCTGTCATATTACTTTTTTTTCTATCATGCCAGATTCAGTCCTTAGGATTTGGCGCATTGCACATATGGCCAAGGGTAGGTGTGTTCAGATCGTGATCCATCTCCCTCATCGGTGATATCGTCACGAATCTCCGTCCAATCGACACATTTCGACTCCGCGGAGCCAATTACGGCTAAATTGTATCAGTATCGTGGGGAACGAGTGGCCGGCTTTGAAGTGTTTGGTCGTCAGATGATTTGTCTGCCACAGGTAACTACATCGTTACTTTCTCAATGTTTTCATGCACAGAGCTGATTCACAACACGAAATTCCGTAACGATGTACTGTTTTAATGTTGAAAGAGATCACTGCTTACAATAATATCTTCATAGCGAACAAGATATAGCGAAAATGAGGAAAGAATAAGGTTCTAAAAGTTTCGATAACTTGCATCTATACGATTACGACTAATCCTTACTTAGTAAGGACCCCACTTGATTAGTAAAGAGTAAGAATTGGTAATGCGTTAAGGAGTAAGAGTTGACGCAACTATATCTTTATCATTTGCTAGATTCGACGATTCGAATTCAGTTTCCAAGGAGAATGACAATTGAAAGAATCAATGCAAGCTATTTCAGCTATATGAAATATTTCTAAAATCCCTTGTTGGTGGATTACATACCGTATATACGAAGCTGAAAAGACTCGAAATTCGTCCGCTTATTTGCAATGTTGAACAGGTTCGTTATCATTATAGTATTTTATTATCGTATTTGTATTTAATATATTTTACTTATTCACTACTATTTCCCATTATTCAGTGATAACTGAACAAAGGATCAGGAAATGAACTCCAAAACGTGTTTTTACCACTATAGCTTAAATAAAGTGTGTATGCATGTTTGTGTATGTGCGTATCTGTCGATTTCAACTCGCAAACCACATTTCATGATCATGAAATATGATGCATGTAGCCCACATAAAAAAAACACCTCTCGAAATTTTTTTACTCAGTTTTCAGTGGAGCATTTGAAGACAACAGGAAATTTGCATATGCTTATTCAATAATAGAATCGGTCGATTTCATAAGAAAATATATTATTATTTCATATTTTTTTATATTTTATAAACAACTTTTGATCGAACTTCATAAGGGAATTTTTATATTTAATGATCGTATAAGCAACTAGTTTGGTCGATGGAATTACAATACCGCAAACCGCGTCACATTTACTGACGTGCTTTCCCATTTAGAAAGATCTAAATGAATTTTGAGATAACAGCAACAATGAGTACATTACCAAACAACTATCGAATGGCATTTCATTTCCTGATATAAGTACAAGATCATATTATCTGATAGTAAAATGACGTATGTGAAAATTTTCGAACCGAAGTATTGCGAGTCTATTCTTTAATTAAAGGTACGAGCATTGAGAAGTGTTGGGGCGATACAACCAGGTGTAAACCGTTGCAAACTGATCTCATGTGATGATTTCGAACGTCTTTATCAAGACTGTCATAGTAGCTGGTTAGCTATTTGCTATTATGCTTATTGAGAAAAAAGAAAACATCAAAGAATAAGGAGTTGACTATTCCATCGAGTCGTTAATAGTAATTTCCTTGTTTCTATTATGCGCTTTCATAAATTTGTTCCGCAAAAGTGTACTATTTCGATCGTTTCAACTATGGGACCAATGAAGCTAAGAACATAAAATTTGGTGGGTATAATATATAAATGCTCAGTCATATTCCATCATGATCGTCAAATGAGATTATAAAGAGTCCAGAGGAAAAAAATTAAAAGAATTAGATTCGTATAAGTGATCAATTCAGTTGAAATCTGACCGCCGTATTTTGCATCTTTTATTTATTTATTGGCAATAAGTGAAATTAGTTAGTAGGCAGAATACACTGCAAGTGCATAGATCATACCAATTCTTTTAGCGTTTCTACATTTGCTATCGATAAGAAGCATCAAATCTTATGAAAGATTACCCGAGAGAATTAAACCGCTTTTCGATTCGTGAGCGATTAATGCTCTTCGAATTTTATCACACTTGTCAATATTACTAAATCACTTTCCAATTTCATTACATTATTAAAGCCGACTGGCAATTGAAGGAAAACATCAACGACTAGAAGCGGAAACTTGCACATTCAAAAATATATAATCAATCAATTACAGCTCACGTCCAGGTCGCCCAGCAAAACGTTGTCCACCAAATAACGAGTGGAATGAATTTGGTAAAAAGGAGAAACTTGAAGGCAAAACCTTTGAGCCAGGTAATGCAATATAATATTTGTAAAAGGTGTTTTTATTCGGAATAAATTTTGAAATTTGCTTTCTTCATTAGTCACTAAATTAAAGATCGGATGAAATTTAATGACTATAAGCTATGCGCCAGCCATCGACATGTAGGGCAATCATCGAGGGGAAATTACAACTGCAGCGTCTCATAAGAAGCTGAAAAGTAGATCTTTCACTCCGTGGTAGAGTTGTGCTTTCCGTTGGATCTTTCTGAACTTCTCCCTCTCTCTCTCTCTCTCTCTCTCTCAAGCACACACATTCTCGTAGGGTGTTTGGGGATTGAAATATTATCCCGTCTATAGAGGCAGCATCTTTCGATACATAATCCAATTTATAAAGTGAAATTAAATAGTAGCAACTACTTAAGCGACAACCCTATAAGTAATAATCTGTCAAAAAAGGTGTCAACACAAAGGGTGGCATTACAATCATTATAATGCTAATTTTAGTGATATTCCTTGCATTGTTAAATGGAACTTGCTATTGTATTGTAGCATCGATAGTACGACAATAACGAAAAGGAACTACTGACACAAGTGCTATACAATATTCCATTAGCGAACACCTGTGATATACCACTTGCCAGATGTGATTCGCTTTTTGTAGGTAATGAAGGATGTATCCTTTGAGATCAGAGAGGAGAGCAGTGTTGAAACGAACTCTGAATTATTGACAGCTTTCCGAACAGTCTCACGTTGATTCCCTTAAACTTACAAAGTTTTCTACTTCATTCTCATTGTCTTAATATTATTGAATTTATCAGATGATTTGGTGATAGGAGGATGCTATTTGTTGATGCCAGCTGAGATTGCGTCTGAGACCACAAATGTCGCGTCAATCTGATCGATTTAACTCGATAACACTATATTACAGTATATATTAGAAAACTAATGCAGTAGTATTGTCATGACAGTTATGGTGAATAACCGATTATGGCATAAATTGAGAACGGCTATTACTGCCCATTCATCGCACCAATGGTTTGGTGGCAGCTGTCATAAAATTGTGACGACAATGATATCACGACGGTTGTCATCAAGAAAATATGCTATTTACAGCTGTTAGATAGCTTATTTGCTGCGCTCTTCATATAGAAATGCCTTCTAAGTGATTAAATTGCTTCGCTTGAAAAAAACCACAAAAATATGTGAACAATTACATTCATATAAAAGACATTGCCCCTAAGCGCGATATTTGTAAAATAGTTAAAAAAGATGAGCAATTAGAAACGAAAAGTTTCCAAACATTTCCATCTTTTAGATCTCCATAACAACCAGAAATTGGTGCTGTTTATTTCAAAAAAGCGCATTATGAAGTGGATATCATTGCAAATCATCGTCTGTCAAATGAGTAAGCTCAGTTTGTTGTGGGAAATGAAAGTGGAATTTAGATGCAGGTGAAGTGGATGGCGAGACGAGCGCCGCCGAATGTGCTAGTGGTCAGCAGAGTGGACAAATGCAACTCTTCCTTACTCTACTTCCATTGACCACGCAGCAATTACTCGTGCAGAATATGATGGCTACGGCGGCTGCAGTTGCCTCTCAACAACAACAACAACATGAGCAACACCAACAACAACAACAACAACAACGACAACAACTCGAACATCACAAACAATGCGTCGCACGGGAAATACACAACGTTATTCGACAGTAAGTGACCGAATTTCGATTAGCTGACAGGTTACTGCTATATACCTGATCGGGTAAGTTAAAAAATCTAACAAGTATTTTTAATTATTTGCGTTACTTGAAGGAGGAATATTTGAGAATATTAAAGGATAGTTTTTAAACTTTTCTTCATCTTTCATTTATGTCATCACCGCACTCGCATCGCGTTTGCAGAATGTGGTGAGCCGAATGATCGTTGTGCTCTAACCAAATAACTTGTAATATTGCGAATTAACTATGTGAGATTTATGAATATTTTGCGCGTTGATTGAATGCATTATGAGATAAAGTTTTGATGATAATAATATCGCGATGGTTGTCATCAAGAAAATTTACTATTTACAGCTATTAGAGAGCTTATTTGCTGCAATCTTCCATCTAGAAATGCCTTCTAAGTGATAAAATTGTTTCGCTTGAGCAAAAATCACAAAAATTTGTGAGCAAAACCTTACCTGTTGAATCCTTACAGGTTAGATATAGGCCGCCAGGTAAACTGTTGAACAAGTTACTATATATAAATATCTTCGTCGGCCAATTTTCTCGCATAATTATGTAAATAGCAGTAACTTGGTTTTTCTGTTTCTTGACTATATCACGAAACGATTGTGGGAACATTTTCATTGAGGAATGAACTCGATGAAGTGGACAGCGATAAAAAATATCTGAGTATGCGCTAAACTCTACGATCAAAAAGTATGCATTTTGCCGATCGAAATCCTTTCCTTAATAATTATTCCCAATGCATCAGCGCTTTTCATTGAACATTTTACTAACGAATGTTGAAGTAAAGCGATCGATGAGACTATCCTTTTATAAGCCGATGAATTGAATGCTATCTCAATATGGATTACTTTACTTCTTTCATTCTTTTTCAAAGTATTAATTTCCTTTCAGTCTTCAAGTATATTCTTGTGAATCACTCCACATTATTAAAAATATTTTTCCTTTAGTAATTTCGATAGTATCTTATGAAATTCAGTCATGAATAGTACGAAAAAAAGCTCTTTTGTTAAATGGATCTTCTTTTCTGACAACCACTCTTTCTCGATCAAATCTATTTAATATTTTTGCTGCAAAATTGCCCACTTTAAGGCTTATGCATTAAATTCCTGCAAAACATCAAGTTTTAGTAATTGTATGGTGATTAAATAATTTCAATATAATTGTAGTAGAATACAAAGCCGGCATAGATATTTGAATAGTACAATTTCGATACGGTAATTTAATATAGTAATTAAGATAATAATGGTACAGTCTAAACATTTAGATAGAATGCATCTAATCTGAGCTGTCGAATAAACCATTCTGCTATCGCCGAAACGAAGCGATGATATGAGTGCTAACGAAATGAAGTATTTGTGATAGCTGTTGATAATATTAACTGATTTTTTCTAAACCACTTGTTTGAAGAAACAAGGGAATAGAATATGTTGTTGTGACTTCATTTGTTCTATATATTCTTAGCGAACGAAGGAAAGACGAAGAAATTATGAGACCGATGCCAAATATCTTTCAAAATTGTACCATCAAAATTAAACTCTTTTAGCTGTGCAATAAAAATTCCATTCGCCAAAGGTATTAGGCAAAGCAATACTATTTGTCCTAAATTGATGAAGACTTACCTCGCGACACTATTCAGAAGATTCGATTGGAGAGGCAGAATTAATATCAACGATGAGCACATCAGCTACCTTAGATTCGATAGCGACACAGTTCTCATTGCGAAAGATGTGGTGCAGGCCTATGAATGTTGCTGCTGCAGCTTATAACCGAGAGCATGAAGATGAGTCTAAAGAAGAGACGCAGAGCATCGATTCGCCACCTGCTCAAGTAGCGCCGAATGGCACAAAACCAAACAAATTGGCCTACGTCACGACGTCAAATGAGAATTGAGAAGGCAAAGAGCTGCTGCCTGGAATACATACGATGACCACAAAGGAGCAATTCAGATTCTGCCCATAATGACTTGTGTTAGCGGGAGTTAGGCTATTCAAAGATTGGAGAGGAAAAGCTGGCCATAACGTAGAGATGGCGGTAGAGTACCATAGTGAACAACGATTCGCATGATGAATCAGGTTGACGGCGTCGTGAACATCGCAAAAACGAAGAAACAAGCTTCAATGAGTGGAACACCTATCGCGAATAGATAACGGTAGGTGGATGCTGAGAGTTGTTGGATGGCTGGTTGTACGAATGCGCTGATATTCACTTGAATGGCCACCAAGGCGGGAGATCGATCAAGCCCGACCAACAATAGGCCGCAAATATATGTGAGCTATGGAAAAGGTAAGAGATTAAAAACGCAGTTGTGCGCAACTTGATTCTTGATTAATGAAAGATGAAAATGATTAGTCAATATAATTGAGAATAAAGGAGGCGGTTGAATAAGGACCTAAGAGCGTCCTGAATTCGGAAAAAGTTGCTAGGATTAGGTTTTCGATGATGACGAATTCAGTTTCGGCGAAATTTTTCTATTCGAAATCTGTCTTCCTCTTCCACCCTTTCATTTGAAAAAGTGGCGACATACTCCCCCCCCCCTACTCCTTCCCTCCACCCTAATTAAAGTTCGGTTGCCTCATTGGACTGTGAAGGAGTCCGCTTTTGATACTGTTCAAGGTTATGAGCAGCCTTGTAGAGTGGCTCACGAATCACTTCACAGAAGGAAGATTTTGAGATACGGCTTTTCGCCACTCCTTAATGCCAATGCGCCAAAGAAGTGGGCCATAATTTGACTCGAATAATTTTTGGCAAATTTCAAATCAGCACCATCGAAAATTCAACCCTATCAATTTCCGCTTCGTTTTTGGGTCCATATTCGAATACTTCCTCTATTCTTGATTAATGTGAAAATATTCAACCGTTCATCTCTTCAATAGATGTCAGCCGGTTGTGAATTGCAGAGAAGAGAGTGAAATTTCATCACTATCCTACAATTCGAAGAGTACCTCTCCAACTGGTGGACCACTTAACTTGACGAAAGATCGCAATTTATCAATGAACGAAAGTTATTCGATTGATCGAACCTCTAGCGATCGATCAATAAATCCTTCGTTAACTGATCAGGATTCAAACTCAAATCAGGTGTTATTTATTTACTATACATGAAAGCAATCAAATTTCGCAAAATTCATCCATAATAGAACCGTCAATATTTTTAATTTACATCAAATAGGCGTATTGAATAGTTTGTTGGAATAAATGCTTAACACGAAGATACCTTCGTTGCTAAATTCAACAAAAAATTTCATAGTAATTTCATTGCATTGAAGGATTTATTTTGCACAGAACACTCCGACGGAATGCGAGCAAACGTTGCAATTTGCACTCAGTAAACTCATCGCTCTCATCGACATTGCAACCACTAACGTTAAAGCTCAACGCGATGCTATCGACGCAGAGAAAAGTACACTTACTTATATTTGAGTAACACTTATCCTCTTTAGTAGTAATACAACAGAGGAATACTTTGTAATAATTTAGTATTTAGTAATTTTGATGCATCTACACCCTTCCCATAGAGACTCTTGTTGCCCGATCTTTAATCCCATGCTGTCCCCTTTCATTTTTCTCTCTATATCTTTGTCGCACATCTGTTATCACATCTAAATGGTGAAAATTCCGAAACAGCGAAGGAATATCCAAGGGGATGACGAAAAAATAAAGATGCCAAATGGAATTGTTGAAACAATGCTTGATGAAAAGGTTACCGCCGCCCTCAACTATCGTCAGATGGTAGAACTAAGCTCTATAGAAATCAAAAAAATACTTTGTTATAGGTGGAGAAACAACAACAATTCTATGGTATATGCCACTTTATGCAAGAATCCATATCACAATATGCTTACATCACGTTCACTAGTGGGGCATAGCTTCTGACTTGAGGTCATGCTTAATGCTTATTTTCAGACGATTTCATGCTGTATTGCTCAGAACTCCTTAGATAAGCGGATGCTTTCATTTTGCATAATCTCACTGAAACTCATAGCTTTACCTATTGAGAAAGAAATTATCCAATACGGTTGAATCATTTGTAAGAAATGTTACTTTTACAGCATTCGCACAAAAACTGCAAGTCGAACTGAACATGGTACGGAATAATCAACTGAAGATACAACGCGAATTGGCACAGGAACAACGCAAATCAAGTACGTTTCATGGGAGGTTCTATTGCATTCGGTGGCGCTATCCACTATAATGGACAGATCGTTTCCGGGAAAATTAGTTTGCCCTCAGGCAAAGTCGGTAAAGCACACTTTCACTGCCTATTGCGATTCGAGAACGAAATAACCGTAAAAAATATAAAATAGGGAATGATCAAAATCACTCTAATCTCGTTAAAAATTGAGCCTTGCTTAGGTTTGTGAATCTTACTGTCGTCCTATATGTTCGAATATCTTGCTATTACTTTATAGCTCTGTCAGTTAGTGTAACTCACGACATTCAATAAACACCTCTCACATCCCATTTCGATAAATGAAAAAAATCGGTAATAAAAATTGCTGCATTTTATTGGAAGTTATAAATTTGCATTTTGCGATGTGATAAATAATGACTGATAACAATTAATGCAGCTGTCGTCATGAAATTTAGGATTATACTTCCGGCGCTTTTGTAATGCAAAACGAGAATCAATTGACCTGAGAGAGCAACTCGCACAATTGGATGCACGCATCAGAAGGCGATCCATATAGAAAGAGGAACTAAATCGAACGCATATTAATTATACATGTGCGTAAGTTAACAGACAGTCGATCGAACGAAGGGACTATGTATTTTTACTTAGTAGATTTTAGTGGATTTTTTAATCTTTCATCTGGAACATTCATTGTTTTTTTTATTTTTTTGACACCCAATTGATATTATTTTTACTGGCAGTCTTATCGATAAAAGTGCACCTTACCGGATTTAATAGATTTTGATAGTGGGATTTGTATGCATTTGATTTCTAAATTCGGAGGGTAAATTTCCAAAGGCTTACCAACTGATTTTACGACATATATTTAACACAAATCAATTGCGTAAGAATTAGTGGCAGATTTGAGTGTAAAAGCTTCGTTGACTGATTCGAAGGAGTGGTTATCCTGAAACGATATCGCAAAATAGGATCATCCACACAATGCAGAATACAAAGTCAGGAGATCATTGTGGTTCCATGTTGTAGTATCATTACAATTATACGTCTTAAGGCAACCAGTCTATCGATGAATCATTCTTCTAGTATTTTTTCGTAGAATATGCGATCCACGCTCCTTTCCTTCCTCCACTCATCTCTTTTCGAGAATTCTCGAGAGATTCTTTTCTTACTGAAACTCATCTTGCCTCATCACACAATTTTGATTTGCTTTGTTAGCTTCCATCTTGCGGCATCCCTTCGATAAGTTTGCCTATATTTGTAAAACTTGCCTTCTCATATGAGGAGCATTACCCGTGAAATATACCAAAGAAACCTTTTACTTAAAATGTTTCTCTGATAATCCTTGTTGATACGTATAGTTTCTGATTTCTGAGTTGATAGTTTATTAACATTATGGGAACTTCTATATACTGTGATCTCTAAGTGTATATTTATTTCTGAATATTAAATGCCGAAATATGTAACCAGTCCATATGTGCGGTTTGAGGGATAGGATCATTTATAAATTTTGTTATTTTTATCAGTAACTTAGAACATTGGTTTAGGCATCCGCATAGAAATTCGTATCAAATTGAAGCGGATGGGTACTGTACACCTGTATATTCCGAATGTTCTCCATTCATGTTCACTGTTGAGTTTTCCGATGTTTACTAATTAACAAGGTGGCTTTTAGCCATATCTTTCGTCAGGACGACACTTGCGCCAGCAGAAAACATATAAAAAGTTAAGTGTATTCTTCTTCTTTTTTTATTTTTAAGCTGGCAGGTTATTTAACGTGAATACTGAGGATGTCCTATTTGTAAGCCTCCGGATGGAAAAGCATTAAGGCGATCAGAAGTGAGGAATTAATGCAGCTTTTAAACGCGTGATTAGCCATATGGATGCAGTTGCAAAGAGCATACGTTCGGTGTCCATCCACTCTCCTCTAAGATAACAATTTTTGCAGGTATATGCAAATATTCCCATCAACATTGTTGAGTCAATTCATATAATAAACGAAAGACAAGCGAGGTACAGCATAAAGAAGGCAATAAATGAACATTTAAAAAGATAGCACTGAATGAAAGTTGTGCTTACAAAGCAATGTAATAGCAAGTGAGACAATAGCTATAGCTAAAGTTACTTGTGAAGCAGGCAGTTTTAGGCCGAATACCGTAGAAACTGAAAGAGAAGCCCTGGGGCTTAGAATGGCTTTACCTGGAATATAAGGACTGTATTAAAGGCGATGACGAATAGAGACCTACATGATTTCCTAGTTCATAAAAGTTTGATGGGAAGTTCACGTTCTGCAAAAGGAATTGCCAAATATTGCAAAAATACGCTCGCAGCAATGATGCTCTAGCTAGATCATGCTCCATTCCTAAAGGTAGCAATTACTTCGAATCAAGCTGACATAAATAATCTGAAATGTGCAATAAGGACAAATCTTACCAACGAGGATTAAACGCCTACTGAGGTGGAGGCTCATAACAGTTCCCACTGCGAATCCATAATGGTCGTATTAAGGCTTCAATTCGAAGCTCTACGGTATACAGGTTTAAGCGAGGTGGGAAAAATAAATCAAAATTATTGAAATCATTGAAAATCACAAGGCAAACGCCCTGACAAATTTTTTATTGTATTTTCATCATCAAATCAAACCCAACATTAAACTACTCTAAAGCTGTCCCACAAACATGATTCGGAACATTCTCCAAAACAGTGACATAATTTCGCATCCACAAAAAAATTTTTAGCTTAAAATTTTGCTTGCAATATTCAACACAGAGAATGCAATAATTTAACAACGGAATATCGAAAGTACACCCAATATATGCATAAGAAAAATGCATTCACCATTAATAAAAACAAAGACGAGTAAAGAATGAAACAAATCTTCCATTATCTCAAAGATCCGAAAAATGTTTAAAATAGAAAAAAACGTTACCGACAAGTATGTATGGGCCAAGTGCTTTTCTGCTGATGGTTTAACCAAGCATAATGTAATCATTCGACTTGGCGCTTCTACATGCTTCCTGAAACATTGATTCGAGGCGGCGAGGGGAAGCAAAGTAGAGGTTTCTTAAACTAACAAACACTTCGGCCGCCACGCTTACGACACTTGCGCCGTTCTACATCATCTTCGAATCCAGCAACTCCTTTGTAAGTTCTTCAACGTCGCGAACCTCTAAACTCTAAAAACAATTGACAACTCTTATCACTACTATCACGCAGGGCAAAATGCTGTAATACCAATGATAACAATCGTACCTTGGTTGTCTCTAAAAGGAAACTAAGATACCTAAGTGATGCTCTGAGCAACGAAAGTATAAACTGTACCACTAAGAACCGACGAAGCGTAGCAAAAACGGCATTAAAATGGGATGATATAGTGTCGCAATTCAACTTCAGCATGACGTCAAATCGTTCTACCCGATTAAATTAGAGGTGCATATCTCAAATTTAACGCTACAATCACTTCATATTCCTTATACAAAATGTTGTGATTTAATTCATCGTCATCCCCTACCAGAATTTTCTTATGCAATTTCTAGAATCAACCTTATGAAAATTGTTTTGCACAATTTTATTACCCTTCCATCTAAAATTTCACTCTCAAAGTCATGCTTATAGCAGCAATATTTTCAGCGTTCTAATGTTCAAAAAGTCTACTCTAACGCAAACAATAAGAGTCTCAACTCTCGAACGAGATAATTACCGAAGCACCTCACCTCTTAGAACGTCAAATTTCTGGATCATTTATGAAACTTTATATTATCCTTGAAGACACATTTTGATTCTCTACGAATATAGCAGAGTATTGCATATGAAAATAAGTGCTCAAATGCATATTGAAATAATAATAACAATCACATAAATCGCCATTTAAATTCATCTCAGAGAATAAAAGATGAACTATATGAGTATGAATACCTTAGTAAGTTCGCATTCCTTGAGGAGTTTATTTCTGCTTCCTGCGTATAGCATTTGCACATCTGGTGAGCAATCTGAATTCGCTATTACTGCATTAGAGCACTATTAAAGTTGCACTATTTACAAACATCATCCAATAGGGCGGTTATGCACAAGTAATTCTATATACTACGTAAAATATGGGTCACTATATCGTCTATTTTTTTGTCCTTGTCGTTCATTTTACAACAACAAAAACTTTTCTTCATAATTTCATACATGTGCGTAGCGTATTTTCTAAAATAGAACACCTTGTCTCGAAAGTTAGAAAAACAGTATTCCCTTTTTTCAATGAAAAAGCTAATAGAAGGGAAGATTCCCCTTAAATGAAAGAATAACCTCAATAAAGGATGGAGAAAAGCCGAGTTTACAATGTCGACGGGGTTGGTCGTAGAAAGCAAGGCAAATCTCTAACATTGAAAGTGTCACATAATGTAACAAAATGTTCTAATACTAACAAACGGTTGTGTGTTTATTGAACAATCAATGAATTGCGATGTTCTGCACGGATCACAGTCCCGAAGCAAAAACCGTCTCAATTTTCTCGATTCCAGCGCTCCGAAATTTTTTTTTTTTTGGAAAAACTTTGCCACAGTACTGGAAGACTTCTTTCATTCCTCTTTTCTTCTCTCTTAAAATACTTTTGCTGACAAATCCTCCCCCCTCCTCACTAATCCATTAGATTATTCAATCAACACATCAGCTATCCGATATCCAAACAATAGATAAGCTCTGTGTTCTTTTTGGTCTATGGCACTATAAAGGCGCAATAGTGAATCTGCAATAAATATATACCTGAAGGAGTATAAAAAATGAGACACATCGGAAACGACTTCCGACCATCTGCATGTTCCAGTTTATAGCTTATAAGAATGTATCGAGGTTGCTGAGAAGGCAGCTCATCACAAAGTTGCCCAAGTTCACAATCCTGAAACATTCTTATCAATGCCGTTCGCATTTTCACTTAACAACACTATACGCATGATTTCAACGTTCAATCTCACTGCTGTACCGATTCAGCATGGGGCAGAGGAATGAGCAGAGAGGGATGGCAAGAGGAGAACGCTGAATCTTTGTTAAATTTGAACCTTTGACATAATATCCTCTGAATTTTAGAATTATGGTAGTTTTACAATTGCAAGTGAAAGAAAGATGGGCAAGTCTGGGAGGACAGGAAGAGGTGGAAGAAGGTGGGGATAGGAAGAAGGAGGAAGAGGGATGGACGACGAGAGAAAGGAATATATCTGACTTCGGTTATATTGCTGGCAAAAGTCTCGGGACTATAGCTACAAAAAATGGAATTTTTTAATATTGTCTATCTAATGCATTCTCCCTGAAAAGTGAATAAACATGAAATCATCATTTGTTCACAAATAATTCCCAACGAACAATCAATATAACGTTCAAAAAATTTCCTCGCTTATATTTCATCATCGAAATCAATTCTTGAAAACGCTTTATCAATATCAGTTGTCGCCAAATTTAAGACACAATCTATACAACAAAAAGCACTTTACCGAATGGCTTTCATATGCAACAAATCGATCAGTGGCTGGGTGGAGAATCTACACCTGAATCGAGCGAGTAATTCCATACTTGCCATCTCTTAAAGTGATGTTTGCAAATGGGATGAAACCTAAATCCCTCTCCCCCTCCCTCTACCATCTTCCGCTAGATAGGCCATCTGAAGGCGACAAATTAAAAGATTAGAAGGATATGTAATAGTAATAGCGACGAAACAACTAGGACACACAGCTATCCGCTAAATATTCGACTAAAAAAATGTTAATTAAATGAATTAAGAAAAGAAAATGAGAAAAGTCAGCAAGCAGCAAGTAATCTCACCTCAAGTCGCTCTTCAACAGTGAGATGGTGATTAGCTCGATCAATTTTCACTAAAAAAAAACATATCAATATTATCAGTTTTTTGATTAATTATTTTCAATTCAAAAATTGCATTACTGGAATCGATGAGACTAGAATGAATAAGCTAATAACAATAACTAAAACATTTCATCTATTCACTCTGTTTTAGTGATTTAATTTCGATTCACTAATCAACTAATCAAGTAACACTGAATATGTACACTTCGGTTCAAAAATGATCTAATATAATTGAGTGATAAAAGGATAGAACACTGAATGACGACGAGAATAGACATCGCCGATCGTATGCAGAAAGATGACAGGGTTGGATATTTCATCTGCGCTCTCCCTTCCCGTCATTCACAAATCTCAGGAAAATTTCATCGCGAATACGCATCCCTCCTCCTCTCGCGAAAACTTTTAAGTGAGATGGCTGAGGCCTCCAAAATTTGAATGCTACTATTTCCATGCGTTTTTTCTTTTTTTTTTGAGCTGAGCAAGCAAGCATTATCCAACATTTAGAAATTGCAAACGGTTAAATTTCCATGATCGCTTTCAAATGTACCTCTCTTTTATTTCTTTCATTTTTGAGGTTGCACTATATTTTCACAAAATATTTGCGTGGATATCCGATGTGACTTCGTGTATATGAAGCAAATGAAGTTGATAAGGAAATAGGAGTCGATTGGAGGGCACTGGAACGAAGAGATGGTGAGAAATGAGGAAAAATACAGATTACATGAAAGGGCAGTGGGTAATGTGGAGAGCGCGAACGAAAGAGGAAGAGAAAGATGGAGTAGAAAAACTTAAACATTATATATCAATGTGATATATTTATTCGATAACTTACATATGAGTGCATTCATAACATGACTTTTGTTGAAACGAAACCTCGTCAATTCATCCTTCAATTCTGTCGGTATCTCACAAATTGCCAATGAACCACTCTGAAAGTACTCTAATTAATAGAATTAAAGAAAAAAACCAAAACAATGTGGACAATCATGTGAAGTAAGATGAACCTATAATGTTGAATTGTGGTACCTTCAATAAATATCGCATTCTGAATTACAACAACTCTATCTTATCATTGAAACGTAGACTTATTCCTCGAAATAAAATGCACTTAACTCTATTTATCAATCATTTGAAGACTCTTTTATGATCGCGTCTAACTCAAAACAGCTTAATAAAATATATAAACACAGGCACTACTCCCAACGTTCCCAATGTGGATGCAATTTTCTGCAACCATATTTATATAAACGCTAGGATGCGGTGCATATTCTATAATAATTTATATTCGCCCATACCACCGAACGAAAAAAAAAACAAACAAATACTTAATAAACCTGAATAAGGTAAAAGAAACAGTTGAATTATACCTAAGTACCACGGATCAATATTCCCAGAAAAACATATAAAAGGTGACCGGAAGCTTCGCACTAATACAACGAGCATGAAAGTGCCAATAAAAAAGACAACACCCGAATTCTTGAATTTAAAAAAAACCTATCGATCTATAGAAGTAAATATGGTCGGATTAATTCATTCACTAAAATAATCTCCGACGATTTTAGCATTAACACTTCACGAGTTCCTGGACCGATAGATAAAAGAAATTATAAGTCAATCCCTTTGGATAGAGAAGAAGGATTAGCTTATTTATGACCAATTAAAACAAAGAATATTTCGAAAAAACGAACCATCGTGTGAATGCACTCGATGAGAACTCGACTGCTTCCCTTTTGCAATATTCGAATTAACTTTTAGCTAATGCCAATTTTGCAAATTCTTTCTGAAAAATTATGCAAACATTAAAGAATACAAGCGATGGGTAGATTTCAATAAATATCAACTCGCCATTAAACCAAAGAATTCGGAAAATATAAACCAAAATAATGCAATAATAGCCTTATTTATCATAAAACAGGACAAATGAGTAGAGATGAGAGGGTATTCACTTGCTAAATGAGGTATTTAGTATATTCGCTTACCCACTCCCACCCCCTCCCCCTCGAAAATAAAATTAAAAATCTACGACGTATTCTTCGACAATCTTTATTAAACTTGACTATGTCGACCGCGTGTTCAGTTTAGATAAATTCCGCATTATTTACTTCCGTTATTGAACTCACTCCCAAAAGCTGTTATTAAAAAAAGCATAGACTATCAACAAAAAAAAAAAACTACGCATTTGTCTAACTCTAATACTCCTTAGGATGTTCAAATAACTAAATAAATAAATAAGTAAATATGAATACATAAATTAAATTTGAAAAATATAAATAAATAAACAGATCTGGAAACTTATTCATGGAAATCTACATACTCAAAAAGTTATAACCGTTTATATATGAATGAATAATATATGAGTGAAAAAAAATAAATAGACAATATTTATTTTTCTCAAGAAAAATTTCCCCCCAATCATGTTCACTATTTATATAAAACAATAATTTAAAATGTAACACTGAATATCGACTACCGAAATCTAGCTTATCACGAACGTAACGTTCTCTTATTCCGAAAAAAAAAAGAAAAGAAAAAAAGAAACTCCCCGAGAAGAAGAAATAAAAATTTGTTATGTGCAAAAAAATTTCATCCCCACGTTTGGTTGGTCACGTTGAACGTTATCGTTAGCAGCTCCCCCTCATTGACGGACTCTATGGAACAAGCTCCTTCTTATGAAAGACTTCAGAATTAAGCACCTTCTTATGAGTCACTTCAGAAATAAGCCTTTTTTTATGAAAGACTTTAATAATAAGCTCCTTTTTATGAAGGACTCCAGAAATAAGCTCCTTCTTGCGAAGTACTCCAAGAAATATAGTCACATAGAACAAGCAAGAATGCATCAAATGATGATCTAACGAACAAATCAAATAGATGCACATGAGGTATGTTGATTATGATTTCAACAGTGATGATGGAAACGTGCGAATACAATGCATTGTTTTATTGTTTTGCTTGAAAGAACACATCTTTCATATGATATAAATAAGAGATAGAAGCAAACAATATTGAGGAGCAATCAACGAGAAAAACGATCAACATATGGCCCATTGGGATAAGATTTATGAAAATTTGATTCACATGATCATTAATCGTTTTCATCGACTTATCAACGTTTCCCCTTCCTTTCCCCTCCCCTATCTCTCCCATCTATAAACAAACATAAGGAAAGCAGAGAGAACAATAAAAGCACAAAGAGAGGAGGATAGATTGAACACATTGAGCGAAAATATAAATAAATTATTTATATAAAAGAGTGAGATTACTATGAAAATATGCAACAAAGAAAAAAAAAATCAAATGAGGATGAAAAATGATTACGTCGAAATAATCGGATCAATTGAAATATGTCTCCTTTATTACTTTGCAATCCTTTAACCTTTGACCTCCATCAAATAACCCATTTACCTCATCTGAAAGTAGGCCTAATTGTATGAATTCTCATAAATGAGAAAATTTGGAAAGCATCCAAAAAAAAAAAATCAAAGCACATAAAAATTGGAATTTTTTTTCAAAAATTTCTACAATCTGATCATGGTAAGGCAAAATTTTTTTTTTTCGTTAAAAAAAGATTTCATTTAGGGATTTTATTTTATTTGATATAAGTGAAATTAACGATATGAAATCATCAATGAACTATATAACTCTTGTAGGCAGCTAAAAAAATACCATCGAAGAAATAATAATCCATCGGGAAAATTTCTATCTATTACAACGAGAAACACATTAAAAATTGCAACGAGAAATTTTACAAAAAAAATTTGTAAATTTCGAAATGCAGTTTATAATTTCACATTTTTAAATATGCTAATGCTGAAAAAAAAAAATTATGGAATCAAAAAATATTATTTATTCATCGAATTTAGGCCCTTCGATGGAAAATACAATAAAACAATGAGTTTGTGGAAATAAATATATGCTAATGAAGAGAAAATAATAAATGAATAAACACTTAACGATTTCAAAAACAAAAAAAAAAAAAAACCATCGAAACTTCGTTTCAATTAAAGTAAACGAGATATTCTCAACTAGTTGAGAGATATAAATATTCATAAAAATTTTCCCAATTTCAAGAAATTTAAAAAAAGAATAAAAAAATCCCCAAAAAATTTCTTTGTATTGAAAATTGACATTCAAAAAAAACATTGTAGAAATAAAAAATGAATTGATGAGAATAAAGTGACACCCAATTAGCAGCTTTCATCTAATGCTATTCGAATTTTTGCTCAATTGAATTCATTTTTCGGTTGAAGTTTATTCTCAACAATTCCATTATTTATCTCTAATATTCCCCTCCCTCTTAACTGAAGGATGACTTAGCCTATCGTTCAATAAGGTTAAAAAATATCATTTAAGGGCAAAGAAACGACTAGAATGGTGCATATTTTCGATCAACTTACCGCGCATAAACAATAATTCCTATGCCCCTAATAACTAGTAATTTTACAAATGATTCTAAAAAATTGCCGATTAACCGATAGAAACAAACACACATACGTACACACATGCACGCATGTATAAAGACGCAAATGCAACGTAATTTTACAAAACGCAAAGCGCAGAGAGCAATGCATATGAAAATGAATTGCGCGATAGCCCCCAACAAATACGATCAAAACGGTTCATAGATGCAATTCTAGAATGGCTAGCCATAGCATCAAGGCAGTGCAATAAGATCACCGATCACGCTCACATATATGAGATGAGCGTGAATCATATACCCATTCATCGTGAATAACCCATTCCTATTCTCAAATAAAATCGAACGTTAAAACGCTGCTATAGATGAATATAAATAATTCATTTTTATATCGAATATCGTGGTCTTAAAATGAAAGTTTTGTTATTGATGGAATGTGTGAATGGAGAGAGTCCTTCCATAGTGCTATCACTTCGCATCCCTCCAAATATGATCACTTCGCCTCGTCCTACACAAATCGAATATAATATCGTATCTTCAGGTGCGTTCAATTCCAAATCTTGCTCTTGCCATCTATAAATAAGACTTTATATCATATTGTCTTATGCCAAAACATCCATCTTTTTGAGGATTAAAATATATCAAATCCCCAAAATTTGAGGCAATTTGGAGGATTTGATATAAAAATTAGACAACTATGCACTTAAATAACACGATTGTTTCGATGAAAATCACATCGCGCCCGCTGGCATCGTTGTGGGTATAGTGTTGCACAGCACAATTACAACCAGAAGATGCTCTAAATTGCTGATGCAAATTGCAAACACGCTAGGAGGCATTCTAAAGGGAATCAGCAAATCTATAAACAAGCTCACTAGTTAATGATGTCGTTCGCAAATATTCTATTCACATTATTTCAAAAACCAAAACAACAATATCAGGTAAGCGGAAGCCGTCTATCACTATCAGGACTTAAACGCTGGCATGCATGCACCTCAAAATGTTCGTCGTTCCAGCATGGTCAACCCATGTGTCGTGCTGAAGTACGTTGAAGCCCACTCTAGACAAATTGCATCCACAACATACCTTGCAACATGCTCTGATAAAACGCGAGATAGGTCGAGTATGTACACCGATAGAAGACGACGTCCACTCAATCCTTCTGTTGGAGAACGCACGTATCGATGTCCTACACCAGAAATTACATCAATGAAGACAACTGAATTAGGGTAAATTTCGATAAATCAGGTAATACTTCATGAGTAAGGTAAGCAATTCATCGCTTAAAATGCAATCAAAATTTGACTAACATTACGCCTCTTCTAATAATATTCCTTTCAATTAAATAAATAAATCGAATAAATGTATTACATGTTAGACAATGCATCAAAATGATTCACAAACCACATAACATCACATCTCTCAGTTGACGATTCAAATGATTGCATCCGAATGACTCAACGGTAGAACCCAGCTTTGAAGGATCATCCCATATCTGATATCAGCAATTTTTCCCATTCCTCTCTTCCTTCGAATCACTGTCGTATTGAGAATTCATGATCAAAATGCGCAGGGTTTAGCGCTTGAACACAGATTACCACAGTGATGAATACATTACTATATTAACCGATGAGAGCTAAAAAGCACTGAATAATATTGCGGGCAGTAGTAACGTCCTAAAGGTAATAAGCGATGGTCAATTCCTATATGTCGTACGAAAAAAACAAGCAGTTCAAAACATCCTTCGATTAAGATAACATCCGTAATAAGTCAAACTAAAGCGTTGGAGGTCTATGCAGCAATCCCTTGTTCTGCGATTTGTTTCTGAAAAACGAAGAACGAATAATATAATGTTATCGGTATTCATTAACGACTCCATTCAATGTCAAATAAAAGGTTAGCATGCTTGTAACGGTACTCCAGAAATATGAAGTTTAACTAATTTGTTGTTGCATAAAAGCACCGATATGCCAATAAAAACAAACCTCCATCAGATGAATGAGAAGCACGATGCTGATGAGGTGTGCAACGACGTTGCAAAGACCCACTCACAACACCGAGATGTGAGCGTGAATCCCTCTCCGTTGATTTGCATTCTTTGCTGCAATTAGACTCTCAAATTGAAATGTGTCACAATTCACATGAAAAGACAAATACCTACTCAATATATAAATGGTTGGAAATCTTGCAAATGGTAAATAATGGCAAGCGATTGATCGGTAAGGAATCAGAGGACTATGCCCTATACCACGTTGAAGAATAAAACTCGGATCCAACGTTTTTTGTCACCGTGCTGGAGGTGATAAATGCCATGTTGTAGAAGATCAACATGATGGAAAATTCGTTGACTGCCGATATATAAAATAAATAATGCCTACTATTATTACCAATTCAATTAAACAGATGGAAAATTTAAACTTTCGCCTTATCATTAATCCACCTCGCTTATCAGATTTTGATGTTCTCATGATGAAAATGGGCAATACCGAATTCAGCTTCAATTAATGACATAGAAATAGCTGTTTCCTACAGGCTACTTTCAATTATAATTATGAAAGTTCATTAATCTCGCTAAAATAACGAAAAATTCACTTGTTATTCACCTAAAAACTACGTTGTTGACGTAGATAAAACTACATTGCCCGACGATAATTTTGAAGGTGATATCATTTGCAACGAATGCATCTTATCGAAGGAAACCCAAAACGTAGAAAAATATTAATCACACAAATGCCTCAATCTAAACACCAATATCCAGAATTTGCATCGACATACGATCTGAGAGATTTGTCGTTCTATAGGACTGGCCTTGTTTTATTCACGAGTGCTGTAAACTCTTCTGTATATGTAATCATTCATTAAAAAATCGCCAAAAATCTTTCCTTGTCAATCATTCCTTGCATAAACAACAAAAGATCCCTTAAAATTTCAATTGGCTTCTCACCTTGATCAAGCGAGTATGAGTGCGCAAGTGACCAAAAACATTGCTACACATTTCTATTTGAAATATTGCTTCATAATAAATAATGACGTCACTATTCAAGAGTGCAATCAAATATAAACCCGACAAGCATTATAAAAACAGAACTAAGCAAATATATTTTGAACCATGAAGGTATTGTTGGAAATAAACTCAAAATGCATGCAACCGGAAATGCGGAAACGTTCCTCGCCAACGTAATTAACGAATGCTATATCTTAGCACCTGGTCGTAGTTGAAGGTGTTGTCAAGTGGCGATTAGTTTGTGACATAAGACGTGCCATCGAAGAAGTATTCTCATTGAGCTGTTTCCCTGAAAATGGCACTTAAAATATTTAGTGGTACCATCGCTTTCTAAAAAACAAAAAACATTCTGTCATAGTCTTCCTTCCCTAAAAATGTATACAAAATAGAGGATCGATTCTTCAAACAAACATATTTGATATATTCCGCTGATCTTTCAACGAGGATAACGCTTTTAATAAAAGTAAAGCTGAGAAAAGTTATTAAAAATCTTTATAAGTCATGACTGAAACATTCATAGAACAAATAATAAAACTAGGTAATATAATTGTTTTACAACAAAGGCGGAAATAAATACACCTTCGAGTAGCGCCAAAGATCACTAATTTTATGAAGATGATGGCAACAGGCTCACCTTGTCTACATGCCGAAAGCCCTGACGTCGATCCATGAAGAGATCGTGGATCGCTGCAAAAAAAGTATAACCCTAATCTACAACCGATAATCAACACTAATGACTAATGATGAATTTTCCTCTTAAACCTATTCTCTCTCTCATACGCCCCCCCCCCTCCTCCTCAGCCCCTTCCCCCACAACATATATGAGCCATTGATTAAGCGATTTAACTGCCCGAATGAGAATATCAGTTTGTTCACAAATATGGTGCAATGAGCAGTAAGTACTGCACAGTGGTATGGTTAGAGATTAGATTGGGGATTGACTGAAGGCGGAAGTGGGCTTGTTATATTTGCAGCAAGTACTATCACCTCTCAGCATCAACGCATGCTTGATGAACCTATATCGCCAACCCTTCGTTGCCATGTCTGATGACACCTCGCATGCTTTTCACCTGCCTCAGGGGCAGCATTGTATGGAAATTAGCACTTCCATATATGGATGACCCATAATAAAAATGACTAATAATGTTTCCGAAAACAGCTGCCATTAATCACTTTTAGATTTGCTATGATCAACAGGGAGAGAGGAGAGAGAAAAGGGAGGAGGAATGAGAGAAGAAGATGAATGTCCTCCAACACCTCTACTAAGAGCAAGATCGATGCTTTCTCGTAGCCTTCCCATCCCTCTTCCAGGCCTAATTGAAAACATCATCTTGCATGTTGAATTTCGCATATACTTTTGTATTTCTGTGTGTGTTAAGCATTGAACCGTGTGGGATGCATTCTACGCCTATGCAACAATCAAATGACGATCCAATGAAACGTTTTTTTGCCCACATTTTAAATCAAATTTTGAAGCGAAGGCGTCAAGAAGGTGCAGTAACGGATGACGAAAGGAAATTGAGTTTTTACCGGCAAGACGACCAAGAGAGCTCCTCTAGTGAAAAAAGGAGGCAGCAGAGTGGGGAAGATACCAGCCCTGGCACCCGTCAACCACAGACTACATTAAGGCTTTGGTGAACACTGTGGATGCAGGTAGTGCTGAGGTTTGGGCGGATGACATATTTCTGTAGCACCCCGCTACTAAACATATATTAGCTTGAATGCCGACATTAACTTCATCAAACCACAGCCCAGTGATTAGTACAGTATCGATTAGGCTTGTATGCTGAGCCCGCTGAAGCTGGATGGGACTACTGGTAGTCTAATAAGAAAATGTGGTCAGCACAATCGCAGGTTTCCCGGGTTAGCGTACTTCAGCATAACAAACACATTCTAGCAATAGTATTCAAAAAGAATAAACTTAAAAGAGGATAAAAACTACAAGGGGAAAGCAATGACGTTTCGTGAATATCGGCGCTACCCAAAAAGACCAACCTTATATCGTCGACGTTTTGCTTTGTTGCAAGACAGGACGCATTAGAACGATTTGACGGAGGCGAATGATGACTGGTTGAGCACGTTGCCTCAAAATATACGAACGGATTGACCAATACTTATTCAGTCAAGTTGTAAATTCATTTGAAACTTCATATTTTTATATTTATTTCTCTCCAAATATGAAAAAATAAATCCTGCCAAGTATTCATCAACCAATAGAAAGCTGCCGAATCCTGATGATGAATTGCCTTCAAATTACTTCTTTTCTAATATTTATATTCCTTAAAAATCAGCTTTTTCAAAAATAAAAGAAAAGTAATTGTCCCTTAAAAGTAAAGAGTTCTGAAGATAAAATAATACGAAAGAACAAACGAACAAATATACCAAATATAATATAGTAAAAAAGAACAGATGATATGAAGTAAAAGAAAGTTGAACGTTTGAAATCCTTTATTAATGTCTGCTAGTCGATCCAAATGTTAAAAAAAAAAGAAGAAGAGAGAAACCTCAGAAGAAGTGACGACAAGAGTAGGTATCTCCCCAACAATAATAGCGGGTATTGAACGAGCTCTCTGCAGTTCCACGTTTCGTGGCGTATTCCCACTACTCACCTCCAGTGTACCACTACTACTCCTTTTCTCTTCCTTTATATCCTAAAAAATATTAAATAATATCCCATTTGCGATAATTGCATAATACAAAGCACTGATTATATTTGGTGATAATTGCACAACACAAAGCACTGATTATCTTTGGTGATAATTGCACAACACAAAGCACTGATTATCTTTGGTGATAATTGCACAACACAAAGCACTGATTATCTTTGGTGATAATTGCACAACACAAAGCACTGATTATCTCTGCTCCAGTGTGAATAGCTACTGAAGCATTGCTCCCAAACACACCTATATAGGATGCAATAACCACCACACTCACCTGCTCAACGTGGTCATCAAGTGACTTCGATGTAAGCAGTGTCCTACGTCTCGATGGCGTATTCGGTTGCAGTCCACCATCAATTCGACCATTTGCACCAACCGCACCACTCCGTAACGCCACTGTCTCAGCCACACGACGTTCCGTTAAAAGTGCCGAGCGAACGTTTAGCGGGGTCGGCGGAGTGCCAATACTCATATCCCTTCAGTTCATTTCAGTTAGGTCAGATATGCACTGATAACGCCGAATTTAATAAACTTCCGGTCTATTCGCCGCCTGCATCGATCTTAATTGAAGAGTTGAAAAAGCGGAAAAGATCCTGTAGATATAGATACTGCCCTTCTTCCCCATCTCTTTTTATATGCCATCAATGACGACCGAAAAGCTTACAAACTGACTAATAGCAGCAAAACAGGCAGGACTGTCAAACGCCCACTATTTCAATCGTGTCGAAGAATCATTCGCCGCCTTCGAGAGTTGCAAATTCTGAGTCTGCAAACTACCACAAAGAAATCCTTTCTCTCCCCCATCTCGAACAGCGACGAACTGTTCTTAGAATTGCGCATAGAACTCGCATTCCAAGGGATGTCTTATCAATATTTCCAAGGGGTCTTATCAACTAGTAAAGGTCTCAATGACGCCCCAAATGAGATGACTCAAGAACATCAAAATTTGTCAGTGATTCCCTCGGCTGTATGAAAACTTCGTTTTAAAGTATGCAGCTTGAAGTTCACTTCTGATGGTGCAAAAAAAAAAAACAACTGCAATTCTATAATCACTTTTATAGCTGTTATAAAACCACTCACAACGCTTCCTCCCATATATACTCTCAGTGTTTTATGCACATACAAATTATGCAACAGTTTTGATGAGGCATAGTGCAAGGACCCGAAATAGTAATATATGCAAATTAATGCTCCCACACTTATCGTATTATAAAAGAAAACATTTCTAAGTGGGTGAAACCTTGACGAGTGAAATCTAAGTGAGTTATGCTTCTAATGTAATCCATTAAATAAAGAGCAGATCAGATCGGATTAGAGCAGATCAAACTAAATGTCAAAAACCTTAATCTTTTACGGGTAGTACGAGTATTAATGGATAAATATTGCGATTAAGAATGAGATTCCACAGCCTACTACTATTAAATGATAACAGATATAGCTGATGTATCCTACGACGATAATAAGAGAGGAAAGGAATATTCCATTGCAAAAAATTCTACTTTTACAAATATGTGCATTTAAGAATAAATGCAAATCGATATTCATTCAAAACGGATCATTCAGAGAAAACGTTTCATTTTACAATCAAAAATATCCTTGCAAATATATAAAGTGGATTTTTTATAGCTACTCAACTGCAGTTTTACATTAATTTCCCATGAAAGGACAATCGATCCGCTCATATCGAAGGTTCATATTGGCCAAAGAGGGTTGCAGATTGCATATGCGTTGCAATGCATTGCAAATAATAGCCAGTAAGAGTCCTTTGTATGTACTGCAATTCATCAACGTTTCAGATAACGACTAAACACACTTGCTTATAGGCCTCGGGGAAACGAAAAGCAGGCATGCAACCGTAAAAAAAAGGAAACTACCTAAAGTCGGCGCGAGTCTTTGGTTTTTTGAGTGTTCGACTGAGCGCGACGAGGTTATGGCCCACACGACACGCAGCGTGACACCACAGTTGTGGTGCTGATACCTCCGGATTCACTATCTGAAGTACATAATTGGTTGAGAGAAAGAAACCCACTTCTCAAGTTGTCGGGTGAACGACTGAATGAAACGGCCATTCGAAAACTCACAATGGGAAGGGGCGAAAGGCGAAAAAGCCCTCTAGAAAAATTTTTCTGGTAGAAAGTTGAATGGAAACTCCTAAAGCTGCTTTAAAAAAACTGCAGCAAACTGAAAAATAACAATTTTACAAAACCACGACACAAAAACTTCCTTATCAATAAAACATAGGTCAGATCAAAGAAATCAGGAAAATACTAACTAAATCACTGATGAAAACAAGTGAACAACGACCTTCACTTCATGCCATCTCCAGGTGGTCGATAGCGATACATCGAATTGAAGCAGCCATGCATCGCTATAGATCATATTCGGTCCACCACAACCACCCACAACCAACAAGTGACTGGAATCGATTAGCACCTGCGAATGACCATAACGGGCTGCTGGACGACGACTGTAAAAAACTTTTCACAGTGTTCACTGTGGAAAATTCGCTGGCACTTGGCACTTAAAAGAAAATAACGGCGCATGTACTGAATGCAGACAATAGGTAGTCAGCATATACTGACGATATAAGCACAGCTGTTATTTATTTATTTATTTATTTTTTGAATAAGATCGTTCACTACACTACTGCCAACCTCTGGTCAACGCTTCAGAATATTGCGGCACCATACCTCTCCAGAATGGTATCACCCTTAATTTTGATGTCGCGTACTTTATTTTATAGAAGCGCACAGGAAATAATTTGATGCCTCTTTCTACATAGATAGGATGACGTCATTTCCAGTGAACTGATTCCCTCACTCTTCTCATCAAATAGCCAGAAACAATAAAAGCAGCATGAAGGTACGTTTTGAACGGCGGCATTCAATGCTCTCTTGTGTAGTGTTCCAGTTTTAGGCTTTGTACTGTAGAATGATAACTTTATGCGATAATATTCCATTAATTTTATACGATAATATCCCTATCTCGTATATTACTGTATAAAGTTAATCAGTATAGATAATAGACAAGAACAAAGCCAAGTGGGTGGTTTACTTTAGTAAAATTGTGAATGTTATAGCAATTAGCAACGATGACAACACACATAGAGGTAGGCGAGAAGGAAAGAAAGTGATACAAGCACCTTTATTCGTTCGCAAATCATATTTCGATTGACCACCTTCTAAAGCATCAAATATCCTTTCTTTATTATTTTACTTGTTTGGAACCAACCAGCTTTTCGTTATTTAATTTCGTGTAGCTAAATGAGATATCAATACGTACCCATCAGCGATATGTGGTTGCAACCATACTCTGCCAGGAATGTCGAGAACCCAAATCTCATTCGACGAGCAATTACCCATCGAGCCACCGAAGACGATCATCGAATCACCGACGATTGATGCCGAATGACTAGCAAGCTTAGGTGCCGAATTCTCTGTCACTATCTACAAATGATGAACTCCACCAACAGTTGTAAACTGCCTCAACATAAAACCAACCGACATCCACATAGGACAGATCAGCTCATATAATGTAAAACTGTGGCCACCCAAGGAGGGGACGTCATATCGTAAGAACTTACCTCAATCCACTGATTCTTGGCGGTACTGTAGAGATGGAGCTCACTGTAGAACGTTGAAGTCTGGTGGATTGGATTCGGTGATGATTTCGAAAAGCCACCATAAAGGAGAAGATCATCGCCATATTGAACCAATGTTGCTAACGCTTTAGGGCTTGGAAAAGGCGCACGTGATATAACAACTCTTGACCATGTATGCCACGTCTGAAACTGCCCATTCTTTGAAAACGTTTCTGGGTGATCCTTACATTTAAACGTTAATGCAAAATTGTTATAAGCAGTAAATAGGTAATACCATATTCGGATCTGGGATGGAGTAAGCGCCGGCTGAGGAGTAAGGAGTGAGAAGACGTGGAAGGCTCTACGTGGTGTAGAAAATTTTCATTGATTACTGAGAACATTATTAAAGAATTCTTTATAGCTGATAGGAAATCAACAATGAGCCGAATAGTCCACTCAAAACTCATTAACAATAAAGTGACTTAATGAGGGGAGCAAAAAAAAAAGAGATCTATTCGGTGCCGTTAAGCAATAGGAAATCGAAGAAATGCATGTAGTTCAACTGGGGCAAATTATGATAATCTCATGGAAAATGCAGCATATATTTATTCCTTAATTTAATTAATTCGACAGTAAAATATTTGCAAAATTATTTATGAATTGAAAAATTTTGTTAATAAAAGATGATAATATATTAATATGAATTTGAAGACTATAACTAACTAAGTCAAAAGTCCAGAGATCATTGAATGCGGTATAGGTAGCCGTGCAACCACCAAAGACATACATTGCCTTCTTACCGGTATGATAACAAGCTGAATGAGAGCATCTCTCCGCAAGAAAAGGACCAGTATGCAAATCGGGTTCATAACAACTCCTATAATAGTATTACACCATAATCTTGTCCAATAATTCCATCACATAGGTTGAAATAATTTGTAAATATACACAATAATGATACAATAATAATAATGTTATTTAATTTGCAGAATTAAAAATTAAAAACTTTCATAGAAATTATTTCTGCTGTGGTCATTTTCACTTCCTTCTTAATGAGATGAAATTGTGCAAAGAGTGCAATAACGAACATGAGAATTCCTCGCAACAACAATACATACAACAAGAACGTACCATTCGAATTGACTACACCTTTCAAAGGTACGCTTCATAAGCGCAATAGCACCGTTCGCAATGTGTTGCCATCGACGACTCACCAATCGAACCGCATCGAGATCGTCATAAGCGCTTAGCATCGTAAATACATATTCGAGAATAAACTCAGGTAGATCGTCGATGCACACATCACCCATCTTGTTGATGTAATTCATTGTCGATTCAGTCATATCCCTTTTTAAATGTTTCATTTGATCAGAAAGCTCAAGAAGCAACCACTCTTATCAAAAAATTTATCAACTATGCCGATCAAAAAGTGCAGAATTATCTAAATGAGTGAGTAAGCATATTAATATCGGAATACTTCCGCTTGAGATAATAAAATTTTATGATTTCATAATACGTTCATTATTGAATTCGTTGAATATTTTACAAAGAAAAATAAATGCGAAATCTAAAGAAAAAAAAAATCGACAACTTTTATTGCAAATGAAACGAAAGAAATTAGAAAGAATTACAATCAGATATTATCATCTTACTTTGACCTTTGACTCTACTTTAAAAAGTTTTAAATTTGGAATAATTATTGCTTTACATTAATTGAATGAAGTAAATAAGAGGAACAATTACTAACAATAAACATCAAATATCAAAAATGAAGAGTTAATAATAAATAAAAAGAAAATTTAAAAACGAAGGGAACATACTTGCCGCAATGAAGCATTCAACTCGAAACAAATGATGCGGAAATAGGTGAATATGATCCTCGAACGAACCACACAACTCAAACAACATTCATCCACAACAATTCCGAAACGCTTAAATTACCATATTAGCCATCAATATCCTCAACAATAAATATTAACGATTAAAGATCGTAATGAAAACGAATATTCCATTCACATAAAATAACAACTCATGAATATAATATGCTTAAAGTGGCAGAGATAATATTCCTTTGAAAATGCAAGAAGATACAGTAGCAACTCGAATAAAACCCCAGGGTTTGCAAGATTCTCGATTCAAAGATACATTAATATGCTGAAAAAATTGCAGGAGGGGAACTGGTCCCCCTTTCTAACTATAGTTTTTGGGTATCTTAAAATTAACAGACAAAACAAACATCATCGAAATCGTCTTTTAATCCTCCATATTGGAATGGAACGCTTCCATTCTTTGATGCCAAAGAATTGTTGCAAATTATGACAGTCACCGTAACTCATTGCAACATTATTGACATACGGGGGGCTTTAATGCATGAAAATACTGTAAATAAGGAATACAAAGAATTGCTGCTTTCTAATCAGTTGACAATGTGCATTTAGGCATTTATGAAGGTAACATAACATGACAGACATATACATATATGTAAATCATCAACGATTGAGAGAATATAGGGAAATTAGCATTACGCATTTTATGCAAATTACAAAAAATGCAAATTGAACTATCGCATTATATAGCTAGTGGAATTTTAATAATTTATATTAATTCCTCGTAATACCGCTTGTATTTAGCGATTTACTTAAAGGATTTATGAAAGAACTTTTAATTAATATCCGCTTTTCTTAACGGGTAATATACGATTAATCGCTAAAATATATAAATCTAGGAAGTTGCTTGCAAATCTATAAATATAATTCTTTGAAAACTTTGCAAAAAAAGAAAGTTGCTCTTCTAAGATACGGATATCACAGCTAATAGATAAAATTGTCATCGCATTTCTAGCACTGCAAATTTCATTTTATAGATGATATGTAGAGGTAATTGAAGACGAGGAAATATTCGACTGCCGGAAACCAGTTTAATCCTCGCATTCACATTCATAATTCATATCGAAAAAACCATTAAAAATAACGACTTGCAGTGGTAATCATTCGCCAATGCAATGCAATGCAGTGCAAAAAACAGCTCAACGATGCAAAAGATTTGAGAAATGAAGCGTATCGTTTCTAGAGATAAAAATTCAATTATCAATAAATTTTTCTAAGCAACATTAAAATCTGAATAAATAAAAATAAACCACCAAAACAGAAATATTGATCCATCGAAACGACACAACAAAACATCGATAGACATCTCTGTGGATAGGATTTTATGTGATTGTGATAGTGGACTATCGATTAATCATCCTCTCTATATTCAACAATAATTCCTCATTCATATAATATTCGATACTCAATCATCTTACTACATTTGTGTTTTCCATTCCTCTGAAGACATCGAAACATGAATCGAATTAATCGAAAACGTTTATAGCAGGCTGCAAAGAGATTGTAAGACCGACAACCCTTGACAGTTTTCAATGATAAAATAGAAAGGGAAGAGAAGGGAAGGGAGAGAGGGGAACGAAGTGAATGGGTAGGGAGAGAGAGGGGAGAGGGAGATAGGGAAAGAGGGAGAGAGAGACAAAAAGTGAATTGACGTCAGGGAAAGGCCATTAAACTGAGCCATCAATTAAGTGAAAACGATGAATTGAGGAACATTCTACAAACAATTCCTATCAATATAACAAATTCATCCACAGAATAAAATCATTGAATAAATTACTTACTTAAAGGATAGCTGTTCTAATTATATAATATTAGATTAAGGTAAAAAGGTTATACTAATATAAATTTGAAATGTTAATTAATTTCAGTGGTTCTCAACGGGTTTTTCTTTGCGCTCAAATCAATAGCGATGAAATATTTTAGAGATGAATAAAAAATATGAGAGAATTTTTAATGAGACTCTGAAATTGAAATATTTATAAAATATTTATTTATTCAATGAATACAATAATTTCAAAGAAATTCCCTTTATTTTTCCTTTGCAATGCAATAAAATAATGTAATTCAAAAAATTGCAATAGTGGTTTGTGAATTCCATAAGAAAAAAAGACGTAAAAACAGTAAACATTTTATAGAACCTTATAACTCAAATATAGTAGGAATATAGAAGATATGCAGCAACAGATACTATGAAAAACGAACAAAAAAACTCATAAACCGCCAAATAGAAAGCGTAAGGACATGCTGAAATTGTCATCGTCTTGGGTGTGCTTCCTGCGAGAACAAAGGTAATATACACCTGTGAGAATGTACTCATATCCCTACTTAATTTACCCTCACACACGTATTCGTTTCGACAATGATCGAAGTGAGACGAATAATAAATTCGAACGGCAAATAGTGACATATTTATCAATAGCTTTATCAACTTCACAAAAGTGACAGTCGGCTGTCAACTGTCACCCGGAAATCTCACAACAACATCACTGTCTCTTTTTTATTTACATTGAAAAATTGTCCGATGGTGAATGGAAACCTTGCCGATACGACTTGTCCTTTTCCACTTCTTAGGTAGAGATGATTTAACGAATCGAGCTATTGCATGTCCGCGATCGATAACGTAGAAAATATCTGCCTTAGACCCTACCTAATAACAAATCCTTCATTTATCGCCAAACAGTGACTACCCAAGGAAATTGGCCTATATAACTCAAGATGGACTACGTAATCGCCGTTTCACCATCAGAAATTAAATTCAAAAAAACAAAATAAAATAAAATAAATTTTAAACTTTCCCCTTTGTCGTTTTAATGAAGCCCACATTTTGAGCAATTTATATGCGCGAGTGGATAAGGAAGTTTCTACACCTCTCTCTTATCCGCTCCCGCATGAGCTCCCCCCTCCCTCCACCTCATCCTTCAATCCTATCCCCCCCCCCCCCCTCCCGACACAGTTTCCTAATTTGCTCATATTTTAAACGTTTACTAGAAGTGCTGCAAACGATCGGGTGCAAGAATAGACGTTCTATCGAAACTTTGATACTTAGCAATTCACCCCTTTGCACATTAGTTAGCTTCACCGAAGTTTTCGTTCGTCTCTATACCGTAATCTGAAAAATGACACTGGAATTTGGTCAATTATGCGACAATAACTGTGGACTCACCTGTTCAACATACACCACTCACCTTCCCGAATACTGCAATGTAGTGATATTACAGGACATGCCTCGGTAGATTTGTTCAACCTTCCATTACTTGAACAATGAACTTTAGATTAAGGAATTCGCTTTGAAGTCACATCTCAGCATGTGTTTAATGCGAAGTTTTTGTGATCCTTGGAAGATTCCCATACTAAGCATTCCACACTCTTGCAATCTCTGCACTTCACATATCTTCCCCAATTCAAGATCCAATACATCTAATGATTAGAAAATTCAATCATAGGCCAAAGTTAACGATATGTCTTCACATATTATTTTGCATAGATATTAGTAGGCACTTTATTATGTGTTTGACTTATGTCAAATGAATATTCATCAATGCAACAAATCTTGGAATACGGGATGAGGGTGAGGGAAAGCCATAATGCAGTAGAGAATCACAGATCGCAACAACATGCTTGAAATGATCGACAGCAATCTCATATTCGAGTACATTGCGTTTTCGTATAATTGCATCTACAATAATCCACTTAAATCAACAACTCGACTATAATGCGTTTTCCCAAAAATTACGAAAATTTTAGAAACAAACAAAAAAAAAATTATGCATATTATTTTCGCTAATATGCAAAAAATAGTGCTATAAATTACGCAGAAAAATATGCAAATGCGAAATTTCTCATAGATTTGACTTTTTTTTCGATGCAACGGGAAACCATCGTTGCATTCTTTGCTCGCATCAAAAGCGGTAACATACCTCAATCTCCTTTGTTTTTTCATTCTCTTTCTTTGCATAAATATTTTTCGTGCAAATCTTTTGGAAATGTGTTCTTTAATACTAGGAAAACACGCCACATAGCAGAGCGCATTATGTGCGTTCATCATAAACGTTGAAGAGAGTTCTGTGAAGTTGATTAAAAAGCAATAAACATCTTCAAGAGAATGTGTAAGTTGTTGTTATTTGTGATACTATATATTGCTTTCTTCTTTTTCTTATTTATTTCTGTTTTTATTTTTCATAAAGCCACTTAAAATCATCCGCAGTGGCGCAGTGGTATAGCATTCGCCCGGCAAGCGAGAGGTCGCAGGTTCCTCCACGTCTGTGGGCGAACGTTTTGACTGATCATTACAACACAAATCACGGCTTTAATTTGATGTGGACTATACTCGCCTTCAACACAAATATATAAGAAATATTAATATTCCGTTGAAAACTTAATTCACATGAAACCAAATGGTGCGGTAAATAGCTGGATAGAAGCTTTCTGGAACCATTCAATTAGTGATCGGCGAATAAAAAAAAAAAACTGCTAAAATGCGCATTTTCGTAAACAACTTGGCATATTTTCCTTCTGCAGCACAAAAGATTTCCATGAAATTCGGGTCAGCCCAACGCTAAACGATAGATCTTGAACTTGTTTGCCGATTCGAACTTTGCTGCGTCTCGAGAAGATAACGCCTGATTATACCGTATACTCACAAATACATATGAATTTTTGTGTTAATGTTTGCATTCGTCGGCGTATGTCAGCAATGGTGGGAAAAGGACGCGACGCTAAATTTAAGTGGATGAATTTTGATGTTGGGGAGTGGATTGAAGTTAGCTCTTTTTTTGGGGGGGCGGAAGGGGGGGGGGGGGGAGAGGATTATAGTGGCAGGTGAATATATATGTACGATTTTGATAGATATCGGGCAACATCGCGAATGTTTGAATACTTGTATGAGATTGCTGTATATGGTTTTACCCCCTCTCGGACCTGATTTCCTTTTATAAGCGTCAATACATTCCACAATTTTTCCCATTGCCGTGAGGTGTTCATCTATAGGCGGCATATTGATTCATTCATCTGTATAATTGCTTCATTTTATCTCTCGTGTATATATTTGGCTATATGAAAAGAAGATAAAGATATAAATATACACGCGTTTAATTTCATACATTTATATGGGTATGTGTATATTTATACGTATTGGCACACATGTGTATTAGCGACGTATATGAATGCATATTTGCACATATGCGTTTTTAAGAGTTCCACGTCGTGGTCATGGTTCTTTAATCATACGATGGCTATATTTTATAGATAGAGGGTAAAGAATTCATGTTTCCCAATTAAGTCTCCAAAATATTGCCTATGCGATCGAAATATAACCGTATGAAAAACACGATTTTAAAGATGTGAACTTACCTGCTGCACTGGCAACTCAGTTAGAAAAAAAGAATAGCAAAGTTTTTGGGAAGAAATTCTGCTGCTGTAAAGATTTGCTAAAAGCAATATTCTTCATTGTAATTTCCCAAAATTTGCATATTTGAGTGATCTCATTTTGTACGAAATTTGCCTATGCTTGCATATGGGTAATAGCAAAGATAAGTGCCAAAACGTGCACTTACTGCATATGACGAGAATGAAAAATACCCTCTATGAGAATCTGGTTTTCCCACGTGAATTTCATTGTGTGATATTGATGTTTAAAAAATCTGATCCCAATTTATTCACCACTCAAAATTTCAATACTTTCCAAATGTTTGCCTTTTTTCTCTTTTCCGTCAGCTTCCTTTCCAGAAAGACATCTCCACTCTATACAAAACACTTTCCCGCTCATATAATATTGAATATATAAACCATCCAAAAAAAAAAAAATTCTTAACATTTTGCATGTATTTAATATTTTTTATTATTGTAGGAGTCTAACGTGATATTTTAATTGATAACGAACTGTGAGAAATATATTTCAGAGAGCATAGTAATAGAAAAACCCCGCCGAAATATTTTATCGTCACGTTGCGAGGATGCCCCTCAGCGAATGCGGGGATCGTGATAGTCCGCATAACGATCCTAATGCTGAAATTTGTGGGCATAACCTACGCATTACCGTCTGCGCCACTCAGGTATCTAAACGATATTCTCGTGTTATGAAGTTATTTGTGTGTATCTGTCTGAAGCGATGAGCTATTTACTGTATTATTGCAAGATTAATTATAATATAATTGAGGCTCCAATTTGCCTCTTTCTCATCGATTTTGAATTAATTTTTAGCTTTGAAAATAATATTCATTTTGCGTTAAGCATAACGAGATTGCTGCAGTAGTATTTTTTATTATAATATCGTTTCGTAAAACATTTTGCATTTCGATGCTAGTCAATGAAAGCATCGCAGTGATTGTTTCGAAAAGGGTATTTTCACATAGTCGAGAGAAGAGAAGAAAACTGGGAATGGTGCAGTTTTATTCGTTAATGGGAGCATCATAGAAAAGAGGGATGTAATTTTCTCTTATTCTTCCGAAAGCAATGAAGAAAGGTGAAGAGAGAACACCGCTTAATATCATGCAAATGTGGCTAAATGAATTGAATTTGAATATGTTGAAGGGTGGTCGTAAGTACATGGAGGATCGTGTACAAATAGAATGCATTCGTTTCGATGATGGTACCATTGACTATACCTATATTGCTGTTTACGATGGTCATGGTGGTTCCGAGGCGAGTGAATATGTTAGGCGACATTTATTGAAGAACATCCAGGCGCAGAGTGGATTCAATGGTGATGATGAGGCGATGTTAGAAGCTATCAAAAATGGATTCATTGAGACGCATCTTGCGATGTGGAAAGTTGTTGGTAATCCCCTCTTTACTATTCGCTTTTTTGCAGCATATTTCTTATTTATTGTTGTTGGACATGGATTTCTTGCAATATGAGTTCCGCTGCGGGTTGAGGGGGGAGGGGAGAGAGGTAGAGTCGAATCGATTGTGATATCACATCGCAAACGTTGCACATGTGGGGCAGTCGAAGACATCGCGCGTTTCCTTCCCTAACTCTGACCACATTCTGTTCTCGACGGTAGTGTTTCTATTAAAGAGTTGATGCCTTCGTTGTTTTATTTAGCAGTCAACCCATCAGAGATAACCCAGAATCCTTTTCTGGCAGTTTCGCTGCTCATCGCATCCTACGTTGTCGAAAGGAAGTTATTTATGATAAGTGCAACATTTATACGCATGCTTATAAGGTTTTTAACTTGTAGAGTTGATAAGGAATAACAGATGTAAAATTTATAGATGAATGGCCTCTGACGGCATCGGGCTATACAAGTACGGCGGGTACCACCGCAAGTTGTGCATTCATTCGGCGTGGCAAGCTTTTCACTGCACACGTTGGCGATTCCGCCATCATTTTGGGTCGCTTACAAGGTTATTATTACATCTATAATTAAGCTGATTTATTTTATCGATTATATTTTATCAATCATTGCTGATTAAAATTCAGTTTTCTATACGACTTTACGCAAATTTTTATTTACCTTCGAGAATGTTGATGACAACGATATGAAGATTCGAAATGTGAAGCTCACTTCACTCACCCAGCCCTGATTCGAAATGTGAAGCAGCGAAGTGAATATTAGAAATTCCGAGAGATGCACAAAACTACTGGAAAGAGGAAATGTCACGTTGTTTAGAAATTTTCAGATAACTTGATTTAACTTGTTTTTTTGTGCATATTTATTGCCATGAAGTATGGAAAGGAATTTGTAGCTCGGACACACACCTCATTACCGTAATTTTTATTACTTCTAAAATCATATACGCTTTTCCTACTTTTTATTTCACTGTTCGTTTATATTGAAAGGTGTTGGGTATTTGACGTATGAGATTCCCTATTTCAGGTGGATGTTTAATTGGTAACTATCTGACGGTAGATCATAAACCTGATAGTGCGATGGAGGAACAGAGAATAAATGGTGCGGGTGGTATGATAATGCGCAAATCGGGAGTGATGCGAGTGGTATGGAAAAGACCAATTCGAGGACACATCGGACCCGTTCGACGTTCAACGCCCACTGAGAGTATTGCCTTTCTTGCGGTCGCACGTGCACTCGGTAATCGTTTCTGATGTTACCATTTTGAGATGGAATTTCAATTATTTTGGGCGCGGGTAGGGGGGGATTGAGAGTACCTCACTGTATGTTCTCTCTAAACTGAAGTCGTTAGACACTTTTCTGCTTTCCGCACTGAAATATGTATATTTACTTTTATGTTAGCATGCATTAGTCAGTTGTTGGCATATAATACGAGCAACAGACATCTATCCACTTCAAACAATCTGGGATCTCGGCTAGAGCGTTATGGGATTGAAACAGTGATTTGGAAAGGTTTGTGCTTATGGTTGCTGAACAGTCGGTGTGTAATTTCATTCCGATCTATAATTCAATGATGGTAATTGCAGGTGATTTGTGGTCTTACAATCAGGATACGAAGCAGTTTATAGTGAGTCCTGAGCCGGATGTAAATGTGTTGCAATTGGATGCCAACGATAAATTTCTTGTATTGGCATCTGATGGACTCACTAATGTGTTGAAGGCGCAGCAGATCGCCGACATTGTCTATAGCTACGAATGTGAGGGTCGCGATGAAGTACGGAATTACACATATTCTTCTTTTTTTTAAAAATTCTTTACGAGGATATATTAATGTGGTCTACGCAGAGACAAATATATAAATGTTTGTCGAATAAGAGATAAGGAAAAGGAATCAAAGTTGGGTGAAATTATCGTTTTATTTTAATATGCGATGAGGGAGCAGATACTTGATATTCATAAAGGAAAGATATTTAAAGGATTTAAAGGTTTTCACAAATTTTTTTAACGATCAATTCTTTTATGGAGATCAACTCTTATCCTGTCTTATCGATTAGTCTATGACAAGTTTAGCAGTTGCTGTATTTCGAGATTACAGGATGGATTTGTGCCGAATCATTCACGTTGGTTGCTTCATTTTGCTCTTCGTGGATGGGGTCCGCTCCGCGCTGATAATATATCAGTAGTTACGGTAATATTATTTTGTTTTTGTTGATTTTTTGATTGTTGTTGAAATTTACTGCCATCTAATGAAGTAATATTGAAACGAATTACAATAGTTATTGAGGAACGTTGTTGATGACTTGTATGAAGTGGTTCTTCGTAATAGAAAGGAAGTGATAAAAAAATACCAATGTGATTGGAACTTAACCGTTGAGAGGGTTATTTCCGTTTTTTTTATTATTAGTAGTAATTAAGCAATGCCCTATTATGTGACATATCATTTAAGGTGATGCTTGATGATGGAAAAGAACAACCGTTATATGAGATGGCTGGTGATGTAGTCCTGTCGAGTGATATGAATATGAATCTCGAAGATGCGTTTACAGTGGAGCCGTCATCGATGATTCATATAACGTCGAATCAATGTCAGCAATTACTTACTGTTCCGGTTGAGTTGGTCTATGCGGGTGCTGTCGACTTCAACTTTGGCACGGGTAATATATGCGATTTCATTTGTGCTTCATATGACGCCATTGCAATATAAAATTCAATAGGCGGTCACTTGAACGATGAAGGAAATTTTGCACTTTTATTTCGGCTATCATATGCTTTACAGTGCATTGTTTTCGTGTTAGATAGTGAATTTGAGTATAAAAGTGCAAAAAATGTTGGGATTTTATGCTTTCAAGGTGAAGCTCAAGTTTCCCTGCTAGAGAAATGTTTTAGATCACTGTGTTTGCAGGTGTGGAATACAGAGGTCCAGGCTTTAGTCGACATACACGTGTGGCACAGGCGACTATCAGCGATGCTTCACCACGTCTGGTACCTGTATTGCCTTTCAGACGAGTTCCATCACTTTCGTCGATATCGAATCTTTTCTCACAAGTGAGCAATTCGCAACCGACATCAACAGACATTGCCGACAAGTGTGGCAACACCAATGGGTACGTTGACTTAGGCGTGTTTTATTTTGCATTAGATGCATAGTTATAACGTTGCGTGTAACCAACCGGTTGCTCACTGTAGAAGAACTGCATGGAACGCTCGACATGGGTGCACAGGATTTTTCTTAATTTTTCTAGTGTTGATTATTGCAAGAAATTCCATTCCAAAAATTTCCAGTGGGAATTAATGTAAAAAATTTGAAGTGTTCCTCTGCCGTACCACATTGGGGATAAGCCCTCCTCTTACAGTGCATTTTAGCTAGACAGCTGAAATCTCCTTACCCACCTCCCCCCTCCTCCCCTCTATCTTACCATCACCCTTCGAGTGTCATCTAATGTCAGTCTGCGATAGTTTCAGTGACCATGTAACAACTGTGAAGCAGTATGAAAGAATCACTGACACGATGTCGATGGAAGTGAATGGTGAAAACGGAAAGGCGGCTGCTTCGCATATGGTTGTCGTTTCTCGTCTGCAAGAAATCGGCAAGGTCGATTCCACTGATCAGCGATCTACTGAAGTTAGCATCTATGTTTTCGTTTTCCAGCAATAAAAAAATTTCATTAATTTTGCTCATTGCATATTTTAAGTAACAGAAATAATTTTTAAAATCTGTTTTCAATGGAGGAACAGGAAAAATGGGAATGGGTGTAGTTATGATCTTTCGAGGTGGTGGATTTCGTTTCCACAGGCCCGATTCGATAGTGAACGTTGAGCTTGGTGAACTCGAATACGTTGAGTATGTAGTATATAATAAATGCATATATTTATTTTAATTTACATTCAGATATTTATACTAATATTTATGCTAGCCAGACTCTAAATTACGGCCAGTGAAATGCATTTATTGAAAAATTGCTCTATGACGAAAGCAACTGTGTGTTTTGTTTGGTGCTATAAAGTGGACATTTGCACCTACGTGTACGTTTGTGTAAATTTATGTGCGATTTCTTTTCCTGTGATGCTGCTTTTTCTGCGAGGTAGTTCTTTCCAGCAGACTAGACCTGGTTCGCCTTGAGAGAGAATCATTTTCCAATCGATTTCTCATTCAGTAGGGTAACGTCGGTTGTCTACTCTGTTGGCGTATTCGGAATGCCGCCTTCAGTCTGTCTCTATAACTTGCAGAGGATAACGTTTAAACCCCTGTGAAGAAGTGGACCGAGTAAAATGTTTATTTAATTTTGGGAAAATTGCATTTTTCTTTATTGCAGGTGGATAAACATTTCAATTATAACAGCGACTAGAGCGTATTTGAATTTAAGTGGCGTTCGCTGTTTCATAATCCTCGTGCTAGTTTATGAGACAACCTCAAATAATAACAAGGTTCTATTAGCATGTCTTCGAGCATGGGTTCGCTTACAAAGCAATCGAAGACGATGACTGCTTTCAGCATAGCGCTACTCCATCCTCTATATCGCGTAAGCGACGGTTGAGCTTCAATTCAGTGGACGGCAACGTAAACATCTCGACGCCTTCAATGAAGTCTTTGTCATGTGTCGATCCAGGCACCGGAAAGCCAGTTAAATACTACTGCAAGAAGCATGGATTTGTTTGTGGTAGTGCGAAGAAACGCAATGAGGAGGTTAGCTGATTTGTTTTGTTGCTGTTGATCACCGTTTTGTATGAAAATTTCCCTTTAGGGGAAGACAATGTTCAGGTTATCTTGTGCAAAGACGTATTTCGTTTGCAATGTTGCTAACAATAAGCAAAACCGATGCCTTAGTGAATGTGGAGATGATATGGTGGTAAATGCATGGATTAGAGGTTGTATAGTGCTAAAAGTGCTGTCATTAAAGATTATTAAAGCGGAAGTTATTGTTGCAGTATGCAGCAAGTAGGATGATGGAATCGGAGTGCGGAGTCGTTTCTGATGCCAAAAATGAATCGGAAACAACTGATGACGAACAATGTTCAATTGCGTCCACTTATGATCAGACAACAAGTGCTACGTCGTCGGCTGCTGTGAGTGTTTGTGATTGGTGTCGCTTATTTTGTAAAAGCTTTTCTTTTATATAAGCACAGTTCTTCTAGGAGACATATTTTTTAATTGACTGGTAATATTCAACTATATATATCGTCCCACCTTGTTTGTAAGGGCATCGTATATTTCTCCGAAAGACCAAATTGATGCAAATGAGTGAGGAGGCTCTAAAAAATCTGGGATTTTCAACTGCAGAATTATTTGTGGCCCTATTATATTTAGAAATTTAAACAGTTGCTTTAGGTGGTCAGCGAATGTATGCGAACATTTACAGTTGATTTTAAGATGAAATAAGGAATGAAGCATTGAGGCGTTTTGCAGATCAACGAAGAGCACGCTTATGCGTCATCAAGTGCGAAGGGTGTGACAATTTTATCACCGCTTACAACGACGCCTTCAGGTAGTGAAATTCTAATCATTTCTCGTTTAAAGTGTCGAAACTGTCAGAAATGATTGAAAATCGTTGTGGAAATCATGTATTACGGATGGATAGTCTTGAACGTAAATATGAGGGAACGAGATCGTAAGGAAATGCTATGGTGTTATGCATATATAATAGTGGAAAAAGTTTACGAAGAATATTTACATATTGCAGCTTTCGATTGAAAGTGACCATTTATCGCGAACACCACTTATTTTATTGATTGACTCGTTGAGTTGCTTTTTATTCGTTACTTTCAGTCGGTCGATTATGTTTCCGATTGCACTGAAGTGTGTTATTAAGGGCGGAGACGTTTAGTCGCAATAAGACGCACACCAATGTACTTCCGCCGACGAGGTCAAGCACGTCGTAACCTTGTCGAAAGTCATCTCGTTGCGAAAAGTGAACGATTGGAGGAAGAGGGAGACGAGGATAGTGCGGAAGAGGATGCGAATAATGATCGACTGAAACTTTTGATGTCAATTCCGGTGCCAAAACTGATTTCACAAGAAGCTGCACCGAAACGCTCATTAGGTAAACATTATCGTAATTTGATGCTTTGATTCGCATGAAAACTGATTCGTTTTTTCCTGTTTCATTTTAGCGTCTTTTCTCATTCAAATACTGCAATTGACTCGTTGATGATCGCGGAACAGTTTGGAGTTGTTTATTTTTGTTTTTCTGGATTGTTTAATTTCAAATCTGGTCCTTAAAAAAGTTTGCTCAATTTTCGTCGTAATAGTTCTTTGAACATTTGCTCCTAGGCGAGATTATTTGGGATGTTTAAATGCCGTAATACTTTGTGTTATAACCTGGCGATTTAATGGTATTTTATTCTTGTTGAGTTCGGCGTTTATCACCAGCTATAGTTCGACTGAATTTGAAAAATGTCATTACTTGAGGAGGTGCATCGGCCCTCTCGCCGGCATTGATGTTGGCAGCATTACGGACCCCAGACCGAATTATGCATGCCACTATGAAAGATCCCCTCTCACGGGATATGTCTTTGTACGGATTGCGCTCATCACGGTCGCGATCGCTTTCCGATGGTCATGTGCCGACTCTTCTTTCACTCAAACCACTCAGCATCACTGATGACTCACCTGAGTGTGAAAGTAGGTTTTTATGATTAATTACTGCTTATAGTGTTTATCATTTCGTCGGAAATTAGAGGGAATGGAGATCAAACGACGCATTGTATAGAATTTATATCCGATATCCTTTAAAGTCTTTTATACGCCATATGCATATTGTTTCCTCTCTAGAATTTGTTCATCTTTGGGGCAGCTTTATTTCCGTGATAACGGCTATGTTACTAAAACATTTGAAGGTTTCTTTCGCTTTTTATATGTCGCTTACATTTCAATCCATTCCAATCATTTATATACCCTCAGTAGTATCAGCCTCTTTAGTAATATTATATTTGATTCGGCTTGTCTGCCTGGAGATTCTCTTTTTTGTAATTCAGCTGAGGATGTTGGTTCTGCGGATTCACATGTATTGGCGTCAACCCAGAAGCGAAAACTTGTCGAAGCACAAGAGAGAAATTCACAACCAGGACCACCGGCAAAGCGCTCACGTTTTTGGGGGTTCTTCACGAATATGTTGGGAGGCAAAAGCACCTCAAAATAATGAGCCTGTTCGTCGTCGTCTATAAGCATGGAGGATATGACCACTTGAGAGTTGAACGATGTTATTGGTAAGCTTTGTTGGTAAAGTTGCTGGTCGTGTGGTGCGGATGCTTAAGAAGAAATTAAACTTTTGCTACCTTTGCGATAGTACCATCTTTTTACTTTCTGTGCAACTGTGATGGGAAGGATGTATTTTTGACTTAAGGATTTAAAGGCTTAACTGAAATGGGATAAGCGTTGCGGAGTGGTCTGTATTGACGTGCTAAATGATGTTTTGAGGTGTTTGCACTTGCTCATATAGAGGCATTGCCATCGTATATGTGCTCATGCGGTACGTATTGATCGTGATCTGCTAGCGTTTACAAGGAGAACGCGTACGCTTTGACATGCAGATTACATTCACTTATGGCCGGTAAGTTTGGTCACATTTGGAGGTCAAGCTGACATTTCGAGCGAAAAGCGTTCGTATCGCTCGAAATGTCAGCTTCTTGTTTTAAGTTTGGGTAGATTCAGTGGCCCGACCCTTCGGTCCAATATGGTTTTGACCTTTCTAACGTTGGATTATATAAATTCGATAGAACATAGATCACGATGAATACGCAAAGATCTCTGTACTCACCGAATTCCGTTCACTTCGTTGTTCTTTTGCCGTCTTTGTTTTTATCTCTTTTGCTTTTGCGTAATTGTTTTTTGCCTATCATCGGTAATTCGTTTCGTTTTGTTTAATTATATTTGCGTAATACGCAAAAAATGTGGCTTTATAATTGTTTGAGTGTCTGCCGTGAATATATGGATACGATATTATCACAGTGTTGCAGATATGCTTGATCAGCAGCTTCTGAAGAATATCAAGCTCAAAATGTTCTTTTAAATTATTTGAGTATATACATATCCTCAAAAATAAAAATGGTGCTAAGGGGATCTAGGATGAAATAGGACCATAGAGGGTTTTAGATGGTTGCAAGACAGCAAATTCAAGATGCCGCTTCTAATCTTCAAATTAGAAGTGGTGTTAATAAAGGCCGGGATGGAGGATTATTGCATAAACCCGTTAAGCATATTTTTTCTATTTTTGTTTTATATTAGAAAAGATCTATACAACCAGTGAACAGTTGGATTGGTGCTAATCGCTATTTATATTCCATTATATGGGGGACCATCACGTTCATTGTTGTGAGGTTTATTTGACACAGTTCTTTCAAGTCTGATTTTCTTTCCTCTCATTTGCTCTCTCGTAATTTTTGAACACTTCATTGAGAACTGTTGAATTAATCAGTAAGATCCTATTATTTTCGCACAATTCTAATGATTGCTCGGCATTATCATTTATCAATCGTTGTTTATTTATGCACGATTGTTTTAGAGATTGTCGTTATAACGCTAGCAAGTAATCGTTATAACGGTAAATGCCGTTGCAACTTTATCGGAACACACAAATAATTCACTTCGGAAAGGTTCTTTATAGCGAAGTATACGAATAATCGGTACTTTATGTTACCCAGTAGCTCGTTTTTCATTCATTTCGAGTATTAAAAGTGTTTTCCTTGCGATTTCTTATCGTTTAATGGCCATCCAATTTGTACTACTTAAGAATTTTTGATATGAAGCACACTTTGGATGACATTTTGTCGTAGGGCCCGTTATCAATTACTTCAAAAAGGCGGCGTTGAGTTGTGAAGGGAAGATGTTTTGGTTATTATGTTAGGAGCATTGCGATTTGTTGCTGCCAGCCGTTGTCTCGCCGTGGGACATGCTCATCTGTTTGTTACGTTCGAGAGTCTCCTTGTGTTGTCGATGTGTGGCTCTAGAGGCACAATTTATATGTGAGGTTGCCAGAATCCTCAACTAACATAATTATTGCTTTATTTGATGGTTACATATATATCTAGGTGTTATTTCTCCGTTGCTTGTTCTTTATGTTGTCTCCGAACACACACAGAGGTGAAGAAAAAAAGACGACATGAGCGCCCCATATTGTCGGAAATTTATTTTCACTTATTGCTAGAAGTCTTTCAAAAATATTACTTTTATAATTTCTGGATACTTGTAGAGAATGAAAACGGAAAATTTAAAGGAATTTTCTGGCTGCAAATACAATTCGGTTGCGCTCTTATTTTTATTCTTCAAAGACTAGTATTCTATTACTCGAATTCGAGCATCCAATCATGGAAGTAGTTTAAGAGTGGCCATCTGTTCGTATTGGTGATATCAAGTGTTTCGTTGAAAGTATCGTTCTCGAGTCCACTTATTGACATTTAGTTGTTCGAAAGAACAATGAATTGAAAGATTTTGAATGGGTCGTTTAGCACATTTGATGATAACACTTCTAATCTTAATTAACGATATTATTTCCAATGTGTTATACGAAGCTGCCCGCTCATTTGTGCTTTCCCTTCTTTAACGTCATCGCCCCATTAATTTTTTTTCTATGTGATGGTTGTTGTTTGCAAATATCTACCACCACTTCATTTTCGTGTTTAAATAAACGTGAAATTTATCTATGCTTCCATTCATACGCTACGGAATGACATTTCGAATTTAACTAATGTAATGCTGTGTCAAATGGCGTAAATGACTGGGTGGGGGATATAAGGGTTGGTTACGCTTCTCTTGGGGCTTACCAAGTGCTATGTGGAGCCGATGCAATGAGGTCTCTTAAAACAAATTTATACAAAACCGCACAGAAATAGGGAGATCGGGAGGAGGACAAAGGCTAGTCCTGATAGGGCCTCGGCACTGTCCCTAGTGCTGTTTGCGCGATTCCGACGACCGACGACCACGATAGGCTGCTCCAAGCCGGCGTGCCCGCTGCTGCTCGAGCCCGAGTGAAGACCGAAACCGACACACTGTGGAGCTGGAAGCAAATACGCTCCCATTTTATACGCCCCGAGTTTTGCCTCAAGGCATTTATAGACAGTTTGTTCTACATTGCGATCATCAAGACATTGGTAGACAGTTTGATCTGTCGTGTGATCGCCTCTTCTTGCCCTGCAAGAAAGCAGTTGATCTGCATTCTGCTGATCTCCCTTACAAAGACACCGGGATGGACGTCCCGACCTATCCCTCATGCAAACGATCTCGGGGATTTAGATCATTTACTAGACTTGTTTCGTGATTCCAAGCAACAAAATCCACAGCGCACATAAAGGGATACATCTTATCGAACAGTAATTTCGCACATCAACGACTATCTCCTCTTCCTCGTTGCGAAATTCGGCAAATCATTCAGGATAAGTTAATTAATGGTTACGCTTCATCTGGCTTAATTTTACATTGCATAGCTGAAGATCTATAGAAGTTTTATTGCAAAGAAGAATCACAAGACAACAAATAGGCCCAAGTACAGATTACCAACGCAAACATCACTAAAGAGAAAATCGAAGTGAGCAGAGACCAAGTTTACCCAACGATCACAACGTCAATTAATTACCACTTTTCATGCATATCTTAGCATATCGGATCGACATCACCTAATCACATCACAACTTTCAATGCCATTCACTTCCCGAGTATAAAATTCATCAATAACCGTTTTTTTTTCGATACGAAAATTATTGATACAAAAAGTAATACCCGGAATCTACCTGCAAGTTGTTACATTCACAACTTCATATCACCATTATTAGACAGAAATACAAGAGTGACCAGTACCACTTAAGCAGACAGCATTTCACGACGAAAGAATTGTACCATTGTTCCTCCCTTCCCACTCCTTTCCCCCTCCATGAGATCATATCCCCTTAGGGTTTCTATCTTTCAACAAGTGTTTGCTAGCTGAGATAATATACGACGCATTTTCAATATGTTGCATTCGTTGAAAATATATGGCAGTGTACAAAAAATAGTCTCTTCAACATAACCTAGCACATCGAATCAGTTCTTGGATTTGCCACTCTGCTTTACTCTTAATGACGGCCGCTACCATCTAAGAGTGAAATAAGAGATGCATGATGAATTTAGTGTTCATCTATCGTAAACTTCAACTAAACGCCCATAAACAATCCTTTTGTCGTTTATAACAACATTGAAACACTGCTAAATGAAGCAACCATGAGTGCATACTTCACAGACCTTTAACATTTCAAAACAAATACTGAAATGCTATCAAAATCCACAATTTTCCTAAATCTGTTAATGAAGAAGTCTATAGAATAGCAAATGATCTGGAAAATAATGGAAATTCGACATAATAAGAAATGCCATACTTTGTCGAAGAAAGTACCACTGAATGTGATAACGATTCGATTTCATAAACGAAAACTTTAAACACTTAATAAAGTCTATTTAAATCATACGAAAATAATACTAAAGAGTATTTTATAGCGTTCACAAAAAAATTATTTCTATATGGAGTTGATTTCAATTTATAATTCCTTTCTTTCCCCCATCATCATAGTGCGCAATAAACTTTCTGTTAATGTTCTCTTAGTATCTAATGTCTTTATATTCATTAATCGCCTAAAGCAATTTCGATGTTTCGAAAAAATAGAAGCGTTTTTGTTTCACTGAATAGCGACTTTTCGATTATCGTGATCACATAGTTCATTTCTTTTTTTTTTATTTTTTTTAAAAGTATTCTTTTGCTTATAAAATTAAAATTCCACAAAAGATTCGCAATCATAAACCTAAACGTAGAACGCATCTTAGTAATCTCTACATTTCATATCGCATCCACTATGAGACAATTCACGCTAGATAGAAACACTCTACTGGCCAATATAAAATAAAAAGAGGCACTAGGTATAATCTCATCGCATTTATGATAATGATAAGAAATAACATTATCGAATAATCACTAGATCAGAGTAAATGATATTAACAACTCGGATCGAAATTGAAACAATTCCTCAAATTAAACGTAACAAATCGAAGCAATTGATATACCTAATCGGTAATCCTATATTGTGCGATAAGGAATGGGAACGGATTTACTTCATGATGCTGATTCTATATATTCACCTCCTCTTACCATGAATATATTTTCTTATTTTTCGAAAAGTTGAACGTACATTTTGAATAAATCATCAACTCCTTTCCCAAATTTCACTAAACATTACATACGTTTTACTTTCTATACCTAATCAAGTGAACTATTTTTGTTTAGCTAGCATACCTCTCTTTATTATATTAAAGCTGAGCGAATATTAATATTAATGGGGAACATTTGAAATGGTGGAAAAGTGTCATATCAGCACAATGAATATATTGATGAAAAGTTGGAAACGAAATGAGCGTAACAATACTTGATCAGTTTCTTTTTAAAGAATCTATAAAATTGATATCTTTACCTCAACTGATATCAATAATCATTTACTATTTAGAAGGTTCGATCTAAACAACCCCCTCCCTCCTTCCTTTCCGGCTCCCCACCCCCCCTCCCCCCACCTCACCCCTCGCTTCCCCAGCTCATCATGCCGCATTGCGGTAAATCAAGAAATCGAGCACAACATTCACAGAAATCGTTCAATTTCATCAATAAATTTGAGTACGCTAACATCACAGCTGTGGGTAAATGCTATTTCAACACCCCTCCCCTACTGATTTCGATATTACAATGCGGTCATAAAAGAACCTTATTTCCACACATCTGTAAATAAGTGTCTTCTTGAATTCAAAAACATTGTTATGCTCTCTCAATAGAAATTACGAGATTACTAATGAAATTCAATGTCTCATCAGACATCAACAAGAAAACTTTCGTACAAATATAAGGAAAATCTCATAGAAACGTTGCCTCACTCGGGTCTTATGAAGAACGCTGATAATGCGAACATAATAAATACCACACCACCGATCAATGTCACTGAAAATACAATGAATATAGTTTATTGCTTTTAATAAAGAAAAAGAAAAAACGACAGAGAAAGTATACTCTCATTGGTAGATGAAACAAACTTTTTCCCATCTTGAATCGATATTAGAAAATAAGCTGAAAAATGAGAGTAGTTCGATGGAAGTTCCCATTCGATAAACATCAAAATATATGAATGCCTACTATCAAAAAAATATTTTAAAAAAAGATGAGAAAGCAAAAAAAAAAGAAACTTTTGCGATGCTTATTTTTATATGGATAAGCGATAATTTAAATAAAATATCAATATTCGTTCAACTTCACTAATCAATAACCCACTAACTTAGCAAATATCCACAGGATCATTGCAATGCATCTAAGTCACCTTTACGAACAGTTGCTAAGTAGAAATAAGAATTCTACCTGTTCTCACAGAAATCTGTGTGGCAACCAACTTTCCACCAATAACCGCAATACCAGTACATAGAGCATGACCTGCTATACCACCTAGTACCACACCGTATACATTCTCTCGAGCGGCCAAAATAATTGTTGTTAGTTGACTGCGATCGCCCCATTCAGCCAGAAATGTTAACGTGAATGCCTCGAGAAATAATGTCGATACAAAGCGTACAATCGCATATGTGGAACTGAAGTGTGCTTGACATCAGATCACCTAATCTCATCTCTAGCTCAACCTCAATCTCAACCTCACGTAACCTCACTCTACCTCACCTCACCTTACTTCACCTTACTTCTCCTCACCTCACCTCAGGCAATCAACCCCTCAATAGCAAGTAATCAACATTTTTGACGTTTCATCAAATGGCAAAATTTATCTGACCTTCTAGAGTATATCATCACCCTCCTTTTCTATCACAGACATGTATGTTCATCATCAAAAATTTTTCTTTCATCGAATCTATGAAATCCGTTAATCCCCTTCAAAAGCAATTTCAGCATCAGACATTTGAATGCAATTTTTTTGCTTTCAAAGAATCATTTAATAAGCGAGTCATTGTCACGAATATAAATAAATAAATAAATAAATAATATTTAGAAAAAAAATGAAATTGTTCGTGTCCTTCCCAAAGCATTATTGAGATAAAAACTAAAACTCTCCTATCATCAATCCTTGTAAATGCTTTCCAATCATATAAATGATAGAGAAATTCCATGCAGCCTCATTCCATCATAGAAAATCGAATTCAAAGATAATGTTGTTGCGTTTGTTTACACTAATAAATGATTGCGGTTTCCAGTTCTACAAAAGAACTTATATCTTTTTAATCATTTGAATAAATTAATGAAAAAGGAAAGCGAAATTTGTTTGTCTATCACCTCTGGAGTTGAAACTTAAAACTTCACTAATAAATCATAAAATTGAAGAAAAAGCTACTACTTTTTATTTTGTGGCGTCGATCCACTTTCCATTTCAGAAACTCTTTCTGTATCTCGAAGGAGCTGTTTCTTATGCACTTCAGCTTGTGCTTCTTCGTATTCCTCTTGTCCATCATTCGGTGACATATGATAGCCTTCATGAAGCATTTTCAACCCAAATAAAGCAAACAATGCAGTAGATATGTAGAAGGTTAGTGATCTTGGAATGACCTGTGTTGCCCAACCTAATCCCGCTGAAATGCAATGAAATTAATAAACAACATTGGTCATCGAATAACAATGATAACGATAATAAAAAGTTAAATTTATTTAAATTTTAGCAATATGCAAATTGCTCTAATGCAAGGAATATATAAAATTCATACACTTCATATTTCCGTGATGTATAATGCCACCCAACACGATGGCATCCGAAACTATCGGAATTTCACTCTTTAACCAACGACCAGTGCTACTTGTCATTTACTTCATTTTTCACTATGTCATTGAGAAACTCGAAATAAATGTCTCCACTAGATGAAACAGTGCAAACTTGTAATTAAAGCTTTTGTCAAATATAGTGCAACTCAAAAATTGCTAAAACATTCTTTTTAGATGCGCAATATTATAATAAAAAAAAAAAGGTTGCAACTTATTAAAAACCATTCGTCACATTCATCATCAAAACAGTGATTCATTAGATTTTATTTTCAATTCTCTTTCGAAACAAAGATGCTTAGCCCATTGCAAGTATAGGCTCTTAATTTATGCATATTGGAAGCTATTTATCTCTAATAACAACTAAGTTTATCTTTAAAATCATTCATATTAAAAAAATAAAAAAAAAACGCTTATTTATATTACTAATTAAAATAAAATAAAAAAGTTACAAACCAGAAAGCGCAGTCATGAGAGCTAATGCTGTCATTGCACCGAAGAACACAGTTAATCGTGAATGACGCATCGCCATTATAGCAGCGATAAACCAAGTCTTATCACCTAACTCCGAAACAATAATAACCGAGAATGAAGCAAGTATTGCGTGATAGAACGATACATCCTATAAGTTGTTTTTTTTTTTCGCATTCATTTTATTCAAAAATACATCGAGAGAGCAGTTTTAATTCAAAGTTTTACTTCAACGATGCAATCTGAAGTCACAACTTCCGAAAAACGGGTGGTTTAATCGGAAATTTAAGGGAGAAGAGAAATGATAAAATAGTTAAGGTGATATAATGATAAGAAAAACGTCATAAGCACGTTGCAAATTGAACTCATAGATTGTAGAAAGAGTATCAACACATTCACTTCTATGCGGTCTTCGCTCGGCAGCATCGACATTTCGATGAATCATAATGGAATAATACTACCGATTATCTCCACGAAACGATCCATCCAGCTAACTACCTCTTCAATGCTTACAAGTGATTGAATATTAGAAAAATTAGATTTATAAAAAAAAAACAAAACAACAAAACACATAATTCAATTAATAAATAAACATAAAATTTAAAAAAAAAGGAAATAAGGCTATTAGAAAGAAATTTCAACATAAAAACTTACAGCAGTTTCGTTTTTTCTTGCTTTCGCAACCGTCTCATCGACGATACTTGATAGATCTTCGCCTTCTTTTAGTACAACCGGCAAATCGAGTTGATGCTGCACTCTCTCGACCGATTTTAATTCCTCCTTAATTTGCATTAAATCAAAGCAAACAAATAACCTCAGTGAGTGAATTTTTGTAGATTTCTTCTATTCGTCGGTAAAATTTTCAAAAAGTGTGTAGAATTAACTATCTCACTAATATTATCTGTTTGTTTATTTCTCTTGCAGTTCTACATTCTAGGGGTAAGATTAATTCCCATCCCCACCCAGTGAATGCTATTAAAGAGGTAGACGGATACCGATTGTATTTCAAAAGACAATTTTATTATTAAATAAATGTAATATAAAAATTATATTAGTTTATGCCTGCGAAACATATATGCCGAGTAAACATAAAAATACAATAAGATAAACACAAGATTTGAATAATGACCAACTATATCATCAACACGTATCAAACCTATCGGTCATTTCTTATAAATGTGAAGTAACTAGAGCTAAATAAAAATACGGGGAGGCGGGGTGAGGTGAAGTGTTAAGAATAGAGAAAAGGAAATAGGCAATGTGGGTGAACATTGCACAAAGAATTTAAATAATAATTTTTAAATGAACACATACCTCTGAACTTCTATTGTGTTCATTTTCTAGCGATTCATTATGCGATATGCAAACGACAACACAAAAAATATAGAAAATGACTGATACGGAAAGAAATTGAGATCGACAAATAATTAGCCCCATTGTTGATGTTGCTTTTTAAGAATTTCAACAGTGAGTTACGACGAGTCGATAGAACGAAACGACAAATAGAACGTTCGAGACAACAACCGTCTGGCAGTCACTTCACCAACATAAATCAACTAGCAACCTGAAATATTTATTCTTTATCAAAACAAAAACAACAATGAAATTTTATTTATTTATAAATTCAATATTTATACATTATTATTACATAAATTCGATAACGCAAATAAAAACTGCTTAATGGAAGAGATTATGCAGAAAATTTCCATTCATCAGCCACATCTAACCTAACGTTTTTCTCCGAAATTTTCTGCTCTTTAACCTCAACATGTCTATCCTAAATTTAAAAAAAAAAAACCGGAAACTTTGCCCAGGTGAGGATGTTCAATGCTGTTGCTCCCTCCCCCCCCCCCCCCCCTCCCCCGGATACAAAACCCAAGACCAAGATACTGTTGCCAAACATTCGACTGTGCGGAAGATATGAGACAAAGGCTAAATGGCCTATGAGAATCGAGAACATTGGTATTACACTTTTTGTACAAATCGGCAGCCACGAAAAATCCACGATTACGGCGTCACAGTACATCAGTTTCTGGCAAATTCAAGCGGGTTGACTTCCCAACATGTGTGTCATATTTCATTTATGGGTAGGTGGCTGATCTCGTTGACACTGCTCTCAGCCAGCAATTTCCTTCGCACAGGAAATAAAAGAACTCAACAACACCAAAAGTTGATAGCTTTGAGTGAATATGAAATGGCAAGCGCTGTTATAATTTTGCATTGCGAAGTTTGCATCAAGACTCGTTTTGACCCATTACTTTATGAATGGTTAAATTCGGTCCCGTTTCTAGACAGGTCAGAAGTTCGCTGAATGAGCTTGACCTTTCTCTATGCGGTGATGGGGTTAAATCTGCTCCTAGTTTAGATTGCAGCCGGGATCACAACCGAAATAAACCTAGATTGTTCAATCAAGAAACACAAGTAACCTTTACGCACAATCGCGCATATTCCCAATAAAGTGAAGTAGAACTAATAAACACTATAAACAGTACACCAATCATGAGTTGTCCTTTATATACATACACACAACGGTGATGCTATCAAACAATTTCGATGACGTCAAAAATATCGAACGCTGTTAGTGATGATATGAGTATTGATCGTCTTTTACAGCTCTCTAAATTGTATCTCATTCACAGGTAGAAGACAACGTTGCAGGTGAGGAGATGTATTCATATAAGTTGGGACCCTTCCTGTTCATAGAAGGCAGAAAGGTATGCCCTGTCAAACACAGGTAAGTCAAAACGATGAAATAGAAGAGCGGATATAGCATCAGCATTTTATTCAATGAGTACAACAAACCTCTCCGAAGCAAATAAATCCAGAATATCCCACCTAATACGTACACAGATACTTATCAAAATCCAGCAAACCCTCGTTGTTTTTATCTTATAGGCAAGATGGGATATTACTGTTGCTCTCCGTTCCCATCCCCTCCTCCCCCATCCCCTTCTTCATATAATCAAGCAATGAGCCAGGATCCTTAAATGACGTGCACTGGGTGTTTAAATAAATTCATAAAAAAAGCTTAAAATAGATGAATAATTTTCGATCGTTTTAGTTGATTCTTTTTATAGAATGCACATAGTGTTATTTCCTTCTTGTAATGACAAATTCTTCGTTTAGTTATTAACAAAACTTTTTTTTTTTTAAACGTCTATAGCAACGTTATTTTCTCAAGCGTGCTAAAAACACAAAAATATATCTTCTTTTAGAGTATTGTATCCCCTCTTTCTATACTCTAAAACACAAATCACCTCATTTTCATTTGTCTTTCCATTTCCTTTAACTTATCTTCTTCCATAGGTATCGCTAATGAGTGACGCTTACCTTATGCACTTCAATTTATAGCTGCAATAGACTCTACATTATTTGAAAGTGGCGCGTTTGGTACCGCTCCGCAAGTGTGCGTGGGTGGTAAAAGGCGGTGCATTGAGCGTTCGATAAATGAAGGAAGTGAGCACGTGTGCTTTAGAAATTTTCCTATTTGATCAGCTTTTCCATTGATGTTGTTCGAACTTTCACGTGTTATGTGTGTATATTCAATTGCGATAACATAATATAGATGATGTCGGTTGTTGTCTGAGAAATAAACGAGCGGTTATGTCGTACGACAAATGCACCTATTAGTGTGTTTTTGATGGTCATTGCGTTTTTGACTTAATATGACTGAACGTTGTGTTATGGTTGGAGTTATTCAACGGAAGCCAGTCGTCATATTTCTGTGAATTATTAGAGTGAAATAAGCGTGCAGTCATATCTATGAGTTTAATGCCAATCTTAAACTTCCTTCCTGATGGTCGACTCCGGAGTCATATTCCGCATGATTTTCATCTCCACTAAATGAAGTTGCATATCCGATCCAGTTGGTCATAAGATGCATCTTGGTATTTTTTGTAAATAATAGACGATCGATCGGTTTGATTATTAGTAGATCATATAAACAAACACTTAAAAGAGCGACTCCGGAGTCGTTCATCAGTATTGTTTACTTTCACTTAAATCAAAAGGTAAGTGAAATTTTTTAGCATCTGTGAAGGTCACTGGAAAATTTGCATTAAAAACCGCTTGTTTTTCATACTATGTTCTTCCATTTTTAGATAATGAGTTAACATTTAAAAAAATGGTTGCGTATAAAGTTTCTCCACAGTATAACATTAACACCGAATATGTAAATTTCATTGAGCGCTATCTGAAGCAACAACTTCAGCTGTATGAAGCATTAAGTTTAAAGCATTAAGTTTAAACTTAAGCTAATTAACCAATCCTTAAATATCCCAAATTGTCACCATCTAGTTACCTAGGATGTACACTTTTTTAATGTTTAACACTTACATCTATCACTAAAAAGTGAAAAAAAAAAGAAAGCAATCTCATACTGGATATATGTAATTTTTGTGGTTAATATATGCCCCATCATTTTCCACCCAATGATTTCATTACCGTATCGTTCATATTTATAAACCCTACTAGAGTAGTATTGCCAAACGAAATGACAATTAAAAAGGATGCATTTTAATTGATGAGTTTTTATTCGATTGTTTATTAAATTCTATAGTTCAAGCGTAAACTTAGATTGTTATCTAATGGAAAAAAAAGGAATCGTTGCAATGCGTTCAGTTAACGAGATGATTGTGAAATTTAGTGTTGAATAATTTTACTCATTTCATTTTATAAAACATTTCAATTAAGCATTTAAAACATTTTTATTATTTTATTATGTTTCATTTTCTATAAAGGTTTTTATAATCAGTGAACAATGTTTGAATCTCTTTCATTCCACTATTCTTGGATTACTTCAACATAATATAAGTGAATACTCCATTGAATATATTTAATTTTACCACTATGAAGTACGCAAAATATAGAATACTTTGAAATATACAAAGTTATAGAATACTCAGAGATATGGAGTATTTAATCGAATCATTATGAGATATGCCACTACTGTTATTATCAATCAAATCACCTTTATCACTGTTTTACCACAAATTAATTTAATTATTAGAATCCAAATCGATTATATGTGATCCAACAATTGCAGCCAATTTGTTTCTTAGCGTATCGCTGTTCCGCTTTATTTCATCACGATTGAACACATCCGCATATGTTTATCTCTCTTTTTTTGATTTTATGCAAATTTCTTGGTACTGGATTTGCAAAAAAAAAAAAAAAAAATTGAAAGCATTTGCATATGGGTGAATGTTTGCATATTTATCTATATTTGCATACATCAAAATGCGTAATAGTTTAATTCACCTTATCAGCCAACTTCAACTTATCAATCAAACGAGTCAAGGTAATGAAATTTGCTCAAAATTAGGTGGCCATGATGTCATTTTTTAGTAAACTTTTATTGATTTTTATAAAATTATTCAATATTATATTTTTGTTATATAGGCAATATACAATATAATTAGGCAATACAATGTTCTTATTTTTTTTTGCCTTCTTTTTTCAATTTAAGTTTATATTTGCGGACGCAATTTCTTTTACGCCGGTCTTCTTTTCAATGAATTTTTGTATGTGAATTTTTCTAAGCAAATGCTATTTTTGCGACCGGTCGGATAAGGACCAAAATCAATTTTTCTTACGAATAATTTTTGCTACCGGTCGGTTTTGCAGCGAAGCACATTAGGCATTTTATTGTAATTTTTTGAATATTAATGTGACTAAGTGGTATGGTGAATGAGTTGGAATGCAAAAAAAACGCATAAAGAGGCAATCTCTGATGAGCTAATTTTTTGGTTTATTTAGTGGCCATTAACAACACAATCGAAATTAACAGTCCATTGTTCAAGCGACCTCACAATAGGTTATATTCAATAAGAGTTTTTTTTTGCAACTTCGGCATTCCACTGTAAAATTTTTTTAAATGTATTTGTGCCAAATGTTATGAACCTCTTCCTTTCCACGTTGCTTCCCTATCGCTCTTTCGCTTCCCCTTTATCCTTCCCCATTCCCCTTCTCCCCATCTACGTTATATCAGTTGAGATTCTGCAAATGAAACGGTAGCATTGTGCGTATCGCTTCCAAATAGAACCGCTCTAAGCAATGCAGTCTAATAAACTCTAATTTTGAAGAATAAAATAATCTATGCTGAATAAAATTAGCATCAATAAGCGCTTTCTTCCCTTTATATGACTTAATATTTTCATACATTTAGAACGTTATTTCCATTTATTGCAAATTGTTGCAATTTATCGGTCAATTAATTCCACTTCAATCATAGGGAAGTGATGACTCTGAGGGGTTTTATTCGAGGTAATACGGTAGTAAAGATACTTTTATATCTTTTATTACACATTTTACCTTATTTTGAAAAATACAAGTAAGGAAGTTATGCATCAAAATTAACCTGAAAATTTCGATGGGCGTTCACCTACTTCGTTGAATGCTCGTGGTGGTTTGCATATGGGGATATGCGTTAGTGCTTTTACAGCTTCTTTTATGGCATATTGCGAAATCCTTCGTCATGGGCTAAGTTAGGGGGGGGGGGGGGGACTAAATCCGTTACGGGCTAAATCCTCTGCGTTCGGAGTTCACCGCCATCATCCCCCCCTCCCCTCGGAAGGACTTTTGCCTTAAGGTGAATCACAAATTTTATACTGCAAAGGTTCCAGCGATCAAAAAATCAAAAGCACACTACTGCTAATCTCATTTCCTATCAATTTTGCACCAGAAAAGTTGCCCTCACTACATTTCCTTATTCCAACGCAACATAACATCATCACGAAGCGAATACCCTTTCTTTATAAGCAGTACTTAAAACTGTACAACCACCTGCATTTAACAAAGCATGCAAATGCGTCTGATAAGAATATGCATCTTGTGCTTCAACCAACGTTTCTACATTAAGCGAATTGCTAAAGATACGCCTAGATTTGCAACTTTTTGAAAATTATTCCCATTGCAGCTTCCTATGAAAACGATACAGCATAAGATCATGAACGATAGGGAACAGAACGGGGCGTTTTTCGATCTTCCACTCCTACGGGACTCCCCACTCTCTGGAACTCTTCTGCCTCCAACGCGTAATTCTGAGAACTGAAACCTCCGCGGGGCAAAAAGTTCCCCTGTCTCCGCTGGGGTATAATTCATCATTTCACATGGCGGGGACCCACTTCCAAATACTTGTTAATAGACCAGTTTCGATCAGGAAGATTGCTGTTTTCAAATGTGATACAGCTTTATTCATATAAATGTAATCAAATACATAAATGAGAGCATTTAAATAAAGAGAAAGGATTATGCAATACCATCTAATATGCTTTATCACTCCTATTTCTTATTTCGTAGATATTCTTGGCGTGCAAGTGGAATAACTTTTGTAATAACGGTAATTAATAACGATTGACATTTTTAACAATAACGATATTAACATTAATAATCTCAGGGTAATATTTATAATATTTCCTTTTTTTTTAAATGTAATTTTCGAATTATCTAACAGCTGTGAAACGTTAACCATGAATGAACGAACGTATATCGAATCAGAGGTGTGCATATGATCTCTATTTTATAAGACATATACCTTCTATCCTTCTCATTGATTGCTAGATTATTTATTCACTTATATTATTTTTTTGATCATCTGATGGAGAAAAAAAACGTCGATAAGATTTGCATATTACTCTAATTTTTGCAGAAAATAAAAACTAATTTCGAAGCAATTTTCGAAGTATTGTAAAAAAAATACAATTTTATTAAAGTACATATTTGAATATTGTATAGTAATTGTGAATGATGTCTCTACGGTGGCATAATCATTCACATTCATACTACTACTACCCGAACGGTCTACACTGTAAGTTTCATATTGTTGTATGCACCAATTCTATATCATCGGAAATGAGCTCAGGAGTTGATAGTGATTACATAATTTTGAACTTTATTTTATTTATTTTTTTTCAATAGAAATGGGGCTTATTATTTTTCAAGGATTATGAGAAAGGATAACTCATCAATAGGTTTATAGTAATTTCCGATAGTTCTCAACAACGATTTCTCTCTGAAGGAGTGTATGATACTTTCGAAATGCTTTTTTTTAATAACAAATCACACGTTATTTTATGGCTATAACTGGAAATCCGAAAATTTCATTGCATTTATCAATATTTTAAAATATATGAATTCTTTTCAATTTTTCTATAATTAATATTTAATTGAATTTTTGTGGTAATTGTTACAATTATTATTAACACAATGGTCTATAATAGTAAGTTGAATTTACTATATAATCTAATGCCCATTTTGACGATATTTGATATCTCTACTTCTAGTACATAGATGTAGCATTCATTTATTCTTTGGTAGCAAATTTGCTTCAATACTTTCCAATATTTGTCATTTTCTTTATTCGTATTAAGCATTTTCTTTGTAATCGATTGCATAAAAATGTTGAGATATGATGCATATTGATTGGATTTACATCACATTATGTTTCTGGTAATCTAAAGTAAACCAATTTGTGAAAATTGATCACTCTCTCATACTTGAGGCTCACCAATTCAATGATGGGTGACTCCGAAGCCAGACTCCTCAATAAATTTATTTTTGTATATTAACTGTGCATTATTCCATCCGTAAAGTGCTTTTCAGCATTGGCTGGTCAAATGCACTCTGATTTAACGTTCAAAAAAAAAAAAATTTTTTTTTTTAAAGGAATCTAAGCGCGGAATCACCCATCCCTATCTCGAGTATATTTACAAGCGACATCTTGACTCACCTTCTACCGGGCACAATTCATTGAACTCATCCGGTTTCAACCGAGTTTCATTTGAATTCGATTGGAGTTAAGTGCGTTCGATTGATGAGTCATACTTGAAATTTTCGAGGCAGTTTTTTTTTTTTTTATTGAAATTGAATTTCCGTACATGCCAAATAACATCATCGAATAAAATTCTTTTCTGAATAAAATTATTCCTAATTGTGATTGTAAATATTTTGCAAATGAGCTGAAAAAATTTGTGGAAATTTTTTATTTTTTTTAAATTTATTTTCAAACTTTAACTATCAACGTCGAATATAGGGAAAGCAAACTTTAAACTTTCTCTGACTTCATATATGCCATTACGTGCTCTTAAGAGTTATCTTTAATTTTGTAATCTTCTCTATAGACATTTGCATTTCTCATTTGGCTTTCATTCGACAGCAATCTATCCTTCTGTTGTGTTGCTAATGCTACTTTCACATTTTATCTGCATCTCTCTTTATCTCTTATGCTTATTGCATTTGTTATGATCGTCTCTTGCCGAAGATTTGAACATCTTTGTTGAAAGTGATTGCAAATTTATTGACAGCATGGAACTAATCAAAGCTGAACGAAATAATCGATTCGATCGGAGTCTAAGCTAAACGATTGACTCCATCGGAGCTTTAGCTGATTTCTTTGAAACTTGAGCCAGGCAATTGGTCCTGCATTTGGGTTTTTTAAATTAGCCTGCTGAAAGATCTTCAACGATAGAAAAGCTTAGAGATTTTAAAACATCGATAAACATTGTACTATATGCAATATCAGGAAGTCTATCGTCACTTAGAAAAGTGCATCGAAAGCGCCATTTCGATTATTTAATGGTCACAACTATAGGACCTGTAGATCGAATTATTTCGTTCGAAAATCAAGTCTATTGCTCGCAAAGTTATATATTTGCTAGGAGGAAGTAATTGTTGATGAGATCAAATCATCACAAATTGCAGCACAACATCAAGCTGCTTTATGATCAGCTGCTTGATCGAACGTGCAATAGAGGATGCACTTTATCAATATTTTTGATTCAACAAAGAAAATGCGATTGATTCGACTCAGCTTTATGCAATCTATTACAAACATTCAACGGCAATATATCGACGTCTATCCTATACATTTTATCGTTGAGGATTCAAACAACTCATAAATATCTCGAATGAAATTCTTTTAAGTAAATGGTTACCTAAAAATTTGGATGAATGGCTTGCGAGTGATTCATTCTAATGGATGGAGGATTATTTGAGGATGAGGGATATTGTACAGTGTGTTGAATTGATGGCGTCACAAAGACGGACAGAAGCGCCAAATTAAAACAAAGAATATTAAAAAGCAAATCGTTGTATATAATCGCAACTGCAATGAGTTCGACACTAAATGATCAAAGTGTAAGCACAGGATGATGACGTCATTTATCGGCTGACTGCTGCAATCTCGACGGGTCGTATGTTTGGGGCAGGTGGGTGGTTGCGTTCTTGTTTAGCTCTCGTGCTGCATCTGCAGAAAAAAAAAACCCTCAAGGCTATCGGCTAGCATCAGCTCAAAGTGTAGCTAGATGTGTTGCTGCAACGACTTGTTTATGGATAGAGCTAGTGAACGAAGACGATCCGAATACCTTGCATTATTTGGTATTCGACCTCAAATATTCAACTTCTGGATTTCTACTCCATGCCAACTCCCTGGTATGAACTCTTGTTGAGATTTCTCTCAACTTGCTAGATTATTTTTGGTTTTTAATATGTGAATTGACAAATATTGCTAATTTTCTATATTATCTGATTGTTTAATCATATAATAAAGAGGACATAATAGATATATGATTTTTTTCTTCAGTAAATTTATATAACGTTTTATTTACTGCATTAAATATTATCGTTGTAGTAAAATAATACGTTGAATTTCTTGCAACGTTGACAATTTTTCTGCCAGATCTTTTTTCTCAATAAAATTCAAACGAAAACATTTGAAAAGTAGATAAGAGTAGCAAACAATCAGTGAGGGAGCTGTCATCGAATATTGACGTATACATTGTGATTTCTTTATGGTTTTACGAATAATATACACTCTCTTCGATTGCTTTTCTATTGTTCAGAAATAAACTATTCGTATACGATTGTTGCGCTTTTTTAGTAGAAAATTTCCGGAAAATTTTTTCAAGCATTTTCTCTTTGGATTTTTTCATTTATTTATAATGATATGAATCACTTTTTTTTTGAAGAAAGAGGATTAATTTGAGTTGAATTATTTTTCTTTTTTTTTTTAAATCAAAAAATTATAGCGTTATTGATATTATTTCATTTTATTGGTTGATATAATAAAAAATTTTTTCGATGGATTTTTAATTTGCAAAGTTTTTCTCAACATTTTTTGATTCGTAATTTTTAGTGCATTTTAAAGAATTCTTTAAGCAATGGTTTCATCGATAAGTTAGATAAGACTTAAATGAAACTTGAAATTTTAACATTTTCAAGAAGAATCTGAAAGTGTCTAGAATAAAATTGAAAAATCGCAACATGGAGTTGCGGATCTTCAGTTAGTGAGCAAATTGATGGGCATCCATATGAATGATAAATGATTGGGGCATAATAAAAAAAATTGGCTAACAATCTCATTTAGCAGATCGGAAGCCAAATTTGTGGATCGCTTTTTTGGAAAAGTGGAGGGGAGGGGAAGGGAAATGGAGAAGGCCTTACATCATACTTTCTGAAGAGCACAAGTTTTCAAAGGTCCTTCTTTAAAGCTTAACTTTTTTTGAAGTTTTGAAAATGTGAATTAATTTTCAAACATTCACCACTTTATTGAGAAATTTTTCATAGATTATCGCAAATGTTTTCGGTGAAAACCACAAAATCACCTCAAGAGCGAATTTTCTCATGCTTTCGGTTAGAAATATTACAATAATGAAGAATAGAAGGTTTGCGCTGAAAGATGAGAAAATTTCAATGTAATATTATTTAGGGGCTATGATATTGTGGTTATTGATTATATATTGATGAACAAATGCAGTAAAATTCCACTATGCAAACTTGAATATTATGAGAGAAGCATTTTGACGATAGAATTAAATTTGCTTGGGTCAAAATAAATGATAAAGCATTTTCAATTTTTCAAACAATCTATCATCATCTTTGATTGTTAACCTCGGAAATTGTATGTTTTAGACATAAATATGCGGTGAACTACGCTGAAATTTCGTTGATTTTTTTATTTTTTTTATTTTCTTATTTTTTGATTTCTAATCCTAATTTTATTAAAACTTTTGTTGATAGTTTATTTAGCTATTTATTTACTTTAAGAAAAAATTTGTTCGTTGATTTCTTTATTTATTCTTTTTTTTTTTCAGAATTTACTAATTTTTTTTTCTTGGTTTATTTACTCGCAATATTATGCAGGAGAAACATATTTATTTATTTACTTTTTTATTTGTTTATTTATTTGTTTGTTTATCGATCTATTTAGACGTACCTGTTTGCGTTTTATGGGTATTCTGAAATTACCCTTGAGTTGTGACTTTCATTTTTCTCATGTGTGAGAAAACTCATCTTCAAAAATGTCATTAAGCAATTATAAGTGATGCATCTCATAATTAAGTGAATATAAAAGGAATTGATTGACGCGCTCATAACTGATATAAGCGATTCTATGAGGATGCGATTTGGCACGAATATGTGCTTTCTCGTTTTTTTTTTCTGGAGTAATATAAATTCTATTTTATGTCTTGATGTGCTTTACAGTTTTACATAAAGTAATGTTCATTGCAATCGAATTGATGAATCATAATTGAAAAAAAACAATTAATGGCAATGTTTAATGAACTTTTCATACGCTAATTTATTTTCTCTGTTGCACTTTCGTTGATGAAATCGCTCAATTATTATATATATTTAAAAATTTTTAAGTGTAAAATAGGGATTATATGAATTACAATATTGCAAATTAATCGATGCACTATTTGATTTTCAATTCCCATAAAAAAATATTTGGAAAATTTCAATTTCAATTTTTTTTTTTTTTTGGAAAAATTCAACTATAATTTTTTCACTTTTATACTTTTGCTTCTATCGAAAGTAAATTTGTATTGTTTTTATTATTTGGCCACTAGGAAAACGATTTAATTTGGCCATTGGCCATAATTCAGATTTAAATGAAAATCAAGAAAAATTATAATTCAATATACGTAAAATTTCAGTTCATATTTGATAGGCAAATACGCATATTAAGGCGATTTTAATAAATTTATCTTTGAACTTTTTCAAAAACCACATTAACGATCGTTCAATCATCAATGAGCTGCTCTTTTTTTTTATCATGCTACCCAAAACGTCTCGAAAAAAATCGATTGTATTTTGCGATGAGAGATTTAATACTTAATAATTTTCTTAAATTTCACTGAAAAATTATATAAAATGCAATAATTCAAAGTGGTATAATTGAAAAAAAATATTCGCAAATCGATAGGCGTTCTTGAATGGATATTTGCAAGTTGGACATTCGGGTATAAGTTGGCTGAGTTGATGTAAGAAATCAGCTGTTGTGTGATTTAAGCATCGCTTCGATATTCAAATTTTTATGCATATCGATTTTGCAATGAACTATTCTACGCATTTTTTTTTTTCATTCTACTTTATACTTTTTCTAAACATGATCCGTTATATTTATTATTCTTTTTTAATACATATCTTTCGGGTGTCTTAAATAGGAAAATTATATCAAATTTTACAAAATTTACTAGTTCGTTACTTTAAAAAAAGAAGTCGAATTTTCTTCTTGTATTAAGCGGAGCAAAGTTATATCAGACAGCAAATTCATCAGATTTTTTACTATTATGCATAGATGCGCTTGCCTTTAATTAGTGATAAAGAAGGGGAATAAATACCTACAAGCATATATATATATATATATATATATATATATATATATATATATATATATATATATATCGGAAATGAAAGATTAAAACAAGGGGCTACAATAGAAAACACCGAATTATGGCAATGATTTATCCATAATATGAAGTTTTGAAATGAAATCGACAACACCTTATATAAAGTGCTTATCGATGTTTTTTTAATGAAGAAATGTTATCGCTATCAGTTTCAATGACTGCTTCATATCGTTGTTGAGTGGAGTACCCTATTTTCTATTGTATCGTTTCAAAGTATTGATTTGAATTACATTTATATATGTTTGTTTTAATCATATTTTCGTCTATTTGGAAGCCATAATTATATTTTCCATCATATAATATTTTATATTCTTTTCAATCAATTTTTCTTTTCTAAAGAACGGAAATGGAGAAGAGATAACAATGAAATCGAAAGGATTACATCTTCACTTCAGATAATTCCAACTAAAGAATGAATTATATTGACTATATTCGATGCTAATAGATGACAATTATCGTTCTAATAAAAAAATCTAGAGGTATGAATTTTAGTTGGAATGGGACAAACGCTGAGTGAGCCCGTCACAACGAAAGAGACCGCCTCGTGCGCCAACTCCTTCTATAAGATCGGCAGCTCATGCATGCAAGGATGGAGGATAAGTAAGTCCTCTTTATTATTATTTAAATTCTATCAATTTATTTGAGCATCAATATGCTTTACTCTTTGCACTGTGATTCATCGATCAATGTTTTACAACGTATCGTCACAAATGATAGCATAAGGCAGACAGCTGTAGTGCGTAACGTGCTATGCGAGATAGTTTTTAAATCATCTTCCTCTATCTTTTCCTTTGTGCTTAGAGCATCTAGAACCCTATAGAAGCAACTTAAAAGCACTATTGATTATAATCGCAAAATGCAAGAGAAATGGCATGAGTAGTGAGAGGAAGGGGTCCCCGGGGGGGGGGGAAGACTGGTCGGTACGAAGATGCCCACTATAATATATTCGCAGTGTTTAACAAATAACCGAAATATTGAACAACTCAGAAAGAAACTATTCTGAATTTTTCTAGAAATTTGTATCTTTTTTTGGGTTCTTTTAAAGATTTTTTTGATTTGTGAATTCAAATTTGAGAGTTGTATCTGCGTTATTGACCTGTGATTGGTGTATGCTAATCGATTATAAAGTCTTACATATTGATAGTGAATATAATGCATGAAATGTTTACTCTAAAGAAATTGATTTAACTAGTGAGAGATTTGAAGATATGGAAGATGCACACACGCATTTATTGGCAGTACCCGACGACAATAAGGCAGCATTCTTTGCCGTCTATGATGGACATGGTGGTTCAAAGGTATCGCAATATGCTGGCACACATCTGCACAAAACAATCGCCACCAATTCCCTGTACTGTAAGTTCTTTTATCTATTATTTTCTTCGTTTCATTACCTTATAAGTTTATATGAAATGTGAAGCAATAATAAAAGTGAATCGGAAGTCAGCGAATGAGCAAAAACGTCACAGAGCAGCTATAAATCTCACATTTGAAAGTCATTATTGGGTCTACTACAAAGTTTTGCCTATTGGACATCGTAAATTGGGAATGGCTGGGAGGGATTAGGGATGGTGGGGTGGATAGCAATAAAAACTGAAAAAAAAATATTGGTCCTATCTCGAGATTCAAACATCATGTCGCAAAAAAAAAAAAAATCTGCTAATGGTAAATGTTCTTTGATCAGCCTCAATGCAATTTGAAATTTGACCCTGAGGATGAGATGCATTCGAAATGAGGAAAGGCTCTACCACATTGTCAATAGCAAAGAAGAGGGGAGATGGAATGCGTTAACCTACAATGCCTTCTTTGATATACATATACATAATAAGCACTTCTTGCGTGTGCTATATAACTCTTCATTAGCCTTGACCGCATCGCTTTATAAGATTTCATTGCCCCTTCTAAGCTTGCATTGTTTTAATTTATATGTTTTCGAGGGAATTGAGGCAATAAGGGGTGGAATGGGGGGAGAGAGGATTGGGAAGGAAATTCTTTAATCGGTTACTCGCAACAAATATTCCTATCTCGACGATGTAAATATTGATGCTTTATAGCTGAAGGCAAAATTGAAGAAGCGATCAAAGAGGGATTCCTAAGTCTCGATGAGAAGATGAAACATGACGAAGAGATGAGGGAAGATATGTCGGGCACTACCGCCGTTGTTGTCATTATAAAAAATAAAAAAATTTACTGTGGTATGTTTTATATTTTATTTATATTTCGATTGTTGCTTTTCTTCGTTTCAGAATTTGTATTTCTTTTTCTTTATATTTCGCTTCCCTTTATATGTTTCTTTATGTTTTTATATCCTTTTATATTTCTTTATATTTTATATTCCTTTGTATATTTCTTTTTATATTTTGTGTTCCTTCATATATTTCTTTATATTTTATATTCCTTTATATATTTCTTTATATTATGTATTTCTTTCTTTTTTACTTATATCTTATATTGCGTTTTTGTTACTATTTTATGCCTTATTTCTTTCTTATTATCCTTCATACAAATTGGTATTTCATCTTATTAGTTTTAATGAGTTTCTTTTTGATAATTTCACATCATTTGGCATCGCTTAAAAATATTATTTTGGAAGCAATTTTGCAGATTTTGCAATAATATTCCTCATTTTTTTGAACTTGAGAAAATTCCTTTGTAAGTTTTCGAAGATTTATTTCTTCTTATATTGCTGATTTTTTCAATTTATTGAAAAAAAAAAAAAGAATTCGTTATATCTCTCGAAAATTACTGGGAAGCACATCTTTGGAGATGTTATTCATAATCTTCCATTCATTTTTTTTGCGATCTCGCTCATTTTTTGTCAACTTCTTCTCATAATTTCCAGCGAAGTAGTGATGCTCTTTCTCTAATCTCGTTTCGATTCCCTTCCCTCCACCTCCCCTCTCTCCAACTTCCACCACCTCCATCCTTATTGGCCAACGTTCATCGTAATAGATGTAGAGCTGATTATCATATAAGAATATTGAGTGAAAAGTCGGACGTTTTATCGAGAAAAAAAAAACTTCATTAAGATTTTAGCGAAAAGGAAAACGATGTGGGAATTCGTGGAGTATTCGAGGATTATCCCACCTTATGCACTGAAACATGAAATATTCATTAAAACGACGGCACACAAATTGTTATTTTTATTGGCTATGTGATATTCGTTTGCGTATTTGATATTAAGATTGCGTATAGGGCCTTTTTTAAGATTTATTAGGATGTCGCAGTTTAATGCATACAGACTCATCATCCTCGAAGATTGCTTTGCATTTCTTTCATTTTATAAGTTTATATTAACGAAAGGATATGTGTAGCTTGTGAAACTTTCATCTTGCCAACATTTTGTGCATTCACCATATGGTAGTAGATGGAGGATGTAGGTTTCGAGGTCGTTGTACTATCGTTGATATGTCAGCACATTTCAGCTCCAAATTTTTATCTTTCGGAGTCAAGGGAAATAAGGAAATAACAGTTAAGAATTTTGATGGGTTTAGACTGATAAGGGAACGGGGATATGGGCTTGACATCTTTTTGCAAATTTTCAAATTGGCAATATAGATGTAACATCTTTTATGCAGATTTTTGATTAAGTTTTTGAGTTATGTGGTTGCGCTAATTTTTAACTGAAAAACTCGTCATCGCAAGTCGTTTCTATCCCATCGATGCAGTACATGTTTTATTCTGTCTGTTAGTGAATTATCCACTTCGTGAATGATCTGTACGTACCTTTATGTTGTGCTTTATTGCACATTGAAGGGGTTTAAGCATTCTTTTTGCAACATTTATGTGATCGGTTGGTCGGTCATCACTGAAAGGGGCAAACCTCTTTATAAGTAAGGGTAAAATAAAGCACCTCGGTATAAATCTTCCTATTGTAGTTGCAGACTATTCCCTGAAGAAAAGCTATGAATCTGATGTACTTTCTTATCGAGATCTCTTTATGCGATATGATTATGAATGCTAGGAAATAAGCAGTACAATTACAGGTAACGTGGGTGATTCGCGTGCAGTTGCGTGTGTGAGCGGTGTGGCTGATCCGTTGAGTTTTGATCATAAACCGGCGAATGAATCCGAGGCGAGGAGGATCGTTGCGGCGGGCGGATGGGTGGAGTTCAATCGTGTTAATGGCAATCTCGCATTATCTCGTGCACTCGGTGATTTTGCATTCAAGAAGAACGAACACAAAAGTCCCGAAGAACAAATTGTCACCGGTTGGTTTGGTTTGGTTTTTTTTTTTAAACTGCTCTAAAATTACTTACAGCAATTGGTTGGGTAAAATTAGGGATTATCTCCAATTGTTATCTATTTTAACTTCATTAATGCATTCATTATATCAGTGAAATAGTGAAATAATGCGTCACTTCTGGGCGTTAATCAGTTAACTGTTAATTGTTTTTACTAAACTCGTAATGCGATACTTTTCGAAAGCCTAGTTGACCATTAGCATCGAGTATTTATATTGCAGCATGCCCTGATGTGACGGTTTGTGATCTCACATATGATCACGAATTCATCGTATTGGCATGCGATGGCATTTGGGATGTGATGTCGAATCAAGAAGTTGTTGATTTCTGCCGAGATAGGCTCGCGGTGGGCAGAGAGCCAGAAACGGTTAGCCTTTTTATTGAATCGTCGCATCTATAGGCAGATTGCATATTATGCAAGGTGCTGTCATTAGACGTAGTAACTTTGAAAGATGGGAGTTACTGAGTCACATTTGCTAGTCTTCTTTTCATTTCTGCACACTATAGGATTGTCGAATTCTATAGAATTGCATGAATCAAAATACTTGTACATCACGACATTTATTAAGATAAAAAATGCAATCAAGTAAAAATTTAAATTAAAAAAATTTAAAAAAAGTTCTGAAAGTAGAGCAATAAAAGGGGAAATTTTTATTTAAATTTTCTAATATTCGGTCAGCTCGAACGCTCCAGGCAAAGCCTTTTATCTGCTGATTGAAAAAAAAAAGTTGTGCAAAGAGAGGTGAGATTCATTTGTTAAACTTCTATGGAAAAAATGCCTGTAATGATATGTTTTTTTTCTTGTTTATCTCAATGTGTAAACATTGATTGTGATAAGAGAACTTCGAACAAATCATTGCATCATTAGATGCTGATAAGCGATTGAGTGATAAACGATGCTAATTGTTGCGATGAATTCGAGGAACATTGATCGCAACAGTAGTGAAGTTGCAGCATTCATTCGGGTGTTCACTGCAAACTAGGATAAGGCAGAGATAGTACAACTGATACCTTCATTACACTATTTAATAGTTAGAGAAACGTGCAATGTTGCAAATATTTTTGAAGAAACGTTATTTGAGTTATCCTGATGGCAAAAACTACTTTAGAGATGAGTGGAGATAAGAAAAATTTCGAGGAAAGAACGATTTGGACATGGAATGTGAAGAATTGGAAGTTAGTTTTTGGAGGGGAATAGGCATAATATCTGATATGATAAGAATGTTAAGATTATGGGAGAAACGGTGATAGAGTAAGAGTGTATTATTCGATCATGAATATTCTAGAAGGAACATTTTAGTGGCACAGTCAAAAGCATTTTTAATGTGATGATAGCCTGTCTTAATTCTTTATCACTCAATCAATGGCTGGCGTTAAGCGACATGTTTGATCTAGGTTGAAAATTAATGTGACTATTTTCATTTATTTTCAGATTTGTGAGGAACTGCTATCACGGTGCTTAGCACCAGATTGTCAGATGGGAGGATTGGGATGCGATAACATGACCGTCGTATTGGTTTGCCTCTTGCAAGATGATTCACCAGAAGCTTATCAGGCTCGATGCTCGAGAAAGCCAGCCGAAAGCACGGCCGCCGGGGATGCACAAAATGCTGATTCAGAGACCTACGTAACGCCGGAAGCATCTCCTGTTAGGATCGAAGCTGCCACCATGGTAATGATTTTAATGCTGCAATAATTTTCTGCTGATGACCGATGATTATTGCTCTAATTGAGAATGAACGCTATTTGAGGTTTTCAAGAAATATTTTAGCGGCTGCTGAATTTATTTTTATCTATTGGGTTTTGTAATTTTTATTGCTTCAAAGGTCGATGTGAAAAAATGACGGCGTTTTTTTCAAAATTTTGCATGGGATTTTATTCGAAATGATTTGCAGTGAAAAAAAGCATGACGTCATAAGAGATTATCGAATTTTGAAACAATTCAATGGGCGACTGTCACGACAAATTTTCTGCAAGCGTTCTCGCTGTCTGCGCGTTAATCGACCGCATAGATAAAAAATGATGAGAAAAAAAATCGCGTATGCATTTATGTGGGCAAGTAAATTTAAATAGATCTGCCACGGGGGCAAATTTCGGATTATTGTAAGCGATGTCTATAATAATCCGAAATCTCACAAGTCAACAAGTCCTGGTCAAGGGTTCATGGAGGTTCCATAGAGAAATAAGTTTAGAAGTTCGTAGGTTCAAAGTAAGTTCGGTAAGAAAGGTTTGTCATGACCGTTGGTTGCAGTTATTAGATTCTTTGCCGTATTTTAGCGGCACGTCGATATCATTTTGCTAAGTATTTAACGCTGAAGTTCATTGGCAAGAGGAAGAGGTGGAAAGGGAAAGGAGAAAATTTTATTAAGATAGATGGCCTCTTAAATCATTTGACTAGTTAAATGAGTGACCCATAAATAGAAAAGTTTAAAATAGTCCTCCCACTGCCTTACTGAGCTTTATTGTTTTAGAACTGGGCTATGACACAGTCGGTCAACTTGGCTAACCCGTTAATTTATCATAAAGCCTGAAGGCTCAATGCAATATAGGTATGATTCAGAAAGCTTAAGGAACAACTGAGTGTGGAAATAGTTTGGAAGTGACGAAAATAATTGGTTAAATGACACAATGGTTCCCCCAGAGATCATTTTGGCCATTACTGGTTGAAGTCGGTGAGGTCATTTTTTGTTATGCCTATGGGTCATTGTTGGCTAGTGCGAAAGCGAAGCGAATGCAATGAATATGAAACGTTTTTGTGCCAACGAAAGGTGAACTAGGTTATTGTTACAGGATTTTCTAAAGAGTGCGGGTGAGGGGAATGTGACCAAGGTGGCCATCGTATCGGGTGCAAAATCAGCGTGTGTGGACAACGACGATGAGGAACCACCTCGCGAATTCACGGTGAACGCCGAGGTGAATGAGGCAAGTAACACGAGGTCAAGCTAACAGAACGAGATTGCTGCCATTGCTGCTGCTACTATAATGCAGCCTCAGAGCCTACATTCGGATGCAGCCCGTTTGTTGTGCAGTCCTCCATGCCAACATTTCCATGATTCCCACTTGCTATTTACAGTGCGATGCTTAAATCTCTCTGACACTACCCATCCCACCGCACCATAATTTATTGTTGATTTCGCATCGTTCCAATCGCAAAAAACGCCTCTTCTAGGTATAGGTGATCAGGGTACATCTATGTGGCATGTCCATGCAGCACAGCTTACAGTAGTAATATCGTAGTACTCATGACCTATAGCATGTTGGGATAGGAACTTGAGAGATAAAATGTTCGAACGAACTATTGGTTGTGGATCTTATAGTGAGGCACTTTGTGACGACCAGTCTAGAAGTGGAATGAGGGATCTCTTTGCGGCGTTTATCAGCAGTGGCTAAAAAAATTTTTTTCACGAAGAATGTTCTCGAATGTAATATCAACAAAATGAAGGAGAATAACCCACTCGGAATGAAAGTGGAGGGGGGAAGGGAGGATAAAGGATAGCGAGTTTAGTTTTGAAATAATATTGCCCAAGAAGTCGATTATAATAAAGCTATACTAAAAGCTTATATGGCCACTCAAATTTAGACTCATTCAAGTTGGTCCAATTCAAAGTCAGCTTTGTAAGTCATGTCGTTGTGATCGACATGGTACCTTTACCGAGGATGGTTCTTATCTTTCACTCTCTCTAGCACCAACGAACTTGGTAGGGAAGATGGGGAAAAGGCTCAAGTGAAGGCAAGGAAAACTCTTTTGAAGCTCATCTCAAAAAATGGTATTCTGAAAAATAATAAGAGGGCTCTTGTGGGAAGTTCGGGGAAGGGGATGGGGGAGGTACTAGCTGCAGTTAAGGTCTCCCTCCTCTTACGTTGCAGCAAGTGGAGTGAAGATTGCTAACGGCAAATTTTATGTCCAACAGTAATCTATAAGATTTCAACTGTTGCTCTATTTAAGTGATACTGTCTATAAAATATGATATAATTATCAGATTGCAGGGGTGAACAAAAACTGGCGATCTCTGGAAATGCAAAAAAAAAAAAAATTTGGCTGATTGCCCACATTACAGTAATATTTACATTCTTTCAGGTAGAGGGTACGAATGACGAACAATCACCACGTCTTTCTTTCGTTGTTTTATAAAAAAAAAAATTCAAAATAAACGTCATTCTATCATATCGTCTAAATATTCACATTCGATATGCTAAGATGTTGTTCGAGTGTCCAAGAGTAAATTAAATTCCGTGTAGGATGATGGCTAGTGTTGTTGTTCGAAGTCCCGAACTACTTCCGGAACTCTGAATGTGATTTTTTTTGGAGAGGAAGGATCAGCAAGCACTGAGTGATAACAGCGTTTATCACTAAGTGGTAACATAGATAGGGCCAGGTACGCTAAAGATGGCTTAGTATGGACTTCGTAATGCAGTTTGATGATTGCGTTAAGAAAGAGTGTATGGAAAATATTAACATTCTTTAAGGCTTCAAAATGATCTATAAAATGGGATGGACGGGGTCCTATCAGAGTAAAAATGGATGGGATTCTATAAAAATCGGATTCTTTATACCGACGGTATGTGTTAATACTGCACTCAAAATGGGCTGATTTCGCCGGTTTTTACAACATTCTTTGATATATAATTCACGTATTGTTTATTACGCATTTGTTGCTATATTTACCTTCAATGCTATAGGAGCTATAGAGTTATGGGTACTTGATGGGCCATTTTTTTGTTAAGTAGTGTATAGTTGCAACTAGTCAAGCATTCGATCCCATTCCACATGTCGGCTATTCATATATGTCGTTTTATATGATCATTAGGATAGGCGATTCAGAATGATGCTTGATTCTATCAGATTATTAACGATTTACAATAGGAAGAGATGAAATGATTGAAATTGTTTTATTTGATTGTTGAATGAGGTTTTTATGTCATTTTTTAAGGGGAATTATACCTCAGAGTGTTGATCATAGGAGAACAGAAATCATTAAGTGATCTCTTCATATCGTTTCAGATAAGAAATCAACACTGAAATAAAGGTTTTCATAAAATTTGATGTTAGCATAATAATATATGATAGATATGATAGGGATTCTAATCTTAGAAGTGTACTATGTTGATAAATGCTTAAAATATTTCCATGAATATTGCGGTAATTGAGATTAACTTATAAGTATGCAGCTAATAGATGAAATCTATGCAGTAATAACTGTGACATAATTGAGAGTGTGTGGGGGGGGGGAAGGAGGGGGGGGAAAGGATAGGGTAGATTATCCTGGATGGGATAAGTTTTACTGATACTTTAGTCGCATTTGTGGGGTATGCGGTCAGTAATCTACGAAACGGTTCCCCCATTTTTGCATGTAAATTATTGGTTCCATTTCGCATTATTATGAGATTCGCTTCGGGATTCCAGTGGATAGCGTTTCGTGTGCTGTATATTTTATCATGAATTAGTAGTTCACTGCGATGTATTCATGCTTGTTTTTTTTTGTTTTTTGATTGGCCATTTTAAAAGAGTTTGAGTTGATTTCGGTCTCACCAATCGTAATCGTGAGCGAGTTTAATCGATAACCATGCTGCAAACGGATTAAACCCGTTTCCGATCCGAAATAGGTGGACAGCGGTCATCGTGCCATAATCAGGCCGGATTTAACTCATATCCATGTAGTCAAGGGTTAAATCCGATCCCGTTTCCCTTTGCGACCGGGATCTGATTCAACCCGGACTTTTTTTAAAAGTGTTATTATTAATGTTCAGTGTTCTGTGTTTTTGTTTATTTTCTTTGGAATAGTTTGTAGGAAATGGTTTATTGCGATGGTAATGCGTTATTACTGTGGTTGAAATATGCTTGCGTTGATATTCATCCGCTGATACCTCTCAACTATGATTATGAAAGGCTTTTTGTCTCTATTATTTTTTTTTCTTCTCTCCCCTTCCACTCGTGTAGACTTTTCTTTGCTGCAAAAATCCCCCATAATCCGAGAGGAATTTCATAATTGTGCATTATTGTGTGTCGCAAATGTGAACAAACAAACTGTTTTATGCACCATGTGGGGTGCAAATGTTTTTCATTGTTTCAAGTTTTGCAACTTGTTGAGCGTGATTTAGCTCGATCATTGGATTTATGTGACAGTCACCTCTCCATTCCTGGATGTTGTGTTGAGTCTGCATCTGTCAGCAAGAAGGACAATTCAGTTTCAACTGTTCCTCCCCCTCCCCCTGTCTCCCCCAAAAAACAGGAGGTACGAAGGGGAAGGAAACGACACTTTATTCCGGTGAAATTTTCTCACTCGATAAAACCATACCTTTTTCTAGTTTAATATAAGCAGACTTTTTGTGGTCGTTTTGGAAGATGTTTGGTAGAATTTAAAACCGATTGGGGTCGTATCCTTTGGTTCCTGCTACTGTTTGCTGCCGAACGCGCATCTCCGCCCCTTTCCTCTCCACTTCCTTCTCACTTCGATTCCTTTTTATATAAGTTTAAAATGAGTTCAGTTTGTTGGAGAACATAAAGAAAGGAACTCGTTTCAACATTTTGGCTCATTACACCTTTAATATGGACAATTTTCTTGGCCGTATTTGCCTAAGTGGGTCCTCTCACAAATGTCTCATCTCGTGATCTCTGCTCGAGGTGAGTGAAATATGATTCCGCGACTATAACGATAAGCGTTTTCATGGTTGTTACCGCTTATCACTCGAATCGTTGCTTGTATTTCTTCGTTTCCTCAGTGTTCCTCTTTTCCGGCCCTTCATAGTAAAAAAATGACAATAACTCAAGAGTACACTGCCACCCAAAATTCAAAAGAAAGGCCTCGTGATATTATTTCGGGCAACTATCACATGCAAATAACATTTCATTGCCATCGATACAAAAGGGTACCAATGATCTGCCGTCATAGGCATTTTGATCGGCGCATATGTCCATTTTGCATGTGCCTGATAACATTATCGAAATTACTTCAAAGATTTAAGTTGCATTGTTCTGCTAAACAAGAAGAAGCATCCAGTATCAATTTGTATTTAAATAACTTCGTTTATTTCGTCAACATCTTCGTAAATAAGACCACACATATATAGAAATGAAATAATATTGATTAAAGCATAGATTGAAATATAGAGGAAATGTTTTCAAGAACTTCAACCTTTAGGAAGGATTGTAGGAATAAAACAAGGCAATGGTATGAGAACTAGAAGATACCGTTTCTTAAATATGTTTCGTATCGTTACCGTATATTGTTTCCCTCCCCTCAATGACCTTAAGTAGTGTTTAAAAGTTTACTACATTGCACTTGCAAATAACTATCATAATCTAAAATGCCGCACCTACTTCTTTTCAGCTCCAAAGATTGCAATGGCCGGAAGGACACATGCACCTATGCTCCTTGCCAATCTTTTCCACTAAGCTTAAGAGTTGATTTTTTCATGCACACCATTACTGCGATATGTATGCGATGGGTGAAGCAGTCAGTTGACAAAAAATTCATGTGTTCTTGATGCTTAAGGTAGCAATAAGAGTGATCTAAATTGTGATGATCGAAGGTGAGTGATGAAAATGGTATAAGCTGGGATGGTGGGAAGGGGGTCAATGCTGCGGGTAGTACGAGTTGATGATGGTAAGGGGTGCATAGCATAAATGGTATAAGCTGATGATAATAGAGAAGGGCGAGGGTTGTGCTGCAGACGCTATCTGATGGGATGATGGATGGTGTTCTTCAAATGCTATTCAATATTTACATTCTAAAATGGAAACTACTATAGATAAATATAAAATACATCATAAACCTTAATTTCCCAAAAAATCTTGGCATTTTCCATTCATTGAACGCTATAGGCAATAAAACACATCTCGTGCTTTCGAATATATGGATGAAAATGAAAACATAAAATAAGACATAAAGGGTGCTAATGGCTGCGAAATGTCGTGAAAATCGATGCTAGTGGCATGGAATTCAATTTCTGCACCGCGCACCACTAAACAGCTAATTTTGAGCATTCTTTTACTGGTTCCGCAAGGAGCATTTGCGAAGCTGGGCATAGTGTGGTGACACCCTGTCTGCGTATATGTGAGTGCATCTATTTGTCTGTCTGTCTGTCCGATGCTTTTAACTCAGAACCAATTGATGCATGCGTTACGATACTTGATGGGTATAGTGCACACCATCGCTTGATATCCCATACTATTATTCTCTGATGCATTCACTTCAAAACGTTTGAAGGCGGAAAGCTTTGCACATATTTCATAGCAGTTAGATTCTCATTCCATATCGATCCGATCGCATAAAAAAGAAAACAATATCAGTGAACGAATTAATTAGAATATAGAAGGCCTTACTTCCTGTGTTTATTAAATGTTGATTACTCATGAAATCCACCGGTCGGCTCAGCGTGCATGCCTCACCAGCTGTTTGGTGATCTAGACATTTCAGATGCAGAAGCTCGGAAAAGCGGTTTAAGCACTTGAGGGATTATCACGTCCAAAATAATGATTTCGCGAGGTTCATGACATGTCCAGGTAGATGATGGCCAAATGCGAATACGACTTTTTTAATTTTGAGAGGGAATGGGCACGGAGAGTGAATGAGCCAGGGCACCTCACCAGGGCTCTTCTTAAAGAACGAGACCTATCAACTAACCTTAAGGCCAGAAAACACATCTTGTTCCCTCATTAATTTTCTTCATTCATCTTTGGGAAGTATTGTTACTAAGGTTCGCACTACACATCGGATCCCTTTGCAAATATATCAGCAAACCGAATTTTTACTGTAGAATAACAATCACGGCATTTGAAAAACGGAAGCCTCTTCCGTCCGATCTAACGTGAAATTAGAAAAGCGCATCGCAGCTGACCGCCTGAATTTTTTACATTTTAAGCAACCGCACCGAACACTTTTAAAAAAAACCCATATGACGATACACGAGTCTCATGTATCGTCACATAAATTTTTGGGGCTCAGAATGTCAAACCTAGGTTTCGCTTACATCCACCAATCCACCACTGTAACATTTGCAGCTCATGATTCGGAAATATCGATCACAGGAACAGATAGACAGACAGACAGACAAATACACACGCGCTGCATCATCATAGTACGAGTTTTGCGAAAAACTGCAAAAGTTCACAAATAAAAAGAAAATTATGAGTGAAAAAGGCAACCACTACGCGCAACACAACTAGGATAGGGTGTTTTTCATTTAGATTCGATGCATCGATTACGTTTATAAAATTATTCCATCTTGAGAGCTATAAAGTGGATATGAAATATTTTATTGAGATTTATTCCTTAGAAAGCGCTAAATATTTTTTTTTCACTGGAAAAACATTAGATGATTACATGATCCAATGGTATAACGTTTTCAGCACCTTCAGGCAGCACATCAAATAGAATACTGCAACAAAACAATCGCAGAAGAGAAGTTTTAAGTAATGCAGCCTGATGAAACTAAACCATATTTTATGAAGTTTCAAGAAACGTTGTCTTTCCTCTTATGGTCAAAGGAAACCTCGCGAACATGACTATGGACAATTTGCTTCTTTTGAGACGGGATCAATATGTTTTCCTGAAGTATATTCTAGAGGACAACAATAAATAAAACTTCGCTATAAAGAAACAACAAAAATCAATGAGGCTTGTGTTAATCCTCCACATATCACCACATGTAAATCTCAACTCATCAGATTTGTAACATGAAAGAGTGGCTCTCTCTTCCATCCATCCCTCTCCTCTCCGTTCCCTTCCCAAACCCTACAGTTGCTTTTCATAAACTGAATACAGTAAAGCATATAATTTGATAGGAATTCGTTGCAAAGCAAGGTACTATAAACGTGAGTCTAAATTTGAGAAACGATGATAGGAAGGATGTGATATGATTGTTTCGACTCTCAGCCACTCAACGTTTGGCAAATGTTTCTTATTTATTGGCACTCTAGGAGCAAATTCTTTAAAAAACCAGAATTCAATATACGTGCAGCACTATTCAGCTTTCAGGTTGAACACGGATAGTGGGTGTAATTTTTTTCATTAAAAAATTTCAACTACGCTATAGCCGTATTAAGGTAAGCTAGTGGTTTACCACAAGAGGTTAGAACGATGCAAAAAACAAAAACACACCGCGCACTCGTTAATTAGAATGCATTTAATCATTTCTCAACTTAAGGTGGTCTAAAATACTAGAGAAATAGCAAATTTTAAACAGAAGAAACAATTAGAATCGAAGAAGGAGGTAGGGGGGAGGGGAGAGAGGAAGAAGAGCCCAGATTAAAGTATAATAAGGTTTGAACTAGTATGATTTGAAGCGTGATTATCTAAGAAGAACGAAATATTTGATAAGAAACAATTCAAATAACATCACCAAAAAAAGATTTCAACAATGACGAGAATGGCAGCGATTAATATAATATATGAAATTCTATGAGTCCGAAATTCTATAAGTCTTTATACTCAACTACGATACGCCTACGGTATTGTAAAGATTCTTTGCTAGAGAAACTCTTCACTGAATATATCAAACAAAACAGACTTCAACAGACAAAAAAAAGAACTTGCCAGCGCAGCAATCAATGAATCACTGTGTGGTGACGTTTCAAGAGTTGACAAGCCATTCCAATGGCACATATGCGGAGTATTAATGAATAATGAGCTCATCTGATGCGGCTAGTGGTGCGAAATATGCATCAAGCATCTCTGCGGTGATATCTTCGAGCTTTGCTGGCTTCCACACTGGTTTCCGATCCTTCTCGATCAATACTGTAACAATTCATCAAGAAGGCCTTAACTATTTCCATTTTTCTTCTCAAAAAGTAAGAGGAAAATTAAATCGATTAAGCAATAACTGCATAACGTGATAGCAGCCTAATTTAGACGCTTCAATATCGTCCAACCCTCACCCAATCATTACTATTAAATGGATGCTAAGCAATGATGCTATGAAGGTGCAAAATATAAGTGATCCGCTAACAAGAAGATACAATATCCGTATAAATTTCTGAGAATAAACTCGCATCTGATCGTTTCCGTTTATCATCTACTATATTAGAAAATTACTCCTTTAGCCCTCTATCGATTGCTAGCTTTTTTGCTACTTATTTCATCACGTTAAAAAAATCGAACTAAGCGATAAAATAATAGCGAAAATAAACTAAAAAAAAAAACAAAAATTCTTAGCAGTTGTTTTTGCATTAAAAAATTAGCTACACGAATCGTCTCCATTGTTCATCGAGAGGATTACTTTCAAAAAAGGAATTTTATATTGTTTTGAATGTGAGGATAATATAAATAACAAAAAAGAAGCAATAAAAACAAATCGAATAATAAAAGATACTCGCTCGACATCCCTCATGGAAATCATGTCCCTTCATAATATTTTGCGTTAATCGATATTCCATTGTGAATACTTCAGCGAATTTCATTTTGCCACCTTCTTGCAATTGCCTCAACGTGATTTTCATCGATGTGGGACTCTGAAATTAAGGTAATCCTTTCAAAGATTGCCTCTAATAAAATTACTAGCACTTCCTCAATAAGCATTCATATAACATTTAACATAAACTAGAAATTACAAGCAAAATTTCGGCCATGCATACGAATGACTACATAAACCGACTTCGTCATATCGTCCTATAATTAATCAGAAAATTTTGGAATATTTGAATGTGAATCCCCCTTTTCGGGCAATTCCAACAAATCATAGAGTTACCATTTTAGCAAGAACGGCATTTTGTTTTCTTGCGAAATCGGTTTCACTTTTTTGAAGTCTTTCGATTATCTCTTCGACCGTGGACGCGCTGAACACCGATTCGATCTCTGAGAGGAGTGGGTCGAGACTGAATTTTGGTATGACGTTTGCCGTGAACTTTGAGATCACTTCATCAACTCGCTCGTTGCATACTTCGCTCTTCGGCAAGTTCACCAACTCTTGCTCGAGGTCTGCTAACGATGAGGATGGCACCTAAAGAAACACCCATATATGGAAATCTTCTAGACGACTGTAAAAAATCGGCACTTAGAGAGTATGATAAAACCTTTTCACGCTACTTTCCATTCTAATTTCAATAATTTAATAATTCGAGGTAAGGAGTGAAAGAAAAATACGACGCAATACAAGTAAAGATCAATTCGAATTTATAGATAAAATAGATCGAATAGTCGTGTTCAGAAATCGTCCCATATGAACCGCACTTCTCATATATAGTCAAAATTCGAATCATTATTTCAAAAATTGTTTTTCTTTCAAAGTATAGAAGAGGTATTTTTGACTGCACGATTTCGCTAAAAAAAGGATATGATATACCGAGAGGTGAAGAGGAAAGGTGGAGGAAGTCTATGGGAGCAATCGTTCAATACTAACACAGAATCGAAATTTCTTTCCTTAATTATTTTAACTAGATTACCCTCCAGCAATATTGTTCATCAAGCAATAAGAGACAAGCTTTCATCATTTTACTTGAGTGATTTCCTAAGCAAATAATCCTAAATGCTCAATTTTGCATTTAAAAATAATTACGAAATGAGTGGCGATGCCCGCATGATAAACGTCTGCTCCATTTAGTCGATAACCTGTGAGTGCGATAAATTGACCCAGATAATGACCCAATCGTGGCAAAAAATAAGAACCTGAAATTCATTTCATTTATTAAAGTTCATTTTAAGTTTTCAATGCTTCATCTCTATACCCCCCCTCTGAAAGATGTAAACCTTTCCATCGAGAAAGCCTCTCAAAAGTTGCAACTTTACTGTAATAATTCCAGTAATAGCGAGATAGAAATGACAAGATATAAAAATACATGATTAAAATCACATGTTACGGGCCAACTTTTCTAGTATACCTTGGGCTCAGATACAAAAATGAGAACTGCTTGCACTTAACACCTGAAGTACCACAAAATGTAGATCAAAGTGCATATCATATATCCCGCAGGTGGAATTTGTGATGTCAATCTTTGATGGAGTTCCCAGTTTATCTCTCTCCTATCTGTACTTCTCCATCAGCACTCTTCCTAGAGGTTAAATTTAAGGCGCAAAATATTTTTAAACACCTATGCGCTCACTTTATCAGCGCGTTAGATTTGGTTGTCGAATAAATATTTATAAGTGTACGAAAACGAAATATGCGGTGAAATCATACTGGCGCATTGACCAGATGGACTAGTGTTTTACTAGCACAAAAAAAGGGACCACGAAGAGGGAACAAACCTCCAACATCAGGAAAGAGTCCAAGTGCAGTTTCTGGCATTGCAAGCATTGTCCTCTCGGTTGCTACTCGAAATTTACCATGCACCGATAATCCACATCCCTTAACAACATAATTAGGCCCAATAAATTGAAGAAGCAATTCTCGCCTAAATCATATACTCTCACATATTTCCAACAAAGATACTATCGACCTTTACTAAAGTTAAAGTCCGTGTATAAAGTTTTTTATTGTCCTCTTACATTTCCTCCAATAATATCATACGCTACTAGTTTTTTATTCGAAATAGCACATTTCAATAGCAATAGAGCGAATCAGATGACTGACAACTTCCATAAAATTACAAGCAAGCAAGATTGCAGTATCGAATCTCTCTGTGAAATGCTTTAGCCATTTGAATATGAAACAATCGATTCAATTTTACAGCATTAATCAAATCATCGCCGTATTCTACACAATTTTAGTGTTGTTGCGAACGAACAACAGCCCCGATGCCATCCACAATGCATGTATGCATTTATCGGTAAAAATAGATACGATTTTGCCTAGTCTACTCATACACATTTTTCAGTAAAATGCAATGCAACTTGTCTATGCCTTTAAAGGTAAAATAGGAACGGAAAACGTATGAGCGCAATATTGCAACGGAAAAAAAAAGTTAACCACCTACCCCACCCATAGTGATGCCATCAATGAGTGCAACATGAGGCATCTTGCAGGTTCCAATCTGATGGTTTAATAGATACTCCTCGCGGAAGAAATCTTTATGCACCGTTTGTGCTGGATCGTTCGCCTTATATGATTTCGTTACTGCTGAAAAGAATATGAAAAATAAAAATAAAAAAAATCTTCGATATTTATAAATACGCAATCACGGAAAAGTGGAAGGTGGAAGAGAAGGGTGAAGAGATGATTGCACTCCGATTCGGAAACAATAGCAAAGCTCATAAGAGATTGAATTAAGTGGCGAAACGAAATGACTTACATCTTCTACAACTTACTTGTGAACTTCATTTGTCTCTGAATTATTTCGTGGCTATGTGTGGATAGGGTTTCACTTCTTCCTTATTGAAAGTTTACCCATAAAGTTCGAACTTATGCGAACGATGAAATTCCCATGCATCGGTTTTGATAGCATATTCGCGTTATTGACAAAGTTTTTTTTTTATTAGTGAAAAATTGAAAAGGCTATCACCTCAGCAGACATATATAAACAATTATCAATATTTTCTACGCTATTAAACAAGCTCAATTCATCTAGTTCAATGAAATTGCCCATAATAAATCTAGAGAAAACCAAAACAGAATGTTAGACATCTTCACCTCTATGCTACTTTTCTCTAAACTTGGTATTTCCACTATAATATTTCCTTTGATGTCTCACATCGAATCAATTACAAAATCACTCACCGACAACATCGCCTCCAGCACAGAACGCTTTATCACCAGCTCCCTTCATCATCACCAGACATACGTCACCGTCTTCATTCCATTTCTACAATAACAACCTATAAAACTTCATAGCAATGACCATAACACCCTGTGATACTCGACGCTTATGATATAGAACATCTTGCAGACAATCGTCATTGTCACAGTTAACTGTGGGAAAAATCCCAAACGAACTTTTACCGCCCATTCGCTTTTAAACACACGCTCCCCAATGCTTCACCAATAACCCCAACTACGCCCCGCCAACCCCGCCTGCAAATCCACCACCACCGCTCTTAAACACATAACCCACCTACCCAACCACTCGCACATCGCTTCATACACACAATGAGAGCTTTCAAAACATCCGCAGCGAGCAGGATTCGAACCTACGCGGGCAGAGCCCATTTGATTTCGAGTCAAACTCCTTAACCACTCGGACATCGCTGCACAACACCACTCCTTCTTGAGGGCTCCATGTTCTGCAAATGCGATAAGCCAAGACTGCAGTTCCACCTGCACAAAGACTAGAAGTTCAATTAGGTAAAATATTTCACAACAGAAATGATGACGAAGTTAAAAACGAGCCGATGACAATTTAACATCTCAAATGAGATGAATGACTCCAAATATCGAAAACGTAACATTTCCCACTTTCACATGATCTAAATTCAACTTAGCGATTCGATGCCAACAATTAAAGTTATAGACGCATAAGAGCTCGAAGTTTATAGCATGAGCTCGAGCTTCACAGTGTAATTCCATCTCGAAGGTCCGTAAATCTTTGAACCGTAACTTCGCACAGCATATGCTTTCACACGCCTTCTTTAACTTTGAAATAAATCTACCTTGCTGCCAGCAAACTCGGTGCTAAAGAAACGCATCGCAATAAGAAGCATACCTTATACTTGGGATACATAGTGCGAACCATCGATAAATTGAGAGCGTTCAGTGCTCTAGGTCGATTCAACGTGATCACTCGTTTTCCGTTCACCGCCGATATGAGCACCTCATTGGCGTTTGTGGAATGTGACGCCACCTAAACTATCCTCCATATAATTTTGCATAAAACACCAATAACAGAGAGGGACCCACCAATTTTAAATATTCTATTTTGAATTTTCATATGGGATTAATGGGTTCCAACAACGAACGCATATGCAAATACTATATGTTTAGCTGCAGATCGGAATAAATAAATATACGTATTATTTATTATTATATACGGAAGAACATATTCGACAAACAGAGGCGTAGAGACGATTTTAGTGACGCGGAAAAGCTTTAAGGAACACAATAAAAATTTCATGAAGAACTGACAATTTCTTTTTAAGCGGAAGAATTGCGAAGTTTTGGGGTTGAAGCAATTAACGATAAATAACTTAAAGATGAAAACAGAAACGAATTCTAGACAAAAAATCCTTCAACAATAACAAACGAGATCGCACTTCTGAGTGTGAAATTTTAGATATATATATATATATATATATATATATATATATATATATATATATATATATATATATATATATATATATATAAAATATGTTGAAGTACAAATCTCAAACCTATATTTATCACTCCAACAATTTCCTTCATTCCAATTCTCACTCCTATCATTTTCCATGTTGAAAAATTTTATTATACGACATTTTAATATCCATGTTTATTCGTAACAAATATATAAAACGACTATTCAAGATTCACTTACCGATCTGGCAGAGATGAATAAAAGCCGTCTGGCAATCATCACTACTCACTATGCAGCTAAACACCCGATCGGATGGACTACTAAAGAGAAGAGCAATAATAATGGCCGAGAATCGAATCCACAACGTGCACCCGCCGTTTAGCTGTTCAATGCACGATCAAATAGTGGTATCCTTCTCGAAAGCGAAGCAACTGAAAGGAATCTATGCATTTGGGAGTGAAATCTCAGGTTTTTTTTATTTTTTTATTATTATGAAGTGGTAAAACACACAAAAATCGCATTGAGAAATATAAACCCACCAAAACGATTCAATTACCACACTCAATCATTTCGAGAGAATAGCCTAGAGTGAAGAGATAGTAACAGCTTATCACCAAAGCTGAAAATGATGACTTTTTATTTTGTGGATCTGGCTTCATTATCAAAAAGTTCGTTTTAAAATACTTGTGCCTTGTTACCTTGAACTCTACGACACCGTCAAATGCCCCTCGTGTGTTTCCCCGGACGATGTGTTGCACCTATTTTTTCGAATTTCCGGAAAAAACCTTTCGCTCGAGGTATATGTCGCGCTCTTGAAGCTCGAGCTCCGATGCTATGCAAATCATATTGCAGCTTTATAGCCATTGCACTAAGCCCTCAGGCGAATGTGAGATCTCTCTGATTCGGGCATAGTGGTCTCCGTTTTTCCCATGTTACCTCAGCTATGCTTTCAAACGGCCTCCAAATAACTGATGTGATGCTTTACCTTATGGGATAACTTTTCAGCTCTCTACCTGCCGAGGTGCATTACCGCCGATAAGATGAGTAGCGATGCCGCGCGCGTAAGCCCACTTACGAAAGTACAAGAGGCAAACGCTATAACATACGCACACTTATAAATCTTTAATTCTCGCGTCGAGCATACCCTATCGTTGCATGTGAGAAAATATCCCCTTTCTATAAGCGCATGGATACGCCTATGTATCGCATTACTATCCCTCAACCCCCTCCTCCCGTTGCCCTCTCTATAGATTGAAATGCTCGCTGAGAAACCAAAGAGGCAAGAGAAGATATTTTGCCTCGGGGCCTAAAACCATTCCATTTTTCTTTATACTTGTTAATTCCTCATAATTATAGTGTAAATGAGATACCCAAGCATATTATTGTTTAATCGGCAGTAAAATAGTTTGCATCTAGTAGCGCCAACTTAAAAAACAACGAGTTGCTGTGAGGATCCCACTTAAATATATTTAAATAGACAAAATCGTTTAAATATATTTTCCAATGTTTCTCTCTGAATTTCAACAGCATTATTATTATTATTAATCAGCGAACACTTTCATATCAAACTATTTCAATAAGCGAAAATATTAAAACAAATCATCGCATATAAAAAAAGAACAAATAGAAAAGAGTATCACAATCGCTGCTCAGATATCTATGATACATCTTTGTATTGTGAACAATAGATCAACTATACTGAAAAATTATCAAAAAATAATTAAAAAACCAAAAAAAAGCGTCTATATTTTAACTGAGCCAACAAGATGTCATACAAAACTTCCACAAGCTATATCACGTTCACCACGATTCCTAGCTTAAGCTTCAGTAATTCCCGATCTGAAAGCTGCAGACAGACAAACAAATACGCATACAAATACACAGAGACGACGTCAGCAGAACAAACCCTTATCTAGGTTGTGAGATAATTAGACAGATTAGAATTTTCCATCAGCAAACATTGACCTCTAGATTTTGAGCTGTTAGGATCGAACATCGGATACCTTAACTAATAGCTGCTTTCCAAAACGAATATAAGATTAATGAAAAATATGGAAAACACATCATCAATCACCCCATCCGTTAGCGATTTACAGCGAATTCCGTGCTACATCGTTTAAAAAAAAAAAAACTTATATCCTATAGCGAAAGAGAGAAAAATTCATTTCTAGGCTTGAATAATTGGCAGAAATCCAACCATTGAAATTCGTCTCAAGATTCTCAACAAACTACCATAATCGAGGCCCAAAAGCAATGAACAGATGGTGTAGATGTTCATGTAGACAGGTGATTCGATGTTATTTAGTGGTGATGGCCTCATTCATTTTTGCATACTTTATAGATTTCAGGTTGGTGAATAATTTTGTGGCATTGGAATAATCAGTGATTCAAGGATTGTTGTTTCGGCGTAAGTGGTTGAATTCTTCGATGTTGTATTTATATAATCCGCTACAAAATAGCGGAAGGAATGCCATTCTTTTCATTTATTTTTTCTTTATGGTTCTTAAGTTTAGAAGACAATTTGGACATCGTATTTTTCAAATCTTTTTTGAAAAATGGTGTTCCATCCTGCAAACATGAACGTTTTTTCTTATATCTCAAGGCATTTCGGCTCGGTCATGATGGACACCCGATTTAATCTAGGCTCATTTTTGCATGCTTATGGGTCAGAGATAGGAAACGCCCTCAGCCCTCTTCTCCAAGGTGAAAGCAGTGCGTCGTCTATTTTCAAATAATCTAGATATGGTTTGCTTGTCTTTACTTTTTCGTTTAATAATCAAAGCTACATATTTCAGATTCTTCCAAAAATTTTTACCATTCCAAACTCATTATTACCGATATCGTTGTTTGCGCATAGCATAGTGATATTTGTTCAATACGTAAACGTGACGTTAAGGCATAAAGAAGGAAGGAGAACGACGATTGGAGGAAGGTGCGAGTGGGCAGGGATAAAGGACTGAGTGAATTGATAGTTAACATAACATAAGTGCGAAGTAGCTTTGCATTGTTTGCGGCAATAAATAGGCATAAGGTGTTCTTAAAAGTGCTTGAAAATTGAAACAAGTGGGCATAGTTTCTACCCAGATATTAGCTGACTGCAAGGTTTGTTCCTGACATGCATCCTGTAAATTCCGGATGGTTCGGCTGGTTTAACTATCATCATCACCCATTCGCCGGTTAGGTTTCATAGCGTTAGACGCGACTCTAATTGGGCTGACTAGAAAGAAGTCCCCAAGCCAGCTGGAGGGGATATCTGGCCACCAAGTCGAGGTCGTAGTGACGCACATGCGCACTTTCATTCCAATGTTTCCCTTGTCCAAAGTTGGTTGGCCACGTTTTTTCATATATACTGAAGGCTATGTTTTCTGTTCGAAAATGGCCTAGCCATGCTTTTGCATCCGTTGTCAAGTTGTGGGCTACCCCACGATATCTCTTTTTCTCTTCAATGGGTAATGTGCAGTCAAAAATTTCATCGATCACTCACTGGTTAATCCATCGGCTGATCAATGATCAAAAAGTGTAATTGTTCTCATTGATCCTATAGGTCAATTTCTGCACATTTCTTATTTTTAAAAATCAATTTCGTTAATATTTCAAAGGAATTAAAGCTATCTGATGGAAATACAGTTTTTGATGTTTTTTTTTCGCATTTCTCTTTGCTACCTGTACGTTTCTTCGTTGTTCTCTCTCTCGTGCTGTTTATGTCTATTGGCATATTCTCTACTTTGCATATTGCAGGTGACGTCATCATTTGGGTAGTGATAAAAAAGAAAAGATGTCGGGTGGCATTGAACCGTTCACTTTAAAGGAGGAGGATGTAATGAAGTTGTTGGCATGTCAAACACACATTGGGGCATCAAATTGCGATTTTCAAATGGAGCAATATGTATGGAAACGGCGACCTGATGGTACGTTATTTAGTTGTATTCATAAAGAGGAATGGATTCGATAACATAAATATATAAAATGATCAGCTTAGAAAATAAGACAGTGATACAATTTTTTCAGTGCTAAACAAATACCACATTTAAAAAAATTAATAATATTTATTTAAGATTTGAGTTTGTTGGAAATAATTTCCACTCATGTATTACCAACCTACTAAGTTCATTCTTGATAAATAAGTCGTATAGGTTCGATCGACCGGTCTATTTTGGCTGCCTAAGTTTTTCAATCAGTGCTTGATTTAAATTAATGGCGGTGTTTTTTAATATAAGTGAATGAATCGTTATCAAGGTCGAATTTTTATGAAGGCAGAACAGTAAAAATATTTCTAAACATGCGAGTTTGTTCCACAACTCTTTTCATTGCTCTCTACGTTTGGTCCGTTTATGTTGATGCTCAGAATGGTAGCCATGGGCTGAATTTGACATCGCAAGGTGATGGTTTCAGTCAGTCTTAACAGGTGATCTCTAAATGCATTCAGAAGCTTTGCAGCGGTAACGCAGTGAAACCCTATCTTCTATCGATTCGTTTAGTCCATCAATTTCGATTATCCGTCCTTCATGCATTAAACTGAGTGTTATGCAATAAAAGAAGAGAAGTCTACGTAGATATAGCTCTAAGAAACGAACATCACTAATCTATTGTATAGTTATTATTGTAATACAGGAACACACATCATCTATCTAAAGAAAACATGGGAGAAGCTGTTGCTTGCTGCACGTGCAGTGGCTGCGATCGAGAATCCGGCTGACGTCTGTGTTGTATCGGCACGTCCATATGCGCAAAGAGCACTTCTGAAGTTTGCGGCACATACTGGTGCGACTCCAATTTTCGGTCGATTCACGCCCGGTTGTCTCACCAATCAGATTCAGAAATCATTCAAGGTTGATTCAGCTTTCTTCGAGGATATTTTTAACACTGTTGATTGCCGTAACAGCTCAAATTTTTAAAAAATCGATCATCACAACTGTAGTTTAACACGTAGACATCCGAAGAGGTTTTTATTTGTTGCAACGCTAAAATATCTCGTTTGGAAATTGTTGTATAGCGTCATTTTTTCTACTTTTACTTTATTGTTTTGTGGAAAATTCTCTTGTTGTGGTTCTTTCTGTTTTTGATGTCATTTTTGTTTTGTATACTGCTTCTATCACAAGTGATTTTTTAGAACATATTTCCAGCTAGTTGACGTTGATGCAATAACGATGTTTCGTTATGGCTTTTCTTCTTCCAGACTCACTTTCAGTTTTGACCTCGGAACAATCATTTTGTATTTTAGGTTTAAAAAATGTTCTATTTAATTAAAAACCGATATGGCTAGGGCGTCTTTCTTCTCGCAGTCTGACTTCACCAGTTGTTCGCGCTATTATTATGTCTGTATGCTTGTCGGTCTGCGTCTGTGTTGAAATTTTAGATAAATAAGTGAAGAAACTGCCCTAAATTCATCTTGCTCATGCATCTTTGTCGGCAAAAACGATGCACCAGATGTATAATTTAATGCATTTATACCATGTTTGAAGGCATCACTGTCAATACAAGTTACGTTCATCGTTTTCTACTCGCAACTGTTGTATTGCATCTATATCGTTTTCTTATCATCGAAACATTTTCTGTATCGGATCTGATGTGAATGTATGTGTTTGCAGTGGTATTAATGAATAATTGTAGGAGCCACGTTTGTTGATTGTCTCGGATCCGCGTGTTGACCATCAAGCTGTAACCGAGGCCTCCTATGTAGGTGTGCCTGTAATCAGCTTCTGCAACACCGATTCACCGCTCAAATTCGTCGATATCGCTATCCCATGCAATAACAAGGTAGTGTTTAGCATTTTGCGTTTTGCTTACAGTGAACATCGAATTATTTCCGCTGTTTTAATAGCAGCAAGTGGTATTGATAATAAAAAATAATGAAAGATGATGTAAGTAACGGGTAGGTGAAATTGTGATGGTAATTATAATATTGAGTAATATGATAAGCATTAATTTAATTCATCTAATTCACCTGACGATCTGTCCAATCGCCAGCGGTCGACGCTGATCTGTCGAGCTCCATTCGCTACTCGACTTTCTACAAATAAAGGTTGCGGCAGCGAAGGTTGCCACCCACATATTAATTTAATTTTAATCCCTTAACTCAGTAATTCAATAACGATGGCGTCAGTAGTAACGATCAGTGCTTTTTCACTGCTTATGATGATTTGGCCAGCCAGGATTGACTTAGGATCTTTTTCAATGACTTCTGCGCCCATCTCTTCTAACATTTAAGTCATATGGGCTTAAAAGATTTCAGGAAATTACAAGAAATAAGGAAAGGTTTGTTAAATAAGGCTGAGATTTGCATATGAGAGTAGAATTATATTCTACTTGTTTTTAATGAGATGTTAAATAACATTCTGCCAACTCATGCTACATCAACAATCTTCCCCTTCTGTCTTCAAAAAAGGCAAATTTGAGAAAAAGATATAGGTTGCGCAAAGGTGGAGGAAGTTTCAAAGCTTCATAAATCGCGACTTGAAGATTATGATTTCAAGGATTACATATATTTTAGCATTTAAGTACCAATAGCATCCCACGATGAGCCATGGTTGAAAATTTCAAAAATAAGCCAAGCATAGCGGACTGAAAACTTAGGTCAAAGTATTCCCGAGTAAAAAAGAAGCTGCCGAAGGTTTCTTGTGGGGCAAACAAAGCCAGGCGAGATTGTTTTCTGAGGTCTGACAAGAGAACTTAATTAGAGGAGGGGAAAACAGTGCCAACATATTATTTCAGGTGTATGGTGATGCTATACTTCCGATTATTATTCTATGCATATTTTTCACAGATGCATCATGATGACTTCTTTTTAAACTTCATCTATTCTGCGTGATATTTGTTTGCTCCTTACGTTCAAATGTGCGCATTCTAAATTCCATTCTTTAATGAATCTGCGATTAAGCTTACGCCACATTGTGCTGCATCTGTGAGCTTCGAAAAGGTCGCATGGATTTTTTCGGTTATCCTCGATGAGACCTCTTTATAGCGAATCGTATGCAAATCTCGAAATACCGTGCGTAAGGTGTTTCTTCAAATACTGCCCACCTTTCGCATGGGATTTATGAGATTTTAGAATTGATATAAGTTATTCGAGTGATGACTAATGTATAGTTTTCAAGGGTGTATTCTCGATGGGTTCGTTACACATATTGATGGTCTTTTGTATGTAACGATGCTTTTTGGACTTTAGCAAAAATAACGAACTGAAATATTAGTGGAGAGATGGTGTTATTGAGGAATTGAAATTAAAGGGACCACAATCGATCGGTCTAATGTGGTGGATGCTGGCACGCGAGGTGTTGCTTATAAAGGGCAAGATGACGCGGCAGACTGGATTCGTGCTTGATGATAAGGAGATCATGCCCGATCTGTACTTCTACCGCGATCCCGATGAACAAGAGAAGGAGGAGGCGGTCGAGGCACGCGAAATCAAAGAACCGTGGGGAGCAGCTGCAGCAGCTGAGCCCGGAAAACTCGAAGAGGTCCGACTCTTGTTTGCAATGTGCAAACTTATCTCAGGGGCAAGCATGCCACTGCGAACTGAAATAGTGATGGATGGGATAATGCCGGAAATGTCTTTTAGTACTGACGTGCGGCGCTTACTGTTTACATAAGTTTTCTCTTTGCTTTTATTTTATATCTGAAATCCATAACCGAGATGCATGCTGTTCAAAGTTTCAAGGAATAAGTGTAAATAGAACTCTCTCTAAGTTGTTTATTGACTCATCGGGTTCAGATTCATAATTCATGTGCGATGACTACACCGAATTTCTATCTTTTGTGCTGTTATAGTTTTCATTGGTTAGTTGAAGTAGAGAGCATAATATTAGTCACTGAAAGTTTAACGTGTGCAAATCTTCTAAGAAGTTTGATTTACAACACTTAGAATCGTATTTATTGACTTTTTTTTTTTCAGTTCCAGCCGATTGGAGCCGGAGAGACTGTTCCGCAGAAGATTGACTTCAGTTCAGTGCAGGAAGTAGGCGATTGGGCTCAAGAGACGGCTAACTGGGATCGTCAGCAACAGAGTGATCCGAATCAGCCGGGAGAATGGGGTGCCGCTCCGCCATCGGGTGCCAACTGGTAGAGTGACTGAGACCATGTCCCCACATCGATGCTCTTCGCTGTTATGCATTCTTTTGGTATCATGTGTCGTTGGTGACATCATTCGAACCCCGTTGTATTCCACATATTGTTACTGTTTTCAAGAGGATGAATAAATTTTGTTGCTCTTTCATTCAGGAAGTATGAGCTGTCAGAATATCGCAATTAATAAGAAAAACATGTATGGAAGTGGGTAAGGCTGTAGTGTGAGTGTTGAGTTCGATCCAGGCATGTGAACTTTATACCAAGTGAGGTTCCTTAGTGCGTAGGTGGCGCGAATCACTTCACAAACGGTAGAGAGGTTGTCTTCACAGGTGCGAATTAGCTAGTGGCTGTAACGATAACAGTAATAACCATATAGCGCTGTCCACACACAGATGCGAGTGTGGACGTGCATGTATATTTAGATTGCTATTGTTGAGCTTAATTATGTGCTTGAATGGAGTGTGGAGGAATGCCAAGGATGGTCACGTCTTCAAAATTTGCAACGAGGAAGGCTTCTTGTGAGAATCCAAAGTCGAATGGTAGTAACGCGAGGTTTTAAAGAAACTGTAAATAATAGTGTACGACAGGTTATTCTTATAGGAGCTGCTAGTGGTGTACGATAGATAATGTTGATGTAGCCGGAGGTGTGGATGCATTTGCCTTGGTATCTGGCACTGGCATTAGAATGCCACATCTGGAGATATATGGGGACGTATCTGGAGGGTAGTATAGGATGCTGAATTTTTCATTGACCGATTCGATGGCTTCAAGAATTTCACTGATCTTTAGAAGGTGTTGCGAAATGCCTGAAATACAGTGGCGTTGTCGTTGATTAATTATGAGGCAAACAATTTACGTGCCGCAAGAAGTAAAGGTTGATGGCGACAGCACTTGATATTGTGTGATGGAAGAATTTCTTGCACTTCTCTGCAACACTCAATGAAACCGGGTAGCCAATTCATGCACTCTAAAGTGTGATGTGACGACATCGTCATCAATTCGTTGTTATTGTGAAGAGTGAGATTATATGAAGGCAAAGAAGAAAAAGAGGGAAGGCTGGGCAGGTGACGAATTGTTGTTGGTAGTGAGTATGAGGAGGGATGTTGATATGGAAGTCCCAGCGGTTCACATAAGATTGCGTGAAGCGCAGTTTGCCTGAGAATCCTTAAGTTCTCCGTTTTTGCGGAAATTTCAGCAGTGTACCTTAGGAACGATATGGGAGTTGTTGTTTTGCAGTTTCCCTTCCTATCGTGAGATATTGGTTCAAAGCGGCAAAGAGTTCAGATTCCAGCACTTCGTCGAGGCCGATATTTATAAGTAGTAATGACAAGTTTAAATGATTAGAAAGGGATGATTTTAATGATATTAGCTTACTAACAGCATTACCAGTATAGCCATTTAGTCAGTAACCACATGTAAATAGCACTATTATTGCTACTACCTATATTTGTAATATTAGCATAAACAGTAACTCTTAGTGCATTTTCTCATCTCATTTGATGAAGATATTACATATTTATTATAAACATATTTTCTCACTTCAAGCGATGCCCAAATAGAGTATTTAATTGTAATATAAATGATGAGGAAGCAGCACTTTCAACTGATGAGCATTACAATAGGCAAGAATGCACACAGCTTTGAAACAATCGAATTTTCAACGAATTGTTTTGTCACTTTGAATCGAAGCAACTAAAGGACGATATTATGTGGTAAACATTTTTTGGCGTACTTTAGAAAAAAGAGACGGTGCTTTCAACGGGAGATTTCCAAAAATGAGCCCTAAATTCGGAGGTTTTATATATCACTGGAATAGGTGGCTTGAACCGATCAACAGTCAAGGTGAGGATCGACCTGTATAGCTGATAAATCGAACCAAAACTGTGAAATGAGCGCTTTATTCGTATTTAGATTCATATGGATGACAAAAATATTGCGCAGTATGGTGGTAATGGTTTTACCGGTCTTAGCATGCATTAGTATTTTACCGAAGACTGCGACATAATACAGTAATTGGACTTCATCGACGAGTGTAGCGGATTACCGTATGTATAATTGATTGAAGCCTTGTAGGGCATTGATCTTTTTTTTGCTCCCAAGTAGCAATTGCTTTGCTCTGAAAAATTTTTTTTCTATTCCTTGTCGTCATATTCCCTTTCAGCTATAATTCATAAATAATTTTCGAGTAATTAGATTGCTATTGAATATGCAATCAGGTCAAGCATAAATACATCTTCTAAAGAAGTATGTAAATGTCTATGCCTTTCTACTATCGAGCTGCATTCTCAAATATGATCATTTTCGCGATAATATTTTACTACTGATATGCTGATATGTAAAATGAGCTGATGAATAGGATGAGGAGAGTACTTATATTAATACTACTAGCAATGCTTACCTCTGAAATATGGCAGCGAGAACGTAGCAAAGATCATACTAGTAATAAGCATTACCACTATTACTTCTTAGTACCTACTAATATTAGTCAGTGGTACTGCTACTAATAATGATCAGTAATAGAAGTGATGCTAACGCTAACTATTAGCACTGAGTCATAATAATGGCACATCGTATAGAGTAGTAAATGGTGGAGTATTAATTTTAACTAGTATTAATAGCAGTAATATGGGAGGGGCGACAATAGTAAATGTTAACAGTGGGTGTAGTAAGTGATACTTATAGATTAGTTACAATGTGGATGATGATAGTTAGCAATAAATGCGTTAGTAGGTGTATAACCTATGTAATGATATTAGCTTATCTTTATTCAATTAAAATATGCGTTATGCTCTCTCAGCCAATATGATTCAACATGTATTCATTTCCTCTTATTCTTCAATGAATATTTTCACCCTTTTTAAAGAAATAGAAATAAATAAAAAAGAATATAAAATTGTCTTCATCGAACATGAAAAGTGACCAAAAAGCGTTCATAGATTTACTTGAGGAAATATGATATAGTGGTTTAAATATTCAAATTAGTATAAAAATAGCGCAAGGCACATTATTGGCTTGAAATGATAGCCATATATTTTCATGGGAAAATAGTGAAAATAGGGGGGGGGAGGGCTATTGACAATAATAAATCACAAATGTAAATAGCTTGTTGAGGAAGTGGCCCCGCATAGATTTGATATTCGAGTTGAGGAAACATTCTTTCAGGACGATTCACTACCGCAAATGTGATCGCTATCGCATTACAACACCTTCTTGCACTACATTCCCTTCATAACGTTCTCGTTTTTTCATCGTTTAGGAACCATTCAAATTCTTTATGAATGCATTCAACCATTCCGTAAAACTTTTATTTTGACACAATTTCATATCGTTTCTGCACATTATAACCACATAAAATGCCAATTTTATTGCGCTAATTTGTGATACTCCTTCATCATATTATTTATATATTTTAAATTTGGAAATAATCTCAGACAAATCTTATGTGCTCTATAAGGTTCTTAAAAAATCCTCTAAGGGTCTTTGATTAATAGGAAAATGTGAGAGAATCAGGTAGGGTGTAGATGAAGCTTTATTTATTGTTCTATGGTAACATGTGCCGAATAAAATTTCATTTCTTTGAAATGTATTTTTAAATAATTCTATGACGATTTGATTGTTTTCATGCCAGCTGATTAATTTCCCACAAAAAATATTAACCTTTTTTTGATCGCTCGACAGTAAATAATTTCAAAACGAGTTATAGCCGACATAATTTTGTTTCACAGTGTTTTAGTTTCATTTATACAATGTAATCTCTATAGTTTTGCTTCCTCTTATATTTTTTTTTCAGTTTCCTTTATTTCCAAAGAACTCATAGAAAAAAGGCAACTATTAACAAAGGCACTCATATCCACTGAAATCGACCAACAGGTATATGAAATTATAAGGTTATGTGTGCAAAATGGAGGAGAAGAGAGAAAGTTGGAGAGGAAATAGAAAAGGAAGTGGGGTATTATAAATTAAAACAAATTTCATCCCGAGTAAGTCGTATGATTGGTTTTTTTTGTTCACTTGCAAACACAATTCATGTGCTGCAATCGGGTCAACAGTGAATGTGCTTTTAACGTATCGATTTGTGCTGATATGAAGCATTGCTATCAATTGATGTTGTTTGGTTAGCATAATGCATCTTCCTTTCATTGCTTTCGGCTTTATTGTCTGCAAAGTGAACGCGGCTTCTTTCTTTCGGCGTTGAAAAGTGTATATGGACTTGTTCGACTGTCACTAATTTATATATATATATATATATATATATATATATATATATATATATATATATATATATATATATATATATATATATATAGCCATTTTTGTCCCCTTAAGTGGAGTGACGATTCAGATCGAAATATATTTTCCCTTTTCTCCTTTATTCAGTTATTTTCAATAAGAAAACAGCTGAAATCACCAAACATTCGCCAGAAATGTTATTTCTTTTAATCTCTCATTACTCATAATTATGCATTTTATGTTCATCATTACAGCTACATAAGTTGTGCATATTTGGAAGTTTATTCACGGCTATCGAATATTTAACCCAAAATTGTCCCACTCAACCCACCGCATCATAACATTCTGTTGTTGTTCTCATCCACTGGCATAATATCACTAGTTCAGGATTCAATACGATAAAACTATCAATATACTTCATTTTTTGATTATACGATCGGATTGCATTAAATTTTTGCATAGTTGATAGATGTTAAACGAAAAAAAATGAAATTCGTAACTTAAACAAGTTAAAGGGAGTAATAACTCTCATCTAAGAAGTTGAGAAAAGAATGTGGTCATAGTTGAAATCGTTGCAGTGTTTAAATTCTGCGTCAGCGTACACTTTGAATCATCATCACTATCATTGCGTTTTTTTTTTGAATGTGAAATTGTGCATATATTCATCGCCACATTTCATTTACCCAAAAATGTTTTGATACATTAACCTTTATGGTTCACTATGCAAATTCAAAGGTAAAATACATCAAAACACTGCTTATGGGCATCAGAAAACCAACAACGAGCGAGAAAGAGAGGGGAAAGAGGCGGAAAGAAAGAAAGGTGAGAGGGAGGAAAAAAGTTTCTTCACCTTCATATTTTGAAATAGAAAACTGAAGAGAACATTTTTCGACGATTAATACGTAAAAGGAGGGAAAAATTTTAAAGGTAACGTACTTTTTCACATTCACTGCAGCATAGCGTTTTGGTACGATCTGTTCATCAAACGCGCCTATGGATGGCAATGTTTTTGTCTTCAGATCAATCCAAAACTTTTTTTGCTCCTTAGCACCACTTCTTCTCGCCTCCCCCTTTATGAACCTTAAGTCGTTTTAGAGCTCATCAATGCCTCTGATGTTATTAGTCAAAGGTAAAAATAGGTAGTCAATCATTCCTTCAGCAAGTTTCAAAACTAAAATAACCTCTGTTATAAGGGTTTTCCCATAAAGCACATAAAACTTTTGCAATTCAACTTTACTTTCGCCTTAAAATCATTTTCAGAATATTGGCAAAAAATAAGAGAAGACCTTGAAATTCTGAATATTATTACTACTTCTTTTTCACTTAAAGATTAGGCCTATCGCATTAAATAAACCTTTACAACTTCAACTTAGACTTCAAGTTTAACGCTAATTCTAACTTTTACTTCAACTTCAACTTCAGGTCACATCTTTCAAATCTGCTAATAAAAATCACAAACGTTTCAGTGAAAATAGAAAAACATGCACCTAGGACGCTCTTATAGGTGGAAAATTGAGATATTGAGTGTGGAAAAATTTGGGAGTCGTAAGACTGCAGAAGTGATGGATAGGAAGATGATTTTTGCAATCTACATCTTCAATAGACTTGATTGCCAGTCTACCCAACCCGTGATTACCAGTTTTAATCAGTAAGGTGGTTCTCATAGCTGAAAAACGTAGACAGGTGGGACAAGGTTAAGCAGAGTTTGCACAATGTGTTTTCTGTGAAAAAAAAAGACGATTTTTTCACAATGTTCTTTCATTTTCTTTCCAGAAGTTTTTCAGCTATTGTGGAATGTAGTCGTGTTCAATGAAAGTTATTCGAAAGTGTTTATTCTAGGTCGAAGTCAACATTATTTAAGCTAATCTATTTTCGGGAAGTTAGATCAAATATTTTCGATCGGCGCATAGCAAATTACATCGTGCAACATTTCTGAGTGATAAATGGATCGATCAAGAAGTAGAAATGAATAAATCTCTATATATGCATATACTGTAATTGATGAACAAAGAAATAATCTTATATTGAAAATGCTTACTATGAGGCATTATGCATAATTGGTGGGAACATCAAAAACCGCTAATGAATTGAAATTCCAACAAGAATGACGCTGAAAAAATTTATATGGAATCATGCGAATGTTTTTTGCTTCCAAAAATATTGCAAACATATGAATTTTTATTTTCCAGCGCTCTCAAAAAAAATTTCTTTTTGAAAAGAATTAATGGGATTATCATTCATCTGTGGTAGGCGACCGTGAGCGCACTAAGTACCACAGTCTCATTCTTTTTCCTCTATTTCTCATTTAAAAAAAATCTAATTTGGTATTCATGAAAGTTTTTGAATTTTATCAATTTTTGAAATATCTATACGAAGAAACACTAAAAATCCTTTCATTTGAAAAGTTTCATTTCGAATTTTAAATAAGTTTGCTTTGAAAGTTGTGTATAGAACGATGGGTTTTTCTGCTTGATTCCTCTATCTAGTTGCTAGAACTAAAATCTGAATATGATGAGATGTGCAAACATGGTCACATAGAACGTTTGAGTATTTACGCTGAGAGATGTCAAAACGTTGTGTTTATCGTCGTATTGACCTATGCTATTAAAAGATTATTTTGAGTCAGGGTTTCTGAAGCCGTTGTGCAAGAAGTTGATGCATGCAAAAAAGTCGGAGGTCGCGACCTCACTATTCTCTGAAGAGTTCCCAGCTCCTTCACATGCCCACCATATCGTTGATTCGAACCGTGATGATAATCGCCGTCGGGTCCGTGTAAATGGAGCCGATATGTCGAATATATTTCGTGCCTATCGTGGGCGACTCAATCTTTCCTACTGGAAAACTGAAGACAATCAGAAAGGTATGTTTCTCCTTCTCTCATTCTCAATTTTTTTGGCTTTTTATGTGGTTTTTTACTCTTGAAATCTTAACACTTGACGAGTTATTCGTTCAGCTCTCAATGCCACATACTTTGACTTTCTAAATGTTTATTTTTGTCTGAAGCATAGGACTATATAAGTGACTGCAACACCTAAGCTTAAGGGGATTCTTTCATAATTATCTCAAATGCAGAATATAAATAATCTTTCATCATTTTTTTTTTATTACTGCGATATTTTTATCGAATCAGCTCTTTTGTTGATATATTTATATGGTGGAAAAAAGTTTGTGAAAATTCATTTTGCATCTTCGTCATGTAATTGAAGCAATATAATAGCCCCTCTAGAGGTCGCAAATTTTAGTGCGCAGTTGTATCACTCTTCAAATAGAGGTAATCTCTCATCCGGATTACAAAGTTTTGAGTGTCTGAGTGTATAAATTCGTTGCTCCTCTTGTATACGATCATGTACACTCGTCAATTCGCACATTCAGCATTTAATCTTAGGGTTCCAGTAGGCTATTTCAAGTGGCCTATATGCCATAATTCTCTAACGGAGTTCCCTAGGATTAGGGAGTGTTGGGGGAAGGCAAGGAAGGAGGTGGAGTGAGAAGTTAATTAAATTATTCAGGGAAGAGAATTGTAGAGTGATTAGTGAAAAAGAAATGCATCGACTATGTTAGAAAATTAGAAAAATGAGTGCTATGCCTCCATATAAAACTCTACACTGGACATCAATAATGTCTTCTGCAAAATTTCTATGAGGGAAGATATGCTTTTAACAAATGCTTAATGGAAGGAAGGCATTTAATGGGGAAGATGTTAATGCGTCTGTCTAATTTCAATGAGAGGGGCTATATTCGAGATTTGTTGAAATGGCGAGTTATTGGAACGTCAAAGATTTGTGAAACGAATAAAAGTGAGATAGAAAAAAATTATTCAAAAATTTGTCATTTTCATACGAAATTTTCATATTGGAAATTGTGGAAGGTGTTGAAATTGATTGCACGCGCAATGCAAATAAACCGTTTGTGAGAGACACAAATAAAATTCACAGCGTGAGTGTCGCTCAGAAGCACACTCGACGAGCACAACGAGTGCTCTACGATCCCACTCTTTGCCTATATGCTTAAGCATGAAATTTCTTTCAACTATATTTTCCCTTTAAAGCGCTCTTTAAACTTTCCTCTTCTTCCTCTCCTTCCCTCTCACTCCTTCTTGTCTCTTCCTCCTATCTCTTTGCCCTTGTTCATGCCTTCTCCTCATCTTCCTCTCCACTTTTCCTCTTCATCTCCTCCTTTCCAAATGCGTACTTTTTATGCCTCACGATAGTGTTTGCATCATTTAACTTTGCATCTTAATTTGATGCCTCGAATATGTACACTTCATAGATGCCCTTTTGAGATGACCAATCAATAATAGTTTTGCTGGCATAGTGTCTTATTGAGTTACATAAAAATAGCTCACTTATTTTAATAACACTTTCTTATCTCATATGATAAACTGAACTAACGCATTGTTGCTAAGAGTTTAGCCTCATTTCATTCGTTATTCTTATACTCTAAATATATATTCACTTATTACTTACTTGCATCTAATTCGTCCCGAATGAATAATGAATGCTTGTCCAACAATATGCAACAACCGTTCACTTATCATTCCTTATAACCAGTCGGCTGGTTTCCTCAGCATTCTCAGTGACTTTTATTGAAAACTTTATTGAATTAGTATATGTTTGTTGAATTAGGTTTTATTAATTCTGAGAGTATTTGCAAGGTGTTTTTAGTGTGTATAGCAATTCGCTGCTTACTTAATATGAGCATCTTAATTAAGCTAATTTGTTTTCATCTTTCAAAATGCTTTTTAATGCGCGAAATTCCAAATTAAACAAATATTAAATCATAGATCGAACAATAGAACAATTTTATTTTACTATCAATGATCACTGCGGTCAGCTAAGTGAACGTCAGTGATTTGTACAATGTTATAGTGGCGATCAGCTGCCACAGGGGAATCAAATCCCAACAACTCTGAAATGGAGACCGATGGCGGCGATAAGTGCTGACACAATTGCTCTTTTGTGATTGCATTGGTTTAAACATTAGTGCACTAATGAATGCCGATTATTTTATTTTCATTTCGACTTCAATCATTCAAATTCATAATGTAATTCCATTCAGATTTTCTTCAATTTCTTTCATACTGTGCTCAGCTTCACTACTACATAATTAAATGAGATTTCTGAACTGGAAGCAAGTGCGAATTTTTAAAATCCTGAATTTTCGGAACAAACTCCCATTCACTGGGAGCCTTTTTCAGGTTTAGCTTGGAGTGAAATTGATTATTAGCTACAGGAATCTCTAAAATTTTCGTACAGTAGATTTGATGAGCATATGTTTTCAAGTAGGTATTTGCAACGCAATTATTGTACATTCGCCTTACTTGAGATGTTAATCAAATTTCAAAGATTCAAATTTACATATTACCTGGGAGATTATCTGATCGAAACAATTTACTGCTTCACTAGGGGGGGGGGGAGGGGGGAAACCCGATATGAGTGTGCTTTATAGTGGTTGAAATTAAAGCTAAAAGTTTACGCAACTAAAGAACTTTAAAACTTATTATGCAATATGGGAAAAGAATTAGAATTACGAACATAAATTTGGAGGAAATAAATGCAGTTTGCGAGAAATTTCACCATTATGAAAGCATAAAAGTGCATCGCTTATTTTGAGTGCAAAAAGAAGTCACTTTAAAAGTTGCCGATGTTCATATAGCCTGAGGCAATGTTTCACAAAAAATGAGTGATATTTAAATCGTTTGCTTTTCTGTAATGCGTAAATATGAAAGAGGAAACAAGATTACGAGGGAAGATTATATGACAGTGTTTAAACGCTTGGTGAGTGCACTCAAAAGAGGCCTTAAGTGGAACTTTTGTGTGTGTGATGTTGAATCGTCTTGTTTGCGCATTTCTGATTTCAGCATCCTACGCAAAGTTTTCCTTTTATTTCTGTTTGAAACGATGAAAAAAAAATCTCCTGAACGACCTTTTTTTCAGTTGTGAGCAAACTCTTCGTTTAGATCGTTTGCTTAGCTTCTTTAGTTATTGCTGATAAATGATGTTAGCGATTCTGTAATACATATTAAGCCAAATGATTAATAGGCGGCTGCGGAGTCAAATCCCTGTGCAGATTCATTTCATATCTAGTTGGAATTCATTGGCAATCGCAAAATACATTTTAATATTTCGTGAATGTTTAGCCACCAAGCTATTTAATTTGAGCTGACTACTGAAATGCATTTTTAAAAGGGTATAAAATCGAAGTCATTAACCAAAAATTGCCAATTACACTGATGTGAATAAATATTTTCAGCTCAATTCATTTCTTATTAAACGCTATGAATATTATTTACATTTATGTATTTTAAAATTATACATTACGCGTACGATTGAAATATTACTTTTACTCACCTATTGCCAAAGGCATTTTTTCTTATTTCACATACAATAAATTATCATACATAATGAAAATTGAGCCTTAACATGTTGCCGATAGTGGATCAATCGACGGAAGTACTAGTGAAATATATGATTAGATTTAAATGCTTTTATGAGGGTATTTATGCGTTATCACAACAAACATATTTGCCATCGATGCCATAACTGTCGCACTATTGCAACATCATCTTTCAACAATTTCGATGCATTGCATTGTTATTTCTATGATTTCTGCTAACTTTTTGTGCAGATTAATTCACATTTAAATAGTCTATAAGGATAAATGATAAATGCATTTATATCATTTTCTATAATTATTCACATTGGTCATGCACAAACAACAACAGGTATCGCTAATGTTCTTTTTATTTTTCTATTTGGTATTCTAGATTTCTAAAGGAGCCAAAAATCTTGCTTTCACATAGAATTTCAAAAAATAAAATAATGAAATATTTATTGAGTAGTATAAAATTTTTTTGATATGAATGCAATGAAATCGCAAAAAATTTCATTTCCAAAAAAAAACTGCCAACCAATACTATTCAAGTAGATCATGAATTTTTACGTCCGATTCTCTGTTTTTTATTTCATTTACTAATTGTATGTTGTTCGTTTAGTTGTGGTTAGTTTACCATTTATTTCATTTTAAAATATTTTCGCTTCTTTGAATTTCAATGTGTTTCAATTTTTCTCAAATTTAAAAAATTATTTCAAATGTAATTGCGTCTGAATAGTTAGTTATTCACAATGCCACTGACTATGAATTGCATATTAGATATTGCGAAATTGCTCATGAATATTTCAGGTTTTATAAAGCTTCTTCCTGTTGTTCTGACGATTATCGTAGTTGCCACCGAAAAAACCTATCTTAATCAGTTTACAACATTAAGAAACATTTGCAAATAGATAATTGTTACCATTTATTTGTATTACGTAACTTACAATATGTCTAGTCTGGTATATATCGTTTGACGACAACATATCACGGGAATGGCACCTTGTTTGAATTTCTATCCGAATATTGCAAAGTTTTTAGGTTTTTTATAGGCAGTTTTCAAAAAGAGATAAAATTGAAAAAAAATAGCTAGCTGCATTTGAATTTTTCACTACGCGGCATCGAATGCGAAAAAGCATTTCATTTGTCATGTGCTTTAGAACTCCAATCATTATATTGCCAAAAACATTGACAGCTATAAGTTTCACTTACTGATTATACCAATATTTTAAATATTTTCTATTATTTCAAAATTTTGGAACAATTCCATTCCCTCTTAATTGTAACTCTTATATGCTTGTTCATATTGTTTCCTTAGTATATTTGATAATTCTGCAATGCAGAAGTAAAGTGCCAAAATCAGAAGTTGAGAATTTAGGACGGATCTCTGAAAAACTTCATGTGGTACTCGATGTCGTTATCGGGAATCCCATATCAATACTAAAATATCCGATAACGGCATTCTTTAATCATTTACTCAAATTTCAAGATTGTGGTTAATCATACGAAAGCAAACACAAATCTGAGTGATCATCACTAAGGAGGATACATTCAGCGAAACAACAAAATAACACGAACAACAAGTATCACAGAGTTAATGCTCAAGTTGTCTGTGGCAGTTTCCTCGTATCATCATTGTTATGTTGAATGATATCGTCAAAAAAGTTTAAGCAATTTTTACTTTCAGTATGTGAGGATGCAATGGAACTACTCGACGAGATCTTAATTGAACGAGGTTGTGAGCCAAGTGTTATTATCAGCTATGTGGCACTTGTTCGTGAGATCTATTCACATGCATGTGTTAATATCAAACAAATGAATTTCAGTGATGAGAGAAGGTTGACGTTTCGAATTTTTCTTTATTTTTTATTTTACTTTTATTTGATTAGTTTTCCATCCTATGATAAGATTGTGACGTTCAATGAATCAAAATGAATCATGCATGCATCATCAAGTTAACAAAGTTATAAAAAAGGGAGGTCCATCGTATGAAAAATTGAATTTATCAGTTATGATATCAAGTGATAAAATGAAGCATTCCTAAGATGGTGTGTCTATGTATAATATGATAAGATTAGCCTAAAAATAATCGATGAAATGATATGGCTTATTCGCATGCCCATCACATAACATGAGCCTGAATCGTCCGAATATTTTCTAGAAACAAATCGTTCGCCGCAATTAATGACAAAAGCAAATTTCAGTACCGTAAATGGAGTGGTTGGACGATGTTCGAAGTTGATTCTATTTTTGTTTTTCCTTTATTTTCATGCGAAAATTATGAATCGATATTTTCGTATTCTAATTTAATTAGATTTGGAAAATTGTGTTTTTTTTAAGGGAAATTATATTTTCTTCCTCCCACGAGGATTAGAGTAAGCTTGAACTATACTTTTTCAAGGATAAAATATCGCCTATGTGGTATTATTGCAATGAACGAAAAATGTTGAGATTCTCTAAGAAGCTGTTTGATTTCTAGACTTCTCATAGACTTAACTTCTCATTTTATAATTACCTCTATTTTTCTTTTCAACTTTCATTGGTAAACACTTTTTCAAGTGAAGCTCAATAGTTTAGGAAGATCGAAATGTTGGAACAATGGAGGCAGATCGAGCGGCACTTCCTGAAGGTCAAACATGCGATGAGTGACTGCTGGCCAATTGGAAACGAAACCGACCTTCTAACAGTGTACTTATCACTTGCACTTCTATACTCTCTATACAAGGACGTCTGTGACGAGGTATCCTATTATACCTTCCTCGAACACTTTCATACTCAAGAAGAACAAATCATAGGTTTTGTTTGCATCCATTTATGAAAAATGCTTTTTTCGGTGATATCATTTTATTCCTCGATATTCTATCGATCATCGGTTTTCCACTTTATTTCATTTGATCGTGAGTCCAATCCTTCCGACTGCTGTGATAATATTGATCTGTACAATCGAGGTAGGGGATTGGAAGGGGGAAGGAGAAGGAATGCTTGCATTGTTGGAATATTTTTATCTCTGACCTTGATGGAACCAAGAAAACGCTTTAGATCTATCTCTTTGTTATTTGAACAGAATAGATGATGCAGTTTGTCAACACAATGAATGATACAAAGATCTTCACTATTTAAGAGCATATAAGATTATATAATTGCAGGGAGTGATTAGCGTATGCTTTGAAGCGGCACAACGAGCTCGTCGTTGTGGTGCCTATAAATTGAGTAAAAATGAATTCGCCGAAATACAACAATATTGTGACACAATCGAGAATATATATTTCCTACGCAAACAACGTATCCTCAATGGTCAAAGTTATTTCGTTGATGAACCATTCGTCGATAAACGAAACCGACAGAATTTAGGTGGACCACCACCTGAACGTGCTCCTTATCGACGGCTCCCGGATGGAAAGGCGATTCTCGCTGAATACGGTAAAATGACATATAATGCGACTACAAAGATGCGCAAAGTGATGGCAAGGACAAGGGCACTTGAGGCTCTCAAATTAATACAAGGCGCGCATGCTATTAGGAACGATGACAAATGTCCGTTGGTCTGTGAGCAACCCTCAAAAGAAGTCAAGCATGAAATGTCTGATAAGGCAATCAATTCATCTGATAACGTCAATGAATCTATAAAGCAATTACTGAATAGTATTGTTGGCCAAGTGGCAGGGGAATGTGTTGTTGAACAAAGTTGCGATAACCTCTCGAATATTATGACAAATGTGCCGTCATCTGAGCCAGCCTTCAATGGCAAACAAAGGCCTGGATTGGTGCAAACCGACAAAGTTACACAAGATGAGGAGCCGAACTATTCTTTATCTTCTTCAGCGGCTTCGAATCGAGTTCGTCGGGATGCGAATCGAAACGATAGCATCTTTATCGAAACGACGACCGTCACTGTGGAAACATTTGAAACGCGTACACAAACCATTGATGAATCGCAGCCGAAAAGCACAATTCGATGTGAAAAACCGATGCGCCTTATGGGAGTTGTTAGAGATCAAAAGGTAAACTCAGAAGCAGCAGTTTTTTGATCTTTGTAAATAATGAACGGCAGAACCAGTCGTGACTTTTATCGGCTTTTGAAAAGAGTTCGTGGAATTTTGATTTTTCTTGTTTCATATGAAATCTTACTTACTTATTTACTTACCTATAAAACCCGTACAAAACTTATTCACATCTTCGAAGAAAATGAATAACCTTATAAAAAGTAATCAATCGATCAAACAGATAATCCTGTACGAGGAAATACTTGACGGCATACTTTTTGAAGCATTATTTAGAAGTAGGACTTTAATCGCTACTGGCAGAGGTGACGTCACTTTCAGTGATGAGTCTGCCTCTAGTAGTAACGAATGAATGTAATAGATTTATCTGAAAACAAATGAAAAACATACCAGAAAAATAGCTACCATATGCGGTTTTGCACATCGTTCGTCTGACCAACAGGTTCCACGAATTACCAGCAAAAACTGCATAGCTTCAAATTTTAGTTGGTCCGACGATCCGTATAAATCTTCTACAGGGGAATCATTCCGTTATGATCTGACTAGCGCAAAACGCAGACCTGATGCCTGTGAAAGGCACATAACTTTTACGACTTTAAGTGTCTTGAAGTCCTTTCGAAGTCGATGGATCTGTGTGAACTCTAACATAAGAGATCAACATATGACATATGTTATACCTATCAAATTCCTTAACTCCAGCTACATTGATTTCCATAAACAGATACATATATACTCACAGACTCGACATTGGCATAATGCGCTTTTATGGCTTAAACTTGTAAAATGCATTAAAACGATTGTTTAAATTTTCAATTTTTGGGTGCAAGAATATTAGATACTTACTGCATATATGGATGAAAGGAAATAATTATAGGTGCTCGTGGAAAATTATGCCGAGCTTAGACTCAGCGATGAAGAGCCGCCAAGTTTGAAAGAAGGCCGTTTCCACCTGCACACTGCTTCAGTTGAAGGGAGATCTGCGGGGCAAGTATCACAGAAACAGACATGTCTGTCTCCTTCCGAACTATCCAGTCCTCCTCCCAGATGCTTTCCTTCATCGCCCACCTCAACTGTCTCTGTCTCACCGACTGAAACTGCTGCATATCGTGCTATGCCCCTTGACGTGTCCCTTTCATCGTCCATTCCTGCAAAATCCACTACTTCAGAAATTCTTTCACCTAAAACTGCTGATTCATTGTTGCCTGGTGTTTCTCTTACAGAACATCCTCAATTTCTAACGAATTCGAGTGTAATTGCTTCATTACTTCATTCCACGGCAAGCGTTCCAACCACTCTCAAATCACCTACGCCACCTCTGATGCATTCTCCCATTGAAAAAAATACAATCTCTCTTGCTCCAAAGGTGGATTCTCCTTCTTTAATCCTTCCTGATTCTTCTCTATCCCTCTCATCTCCTTCTGATCCTCGTGAAGCATTGCCTCTTCCAACCACAACATCTGTTCTTTCATCTACAGAACTGTCAATTCTACCTACTACAACTTCACCCTCGCTTGTTGCCACGACCACCCCTCCCACTACTACCTCGGATGATGTTCCCGTTGCGTTTCCCTCACCACCGCCTTCTCCTTCCAACCCATCTGAATCAGCCTCTCCATCTCCTGTTGCAGCACCATCTGTTCAAATTATTAAAGACGCTACCGCTATTAGTGCGTCTTCTGCCCATATTGCAACTTCAGATTCGTCCAAAGTTATATTGTCGCCCATTGCATCTCCTCCTCCTCGTTCTTCTCCCCCTCCTCTCCATTCTCAACCTCTTTCTATATCCACATCTTCTACTGCGCAGCCTGTCTCCTTCTCTTCCCCAACAACACCACCTTCGCCTCCCTTCACAGCGTCGTCTACTTCCTTTTCTACCACTGTTTCATCAGCCATCTTACCTATTACTCCTTTTTCACCCAAAACAATGTCACTGCCCACTGCATCCCTTCCTCTTCCCATATCCACAACCTCCACTTCTATATCCACTGTGTCCTTCACTCCACACATGACAACGCCATCGTACTCCTTCGCTGTTTCTCCTCCTTGTAGCACACTTACTCCATCAGTTTTACCGCCTGCTGCCCCCTCTCCTCCTCCATTCACTGCAGATTCCTCTCTTTCGTCCGACCCCATCAAATCACCCAACCCCCCAAGTCTACCTCAGCTGCCTATTTCAACAACATCATTGCCCTCGAAGGATATTGCCGTGTCACCATCTATTCGTCCGTCAGCGCCACCTCCACCACCTCCTCCACTCACTGCGTATTCTAATTCACCACCAGCACTAGCCAGTTCCTCTTTTCCCAGTGTTACTACTATTCCAGCAGCTGATCCTTCTCCACTGACCGAAACCATGCTTCCTACTCATCCTTCACCATCACGGTCTTCTGGTTCACCAACAGCACGCCCTTCAGTCCCTCCACCTCCTCCACCCTTGAGCGCTTCATCTGTTTTCGCTGTTCAGTCCACATCGGAGGTTTCTACTGTCTTACCATCTCCTCGCCCTCCTTTATACTCTTCACAGCAAAATCCTTCAGCCACATCCCCTCCTCCACCAATTTTTCTGGCCTCATCAATTTTGAGCGAATTAACGCCTGTTTCTGCAACAATGCTCGAGGCGACTACTCCATCATATGAATCACACCCAGATTCCATCACACCATTTCGTTCGTCACTCTCCCCTCGACGCCCTCTATATACACCAACTTCTTCAACTCCACGTATCGTGTCCCTTCATGGGCGCACTTCAGATGATACGGACGCGCTTTTGAGAAGTTTTCATAATACATCAGAAACACTCGAACAATGCACCAAACGAACCCTTTCTGCAGATAGCGCATATTTACATCCTCCCACTTCTGTGATTAAAACGGAAGATTTATCGAAGAATATTGAAAACGGCGAAGAATTCATTAAACAAACGACGATTACAAATGGTGAAGAAATTATGAATTCGGAAGAAATGAGAGAATATTTTGAATGTGAAGGCAACTTGAAAGCTGTGACGGATCATAATGCTGCCTCAGAAGTGCATCAGCAAATACCTTCACCAGGCTCATTAGCGATGGTAGTTGAAATGAAGGAAGCAGCAATCGAGAAGGAAATTGGAGACTTAGAAGAGAGTGTGCATAAAGCGGTATCAACAACATATCCGTATGAAATGCCTGCTTCACTCGAAGGGGCTAATTTAGCAATGCTTTCGCAAATTTTAAACGACCACGAAATATCTGCAAGCGATAATGCATCTGCTGACGAGAATCGACGACACTTCCCGAAAGCGACACATGAAACTGTAGAGAGACTGAGCAAGAAGGACTTATGCGATACGAGTCTCATAAGTGAACTTGCTACATCCTGGATTGCTGATCAGTCTGGCGATGAATATAAGACGGCACTAGAGGAGGAATCAAAGAATGAACATAAGACATTATCGGCCGACGACAGCGTTCTTCAGTGCGAAGAGATATTCAGTTTAGAAGCTGATATTATACCTACCGATTATGACAATCTAACCGGAAATGTGAATGTATGGAGGGAAGGTGAAAAGCAGCAGGAAATAAAAAAGAGATCGCTGGAAACTTATACAAACGATAATGCAAATCTTATAAGCTTTGAGGAACCGATGGCTAAGGAGCTTCAAATTGGCGCCACCAGCATCAGCGCTCCAGATACTTCAATAATCGATGCAACAAACGTTGTTCCAACGGATGACATCAATGCACAGTATTCAGAAATTGAAAACAACGATGCTGCTATGAAATTAGAAAATGAAGTCGTCGAATCAGACAAGCAAAATAAAAACTATAATGTGGATGATGACACAGATTCGGAAGTAACTAGCTTCTCGAAGTTTCGTTCAACTGCCGCTATCTCGAGGCAATATAAAGCAAATGATCAACTCTCATTCGATATCCAGAATCGTCAGGATGATACAAGCTTTAGTCTGTTGAATGAGCTGAAAAGATCGTTTGCTGTTGAGAGAAACACTGATAATGCACAACTTGTACCACCTGTACTCAAGCACGTTAAAGAAGTCTCTGAAGTTATCGAATGCACACAAAGAATACTTGATGAGGATGTTGAGAAAAAAATTCAACGAGTACATTTGGAGGAGAAATCGATTAATGATGAAGAATCTAACTTAGAGGAACAATCATCCGATGTAGAGGAAACTTCAAAGAAACAACCACAAGGATTTATACCGATGCATGAAGAGATCATCTCAGCGATATCCACTCTTAGGCATGTAGGCGATTTGCCGAAGCCGAACGTCGATGATACTGCAGATGGCGCATCCATCGCACAACGATCCTCACAGTCAGTTTTACAAATGATTGTTAACAATTACTTTCTTTCCTTTTTATTAACAACTGAAATATTATCAAAGATTGCTAAAATGCATTCAACTTATAGTTTTTGATGTCAATAATCGAATATTTTGGCGGATGAAGTAATTGTTGTACGCATCAAAAAATTGATATTTCAATATCAGTAAAGAAAAAGTGTAAAACTATACAAATCACTTTCTGCACAATTTTCAGAAGAGACGCTCGTCAAGTAATAAGTAATACATTCTTCAATTCGAGCAGACCTAGTTTATTAAGAAGTTACAACAGTTTTGATATTTAAATTTGAATCGGCGCATTTTGGATACACTATTCAAAACGAGTTATGATACACTATGTTACTTCGAGAGGTTCTTACGTTATATTTCCCTCAAACTTAGCTTCAAGGTGTGCCGCTCGTTGACTAGGCGAAAAAAACTCCAGTACAACTCGTTAATCAATAAGATCACTCTCCAATCACCGTAATAAGTTCCCTCGCAGCACCACATCACGCACTTATCGCTTACTCAAGCGGATTAACTTGATAGGGAATCATTTTCACTCATTTGTTTCTTTCTCTAAAGGAAAGTTTTTTTTTTTTTTCAATCAAAGCGGAAATGCACAACGATTGATTACGTTTTCAATAATTTCACATTTATTAAATTTCTTTTATCTTCATTTCTTCAGAAATCTTTCAATGTTGAAACGTTATAAGTGAAATCGCTGCTGCCTGGTCGAAAAGCTACAATTGGGAACAGTATACAAGTAGCATAATTTGCAATCTATTTATCGATTGCATTCGCCACAGCAGATTCAAATATTACAATTTTCCGGCATGATTCAGCACATATATACCAAGTTTGCATAAAATACAAGGACTTATTCAGCGATTTTTAGACCTGGTTGAAATTCATGACATGATTAGCCAAGAATTTAGGCTTAGCAAATATGATGGCTGCACGCTGAGTCACGGTTTCAAAGTATGTGCTGAATGAACAAAGAGACATGAAAACGGGAAAACACATATGCGAATATGCAGATGCACGCATATGAAGATTTACTTGCGCAGTAGTACAGTATTTTTACAAAGTAAAATATAAACTTTTTCCATAATGGATTCAATTGAAGCATATAAATTGCTTTCAGAATTTCGCAGCCGAAACATGTTGAAAGCATATTCGAGAGTCGAGCAACGGCATCTGCTGGCTATTCATCAACGATGGAAGCTGAAGATCGTGACAATTCGGCATCGACACCAATGAGTTTCTTCGATCCGAGATTGGAGTTCGAACGCCGTATTAAATTAAAGAAGAATCTGAAACCGAAGTTTGACGCTCCTGTGATTGTGAAAGATACAAAAGCAGCTGAAATTTCCCTGAAACGTTTCAGTGGTTTGCGGAGCTCAAATGATGTATCTTCAAAAGGTGGAAAGAAGACAACTTCAGCTACAGTGTCGCTCGATAAAGACACAAATAAGCCACAGACACATTCCGACTTAGCAGATTCTGACGGCTACTATGACACAGTTAACTGCTGATATGCATCGTGAACGACGATATGATGTTATGCTGTGTTCTGCTGTGCTGTCGGTATTACAGATTGCAGGTTGTAACATGACCTCTGAGGGTTTTATTGCAATTGAAAGTGGGCAATTTCATCTTTAAAATTGACGGAGTTGACGTTGACGGATGACAACTGAGGAGGACGAAGTTTTCTTTCGTAGATGGTGGGAATTACATCTTTGGCCCGATTGGCAGATGTAAATACCATCCCGCTGAACATTTAATATTAAAATTTGCTTTCGTATGGAAGCGATTAGCCGATTCGCATGCGAGGTTTGTGCTTTCAACGTGCAATTGATGCATACTACAGACGTTCAATTGTATTATACGGTTACTTTATGCAAAAACAATAATAATGGCTTTATTTGTTGCCGTAATAATAATAAATACGACTATCGTATGCATGTAGCAGCACATAATTTATGCGACGAAACAAACTGCAATAGCAAAGTTTGCATTGAGAGCCTCTAAATTCATAGATGCGTATCGTATAGCCTATGGACATTCTCATTAGTGACTTTGCATTCAGACAATCCCATTTACCGTCTACGATAGATATATCTTTGAGATCCTTCAAACGATTTATAGTATTAAGAACCCTAACTGGATGCTACCTGCACACTACGAAATTCCATAACACTCTATTCTGAGCGTCCAAAAAGCATAGGAAACTCACCGGATCGCTTACTGTTTACAGCACGTTCCATCAGTAAAACTATACAACTTTGCGATGCGAGATTCGGTTTTAAACTTTGTCTAAATTGAAGCAATCACCTGCTACTGATTACCTTACATAAAGTGCGCATAACTAATGAATAGCTCAACGCCACTCCTCTCTCAACTCCCTTCTTCGTACATGATTCGATGGAAGGAAATACGGGACGATGATGAAAGTGCTGGTTGAGTTTTGTCGTGCAATACTACGAAAGCTGCAAATGGATGAAGAAACTGCTATGCGTCCACATTACCAAACTTGATTTAAGACTGAAAAACAATTTTATAACGGATTAAAAAATCAACAACAAGTCGAGCATGTATACGTCAATAAAATCTACAAAAAGCAAACAGCGTTAATTCATCCACAAACTCAACAAATCAACGAGTTATACCAAAGAGGAAACATCGATGATATTTGGCATATTTTAGTTCAATGACTTAGAAGAGATAAAATCAAAGCAATACAACTCCACAACGAATGAAAGCAGGAAAAAGGCGGAAATATGTCCATTTCAATGCATAAAGCAAAAACTCATCAACTTGCATATTTCAACAATAAGGAAAATTTATGCAAGAATTTTGCAAATCCTGACAATTTTCTTTGTATCATAATGCATCAGAACGCTTATATCAAGCGAGAGAAAAAATAGCTTCAAAGCATTCTACATGAAGTGCTCATTACGAGCGCCGGAAGTTGATGACGAATCCGACTGCCAAAAAATGCTGTAGACACACATGCTCGACGATAAAAGATGTGTTTTCTAAGTGTTTTTTTTTATGGTGTGATTCTCTTTGGATCACGTGGGAACAACGACGCCAGGCGTACGTTGCCCAACCCAAGGAATAACATCGTCACACGCTCCAATCCTGCAAAACATGGATGTTTTCTGCTGTACTTTAAACATTATATGTTGGCAAGAATTCAATACAACCTATAATGTGTATATAAAACTGTGCTTCTTTATGAAAAATATGAAGTCTTCTTTTCAGTCACGAAAAGAATAACTAATCTACAAAATAATTAAAGACTTCCTAATAAAAAAAAAAAAACACGAAAAAGATGTGAGCAACAATCGTATAAGGCAAGAAATCACAATGAGGCTAAGATAATACCTTAAGTAAAACAGACATCAGCAATAAGAACCAAGTGGACATGCGTGTTTTCCAAACTTATCGGCTCAGTACGGAACTAGAGGATGTATGCCTCGAAAACAACACAGGAACACTCCTTACTTAAGCCTACTCAGCAATACTGCACAGAATGGGGTCAAAGTCAGGAAACGAAAATGTCCTCCGAGCAAAAATTTTGGGAAAGGTAGTGCCAAAAAACCATCCACTAATGGGAGTGATAAAAATCTGAGAATAAAAAAGAAAGAACGAACCAATCCCTCCACCCGCATGTGGCGGACAGCCAAATCGGAAGGCATCCACATAGGCACGTATTTTCTCCAGATCGATATTATGGAACTTCGCACGTTCCGTTAAGAGTGTCGGGTCATGGATTCGTTGAGCACCCGATAATATCTCCTCTCCTAAACAATCGAAACGCGCTAAAATTTCAGTCCCGATTCAAGCTCTCATAAAATATGACTCTCATTGAGTTATGAATGCTTTTTGGAAATGCCAACAACAACTTTACACACTTCTTCGAACGATTATACGTTGAAATAGTTTCGCATCATAAAAAAACTTTACACTAGATTTGAGAGAGAAGAGATTCAACGATACGAATAGCAGATCAATGTTCACGGAGATGAACTGTCCCGAAGAGACAAATGAACCCGCTAATCGGCTAATGAATGAGTGAAGTGTAGAAGAGAGTATTCGATCAATATCGCAATTGCTAATTTCGTTCTCGCAATACGAAAGGGTCAAACATCGCCTAAAGAATATCATGTGGCGAAGGCATCCTAATGCGTTGTGCGCCAACCGCTACAGCTATGGCGAAATTGAACAGTGGCGGTAAATCGGGGTCACATTCCCTACAATATAACTTGGAAGATATGGAAATCCATAAAAAAGGAAAAAAGGGCGGTCCACTTATCGCAACAAGGGCTGCATCACTTCCTTATGAGGCGACAAGAAGGCTGTATAAAGAAGCGCTAACCTCTCATGAACATATCGTAACTGTTCGAGTACTTCGAGTTGTTCGGATCAGGCATTGTGTAGAATGGTCTCACTGCGAGAGGATACTTGTCGAGAATATAGAAGTCAGTCTTATACTTCTCCTTCACCAGCTTGCCTAGGAACTTCTCAACCGGCGTACTGAGATCGTCCTCATCGCCGATTTCCACCTCATTCTCGCGCAAAAGCTTTATTGCATCCGGATACCTATATCAATAGAATATTACACTGTCAACAGACCCATCTGTTCTTCTTTTCACTGTACCTTGTAGAACCAAACAGAATCAAAAGTATCCACTATCAGCGACTATGCATCTGACATATGAAATTGTCTAAGCAAGCACAATATCCGTACATCCTTCCTTGACGACCTGAGCCTTTCCCCATGAATCGATACAATCACCTTGTTGAGGATTACGACAATTACTAACTGCAGAAGGTACTCAGATCATTTAATTGAGTTCATTCGTCACGGCTTTTGAGAAAAAGAGGATAAAAAGGAACATAGACGATGTGCAAATAAACTTACTTTAAAATGAGCGCTGGCTCGACAAATTGGAACGGTTCACAAGGATATTGCCTGCAGACCGTTTCAATTTCATGCTGGAAATTAGCTTGCAACCCTTTGAAGATTTCGATCAACATAGCGCCTATCGTTTCCACAACCTGAAAGAATTTTTGCATATCATAATCACGGAGCACATTCCCAAATACTCTTCAATCTTCATTATCGAATTAATTCCTCCCAAAAATTAGTAAAAACCACCAATTACGGCTCATAAGCAAAAAAGAAACATAAAAAATAATATTTGCGATGAAAAAGGAAAACCCTAAGATCTATAAAACATTCGCGATGATTGAAGCTCCTTAAAAAATGAACGGATGACCGATAAGAAGCCTAAAGAACGCAGCAAAATTAACCTTAGCAGGTGTGCAAAGATTGAACGGAATTGTTGAAAAGAAATTATCAAGAATACACAATTCAAAATTTATTACTTACATGTTAACATGTCTCTATGAGGTTTCATTTTTCACCATTTGTTAGAGATTCTTTAATGGTATTCACCAGTTTTTATTAACTTTTAAACTTAAGCTTCTAAAGCTGCGAGTTTCGCTCTCTTCTGTGCAGCTAAAAAAATATGCAGCTATAGCAATTCATCAGTACGTTGCTATTCAACTACAATAAAACTAGCACGACGTAAACTGGGCAAAGGATGACCTCGTGGTAATGGAACTTGAATGCCATTTCTAAATCGAGACCAACGAACTCAGTGAGATGCCGATGAGTATTGCTGTCTTCAGCACGGAACACCGCTCCCACTGTGTATACCTGCAAAGGTCTTATTCTTGCAGTTATATTAAGCTTCTTGCAACAATGCGTACCCAACAGGAACAGTATATCCGGACTAAACCAACAGTCGAACTTGAATTCATCACAGACCCATTATGAAAATGACAATTGTGGGGACACATTTGGCCTGAATTGGGATGCATCCCCAAGTACTTTTGTTTTAGCGAGATAAGGGAAGAGGATGACGGGCATGAACAAAAATACCAACCCATATCTGGCGACACCCTTCAGCAAGCTTAATGACCCATCAGCAAGACTACAGAGGCCCGAATTCGAGAAAGCTAATCCCCGTATAGATTGCAACTTATTTTCGAGCACGTTTCCCTTCACACTGGGGAGGTTACGATGGATGGACTCTTTTTCGGCAAAGAAATCAGTTTTCCTCCCACTACTGTCCATGACGGAATGAACGGCCGACAAGACCATGCCATCTGTTTTCAAAGGGCACCACTGTTTCTGACATGGCCTAACTAAATGACCAATCCTTTCGTCAAATACGTCAATGATTTTCGACGAGATTCTAACTCAGCTCTCCATTTGTCAATTATTGCAGAAGAAACATAATTTAAGGCCTCGGAACGCCTGGAAAAAAGAACGAACAGACACTTTGTTTTCTTCTGAACTCACTTCAAAAGACTTTTCAGATCCAAGTTAAACAACAAAAGTGGAAAAAAGTGTGTTGAGGAACCTTGTCAAAGTCGGCCGCGATCGCCATCTGCTTGTAAAGCTGCGGTGATTGAGCTAAATACGCCGATCCTTTGAAGTACGACACCTAAAATTCAATACTACGCAGAGAAAGATTCCAACGACAATAAATATTAAGCACATGAGCACTTATGGAACCAAAAGCTGGTCTACGGATGCGGAAAAAAAAGATGCAAAAAACTGAAATTGAATTAAACCTCGAAAACATTTGCTCCGCCTTCGCTGGCCGCCGATATAATCTTGGGTGTATGAATTTCGGTAAAACCACGTTTCTTCAACGTATTTCGGAAGAGTTCGCAAACACCATCTTGGATGCGGAAAATGGCCTGGCTGGTTGGCGTACGAAGATCCAGTACTCTGCAACAATCCAGCCAAATCGTGAAAGCGAATGCTCAAGCTCGATCGAAAGAGAAACCAGTGTCAGTTGCACCATGTACACAATTCGGAAATAAGGTCATATGATGAAAGGCATACCTGTTGTCGAGTCGAGTGTCAAGGTTGACAGTTGACAAGCCGGATGTCTCATCCTGTGCACGCGACGCATCTTCGATTTGCAGTGGAAGCCTTGGCTCTGCGGTACTCACAACGTGCAATTGAGTCACATGCAATTCGACATCCTTTTGCGTGCAACTCACAATCTCCTCTTCTACTTTACGCACCACTCCACGTACATCTATTATCGACTCCTTCAACGCAAATCATTTGAGTTTAATCGAAAATCGATTCATTAAAGTCATCACTCACGCATAAGACGCTTCCCTTTAAATAGCGGAAATGAAGATCAGAATTGATAAGTGCAAGCTTATGATGACGACATTAATTCTCCATCGAATTTGAGCTAGCAACAATCGACGATAAATTGTCATTAACAATTCCAGTCGTTCATAATGGCACTAGTCGACATCAACTACTTATAAAAGCACAATACAATCAATTAATGAATAATTACTATTGCTGTAGTTCTATTATAGCTGCTGATAGGGAATTTGATGTGAACAGCCTGATTCTAGGACTGACTGATACACAATCCGAATATCGAATAAAAGTAGAGACAAAACATATGTGACTTATTCTTCGTAAGCTATAAATTTATACGACGATGATCGATGCAGAAACGAAAGCACTCACCTTTGATATATTGGAAACAAATTTAAGCATTTGTTTGCTAATTTTCTCGCCAACAAAGAGCATTGCTTGAACGGTGTGAACACGTTGACGCACTACAATGAAACAAGTTTTGCCTTTACTTCGTGATGTATGCAAACGACCACGAACCCAAATCTGTAAATAAACAATTTTGTTATGATAAGCAAATATCGCACTGAATAAATTGTGAGGGAGACAATATAAGAATTGAATACTCTCCAATCAGATATTTTCAGCTGCTATCATTCCACCACTGTATAAACGAAGAAATAAAATTGTAAAGAGATCAGAGATGAGAACAAATTAAATCGATTAGCCGAACTTCATCCTCTCTTCTGCAAAAAAAAAACCCCTTCCTTTCTTCAAATATATTCCCGTTGATTAATCGACTATAAATTATTTGCTGTTCTTTAATTTCCTTCTATAATTTCGTTTGATTCTGCCGCACTGCTTGACTATTTGATGCATTTTCAGGCAATAAGTAAATATTGTTTTATTTGCATTCTTGTGCTGTCTCCTACTTTTTTTTGAGTTTTTGAGATTTCATTTATGAAGTAGACGGTCGAGGTGCTGCATGAAAATATTTTTGTTACATACTTATTTAACTAAGAAGAAAAGTTTCGATTCCAGTACATCAGACTCCCAAATTTCGTTTAAACGGTTCAAACTAAATCACTGCGGAAGTTCTTGAACACTGGGACAAAACTAGGTGAACGTACTTTTTGGCCCTCTTTAACTTGTCAAGTCAAGACCCACCTACAACCGACATTCATTTATCTTAGTGAACATAAAATATCAAAACGACAATCATCGTTGAAAAGCAGAACAGCTGAAACAGTTCAATCCAACAGCAATCAAAAGCATCTAATTTGAAACAGCTCATGAAAGTTGAAACAATAAGAACAAACTTCTTTGCCATCTAGAGCCGCAGTAACGTTCGCAACATCAACAAATTCGAGATGTTTTTTCTCAGCGGATTGAACAAGCGGATATGTACCATAGAGACCTTCAGAGACGTCCTCTTCCACGTCGCCTGCCTCATTTTCCTTTGCATGTGCTGCCAAGTTCTGAAATATTTTAAAAGTGCATAAGCATAAATCACTAGGGACATTGCTGTGCTCAAGAGAGAATTCACTGTATTTTAGTGGAAATGAGGTGAATAACATAGAGAAGATTTTATTGGAAACAGATGATGTATGCAGTCTGCAATGAAGTGGGAATCGGAAGGCAGAAGTGCAGTAATCGTTAGGTCTTTGATTTTGAGCGACGAAGATATCTCAGATCAGATGCATCAAACAGAAGAAGGAATGAAGGAGAAAGAAGTTCGCCAGATCAGATCTTTTCTTTGGTTTTGTTGTCAATCAAAATATTCAATCAGTCCTCACCGAATTCAACAAAAATCTATTCGGCATTATTACTCTTAGCCGCTGCTATACCTTTTACGAATGATGTCGCATCGGCAACACTCAAATGCACTGCAATTCCGAGGCAACGGAAATGCTTTGAGTCAGAATCACCTTTAAGATCGCCTAAGAATGTTGCAAATTTTGGCTTAAACTTTTTTTTACCGAGAAGACGCGAAAAAAGGACTTTTACCTCCATCTAAGAAAGTGAAAGGCCTTTCCTTGTTTCTTCGTTGATTGTTCGCTCATAGTCTCATCTCTCCAACAAGCTAATGATCCGCAGATAATCGTGAAAACAACCTGTCGAAAACCACTACCAATGAAAAAAATTCAGCAAAGCACTGGCTTACACGCTTTCAGTGCTGCAACAACAGCATGATGTAGGTGTATAGGTGCATTTTTGACCGAATTTTCATTCCGAACATTCCATTTAACTTCTATTGGTATCTATCACCCCTCAGCAGGAAATAAAAGTACAAAGTGAAGAAACTTCTTAACCTCCTGTTTCTTTTCGGCTTTCTTTTGTTGCCTTGCAAGCTTGTTCATCTCCTTCTTTGATAACTTCTTCCCCTCTCCTTCAGCACCTTCCACTCCATCAGCCACTTTAGCTTCTTCAGCCATAGCTCAAGACGAACGCAATATACCGCGTACGAGTGCTACCCTGAAGCGATTATCCGAAACCGATAATAAATGCTTTCAATTGAATCACAAATAACATTATTTTCATTCAGTTGGGCGATTTAAATAACAAATCATATAAAGGAACTAAAGGCAGTACATAAAATTGCTACTGCAAGTATAACATTAAGGTATTTAACTAGACGAACCTAGCAAAAGTTGCCGCACATATGAAAAAATAAAATAGGGTTATTTATTGAATGCAATAAAACAGCATCAAGCCATTAATGAAAACATGATTGCACTATTCATCGAAATAGTCCCATTAAACGAGATGGATTCAATGATACGCCCACGCACAACCAACATACTCCGCAAGCATCACCTTATCAACACACCTATCTCGATAACGATAACCATTTATGTTGGATTATTTTGCAAAAGCAAGCTTGCATCAGAAAGTCGCTCGTTTACGGTAATCATTCCTATACAGCATTAAACGTTTATTTGTCAGCGAGAAAAACCAACTTTTACAGCGCAATATTAAAACGTTGAAATGACGAAGGGAATTTGATATTGCACACAGTATAATTGAGTGGAAGACCGGAGGTCTCGAGAATAATGCAGAATAGCAGAGCACACCGATAGCATAGCGCTTGTGTTGTTGAATCGATCAATGCCTTAACAAATCTCAACTATCCGTACCAAATGCAACATCGACCTTTTTGACACCATTTCAACTTGCTATTTTGCACTCACTTAGTTGAGCTACGATGTTATGCTTCTTCTGCGTTGAGCTGATATGCCGTACTATGAGTTGAGCTAGTTCAACGATACCTGAGGTACAGAAGTTATATTTGATGCCTTCACAAACGTATCTAAACTTAGCACTTGTTCTCTTTTGCAGCAAATATTTATTTATTGGCTAGATGATAGCTAGGCAGATACAACTCAATTAGAAGGGCATTTTCTGCAGAGCATCCTTTGCTCGATAACATATACGGACGATGGAAGAACAGAAAGTGAGGGAACATTGAAAGAAATTGCCTGAAATTTTCTCGTGGATTAATCTCTTGCATATTTGGATACGTATTTTTCGTCGTTCAAGTGCCTATCACGAAAATTTTGGAATCCTAGCCTATGTATCCAAGGATGTGGACCAATGCGCCTCATTTTACAGCTGTTACTTGCACAAACCTGAAAGCGAAAATATCGGAGAGATACTCAGAGGCTGCACAAACATGACGTTTATGCAAATTTCTCGCAAAAAAAAACATTACGCGTAAGATGCGGAAAAAATTTGCATAAAATGCATCTAACGACGAAATGGATAATGAGCTCTCTCGACAGTTGTTCACTTGCAAGACGCGAACATTCATTGAGAGTTGGTACACTGCGTGGATCCTCTTTTCACTTCGAAAGGTAAGTCGTGCTCTAATTAAGAAATTGAGCTGCCTTCATGTTCATCCTCTTACATCATGTCGACTCCGTTATAGGCCGATATTGAAAGATAACTTCTTTCGTTTTGTCCTTTATAGAGACTGACTACTTCCTGAAGCTCGATTCTATGATTCCACTTGCGCGATGTTGAGAAACACCCTCAAAATTGGTCAGCATTAAATGTAATTGCTTTATATTCAGATATATATGAACGTTCTCTAATTGGATTGATAACTGCATAAATAGCTGAACGGATTGATTCCATATATTCGAATGAAGTGACCATATAATTATTGTGCTGTATCTATCAGTTTGCATGTCTGCTTACTAGTTATGTATATGGTAAATCAATAATCTGGTCAGGTTGCTCACTTCATAGCCATTCCGATCGAATTTGCTCTAAACACGATCTGCTACGCAGATCCATCTATCAAACATAATGCTCTTGTTCAAAAACTTGCACTATCTTTGGAGATTATCACGAAACAACAGCATCAACCAAAACAAAGCAGTTTTATTACAAAGCTGAGTTCAGTGGTTGTCATGACTGCATAATATCGCACTTCATTATTTCATCGTTAGATTAACGACAGTAAGTTATATGTTTTATTTCACAGACAATATGAGTATTTGTTAACAACGAAATTTATGAATGTGGTATGCTTGAAGAGAAATTGGAGAACAAGCTCATTCAGGGAATTGTTGCGGAAATTTCTTCGCCGCCCTCCCTCCTCATCCACATCTAGGTAGCTGCTCAGGAACTGCTCAGATTTTGCAGTTGTAGTCCCAATCGACAGGTCGCCGATTATGAACGGAAGCTGTAATTTTGGAGACAACGATGAGACACTCTTATAGTCTCAGTAAGTCAATGTCTGCCGTTTAGTGACATGAAATACTGAAATCGAAGTTATCACTATAAAATATTACTGATAACGAGATAACCCATAAGATAAAGCTGGGTACATTAAAAAGGATGATAATAGCCCGTCAAATAAAAAGAATATTCTAAGGTGACAATTTTATTTACAGGCTATTTCCTTTCATTCGTATAAACATCGCCAATGGCGTTTCGATTGTCGCTTATCGGTGGTACATATATTAATGCATATATAGGTTCTCATTATAATAATTGAATATATCCAAGAATTTGAACTTAAGCGAATTTTTATGCATTTAGCAAATAAAATTAACTCTCGAAAATTCGAAATCTAAATTTTCTTTCGAAAAATTAATCTTTTTAAGAAACGAATATAATAAAACGCTTATGATTTACTATAGATAAGAAAAAAAAAACACCTAATATATCAAGCAAAAAAAAAAAAACGTATAAAATAGAAGCTTTCTGCAAAACATTTAATTATTCATTGAAGAAAAAAATTTTTTTGCGAATATTGAAATTTTTTTTATCGATGGTCTTTAACATATATCAACTTATTTGCAGATGAAAAATTCCCAGTTGAAATTTAATTTGATGGAGTTTTCTCCTTTTTTTTTTTCGAGAACAAATCTGTTAACTTCTATCGAACAACGCTCAAATAAATGGTTGACGAGTGAATCAGTAAGTGTTCAGCGAATTCGCATACATTTTTTTTTATTCGTTGCTCACTTTTGCTAACACAATGACGAATGGGATGCTATTTTCGCAACGATGCATTTTTATCTTAATTACTAATCAAATATCATTGAAATATTCCACCTTATTATCGATTCGAATTTTTCATTTCATTATTTGCGACTAATTTAACCGTTGATATCATGTGCATATCGAAAGCAATTGTAGGTAAATCGTTAATGCAAAAAAAAAAAAAAAACATATGAAAGATGTTATCACAAATAGCAAATAGTAGCAGAAATTCGAGTCGTTTAAAGTGCTATTACTGCGTTGCCGTACCTTGAGATATTGTCTTTTTTGTATAAACCGTATTCGTCCATACGTCGATAGTAGCATTGCACTCACATTGTGAGCACATCTACCTAAGTGATTATTACAATAAATCAACGAATATATAACATGCATTGTTCATAAGTGTTGTTTTATTTTATTTTTTTTTTTTTTAATTTTTGAAGTTTTTATCAAAGAAGAACCAAGTGCCAAAAAAATAAGTCATGGCAAGACACATCTTTATGTATCGCAAATGATGACCAAGCAAACTAATTGTTTTAATTTGGCCTAACTAAACAAATGAAATTCAAGGGTAATAAGAATCGGAAATTGCCCATTACTGGTCACAATTAAACATTTGAGATGTATGAAGAATGAAAAAAGAGAAATGAAAATGGGAACTTAATTACAGTGTTGTATATGAGCAATAAAAAGTTATTGACATTACAAACACATATTGCAAGAGTGCTTACTCTTTTGTGCAGCGCCAATCATATGGTCAGCATCTGAAAGAGAAGGTTGCCTACAGTGGAATCTTGCTTCAACAAACGTCACTCACACTTTTCTTTACCGACCACCTGACGTCGTTTTCATTTCTATCCGATAAACATCTATTTGTTTTCAATTTTTCATAGCACTTCATCGTTCTTGCGAATAGTTTCTACTTTCGACTTCCTTTATTTGTTTTTGTGGTTTTTTTCATAACTTCTTGCAAAAGTGCATTGTAGCGATGTCATCACTGTACTCATATCTGTTTTATCTATGCTTTCATCTCTGCAAAAACATTCTACATGTGTAGGTCTGTTTTTTCATCTGTCTCTTAGGTAGTTTCCCTCCCTCTATTACGTAGTTTTCAAATTGCTAATCACTGAAGTTAAAGCAGCGAAATTCGTCCAACACTCTGATGTATTTTGGCACAGTTTCAGCTCGATAAACTTACTTCACGAGGAGTTACGCTTGCCTAGAAGATGCGCCGAGATCAAAACCCAATTTTTGCGGCACCGTGCATTTTCGATGCTGTGTTGCTGTTTTTTTTTTCATTTTGTTTATGATGTTGTCTGTCCAAACCTAAAAGCACATTTTGTGCCAACTCCATTGATGAGTTTTCCGAGTTTTTTGTTCATAGAGCTATTGGTCGCACACTATCTTTGGTAATGGGTTTTTTAAGAATCACGGGTTTCTTTATTTTCCATGAAAATTGCGTTATCTTCATAAAGTGGCATTGTGCTCATTTCGCTATGAGTGAAAAAAAGTTGAAATTTATTTGTTAGCGGTTAGAAAAAAATTTCAGCACTATTTTTTACAATTCCAATAGTCCACCATCTTCGAACACTTTTATCCACCAGATCATTCTACCAATAAAGAGTCAATGGCCAGTTGCTAAAAATTCAATCAATCGATAGTTCGCCCATCAATTAATCGATCATCAATAGTGGGTGGTCAAAAATGAACCAGCCGAACCGATTCAAGCTGTCGAATTTTGCAAATAGTTCCTCATATTTCCTTTCATCAAGCGAGTCGAATAAAATAGGCAATCGGGACAAGCATAGTTAGTTTTAAAGATAATCTTATCGAAATATCTTAAGAAGAAGTATATTCAAGTATTACAATATGACAACCAAGATGCAATGCAATTCTCGTGTGCAGAAATATTTGCAATTTTTTAAATCATTATGATAACTGTATTTCTAAACAATTGAAATTTTTAATCATTGGAGCAACTATATTTTCAAATTTTTGCATTTTTTTTTCATTATTTGCAACAAGTATTCTTTTTCTGCGTCAATCATGTCATGCATAACCAATAAAAATAATGCAACAAAATTATCTGCCATGCGCTAAAATTTGTTTGTGAAAACAAAACTGAAATAGGTGACGAATAAAGGAATGAGGCTAATAACACCTCTGTTCTTCAATTGCCTCTAATTATGTTGCGCATTTTGTGAGAAAAAAATTTAGAAAACAATTTTAAAGATTATATACTAGTGATGGCCCTGCTAGCTAAAACTTCTTCATCATTTATATAGTAGTAGTTTCTATCGGATCAGACCTTCTCATCAAACAGGTTCTATGCTAAAGAGAATTACCATAAGCAGTCGGGATAAATATAAACATCAGAAGAAATTAGCAGAATGCCACACCTATATGGGCATGAAGTAATTTATAAGTTGGGAAAACTTTTAGCAACTAAAGAAAAGTTTTTGCTTGGTAGTTTGTTGTTTGCAGTAGTCCAGGCAACTTACGGTGACGAAATGCGTAGAACAAACCAATTCTTAGAGACGAAGACTATTGTCTTGGAAAGAAATCCTCGATGATGAGATTTTCTATTTACGGCTATTTTCTTTTATCTATAAGCATCGCTTCATTTGCTTTTATAAAATAAATAATAATAAAATTATTTATAAAAATATTAGTCATTTCGAAAAAAAGAAAAAAAAACTAACAAAGCTAATTCTTTCTCTATTATGGCTTTCCTTTAGATGTTGTTGCAGAAAATATTTCCGCAAAAAAAAAATCGATAATAAAACTTTTTTGACGTGAAAGTAATTTTTTATAGAAATATCTTAACAATAGCTTCAAAGAGTATTCCTTCAAAAAGTTTGTTTCAGATTAAAAAGAGGCCACAGTGAGGATCTTATTATGAGAAATTCAATGTGCGTTTCTTTTGTTATTCATTCTTACTTTTTAGCAAACAATTATGACTCATCTTATTGTTGATTACTCGGTGACAGCTTTTATAATTCATAGAGAACCTAAATTTACAAAGAAATTCGAAAATTTTATTGCATGTTATTCTAAGAAATATAATTCCATATTGAATTACTAATTCATTTACAAATAACCTGAGTCGTTCATATTTTATTATACTCTTTTAGAGTAGTGCTAGTTGAAAAAAAAAATTCTATCGAGAATATTCATCTGAAAGATTGTTTCAAGACAGTTAATAGTGACATCCTTTTACTGCAATATTGTAGGTGTGATTAGGGAACGACTAAGTCTCTAATATGTACATAAACAAAAGATACTACAGTGCTCTCCTACTCCCTCTTCCACTTTGGCCCAAAAAATTGCTCACAGCACAAAATTTGTGGCCATAAAGAATGATTACAGTCAGCGGGGATCGGGGTTATAAACGAATAGGCAATCGGTCATAATTTGGAGATAGAAAATTCCACTGAAATAATGACCATAAAATCACCTCACGCAATTCGCATTTCAGGATACTAGTGTTGGTGGTATTATTTTTGGTCGATACAGATGCCTATCAATTTATCAACTCTATTAATGTGATAAATACTGGACCAATCACTGGCAGATCGTGCGTCGTTGCGGTTCGTTTCAACAACTTATATTTATTTAAATACAAAAGCACAGCTGCCTACAACAGATACCCCTCCAGGAACGTTTAGCAGTCTTCTTGTGAAGCCAAACTGTCAAGGCTTTTGTTTAGACGAATGCAATGCATGATTACGCAACAAGCGTTTACATTAGAAAAAAGTGAAAAAATTCATTCACTTTGGCGCATAGAAACTATGAACGACATGTGTTCTAACATTTCGTTCATCGTTTCTATGCGTCTAGAATTGATATTTTTAGCTTAGAATTGATATTTTCATGTAAAAGAATTTCCATTTATTTTGACCATGAATATTCTTGCTGAGTATTTCAGCTCAGCCATCGTAAACTTTTTTCACTATGGAAAGATTTCCACCATGAAAAAAATAGGAAAGTAGCAAATATTTATTTGTAGGATGGTAATCGATTAATAATAAACGGCAGATTCATACGCTATTTGACTCCGCAAGATCAACAACAATTACGCTATTATGAGGCACAAGTGAGCTATTGGAATGCCAATCTTCAGCAGCATATACAACATGTAAGTCGTCTTCTATCTAACTTTTAATCAATTTCCATGCATTTTATGAGTGCGGAACAAATCCTTTTGAAAACTTTTTATCGTTTTTTTTTTGCAAATTTGCATTTCTTAAGCGATTTGCATACATTATTTGCATACACTGTATCTCTTTGTACTGCAGTAAAATGAGAAAGCGTTGCAAGTGAGGCTGCAAAATTCGCTGCGAATAATTCATATTCTTTGGCAAACTTCTATGCCATATTTTACACTGATTCATTAAATTCGAGTTGAGAACGATATTTAAGGATGCTAAAAATTTGCATATATTTTACATCGGTTAAATTGTAAATGAGACATTCTGTTGTATTGTTGAATATTTGTGCGTAAGATCGGATCAATTGAAATACGATGACATTATTCTGCATATTCCGCCATTTGTTGAAAATTTACGAGAGAGCTTGATCAGATGAGCTGATTAGCAGAAGATTATATCTTGTAATTTGATCTGCACGCTTCTATTATTTTTGATTCTTTCATGAGGGAAGTCTTACACTTCCATCCATATACATTTCCATATTCCGTCCATGATATATATTTTTCGGCAGGAGCGACCCGCCTCTTTCTCCGCACCCCTCCTTCTCTCCCCCAAAAAGGCAAATTTCGCTGACATTGTGATAATTTTAGCTCTTTGGTTCGCCCCAAATACACTCAATATCGGGCATTTCATTTAAGCCTGACTAAATGTACATTTCACATTTTAACACCGATACTGATGAGCTTAGCATGCTACTGGTAAGGTTCGTTTGTGCTGTAAGTTTGCTGGTTTTTTCGCCAATTGTTTGCACATTTTCAGCGTATCAATATGGGCACAAACAGGTTTCGCATGGAAATGAATAGAGTATTTGGCCCAGGAGGAACTTTTCATCGCAGTTTCACAGGACCTTTTTGGGAGCGCGTGGGTCTCAACACGCCTCCGCCAACCGCTATGCCGATGCTACCTCCCGAGATGACGGCCGAAGTACCACAGATTCCATTCCCAGATCCTCCACCATTTTGCTGGCAGTGATTGAAAACATCATCTTCATAAACGCTCAATCCGGCCAACAGAGAACTTACTGTAAAGGCTTACATCTACTTATACATTGTTATATTAATGTGTATAAACAAAGCAATTCGCAATATATTTTTCTCATAAATATCTCTATAATGTAGACTTGCAATCTGTTTTGAGAGCACATACAAATCACACTTTCTCCTTTTTCTAGCCATCAGTCACTTTCGACGCTTTTGAAATCCAATCGCCTGAGGTTAAAATATGGTGTGGGACAGTTGAAGTAGCGTTTCAAAGCGATGGCGACGCGGCGGTGCACGTTCGCTGCCCACTATTCCCTTGCTTATCGAACAACTTTTCGCCTTCTATACTTCGATATAACTGCAGACGAGGAAATGGAAGACGGAATAAAGATATCCGAAGAAATGGAAGCGCTGTGATTGGTGCAGTGTGGAGACACGGCTGTGGAGTTAATCATGCAATTGGAACTGTTCATGCAGTTTTTTATAGATCATTAATTGCTGATTCGATCAAAATAAGCCAAGCATCATGTGCTGGTTCTGTTGTCGCGATATAACCATATTCTTTGAACCAGGAAAACCACGCTCCTGATGATGATAAGAAAAGAGTCTGTGTCAGAGGGAGAAGAAAGGAAAGGAGATGACATTATGAGAAGAGTTGATGAAAAGAAATCTGCAAGATTGCTGAAAGAGGCGAGAAAATGAGTTTGTTGATTGAGTGATATGGATTTATTCTCGCTTTTATTTTAGTGTCCGGGTGATACATTAAATTGGCAGGATTGTAAACTTCCGAGTGACACTTATTTGTTGAAATCAAGAGATATTTTAAAATGTCGCTCCTCGGACACATACGCAAACTGTAGAATATAGTGACGACTATCATAAACAAGTATGGCATAGTCAATCATAAAAACGCGATTATTACTGTTAATTTTGCTTATGAACTACATATATGTTAGTGAGTGTGCAGAAATGATACATGCACATCAAAGCTCACGATGAATATGGAGGCGAATTTTTTTTGCTTCCTCATGACGTCATTATCGAGGAATTATGCTTGCATGCCATATTAATTCATTTGGTAAACTGCCTCACGGCAGTGAATTGATGCGATGCTGTCACATTCGTTCAGCCATTTTATTGGCTCTTTTCCGCTTTAGTCTCTCTATGAAATCAAGAGATTTGTAATGTTGCATAGATAATAAATGGGAAATGAAATCGATGAACAATTCCGAGTTAAATGTTTACTGCATGCATAATGCATATCAAATGATGGAAGAGGTTGAATTGAAACGACTACAAAAGTCGTATTTACATAAGAGTTAGTATCGCTGATCGGAAGTAAGCTAAGTTGACGCTACGATGAATTCATTTGCTTCGAGTGAGTGGATAAATTATCACAAGACGTCATTGATGGACGTGATGCTCCATACCCTTAAGGATTCACGAAGAGAGGAATAACGAAACTCTCGTACGGAATCGGCTTCTTGAACATTGGAGGTATATCGGCAAATGTTGCCTCTGGTGGTGCCTAAATCATTTATATTTTGCATAGATATTTTTCTAGTTGCTGAGATATCCTTCTGATTTCCTTTACTTAATAAACTCCTACTATATTTAGACCATTCACAATAAGTCTCATGTGTCCTATGTTCTTTCAACAATTTCCATATCTGCATGATTTGAACTTGAAAACCTCAAACCATTCCATCATATTTGAACAGTGTAACTTTTAAACTTTTCGTGGCAACAAAAAATAATACTTTCATACAAAAAATACGACGACAGTGATGTGCAATCAATAACTGAGCGAAAGCAACATTAATCGATGTGCGATCAGCAAGATAAACGCAACACATTTTCTTGCAATCAACCTCATCTTCTTTGTTCAACTTTGTCTCATTCGTAAATTCAATCGTATCGATCAAAAATTTCATATCGAACAAATTTCTGTTAGTGATGCTAGGCAGTGCAATTCCTTACTGTTACTCATCGAATTTTCACTAATATGCAATAAGTGTTGATAGGAATACAACTAAATATACCGGCGTATGTATGAGGACGATTTTGTCGATTTTGGGAAAGCCCGCCTGACGAAGTATCTCAACGTTGATGGCGTTGTCTTTCTCAACGAATGCGAACACCGGATTCACACGGTAAATGTTATTGTCGGAGCATTTCACCTGTACATGCAAAAAGCACTCTTACTGACAGCCACTTCCACGTTAATTGTAAACAAGAAGGGCACTATGCCGATGATTCAAGGCACCTATGCTCTAAATGTTCGTTGACAACCCTACAACGTTTCTCCAGTAGTCGCTCTTTTTGCTTTGCAAGATATTGCCGCCGAGGGTTTCGTCATACTATCCTGCCCTCAAGTAGATTTCAGGCAATCTTTATTCCTTAATTACTTCAAAATT